>OZ004700.1:18258390-19514421 GCA_963924545.1 Pogonocherus hispidulus
ATTTTGTACTAATTCCGCAAACAGCTTTAAAACTGGAGTTGTCACCTGTGGGTCATGGTACCACAATTCTATTGCTCTAAGTAATATAGGTGTATAATTTGGGTATCTAATAAATCTGTTAAGAAAAAAATGTGAAATCAATAATTATCAACAAATTAAATGAATTAATTCCAATTTAAGAATATGTATATTTTTACAGATTAGGCAACCTATTCATTGGTAAAGAAATATGAATTTAAAAAAGGATACATCCAGTCAAAGAGCATCATATAGGATGTTTTGGTATTGAAGGAAAAGGCTAGACCCCGTAAGTCCCTAGCAAGCCCTATCAGAGCTTTCTTGGCTTCATCGGCAGCAAATAATGGAGTATCGGCTGAAGCCAGTAATGTTCCTATACTTTCAAAAGAGGCTGGAAAACAAGTAAATATAAATAAAATACAAGATTGAGTTCCTAGTATCAATGCTAGAGATAGATCATATGTTAAGTAGCTATGGTAAAACAATATTTAAAAACATGCCACATAAAATGTCATATCATTTGTTTGGTATACGTCTTTTAAGAAAACTGGTACAACACTCGTATGATTAAGTCCTTCCCCTTCTTGCTATATTATGTGATATGAGGCCTGCATAAGACAGAGTGGCTCGAACAAATTCTGACATTCAAATAATAAAATGAGAGAGTGAAATCTAGAAATCAATCCACATAATATAGCTGTTTTTTTAATAGCTAATTGATCTTTTAAAAATATCTCAAAACTTTTTGAATTTAGTATTCAAATTGAATCTAATGATGTGATTTACAAGATTTCCCCAAATATTTTTTTTAAATCATAACTTTTTTTTATTATAGTCTAATTCTAGAACTATCTTGTTGACCTAGTTACAAAAATTGTAAGAATATATGTAATAATGTATTGCACCTGTATTAGGTACCTTTTATTATGTTTGCATTGCTGCCTCAGATCTACATTTTTCATGGCATGCATCGAGTTAGAATAGTAGGGAGGGGCTATCTCCTAGTAGTAGTAGTAGTAGCGGTGGTATGGGGCGGCCAAGACCTGGCAAATAGGCCACAAGCGGGCCCTTTTTGCCTACCCCTTTCGTCCCCTACCTAACTCCGTCACCTCTTCCCTCGTCGAACCTTCCCGACCTTCTAATGTAGGTCAGAATATCGGTTCATTCAAGGGAACTGACCTCTTTCCCTTGCAGCTCCCCAGCCTCTAAGACGTCATGTCTTAGTCTGCCGAAAGCCACACATTTTGCCAAGAAGTGGGAAGGCGTTTCGTCGCCCTCCCCGCACTTTGGGCAGATAGGGTCTCCCTCAACACCCATCAATGATAGATGTCCTCTAAGCCTGCAGTGACCCGTTAAAACTCCCACCAACTGGTTTAGAGCCTTCCGGCTATGACTTAACAGCCAGGCCGTCTTGGTCTTGCTTGGCTCCACTATAAAGTTGCGAGCTTGTCTACAACTTCCACTCCTTCTCCAGTTTTTACTTAGTGTCTCATGAGCCCAATAATTAAGAGCCATGTTGACCTGCCTTCGTGAAATGCCTAAAATCGATTCTGATCCTTGGCTGGGTCCCTGAGATCCGAGTCGAGCCAGTTCATCGGCCCTTTCGTTCCCTGGGATTCCACTATACTATGACCTGGTACCCAAACCTCTTTTCCTCTGGCCAGCTCCTCCAGGGTATTTCCGCACTCTTGGACAAGAACAGAACTTGTCCTTGGAGATGATAAAACCTTTAAGGCCGCCTGACTGTCGGAGCAGAAATAAATATTTTGCTCCATACAGTTCCTTACTGCTTTCTTGTTTGCTGCCATTAAGATAGCGAAGACTACAGTCTGGAAGACTGTGGCATACAAACCCAGTGCAATGCTTTGCTGCACGCCCCTGTCCGCTACATAAATTCCTGCCCCTGAGAACCTCTCCGCCACACGAGAGCCATCTGTGTAGCAGTGTGATTTTTTTTATATCTCCCAGTAAAAAATAGCATCGGTACCGCCATATTGATACGACACTTCTGTCAAAACTGACAGGCTATGGCTGTGGTGCATACGTCAATTTAGTTAAATGAGTTTTTTAGTAAATTTGTATGTCTTGGAGATTTATATACCTACAACATTAAAAGATAAAGATTTTATGCGCCTACGGTAGCTGTAATAGCAGACTGTATTGATAAAAAGAAATTATGCAGAATAACATTTCAAAGGTTTGCATTACAAATTAGTAAACAATATGCAGAGCTGTATTTGGCATATTACAAGTAATTATTTAATGTTTTAATTGGTAATTCATTGCTTAAATAGTATCCTGTACTATTGGATACATCCATATTGGAGGAAACATTACAGCCTCCGGTGAAACGAGGTTGTCCGCAGCAAAAGGTTATTCTGTCTCTACTGCTGTAAGCCTTGTGATGGATGATGTTACTTTTGCTGGTGTCAAAGTTTACTGGATATTAACGGATATCAATTATCAAGCCCATATCATTTTCAATCAATTATTAAGATAACTTGGTCATAGCTTAGGGTAAATGAAACATCACAGCGATGGAGCATATTATGCACAGGGCCCTGAATATGTAAGGTGGACAGATAAGAAGGGGGAGAGCGAACAAAGCTATTGGGGGAAGGATAGTACAGATTGAAGAATTACCTGGAATCCAGGAGCTAGGAATATCAGATCATTAATTAAAATTTTCTAAATATATCATAGCATATATTGCAGGATACATTGTCCAATTTTTAAAGCTAATTTACTAAAAATGTACTACTTTCGTAAAAAAAAAGAATAGATCTGAAAGCATTAGGTATTATAGCAATAAAATGTATTATTTATGATTTAAAGAAAAATAAACATGCATCTGTATGACCATTTTATTTCAAACCGTCTTTTTTGTTTTACTGCGTTATTTTGGTTCCCCATTTCTGACTTGTAATTCTAAATAATCTAGGCCTGGCGAGGCAGCCATATTCTTACGACACATAGCTACACCCAGTGAACCCGTCCCAGCGGAAAGGATGCTTACAGCATCTTCCTACCATATTACCTCAATTTATGACATGCCAATTGATTTTGAGATATTAAATAATAAATTTCAATAGCAAAATGTCTTGACATGTTTGTGGTTATTTTTGTAATCCTAAATAGAAAATGATACTAATAATGAACACTTCTTGCAACTAACCTGTCAATGGCAACATGAACGTATGAAACCTATCCTCATCCTCCCCTAAGTCTACCATTAGCAGTCTGCCAAGTGAAGTGTAAAACATGGATCGGCAACGCATTTCCGTTATGGCAACGGAATTTCCCAAAAATGGGAAATGTTCACTGGTGTGATTATTCAGCATGAACTGGACTTCGTCAAGTTTCACAAGCTTCCTGACACAACTGTATCCCACTGATAGATCATTCAGAAGCTGTAAAGTCTTGCTGATGATCTGTTCGCTTCTGCCCCAATATTTCAAATTTGTTATACTAAAAGGAAAAGTAGAACAGAGGTTAGAGATGCCTAAAAATACGATTATTTAAAATAATGTTAAATTATTGGTGGCAAAAAAAATTACATTTTTCTTCAAAATAAAAAAAAGCATGAAAGTTTTAAAAATATATTTCAGCAATAGTCAAAGAGCACCAACTACTTCATGGAACATGTCGTATACTGATAAGACATCTTCCTTACTTATAGATACTTATGACGAAATCAAAATAGAAAACCTGTCAGCGGTTAATATTTTGTAAATGTCTAAATTCTATTTATAAAATAATTTCTTAGTGTTTGACTATTTGATAAGGAAACAAATGTCAATTAAAGTAATAATTTTAATTGAGATTTATTTTGTAACGATTTTTACTTTTTGTTTTCACAGGACTGTGTCCGAATACCAAAACTAAGAAAAAGTAAACATGAATGTCATTTATTATGGCAGCGTATATTGTAAAAATGTACTAACATTTTCCTAATAAAAACACTCAAAACTGTCGGCTCGTCGTTGAGCCCCAACACTTCAGACAACCTCCTGTACACTTTCGAGTTCTTCTGTACTTGATCCCCCACATATATTTTCCTAAACTGTTCGAAGAAACTCAACATTGCTAATTCTAATTTCTCACAGCCACCTTGTGCCAGTCTGGAATCTGTCAGATTCATAAGCTGTAGCACCCTACACACCAATTCCCCATCCATTGTATCATGCTCTTCGTTGCTGTTGAAAGAGACTCTACCACCAATTGCAGATCCTATTATGTAAACTAACCATGTCAACTGACCTGAAATTTGGAAAAACTTTAAATGCAAATATATATAATGTGTACCCCCAAGTTCACCATTTAGACGCCAGACATATTGTGCAAATAAGTTTTATTGGGAAACTACAACATGTAGATAAGTACTGGGTTTTTCAATAAGAATGATATGATTTTAAAATGAAATAAAATTAAAATTATTTCAGATACAACATTATATTATCTTAAAGTACAGTCGATAACATTTGTTTTAAATAACACATCGTTTAAATGTCCACCTCGACTACGTCTACACGAGCGAATTTGACAAACCCAATTTTCGATGACTTTGTGCAAAAAATCGGCGTGATCTGACAAATGCAGCATTCAATGTTCAATCTTAATACATCAAGTCTTTGTGGTCTGTTTGCATAGACCTTAGATTTCAAATAGCCCCAAAAGAACTAATCTTAGAGTTAAATCACAGCTTGTTGGAGACCAGTGAACAGTTGCATTCCTTATTCTTTCGTCAAACTTTTCTTGCAATACATCAACAGTTTCATGACCAGTGTGTCATGTGGCACCATCTTGTTGAAACCACATATCCTCCAAATCAAGTGCATCTAAATTTGGCCACAAAAAATTTCTTAACATCTGTCGGTATCGTTCACCATTCACTGTAACTGCATCTCCTACCTCGTTTTGGAAAAAAAATGGTCCGATGGTGCCACCATGCCATAAACCACATCATACAGTTACCTTTAGCAGATAAAAAGGCTGTTCGTGAATATGTTGTGGATTGTTTTCACACCAAAAACGGCAATTTTGCGTGTTAACTTATTCACTTAACCAAAAATGAGCTTCATCTCAAAAGATAATTTTTTTCGCAAAATTAGGATCCCTTTCAAGTTGTTCTAAACTCCAGCAAATTCTCGGCACCGACAATGGTCCAGTAGTTTAAGTTCTTGGGTCAAAACAATCTTATACGGGTGTAAATTCAAGTCTTTTTTCAAAATCCGCCAAGTTGTCGTGTTTTTAATACCTTAACTCTTGAGCACGACGAGAAATTGATAAATTTGGATGCTCTGCAACACTAGCTCTTACAGCAACAATATTCCCAACAGTTCTTGCATTTCGACGTCTTGCTGGTATTTTAACATCGTGAAGAGTAAAATTATTTTCAAATTTCTCAACGATGCGACGAGTGGCAAGCAAAGAAGGGCGATTACTTAGATCAAAATTTTCACGAAGTGCGCGATAAGTGTTCACAAAAGAATATATATTTTCATAAAATCTTTGGATAATAACCAAATGTTCTTGAAGCACATATTTGGCCATAGTAAATTGTTAGAGTATAACATAGATTAAGTTAGGGATAGATAGGAATCTGCAATGTTAATAAAAAATGACGCAGAAAGCGTCATCTGTAGAGATGTAGCGGAACTTTTTTAAAAATTTTGTACAGATTCGCCCTACCTTTGTAACATATTTAACTTTTTTAATGAACATAGAAACAAATAAAACTACAATAAGTATATTTTTGCATATTTTGTATTACAATATTTACAATACATTCGCAAATTATCAAATTTATCAATTTGATAATTTATTTATCAATTTGTCATTTGCCCCATTTTGGGGCAAACTTTAGAAGTTTGCCTTGTTACTACACTTTGAATAATTAATTTGTATACTTCTGGTTTTCTGCTTTTTGTTATTTTACAGGTGGTGTAATCCCAAAAGAAACAAACTATGAATCGTCAAAATACACCACAAATAAGTTACAGACATTAATTATTTATCTTCATACAATCTGCACACTTACCTGCATTTTACTGTCAATCTGTTTGCTTTGAATTCCGAAGAAATGTCACTAAATATACTGAGACACAATTCACTACAATTCAAGCTAATACTCATTAGCTACACACATCCTGATAATACAGGATAAATAAAAAATAAAAATTAAGATAACGCGTCCACTTCATAATTTTAAAACATAAACTGACAGTTGTCTTTGACATCTACGTATATGATTATTAGCATATTTTATTTTCTTATGATTGGCAGATGCTCAAATTTTTTGTGAAACGCTCTCTGGTGAGATGTAGTGAAACTAGTCAATTTGTCTACAAAACTCCCATAAAGGTACGATTCCGCTGGCGACGGCAGACCGCCGTCTGCCGCTGCCATCTGCGGTCTGCCGTCGCCAGCGGAACAGTACCTTAAGAGTTCCCAGGCCCTGGAGTATACTGAACATAAATGACAACTAGTGACAGGTATAACTTTATTACCATGGTTACCATATTCTTTCAAAATCATATCATTCTTATTGAAAAACCCATTATGTATTTAAATTTGAATAAATTGCATGTTTTGACGCAGAAAATGGTATAGTCAGTATTGCAAAATCAAAAACACTATGAGCCCTGGATTAGCAAATTAAGAAATAATATCTGGAAAATTTCTATTAATGATAGAAACTGTGTTCAATTAAAATAACAGAGAACAATAAATTATGTACAAACAGACCATTATGTACAAATGTATTGACATATTTTTAAAGACAAAATGACCTAGTTAATACGATACTTGATACTTTATATATGAATCTGTTATACCGTTATACCTCTTACTATTTCTGTTAACTTATATAGTTGCTGAGAATTATGGATCAAGAATCTAAAAACTTCCCTGGCCATTTTCACAAAAAAATCCTCAGACTTGACTCGATTTATAAAGGGGATAGTGTCACATTAGTGAAATTTATAGGGCGTCTCAAAAAAGTAAATTTGATCAGGCAGAAGAGTCCAGGTATAATTATTATTACCTTCTTGTATAGTAATTTCTATTTGATTACTAGGATTGGCTAGGAGTTCCGAGTAACTTCTAGCCGCTTGATCGAACAACTGCACTAGAAGAGTACATGTCTTCTGGTACTCGCACCTCCCGATCACAGACAGTTGCTCCAGTTGTTGTTGGACCATGCCCAAATCATCCAGGGGGTCTTCCAATCCGTCCCTCACCACTACAGCCACAGACTCCAAGCGTGAGGTAATATAAGCATTAGTTACTTCTGGAGTGTAAGTTTCCAGCAAGTGAGGTTCGGTAGCTTTGACATAAGGGACAGAAGCCACCATCTTCTGCCAGAGACTTAATAAGTAGTGAACGCTGTTGGGAGCAAATTGCCACATCTAAAACAATATGGGTAGATAAATACAATTGGTATCGATTCTAAAATATTATAAGGTATAAACCGCAATACACAGAATAGCAATTCGAAGCCCTTGGATTTGCGATATAAATAAATAAAAGATAAACAATATTTTATACCGCCTCAGTAGCGCAGTGGGCTAGAGCGTATCGTGGCAGCATTTCTCAGTACACTGCCTATTAAGGTCTGGGTTCTATTCCCATCTCCGGCACTGGCAATGCCGGTGGTTATAAGGTGTTTGTCTGCGTGTTTTCAAATGTGTAACTACAGTCTTTGATTTTGGGGGTTGTCTAATTTATGTGGTGTTTTAATGTTTTCTTTTAATATTTTTTAATTGTGGCCTTAATCATTTTATCAAGAAGTCAAAATAGGGCGAGAGGAATAAAGAAAGTGTAAGGTATTTGGTATTTCTAAAAATGAGACTGACTGGTTTATTATTCAAGTTCCCTAATATATTTAAACAAAAATCATAAAGTGATGTTGCAGCCAAATGCAATAAAAACGACACACAAGTTCCTATTGTCCTATTCCTATCCTATTGTTGATATAAAAATAATTTTAAGAATGTTATCTCATTTTATTTTGAAAAGAAAAAATAGAGAATGGCTTCAGCCACATATAGTAAAACATGAAGCTACTAGCGTGAAAATTTAAACAGTGAGTACCTCCATATCCACAAAAAATTTTGAAAGAAGATTAGGTATTAAGTTTTTGAAAAAGGTAAAGGATGTGATGATCATACTTATTTTAAAATACAAATTGCATTTAAAAAAATATTGGCGTACAGTCAAAGGTCAAGATGAAGTTGTTTTAAAATTACCTGTAAACTTTGTACAGTAAACTTGGCAATAAGCTGTATCGCCTCTGGATAATTATCCACCATAACCAGTTCCCCCAGTTGATAGTTGGACTTCAGCCTAGCGAGAAGCCTACAAAACTCATGGTAGTTAGCGGAATCACTCAATCCCTGTGGATTCTGAAGAATATGTTTCACACCATTGACCAAATGCGTCAAGAATTTAGCCCGTTCAGTGTTGCTGAATAGTGACCTTCTTACAGATGCTATTTGTACCAAACATGATAGTGCGAGTGAAGATAATGTATTGGGTAGAGAGTGGTATAAGTCAAAAAATAATTTCAAAGTTGTGAAGTCTAAAAACGCTGGTCTCCAGCTTGTTGGTATTTGCACAGTACAGAGATCATCAGATGACTCATCTGTCGAGGTGCCGATAAAATCAAAAGTAAGGCAATTTTGGGCCAACTGCAGTAATTGCGTCATGAGCCCATGTTGGCTCTCATCGTTAAAGTTTAGATTCTTACAATTCTCTCTAGCATTCCCCAAGAGGGTACAAGAGAGTCGAAATATTTCGAAAAGCTGGGTGTCTCGAAACGAAGAAGCTATCTTGCGGTGCTTAGTGAGTGATCTGTTGGCTTCCACTTCAGAAATTTGGTTCATTTCACACGTGAGTTGTGATAATAGCTGTACTCCTATCATGCAGTGCTCCACAGAACCCTAGGGACAAAATAAAAGTTATTATAAAAGACTTACTCTTTTACTTATTATTAATATTAGGTAATTTACTTAATAATTTTTTTTGTACAATAATAGGGACAACTGCATATAAAAGTCATTCAAGTTAAGTTTAAAGTGACCTCACTTTTAGTAATTGATTGTTGTTAATATTCGATAAACAAATGATCAATAAATTAGCATACCATTTGCCATTTACAAAGAGTTTTATATTCGGCAACCCTTCTCTGCGTTGTCAAGTTGTTATTTATTTATATTGCCTATCTATTGTTTGCTGGTGTTTTGGTGTTTGGTTCTGCCTAAATTTTGCTCGTGTATTTTCTATTTATGTTTTCTAGTTATTCACTTTATTTATATTAAAAACAGTTCTTCTCAGAACTAAAACCGTTGTGATTCTGTGACATTTTTCAAACTCCCTACCGCAAAGTAGTTACATCTGACAATTGCACATTTTTTGACAAGGGAACGTCAATTTAAACTTAACGTGAATAACCTATATTAGAAATACTAGCGTGTAATAAGACTAAACGTCAAATATACCATAGATCGGTTTAAGAACTCCGACTTATACGATATTAAGGACATGAAATGAACAGTTAGAGCATTGAAGATAACCATCTATGCAAATAGAACTAGGTGTTCAGCTGACACTTTTTCCACTTATGTTTACTTCTTGTAAATTTTGATTTTTCATTAGTTTTTTGAAAGATTTAATCTGTGGCATCACGTTTATAAGCCGGCAAGGCATCAATATTAAGACATAAATTATTACATGATCGTTTAAGCACTACAGTCACCTAATTGGCTAAAATCAATCTGAATCACTGTTGTTGGGTGAAGAGAAAGTCAATCCAGCAATAATTGATGCCGAGTCCAAAAGTTATTTGTTAGTGAGGAAAACTATTGTATTATTTGCTGTACAAAAATAAAGAAAATCAAAGAAACTTTTTGCTGCTAACAAATACTTTCGATCAAAGTTTACAGTGTATGTAACAGTTTTGTTTAGTATAGGGATACAAGAGAAAATGTACACTCGTGGGTGATCTATGAAGCCTGATTCTTAGCGCTGGGGATTTTTACCGAAGATTTGTTTGAGAAAATGGCATAGTTTGACTGTTCTCTTGCTGTAAAGAACTATTCGCCTACATAACTTTTACGTAATTTTAGCATACGAACGTATTCGCAGGATTCGAAAATGGAGCCTTTGCCATTATTCTAGTTTTACCAGCTGCTGAGTGTAACTTTGAAATTTCGATCATTGTAAACTATGATGTAAAGATATCGTTTTAACTCTGTTATATGTAAAAAAAATATTTCTTCATCTGCATTTTTTAAAAACACAATTCCACCAAGGCATCATATACCTAATTACATATATACGTTATTCTACTATGTTTGTAATGCATTTCTAGTATGTATTATTATTCTCTGAACAATTAATTCCCAATTTTCTTTATTTTAATGTCTTATTGGATTAGAATTATAATAATCAGTAAATCTCTTAGGTATCTTTGGTGAGCTGGTCAGTAACCCAAGATACTTTTTCACCAACCATTTATTTGGCTTTATATCGTCAGTTGGGACAGATGGCATGTCGTCTAATGCATTGTTGTGTTGAATAATAGTGGTAACTCGCCAGTACCAATATGTAATATTTGCATAAAATATTACACCTTATAAAGTTTGTCCCTGCAAATACTCTTATCCTAGATAATTTTTAAAGGAAAACAAATATTAAAAATCTAGAAAAACCTATTTTGGTAGATTAACGGGGAATGTAGTGAGATGTAGTTTCATGACAATACTAGGCAGGATGTAGCTCTCACTCTTTCAGCCCTAACCACTGTACCACTAAAATCTTAAACGGCAGTACACCCTTTATGGCACCTCAAACAAAAGGTAATTTTATTTAAAATTGAATAAGTGAAAACCATTTTCAAATATCTGTATTTTTCACCTAGTTACAGTAAGAAATATGAAAAAATCATTTTTGTACAAATTCAATGGAGCTGAATGTTGAAGAATTTTCCCACTCTACACTAATTAAATGACCTGATCAAACTGACCGCAACTGCGCTCCTAAAAATAATAGTCAATGTTGAAATTCTTCTCTAACATTATGAAATACTGGTGGTGTTAAGTGGGCACATACCATAATTATTCTTTGGTTTGGCGTCGTTCCTGTAGATTACCTGGTTTTGTGCAAAATACTTACAACTGATTTCTTCTGGTTTTTAGTTGAGTCGGTGGGTCAGAATTTAGTACTAGACATAGTGCTGATGATATGAGAGGGAGCAGATGTTGGTGAACCCCTACAAAATGATAAAGTGTATTGTGTGCCAAGAAAAAAAGTTGGACAAAGACTCTCTCCTTACAAAGTGAAATAATTCCATTTGTAGAGGAACCGAAGTATATTGGTGTAGTACTGGATAAGTTGGTTAATTGGAACTCCCAACTGGAGAAATTTATCCACAAGGCTAGACTATCCTTATGGACATGTCGACGAATCTGTGGGAAATCTTGGGAAATATGGCTGTATGTGATGGTTATGCAACCTATGATAGACTTCAACTAACGACAAAAATCAAACTTTCTGGTTTTCAGAGACAAGCATGCTTGGGCATAACTGGAGTAATTAGCTCTACACCGTCAGCAGCTTTAGAAACTCTACTTGACCCACCTTCCCTTCCTATATATTTGGAGAGAGCGGCCAAATAGGCAACATACAGATTAAAGCAAGCAGCTGTTAACAAGCCGCAGTCTGACATTATGGAACACAATAGGCTGCTGGATAACACAAAAAACCATAGCATGCTGGAGATGATTTCAGATGTTACGCTTGCAACGACCAACCATAAACTGCCCGTTAACATTCTCTTTCCAGAAAAAGATTAATGAGATCAGAGTAAAGCTGATCTATTGTGGGCAGATAGTTGTTGATTTACAGATGGCTTCAAACGGGATGGGTGTTTGAGAAGTATATAGTTGCAACCCAACGGTAAAAATATCATCAAGCTTTAGTTAATTATGCACCTATTTCAGGAAGAAAGCTATGCCATCGAATTGTATGTACAGAGGCTGGAACAAAGGCAACTTACACGCAGATCTATAAAAATCTTTCCTGACAGCTAAGCAGCTCTTAAAGCTCTTAGCTCCTCCATTTTACTCGAGTTGTTTTGGCAACTCATAAATCGTATGGAGTTTTCAGAAGCCACTTCTTAACAGATTGACTCTGGTATGGATCTTCAGCCATTCAGGCCTTGAAGGGAATGAAGCAGCCGACTGTCTGGTAGGGAGGATGATGCATCTGAATTCGTCAGATCAAAACCGGTGCTTGGTTTATCCTCGGGTACCGTCAAAGCAACTCTCTTGACCAGGGCTGAGGGGAAAATACTCTAATACCGGCAAGAACTACCAAGATTAGTTAATTCGACGGCGTTCATAATAAACCCTTCAAAACAAGAACTAAAAAACTTATAGCGTTAAACAGATTGCACCTGCAAACTTTAATTGACCTACATCCTGGGCACTGCTGTTTTGTTGAAAAAAGTAGGTGTTCATAAAAATAAAATACAGTACCTTCATACACATTCAAACGACAAAAAAAGCACAAAAGAGACATTTTGATCAATACTATTATATATCTTAATCTATAATTTACTTCATTTTAATTCTTAACATTCCAGTTCATTGTGTACAACATAAAAAAATAGTCAAAAAAAAAATTTCTTTCCTATTTCTTCCTGTAATTCGGTAGCATTCTAAATAAAATTACCATTAGTTTAAGCTGCTATAAAGTGTGTAGTGCCATCTCAGATTTTAAGGGTACAATGGTTAGGGCTGAAAGGGTGAGAGCTACATGCTGCCTAGTATTCATGATGAAAGTTTGTTAATCTACCAAAACGAATTCTTCCAAATTTTCATATCTCTTTTACTTTGAAAATTATCCCCGATAAACGTTTTCGCTGGGCACCCTATAAGTATTTGCCATACACTAATATTTTTTTTCCGCATTAAATAATTTTTCATTTAAGTATGACTTTTTGTGTGCCACATAGTGTTCAACTAGAACAAAGTCCATTTTGATAGTTATTTGAATTTAAGGTTTAATGGTTGCTAAGTAAACAATTAATCTGGCCAAATTCGAATATTTCTTTTCTGTTTTCTAAATCAGATTGATTATCTGTATATCTAGTATATATATGTAGGTATATGTCCATTTTAACTGATAATGTAAATTCAGTTTCCAGTTTTATTTTAAGGTAAAACTTAAGGGTTGAAAATCGATAGAGAATGATTCCTTCTTAGTCAAACCAATAATACATATGCTTTTCAAACAAAATAAGAGCTACTTTTTACTATATAATTTTGAAATTATATAGTAAATTTTTGCTGAACGCTGTTAAAAACACTTCAGAAAGTCAGACATAAAGAGAATAGCTTTCTTAACTTCTAAAAATTAGTAAAAACTCACTCAAACACTGCCCGAAAATTAATGTATTGATAGCCGAACATTTAGTAATTGGGAATCGAAAAGTCGTGTAAGTTGCTTTTCTCCTTTTTTTATATGGGTGGTAAAACTATTAGAAACTGTCTTTGACATAAATGCCAGGCTGAATTATAGTAACTTACATACAGTTTAGTTATGGTTTTTAGGTTGTTCACCGTTGGAAAATTATTTAGGGGCCGATAGTGAAATTTGCCCATCAAAATATTGTTTTTGTTTATAGAAAATTATTTAAAAAAAGGTCTTTATATTTATGAAAACATGAGATAGTTTTATACAATTTTCGTGAGGAGAATATATTTTCAGTCTTGTCATATTTGAGTATAACACATTTATTAAATAGATTCCTACTTACTTGTAAAAACTTGCCAATATCAGCAACAACATTTCTAAAAACAAAGTCATCCTTATGTGAATCAAACCATCCCAGTTTAGTAATCCTAGAAAACAAAGTAACTAAAGCTTGCACAACAAAATTTGGCAACTTGGGCCTTGTGGCTAAATAATTTAAAACATAATTCCGTATATCCACTCTCTGTTGCAGGCTTAACCCTTGTGCACTTCTAGACACCAGCTTCGTGAGAGTAGTAGCTGCCAATAATTGAGCATAGCATGAATCACCTCTATCGAGCAGTACCTGGCACTTTGTAAGAGCATCTGGACCATCTTGAAAAACTACAAGTGCTTTTTCTGCATCTGCTCTTACTACAGTATCTTGAGATTCATACAACTGTTTACAAAGCAGTTCCAATTGTCTGATCTCCTGTGGCACAAAAAATAACTTTTTAATAAGCATTCAAGCCAGGCAATTATATTTGCAAACAACAATAGACACACAAAATCCTATAATTATTATGATTGACTTTTATCTATAATAACATAACCATAGTATTCAGCCCTTTGTTTATTATTTTTTAATGGTTGGTAATCACTAGTTTATTCAATTGTTTTTACTTTTTGAAGTTATAAGAGAAAAGCAGGAAGTAAAAAAGGGTTTTAGAATACTAAAGCGGAAGTAAAAAAATCGGAACTATAAAATTTAAAGTTATTTTCATTTCTGCCCTTTTACATCAGGGATAAAGTAAGGAATCCAAAGGAACCCACCTGCTCATCAGCCATTTCCAACGTTGGTCATTTGTTTTTCTAATAAATATTTTCGGTCTTACATGTACGTTGGTCTTACTGTTTACAAAATCTGAATGACTGCAGAGAAGCCGGATTTTTTCCTAATCACTTCACTCCTAATTCGCTCACTTGCACTCAAAAACATAACGCGAATTTTTTCAGTGCTGCCCTCTTAAGTAATCAGTTTATTATATAACCCGGGAAATTCAAAATTTGAAAAAACAAAACTGTTAAAATTTATTTATAATAAATCAAAATTAAATAATTTAAAACTGTGAAGCGTTATTAATTGGAACCATTATTTTATTTTGATAAAATTTTAATCTGTAACCAATGCCATAACCCATCATCTTTAGAATGCCTCCTTATTCCTTCCTTATGTAACCGATACTACCCGCAAGGTGTATATCTGGCAGTATCTTTTGTTTTTTTAACGTTTTTACTAAAAATATCACTTCATAATAGTCATAATATATATATATATATATATATATATATATATATATATATATATATATATATATATATATATTATAATATATATAATACTACAGTAGCCTTGTTTATAAACAAGGGTAGTAGCATCGATAAAATTATTAATTTTAGTTAGTCAATGGCAGTAGGTAGTATATTTTGCAAGTATTGTTATACGTAGGCAAGAACCCTAAAGAACCCTAAACAAAGAAGGACTGATCAATTCATTCTTAAAAATTTGAAGGTTATTTTCAAAAGGTTTCTCGTATCACGTCAGTGGATCCCCTATTGCCAAATTTGCCTCTAATAGCAATTTCAAAAATTTTCAGTCAAAATATCCAACCCAATATTATTTCAGAGACTCTATTAATGCAATCAAATGTAATTTTAAAGTACTTATATATGTGTTTTACGATATATATCTTACGATTTGAAGTGCAATGTGCAAAAATCGTTGTCGATTTGACAACTGTGATAACTTGTGTTTTGTTAATCAGTGCACAGATTACTATGATATGATACAGAAATACTTTGATATGATGACATGACTGATGACAGTGATGACATTCCAAAGACAACAATGTGACATATATAGGTTATGTTAAAAGGTTAAAGCTGTCAAATTAAAACAAAGAGGATATTTAAATTTCAAATCTCCCGCTAAAGGGAATCCACTGACGTCACATAAGTGATTAACAAATGTGATTGGCTGTTACTGATTGATCAGTCCTTCTTTGTTTAGGGTTCTCATATATATATATATATATATATATATATGAGGGTTCTTGATACGTAGGTAGGTACCAAAGATTGTTAACTGTTTACAGGATTGCTCACTGAACTATATTATATATAGTTCAGTGGGAATGCTCGATCGATCAATTTTGTCATCCGCCTTTGTGACGTCATCGAAGATATATGTAATCGAATTGTCAAAATATACCTATTTTGTGTTTGTTATATTTCACATTTGCAAGAGAATTTTCGTATTTGAATGATTATTAATATTATTATTTATTAAAGTTTGTAATAACAGTATAAAGTGTACCTATTTCTACAAGTTCGAGATCTTTGATGACGTCACAATTATGGATTACATTGTAGTATAGGGATCGAGCAATCCTGTAAACAGTTAACAATCCTTGGGTAGGTACGACCTTAGACTAAGAAAGAGAGTGGACTCGTAATCACTGCCAGGAGAGTGAAGCAAATTGCCACCAACCTTAATTTTAATTTTATTCTCGCTTCTATTTGACACTAACCATTGAATTTAATTATGACACTAACAGCAAACTATTTATCTATGACTAACAGTAGATGTTACTCTAATTACACAAATGTTGCGTCAATGCGAAGTTTTTTTTACATAAGAAATGTGTTCTTGGAAACTAAAACCACCTAAAAGTATATTTCAAACAATAAATAAAACAATTATAATTAAACTTGGACGCTTTCCAACGATAAAGCGCACTTTGCGCCATATACATTTTAAAATTGTGGGCACCAAGTGACGTCATGCGCGAAAGCAGACGAAATTAGGACGCGTTAATATCATATCTTGTTTTATTGTATCATGAGTACAACCAGTACAACGATAACGATAACAACGTGATAAAATTTAAGGGGTTCACAAAATCCCTAATAATAGGGAGATGTTGAACCTCTTAACTTTTATCTTATCGTTATCGTAATATACCAAAGATAACAAACTAATAAGAGAAATCCAAATAATTTCCTATCTCCCAAGTTGTTTTTTTTCTGTGATTTCTGATGTGCCCGGCGCATCAGCTTAAGCCGGGTACACAGAACTAAAACTGTCGCCCACGACGGCTCCCCACCACCACCTTGTCTTCATGTCTCGTTTTTTTTTTTAAACCAAAAACTAACGTCAGCAAAACGCCATGAGATTGCCTCTTTTATGATTGACTTACATAAACTGACAAAAAATAAAGTCTGTCGCGTGTAGTTAAGAAATTTTAACTTCAAGACAGCAGTAGCCAGCGACAGAAAATGGGGAAGAAGAATCAGGGGAATACGACTCAAGATTGGTTGGATTTACTGTCGCGAGCGACAGTCTTAGTTCTCTGTACCCGGCTTTAGACATTTTTACTTACTAAACTCAAAAAGAAACATATGTCGTAGGTAAGTGATTTCCAAATGAAGTAGGCAATGATGAATAAGTGGTATAAACGACGAAGTGTAAATATTTAATACATAGCGGCACAAACGTTAGCACATATAAAAGTGATGCCGCTTACGCATTACATAAATTGTCTGTTCCATGGTGGTTCCATCCATGCTTCTCTATTCCCTGCCACCACAATTCTTTACGTCGGATACAGTTCCGTCTTTGTTTAATGGGTTAAAAAACGAAGAGCGAGATATGCAACCTATGCAACAAAAGTGAAGAGTGTCAAGAAGATCGGACATGCGCATTTCACACACATCCAAGTATTTCATCGCAGCCTGACATAAGCGTAGTACGCGGGAATTGCTGTAATTTGTGGCTGAACTGCATAAATTAATTGGTTAACTTGTTTTTGTAGATGTTTACTGTGAAGCGATAAGTGTTACTTAGTTTATTTAGTGTTCGAAGAAAAGGATTTTATTATGGAAGTGATCGCGGGGAGTAGTAGATTAGAAACCCGTAAACGATCTCATCTGACAAGTGAGGAAATTCGTATGATAAAAAACTATTCTTTGATAAAAAATGTCTATGAGGGATTACGATTACAAGCGCGCGATAAAAATTTAAGTGTAGGTAGTGGATGAGGCGGAACCGGTAGTGAATTAACAAATGTTTGCTTTCGAAGTTATTTCGTGCAATAAAATGTGGAGACACAGACGCAAAGAAGAAGAAAATGGAAACACTGGGAAGAAAAAAATTACGGTGAACGAAAATGTGAAATATGCTATTCGGCGAAAAATTCATAGTTTCTTTTTCAAAAATGAAATCCCAACAGTAAGTAAAGTTCAGGTGCTGACAGAAGACAACGATTTGCCCAAACTCTCGTAGTATAAATTGCTTATAGGGACAATGCATGAAATTAATTTCAAATATTGCAAACGCAATCGGAAGAGATAGAGAAAAATGAGATTGTGACATGGAGACGAGAATATTTGGACAAGATAAGAGAATTTCGCGCTTTAAATAGGAAAATGTATTATATAGATGAGACATGGTTAAATGAATGTTATACTGTGCTAAAAGTATGGCAAGATTGCAACGTACAGGACAAAAGGCAAGAGTTTATGGATGGATTTTCTACAGGTTTAAAAGCACCTTCCGGAAAAGGACGAAGACTAATAACTCATATTGGAAGTGATTCGGGATTTTTGGTAAAAGGTTTACATATGTTTGAGTCGCAAAAGACTGGGGATGATCACGAAGATATGAACAGCGAGGTGTTTCAAAAATGGTTTGAATCTGTTTTACACCACTTGGAACCTGGTGCAGTTTTTGTGATGTATAATATAATACCCCTTACCATAGCAGGAGAACAGAGAATTTACCGAGATCATCATGGAAGAAAGGGAAAATAATACTTAAGAGCGTTCTTTTAATATTTGTAGCTATATTCATCAATTTCGTCCGATGTACAACTAATCTATAAGGTGAGTTTAAAAAACAATTCACAATTTCTATAACATATCGTTCATGTTTTGATATTTTTTATATTTATTTGACATATTAGCACCTTTCCAATGATTTTTTGCGTACGCCTATGGAATTACAGTCCCCACCACAATTTAACACGTCACGCGTAATACGTCACTGCCTATTATTTTATAGAGATGGGAATACCGGTTCTTCTTCTGTCGCGTTACTTTCGCGACCAGTGGCGGCTCGTCAGGGGAGGCAGTGCCTCCCCTGTCAAAATTACAAAGAATTCCAATTTTTAAATACATAATATTTACTAACAACTAGTAAATATATTAATAATATCCACTAATATAATAAATAATAATGTAAAATGTAAATGCTTGTGTTCCCGTACTATTATTTGAAATTATTTCCAATCACAAACGACCCAACGCCATCTATGGTCATTCTTGGGCGCCTCAGTAAAAATTACCACGGTCTGCTAACTATTTGGTTTGTAGCGCGGGTTTGTAGCGGTAAGCCGACGAGTCACAACAGCCGTCTTTCGTCTTTAAGACGGCTGCGGCCGAGTGTGGCCGACCGGAGGCAAAAGTATGAGATGCTTCCTTTGAACCGATGTTTTCGGATAAATGAATTATTTGCGCATGCGTGTGAGATCTGAACACGTGCTTTTTGAATAAAGCTAGAGGCAAGTGGAGGCAAGACCGCCCACTACTCCTATCCTTTCCCTCTTGGAAATTTGCGGGAAAATAAGCATGTACGGATGAAGATTGAAGACGTTTGCATACCTACTATGTATAATTTTTTGATAATCAAATAGGTATTAAATATTACTTGTTATTTACTATTACCTATTTTAATATTGTTTAAATAATTTTTGTCCAGATTTCTGGCAATCGCATCAAAAAAGGGATATTTGTCTAACGAAACCTATTTCTTCAAGCAAATATTTTTCCTCTGAGAATTTCTAATTTCTAATTTTAGGGCGTTTGACCTTGAAAAATGAAAAATTTTTGCCAGCGCCGCTTTTTTTTCATGCGCCCCTCGTACCCTTCCGAATCTCACCAGCCACCACTGATTTATCTATGCCTCCCCTAAAGAAAAATTTACGAGCCGCCACTGTCCGCGACAGTTCCAGAAAAATACCGCGACAAAATACCGCGATAAAATACCGCGTAGTGGCATATTAGTTCCCTGTTTTTGTTCCTTTCCAGTCACGGATTTCTTAAAATAAACAAGAAATCCGTGTTTCCACTTTCCAGTACAGCACAATCGTTACTCAGTAACCGCTTATTTCGTCAATGTGGAACGCGATGGAACGGTTCCATTAAAATACCGCTCCAAAATCGCGGTATTCAAATACCGACACATCTCTATTATTTTAACCGACGAGTTATTTTCACATACATGTATGTGGTTATACTATAAGCAGTTATTTAGTGCCAAAAGAAACTCTTTTTGGCACTGGGTAATACTGGGTAGGTAATTAGGCATGCTCATTATAACTCTTTTTCTGTTTTGTGAGTATAACCACAAGTATAAAGATATAGGTATAATCTTTATACTTGTGGTACAAGGATAACTATATAAGCTAAAAGTTAAGGGGTTCAAATCTCCCTATTAACGCTATATGTTATTAGTTCTTTGCTATTATACTTAACACAGTATTATATTCTTTGGTTTTATTCCTATACTCACTAAAATTCAAAACAACGATGTAAAGTCCCATGTTTGCCACCAATTCAAATAGCGAATTTGAGCAAATATAAGTACAAGGAAAAAATAAGTCGCATAAGTAACCAAGTACGTATTAGGTTACTTTATCTAAATCGTATATAGTCCTCTCTCTTTCCCGGTCTAAGGGTATACGCAGCGCCTCCGCGATTATCTTAGTTAAACGGAGTAAATCTAGAAGGCGGTGGGTATACGCATGGTATACGACACAGGGGCGGCTCGTGATGAAATAAAGCAGCGGTCTTCTGCAAATGTTAATTTTACCTATTTTCTAAAAAGTTAAATTGATTCTACGATTCGTTGCCTCAGATTCGTAACGTTCTCTCAACGCCAATTCAAAAACCTCCGCAAAATTTTATGCAACTTCTAATCTAGGATAAAACATTTATTTTTTATTACTTACATTATTGTTATTATGTTTTTGTAAATAATTTATTGAATAAGCTGAATCTAACTAAGCTATAATAACCGTTTTCTTTTGCACCTGATTTCGAGATCATGATTTGATATGAGCCAATCACGCTCCTTTATTTTTTAAATCCACGAATAGCATTGCAGATATTGTAATCATGATCCAGAAATCAGGCGTAAAAGAAATCAGCTTATATTAGTAGGTAGTTCCCCTAGATAAAAATACAATAGATAACTATCTTAATATTGACATTTTAAGAATTAAAACTGCGCCCTCAGACGGTTTGGAAGGAAGTAGGTGTATAACTGGTTGCATCAGATATTTTCAATGAAAATAGAAGTAACGTTTAACTGGTTGCATAAGAAATATTTGCTTGCAGGATCCTTGACCTTCTCTACCAATACATTTTTTACTGTTACAAATAAAATAAAAATATGAGACATTATATATATTTATCACGAATTTATAAAAAGCTTTACAAACACTTTTACATTAATATAATCTAAAACTTACGTTGCAAAAACTTTATAAATTATCAAATTATTAAGGTTATAAAGTAATTGTGTTTCCAAGGAATAATAAGTACAATCTTTTCTTGCAGCACCTCTTCTGAAACGTCTATCATGCACCTTCTTGCATCTTTTCTTTCAAACCTAAAACATAATAATCTAATAACTGAACAATAATTACTAAAACTGATTATTATTACATTACCTGTATTATTACATCTCCCCAGAATATTCTTCCAGAATGATAATAATGGACTAAAGTTTGTCAGCTACTGGGGAAACAAATCAAACACAGAGCAGTTAGTGCATTTTTTTTCATAGGAAATTCTTTAAAAAACTGCGGCGAAAACTTCAATGTTTGAATGTCAGATTATTTCAACGAAAAACGACGCGGCAAAATGGCGACGCAAAGTAAATATTTTAGACTACTAGATGTGTACGATTTTGTTTATCTCATTAGCTTCAGCACCATCTATCGGTTTGGAAGAAACTAAAAATGCTTCTCGGGCGTGTTCTATGTAAGAAAAACATCTATTTCTTTTCATTTAGGGTAGTTCCCAATAATGCTAATTCCATTACCTATATTATGAAAATAGCTTTTGGACTTGTCACGTTTTTTTATTTTTTCAATCAGGTGTTTAGTACACCTGATTCTATATATAGTGCGTTATCAGCCGTGCGAAAATGTTGATGTACGTGAAGAAGTATTATCTAATCCAAGAGATATATAGATGAACAAGCAGTGTAAAATTTTCAAATTTAATGCCTGCAAAATCCTCTAGTAATAAAAAACCTATGAAGATTTTGTAAAATGGTGTACCTATACCTGCTCAATAAGTAGTGGATTATACGTTTTCCTAATTCTCTAATCAGTACTAACTTAAATTTGAAATAATTAAGTTACATTATGGCTTATATTTGATATATCGAAAAAAAATTGACATTGCGTTATGTTTGTATTGTTGTTTCAGTTTCCATGACGACTTTATAGCCCAAGGGAATAAACGTCCGTTTTATTTCCTGTTTCGAGGCTGTAAAATAGCTATTAATTATATAAGGAGATTAAGAAGCCTTTAATCCACGAGAAAATGGGCACTCGAGGCGTAACCGAGAGTTACATTTTTTCGAGAGAATAAAGTGTTAATTTCCGAATGTAATGAATTTTCAAACTCATTCCTTACTCGCTGCTGCAGCGAGTAAGAAAAAAGAAAATCAACGATGTGCAGGTATGAACTGTGGTCGTGGTCCAGACATCGTTTACACACTGTATATAATCGTATATAAAAATAAAATTGGGACCCTTATATAGATTATAGAAGAATGACATTACCATAGTTTAAGTATTTATTTAAACTATTTGTTATTACTTTATATCTTTTTTCTATTAGGTATACAGGGTGTGTCACGAAGAGGGCCCATTAGGATTATCTCAAAAAGTAGTCAGATTTGAAATCTGAAAATTTGTATACAGGGGTTTATGAAAAAAATCTATTCAATGACAATAGTGTCAACTTCCTCGCACTTCCAGTTATGCCGGATTACCAGAAGTCATCATCAACTTGCTTATTTTAAATGTAACACCCTATATTATTTTATTTCTGGATCCTACGTAAAATTCTAAACACATTTCATGTAGGATGTCCTATACATATCTGCTTCAACTCTTTTTGAATTATTGACAGGGGAATAATAATAATAATAAATTTATTAGACAAGGTAAAGGTTACAACATACAATAGCCATATATGATTCTATATAAGTACAACTAACTTTGTTTTAACAAAATTTTTCTTTTATTCTACCTAGGCCTGAGGCCTGTATGTAGTTTACATTAATATATTTATTATATGAACCAAAAAAAAAAAAAAATACATATACATATATACTCGGTATGCAATTCCATCGAGAATCTGGGAAGCGTTGATAAATGGGAGAGCGAAGAAATATAAAGTAAATAAATAACAACAAAAACAATGAAAGGAGGAAGGCCGATTCACAGTAAGTAAATAATATAGTATAATTAAGTATAATTTATTGGTGCAATATATATTCAGTCTTTATGATTTTGAAACAAATAATTTTTTACAATTTTTTTAAAATTTTTAACCTTATTTAAATTTTTTATTTCAGTAGGAAGTAAGTTGAAGAATTTAGGACCATAATAAAAAATGAAACGCTGTATGTGAACTTTTCTATAAAAGGGGACTACCATGGCTTCACTACTAGCAACTCTTGTATCATATGAATGTGCAACCAAATTACGGTTGGAAAGCCTATACATGAACAACAAACATTGGTAAATATATAGTTGTCTTACAGTTAATAATTTAGTTTCTGAATACAACACCTCTGTAGGGAATCGCTTGTTTTTTTTTAATAATACTTTTATTATGGAATTTTGAGTTGTTTACAAATTATGTAGTATATTATTAAAAAGACCACCCCATACCACTATACAATAATTCATTAATGATTCTGCTAAAGAATTGTAAACAATTAATAAATTTTTTTTATTTAAAATACTTCGTATATTTGATAGAATTTGTAATTTAATATCCTAAGTTTATTTGTTAAGCAAGTTATATGTTGTTGCCACCTCAAATGTTGATCAACTAATATACCCAAATATTTCACTTCTTTAACATTTTCAATTTCAGGACATGTACAATTTTTTTGTGTTGTACAATTTATGTTGTGTATTTTTAAATGTTTTTTTTGTGGCTGAGTGTCCATCGATAAGCTGAATGTTAAGAATTTCGTCTTGGTAGTATTTAAATGTAAATTTGTGATTATAAAGCCACTTTTGCACTCCCATCAAATCGCTCTCCGCAGATCTGAAAACGGCCTCCCACGAATCATCATTAAATATCAACACCGTGTCATCTGCATAAGATATTAAATGCCCATTTAATTTTTGACTTGCTAAACTGTTTATATAAATTAGAAAAAAAATTGGACCCAATACGGTCCCCTGCGGGACGCCCATAGTTATTATTAATTCTTTGCTTTTGCTGCTATTTATTTTTACTCTTTGAGTTATATTCAATAAATAATTTTTAACAAGATTCAAAGGAGTAGATCTTATACCTACACTTTCCATTACATCCAAGAGTTTTTCGTGAGAGACCGTATCAAACGCTTTTGCCAAATCCAAAAAAACTGCAAGAGTTTTTTTATTTTCATTCAAATTATCTGTTATGTTTTTAATTAAATCTACCACAGCATGTTCCATACTCAGTCTCTTTCTAAAACCATACTGCGTATCTGTTAATAACTTATTTTTTTCCAAATATTCCACGAGACGGTTTTTAAAACATTTTTCAAATATTTTTGCCACATTACGAGTATTTATAACTGATATTGGCCTATAATTGGTTGATGTTGATGTGGCCTATATTTGGCCAATATATTGATATTTTGCAACTTTGACTCCCTGTAAACTCTAAACGGTTTGAGATCAAACAAAACTGTTTACGCATACCTATCTTAACTTTTCAGATTTAACCAAGAGATTAAATTTAATTGAAAATTTTTAATTTCTGGCTAAATCTGCTGAAATTAGTGTCAAACGATAGCTTATCAAAAGTTAAGACGGGAATGTGCGAACCGTTTTGCTTGATCTCAAACAGTTTAGTGGCAAAGTTATATGTCAATATATATTCACCTGTCAATATTTCAAAAACAATTGAAGATAGGTTTAGGACACCTACATGAAATATGCATTTAGAATTCTATGTAGAATCCGGAAATGATATAATATATAGGCCCTATATATTATATCATTTCCGGATTCCATTTAAAATAAGCAAGTTGATGATGACTTCCGGTATAACCGGAAGTGCGAGGAAGTTTACGCTATTTTCATTGAATAGATCTTTTTGATAAACCCCTGTATTCAAATTTTCAGCTTTCAATTTTGACTACTTTTTAAGATAATCCTAATGAGCGCTCTTCATGACTCACCCTGTATATATATCGCATTAACTCTCGCGCCGCCCTCAGCCATATACTATAGCAGTTATTACAATATATTTATTATATATGGCAGTTATCTACTCCCTCACAAAAAGCGTGGTTATGGATAAATTCAAATTTTATATCCATATGGATATGGATAAAACGTAAATTTACTCAGAATCTATCGATCTACTTATGAAAAATTTGCTTCTCTTTGTTATAAGCAAGCCTATATTATGTATCCCGTATGTTATTTCATAACAAGCTTTATTATACCGTTTTCGATTACCTCTCTGTTGACTCTGTTGCCCCCACATTATTATTTTCCTTTGCTAATATTATGTATTAAAATCAACTCTTAGATCAACAAAGAGCTATAAACCAAAAACGGTATAAGTTCATACCTTTCTACCTAATATAAGTTTAGAAAGCAAAGTCTACTTATTATTTATCCTGAATGTTCTTGAAGTTATACAGATATTAAAATTGAGACCCTGAAGGAATACATATCTGTCAACATTAATATAGCTACAGCAAGGTGATTTAAATATTAATCGAGGAACTTTTGTTTAATTGAAGAACTTTTAGAACTCACCAATGTAGGAAAAATAATGGTTCTTATCAACTTATTAATTATTGTTTGAATTTGTTTTGTAATCTTTAGCATCATGTATTTTTTATTATGCTGTGATATCAATGTCAGTATTTTCTTACCTTTATTTATTCATGAGAATCTTCATTTAGTACCTACCTATTTTTTATGCTTTTGTGCCTCATATGTGGTAGGTACATACTATATATTGTCCATCATGTACTTTTTCTACATATGCAAATTTTTTTATTCTATATACCTAGGTTGAATAAAATGGAAGGGCAAAACCTTACCACTGCATATATTTATTTTTTAAAATAGAACAAAACTCACAAATGAGAAAATTCGCAGCATCCATATTGTGACGCGCTCGCGAAGATGCGATGTGATGCGATGACAAAAATCAATATTGCTAAAATGTAGCACAGAGAGGAATAGTCTGGGTGAGATTTTCTAGTAAAATGCTTAAATTTAGAAGTAGAACCAGTGCTTTAGATTGCTACAAATAATAAAATAATGTTAAATACCAACCACAACCTATTATTTAAAGGTATAATACTCGCATTATGTGTAATATCATTTGTGCACGTATTTTTATTTCCACTGTACGATATAAATGTTGGAAGAGGCAGTGTGAGAACATATATGGATTTTGAACAGTCCCTTTGTACCAACAACATAAAGAAGAGAAGAATCTGGAGACTAGGACGGTGTCCTCAGTATGGCATAGTGACCATCATGCAAGGTGGTCGCTTGGGTAACCAAATGTGGGAATACGCATCTGTATGGGCTCTAGCTAGAAGAACCGGCCTCGAGCCCTACATTCCTAGGTGCATTAAAATAAAGTTGGACCAAATGTTCGAGCAACTATCAGTTCCAACATTTGGAGAGATTGGGCATTGCCCTGTAGAAATAAACCATTTCGTGAAGTCTCTAGAGGCATGGAACTATACTAATCAAAGTATTATTTTACCGAGATACTCTATTCAACCTGAACTAGTATTAACTTGGGTCCAAGACATTATTCAAGAGTTTACTATAAAGAAAAAGCTGCTGCAAAAAAGCCAACAAATCCTGCATCTAGCTGTAAAGTCCTATGCTGTAAGAAACCACACTTTTGTAGGTGTTCATGTACGAAGAACCGATTATATTGGTTATTTGATGAGAAAACACAATGCCAAACCAGCTGATGTTGACTTCTACAAGTCTGCTATGAATTATTTTGAGAGGAAGTACCGAAACGTTATGTTCATCATGGTTAGCGATGATCCACCGTGGTGCTGGAAAAAATTTGGATTTAAAAACAACCTTTACGTGGCCAGTAGACATCACAAAAACTCTCCAGCCTTAGATATGGCAATTTTGGCATCATGTAATCATACAGTTTATGACTACGGCACTTTTGGTGAGTGGGGAGCTATATTAGCTGGAGGGGAAACTATTTATTATAATCTAACTCATCATTCATCGAGTAGATTAGGACAAATTTTGAAAAACTGGCATACTATTTAAAACTAACGAGTAAAACACTTCAAAAGGCTGATTTTTTCTAATAAAGATTTATTATTTATTTTTCTACTCTCTTAAAAGATTGTTTATTTTTTCACAGATCTCAAGAACTAATAAAATCATATAGGCATGTCCTTTCTTGATATTTCTGTTGTAGTTTCAAAACTAAAAATATTTTTAAGTTTATGAATAAATTTAAAATTTGTACAGGCACAAGTGGGGATGAAATATGTATCTTACAAATTTAAAGGAAAACTTTACATTCCATATTTAAGTTAAATCTTAATTTGCCCAGCAAAGCATTAAAAAGTGTTTATATGTCTAAAGGCTTTAGTAAGTAAGTCGTGGAAGCCAATTATTATTCTCATTATAGTTTGATAGGTAAATGTTGGTATTGGTATGACCAATAGGTACTAACTAGAACAAAACCACATATTTATTTAACTTGATGGCACCATTAATTGTATATTCTCATGAAAAACTGAAATGCTTTAGTATAAAAAGAATGGTTATTGTGAAGTTAAAAAATCTGATACAATTGAAAAAATATATTTAACAGCAGAAAATATTAATTTATATATTTTGAAAATTTAAATTGAATGCGTATTAATTTCAATTTCTTAATGAGAATTACTAATGAAGGTAGAGATTAAAAAATATAACTAAGAAGGTAATATACATACTATTTATATTATGTTAAAACATACATATGGAAAGAACAGATACTCAGGTTTGTGATTGTGTTTTGAGCGATACCTACACTAGGTATATATAAAAAAACTATCAAAAATGTTAAATACAAGAGAATGGTAATCAGAAACTTAAAAAATGAATAGGTTATATACATATCATATAAGAACAGATATCTGGCAGCACTGTAAAGTATAAAACTGACCTCCGATTACCTCCAGTAAGAAATAGTTTGCATTTGTCCTTATCTTGGCCAATAGATGTCACTATGCAAGTGGCAGCCTGTTGTGTTTTTGGAAATGACTCCAGACTTTGCTGCCATCTAGTAATAAACTGCTAATCTCTTTCTAATATGTTACTCTTAACATATTATTAGCATTTATGTCCAAATGCTATCTTATCTCTTTTATTAGAAATACACCCTTAGAGAACAGAAAACAGTTAATATATTTTTTGATTGGTCTATCACAATAACAAGAGATATATGCCCAAATGAATAATCATTTGTCAACTTTCATGATATGGATTGATATTTGCTTCTTTTTTAGCAAATTATGGCAGATTAGATTAGCTTGTGAAACTTTTTATTTAAGTTTTTGATAGAGACCTTCTTATATAAAATATGGAGGCAACGTTCAATATATAATCAGAAACCTTGAACAACGATATGTATATGGTGTCAAGGACAAAAGCATAGACTCGGTATATATGTTTTATAAAAAATGTTAACATTTTAATGTAACATTTTTAGTGACTACTTGAAATACACTATATTTAATGCACCACTTACCTTTTTTTGCAATAGTTCCTTATTTTTTCAATTATCACTTCAACAATTTTTGAATTTTAAATTGAAACAATCATAATTTGGTTCATAATAATTTAAATTGTAATTTCTCAGAGATGGCTTCCTGCTTATTATCATGTCTATTGTTTTATAATAAATGTAAATTGTGAGACAAAATTCAAACAATACTCCTTGTATTCAGCAAATTGTGACATTCCCTATGACCACACGCTAATATATAATTAGGTATTGCATGATATTGTCCCTAATATTGTCTAAGCTCTAAGCAATCATAATTACTGGATGGTGGAGAATAGTAATATATTATAAAAACTTTCAAATTGATGAATCAAGGGGAATTTAATTTCAAATCAGAATTAAATTTAAATTAGGGTAAGAATGTAAATCAACATCCTGCTTGTAAATCACTGTTATAGTTCTGTGTTGATTATATAGTGAATATTTTACAATAAAACGCATGTACCTACATATAAAATATGAGGAATCTTAACAACAGTTTCATATACAGACAAAAAACACTGGATGGATGACTGAACACAAAAAGTTCAGTATGTACAGGGTAATATTTTCAAGTGGTATCTTGAATCATGTGAATTAGTAGTTGATACAATTTTTGCTCCAATGTAATAATTATTTTAGTACAAGTATAAAACATGCAACTATCATATATATGTAGCTCATTCTAGTAGGGTCAGCCTTTGATCAACAATTTTTATTTTATATACCTACCTATCTTCAGTATTAAATTAATATAGATATATTACATAACTTCCTTTGCACAAATCAGATAAGTATTCTAGTAGAGTGTGCACTCGCTGGAGTGCACACTGGACTATGAGCTCACTTTGAAAAATGAAAACGATTTTGTACCAATATATGTGCCAAATTTCTTTACGCTTTAATGCTAACGCAAAAAATGTGTAACTGTGATCTGAATTTTTTCAAGTTAATGTAATAATTGTGACCTGACTTCCAGTATTTAAATCTTATGTAACCCTACTTACCTGTCATAAATGTGGTCTATCTTTGTATAAAATAAATGTTTCTGTGATATATGTAAAGAAGTAAATATACTTACTGTATACAATCATAAATGTAAGAGACGTAAAAGCTGTATCTACTTTAAAATAAAGTCATATTTGTGAAGCGGGATAGGGTATTTATATTTTTATATTTTTTTCCTAAATCAAATTTCCCTTTACTTTTTTGTTTTCCTAATACCTACATGAAATTGTGTGAAATAAAATATATGAAATGGAACAAGTTTAAATAACCATATAAAACTGATTGGTACTTAATGCGGAGCAGTGTTTTTTATTAATTTTTATGCAAAAAACTAATCACTTTATATTTCATATAAAAAAATATAATAAATATTCTAATCCTATCCCATTAACCAATTTTGATTTGAAGAAAAACGTGAAAATGTTCTTAACATTTCGGCATTATATTACATGAATTTGGCAAGTCTACATATGTGTATTATTATTATTAAATAAATATGATTAGATTGTTGTTTTATTTTAAAGAAAAACCCAGTTCCACAGAAATATTTTTATTGAAATACCTACTATGGTATAGAAAAAAACTTAAAAAGGACAGTATACGTACAACAATTAAAATTAAAAAGTAAAAACCACACCATTAAATTCAAATTCAAATTAAATTCAAATTCACCATAAATATTCATATCACAAATTGAATTTAAAACTCAGATTTTTTGTCTTTCATTAAAATTAGCGAAAATGATACCTAATAAAATAAGATAGGATAAAATACGTAATATGAGAGTTCTATGTTACATAATTATTTACATAAAAACGAACACAATTTTTCAACAGCAAGAATATAATTTAAAAAATTGGGAGAATTCATTAAGCATAAAATATTGAAAGCAATGTGAATGTATCTCAGCATTAAGACTTTATTTTATATTTTATTGGACAAAAATAACAAAGTCCACAATTATATAAATGTACAGGACTACGCTTAGGTTTGCTATGTAAGCCTACAACATCGTCACGGCAGTTTTCCGTCTACTCAAGTTCGAATACCCAGATACCACAAAGTGATTCAAAGAACAGTTTCTGAATATTCTTTTTGAATATTGGAATACTGAGATCATACATTAAATATCTAATATTATCATAATAACTATAAACAATTAAAGCACGTCGAGGGCTGGTTACTAATGAGGAATTGACATCATGGTCCAAGGGCCATCGGTTTATAAACACCGATGAATCCTCACATGCAGTAGTGTAGTGAGAAAAAGGAGCCTGGTATTACTAAAGACTATATACTAATTACGTTTCATAAGTAAGATACACAATCAGTTAATTTTATGTGGCACTAATTTTGATTAGTTTGTAAATATTTGCTGGGAATTAAATTATACAAAGGTAATATGTGATACTTTGGTTTCTTATCCACACACCCTCGAAAACTCAGCATGTATTTTGCTATTTCTTATTCATAATAATTCATTTGAATAATCAAAGTGGTCATAAAGGACGCCATTTCATCAAGAGCGTACATGAAAAGGGGTGCATACCTAACAACAAATATTATCATAATTTTCTGAATTTATAATTTAGTTAAAAGTGAAAAACCACATTTTAGGTTTCCTAGATATAAAGACAGATGGAAGGCATGGGTTGCAAACATGCATGTGGCAAATTAGATTCCCACAAAAATGATCGGTTCTGCTCAAACCAATTTGAACAAAACTGCTTTTATAGGACTTTAAAGAAAGTGTTATTGTTAGATGATACTATACCGACCATATTCTCCAAGTTAGCTACATATTTGCAGCCAAAAAAGGTAAAAAAATCCAGTTATTTCACATACATCTGTATAGATAATGCCACCTCCATTCTCTTACAAGTCTTTAACTTACTATTCATTAAGATAAGAATGAGGAGTAGAGAAATTGTTATATTAAAAATCAGTCCTATACTAGAGACAAGAATTCAAGTACATACTTACAGATCATGCAGCGAAATACTCTAATGGCGTCTTTATTTTAGTAAAGAAACATACCTATAGATTGAGAACAATGAAAATGTATTAAAATACATTATTTTTTTAAACAGTTTTAATAAATTGATGACCTGAATGACTGGTTTCTTTAATGTGCGAGCAATAAATTGTAACTTGCGCATGACGTGCAGGAATTAAATTCTTATCTCTAGTATAAATACCCTTTAGACTATTAGAAAATCTACTGACAACATATTACAACAGTATCCATGATATATTTTTCGAGATATTATTTTTATGATATTTCAGATGTAAAAAGAGGTCAAGTATCGGTAACCAAACCGGTTCTTTATACAAGCAGAATACCTCCTTCTACGAGCAGAACACCTCCATCGACTCCTCCAATACCAGTAGACACTCCAAGGAAAAAGATGTTAAAAAGGAAGTTGTTTCAGGAGGTAATAGAGAGCAGGATGAAGATGTAGAAGAAAGTGTACTCTCACAATCTTTTAAACGGCACAAGAAAAAAGTAATTTCTTTAAAACATATTTTGAAAGACTTGCACAGGAATAATCTCTTAACTGCTGAGAATTCTAATGTTGTGGCTACAATTCATTTCAATATTTCAAACAAAATCAGTAGAACTGATCTAATGTATGCCTGTTCACAAATAAAAACAGATTTGCCAATTATTGTGACTGAGATAAATAATAATTAATAAGGAAACATCTGACAAACTTAAAGAAATTAAATCAATATTGAGGTGGGCCTCAACATCTATTTTATTAAAGATGAATGATGTCAGTCTTGCATTACTGCAAAAGAAATCTGCAGGGCGTACAACATTTTTCCCATATTAAGAAAGTTTGCCATAACGTTGAACTTTTTCTCTCAAAGGGCATATGATTATGCGCGCCAGGTGATTGACACTTGCTTACCCTAGAGTCCACTTGCCCTATAAAAGTACGATAGGGAAATGGTTCCAGACCATTGATGCAACTCCGGGGTTCACCAAAGAGGCCTTCGAACTTTTAAAAAAGCAAGTAAAATTTCCAAATAAATCCTTTCTTTGTGCTTTAGTAATTAATGAAATATCAATAAGAAAACTTTTAGAGTGGGACGGAAAGAAATTTCATGGGTACGTAAGTTTTGACACTGATTTAAATGACGACACAAATGCCACGGCCAGCGAAGCATTTGTTTTAATGCTATTATGCATTAACGGTACCTGGAAAATTCCCGTTGCTTATTTTTTTACTAATTCATTAACTGGGGATGAGAAAAGTTCCATTGTCTCGCACTGTATCCAATTGGTTGAAGAAGTGGGGGCTCGGGTAGTTTCCTTAACATTTTATGGTGTTCTTTCAAACATAACAATAACTCACATTTTAGGTTGCTCATCCGAAATTACAAATATTGAAAGTCATTTTAATATTTGTAATAATAAGCCAATTTATATTTGTATGATCCATGTCACATGTTGAAATTGGTGCGAAACACCATTTGGTGAAAGACAATTACTACTAGATAGTGAAGGAAATTTAATAAGATGGGAATACATAACAATGTTACATTTATTACAGAAACTCGAAGGTTTGCGTTTGGGAAATAAATTTTGTAAAGCACATGTCTAATTTTTAAACAAAATATGAAGGTTCGTCTGGCTGTCCAGTTACTGAGTGAATCTGTCACTGATTTTTTGGAGTATTGTAACAGCAGTTGGGACTGGACGATTTTAAAGACTGCCAGGCCACAGTACAGTTTATTTGAATGATAAATAATATCTTTGATATTTTAAATAGCAGGTCCCTTGTTGCTCCTTTCAAAAAAGATTTATACGAAAGAAATATAAAAAGAACCACAGATTTTATAAATCATGCCATAAATTACATAACAAATTTAAAATTTGATAATGAATTTGCAGTAACTTCTAAACGAAAAACTGGATTTGTTGGTTTAATCGTGTCACTTAAAAGTTCGTTATTATTATGCCACGATTTAGTCACTGAAGGCAAAACATTATTATATCTTTTTTCAAATATAAAAAGGCAATGCGGGCAAATGGATCTCATTAGGAACAAGTTTACAAAATTGATTCTATTTAAAGGGCAGTAATTCTTGCAAATTCATTAAGGTTATTCGTGTATAGGGACAAATTATTGTTCCTTTGCATATAGATCTTCTGTACAATGTTTTTAATTTTACATATTTTTTTGATTATTTGTTAAACTATTAAAGGCTCTTAATTGTTTGTATATTTTTCATTTTATTTCTATTGTGAATATTATTAATGTTTTATTAGCATCTAAATATTTACATCAATTTAAATTAATTCCTTTGAAATGTCTGCAATCCCTCCTGTTACTGACACCAGTGACGTCACTGGCTAACCTTGCTTGGTGACATCGCATAACACAGTTGCTTGTATTGTTATCAATCTCTTCTCTTTCCTAATCTAAGGCCTAATCCTAATATGCCATATCACAGATTACAGATAATCCCATATCAAGTATCACACCATTTCGGTGAGCGCTCCCATTTAAAATGTAAAACCAGTGCTTTAGATTAGGTATATTAAAATAATGTTAAATAATGTTTAATGTTTAAATAATGTTAAATACAATCCGCAACCTATTATTTAAATTTAAAGGTATAATACTCGCATTATGTGTAATATCATTTGTGCGCGTATTTTTATTTCCACTGTATAAAAATGTTGGAATAAATGTTGATATAAATGTTGGAAGAGGCAGTGTGACAACATATATGGATTTTGAACAGTCCCTTTGTGCCAACAACATAGAGAAGAGTAGAATGTGGAGAGTAGGAAGGTGTCCTCAGTATGGCATAGTGACCATCACGCAAAGTGGTCGCTTGGGTAATTTGATATGGGAATACGCGTCTGTATGGGCTCTAGCTAGAAGAACCGGCCTCAAGGCCTACATTCCTAGTTGCACTAAAATAAAGTTGGACCAATTGTTTGAGCAACTATCAGTTCCAACATTTGAAGAGATTGGGCATTGTCCTGTAGAAATAAACCATTCCGTAAAGTCTTTAGAGGAATGGAACTATACCAATCAAAGTATTATTTTACCAAGATACTCTATTCCACTCGAACTAGTATTAACTTGGATGCAAGACATTATTCAAGAATTTACTATAAAGAAAGAGCTGCTGCAAAAAAGCCAAGAAATCCTGCATCTAGCTGTAAAGTCTTATGCCGTAAGAAACCATACTTTTGTAGGTGTTCATATACGAAGAACCGATTATATTGGTTATTTGATGAGAAAATATAATGCTAAAACAGCTGATGTCGACTTCTACAAGTCTGCTATGGAATATTTTGAGAGGAAATACCAAAATGTTATGTTTATCATGGTTAGCGATGATCCAGAATGGTGCTGGGAAAAATTTGGGTTTAAAAACAACCTTTACGTGGCCAGTAGCCATCACGAAAACTCTCCAGCCTTAGATATGGCAATTTTGGCATCATGTAACCATACAGTTTATGACTACGGCTCTTTTGGTGAGTGGGGAGCTATTTTTGCTGGAGGGGAAACTATTTATTATAATCTACCTTATAATTGGTCCAGTAAAATAGGAAAATTTTTGAAAAACTGGCATACTATTTAAAACTAATGTGTTTATATGTATTCGTGATACCAATACCAACTAGAACAGAGCAACATACTTATTTAACTTGACACCATTAATAATTGTATATTATCTGAAAAACTTAAATGCTTTAATATAAAAAGGATTAATGGTAATTATCATCGATGTGTACTATAAGATCGATGGTAATTATAAATTATATTGAGAAGTTAAAAAAAATCTGTTACAATTAAAAATATAGGTCTTTAACAGCAGAAAATATTAATTTATACATTTTGAAAATTTAAGTTGAATGAATATTAATTTGAATTTCTTAATGAGATTCTTCTAGATTCTTAATAGATTCTTCTTAATGAGAATAGAGAATAAAATAAAAGGGTAATATTTTCAAGTGGTATCTTAAAATATGTGAATTAGTAGTTAATAAACAATTAGTTAATTAACAGTAGGTAGTTAATAAACAATTCATCAACAATTTTTAGGAAAACAAAAATGAAAGGAATTTTGTACCAATATATGTGCCAAATTTCTTTACGCTTTAAAAGTAACGCAAAAAATGTGTAACTGTGATCTGAATCTTTTCAAGTTAATGTAATAATTGTGACCTGACTTCCAGTATTTAAATCTTATGTAACCCTATAGGGTTACATAATCTGAATCTCTGGATCTGAATCTTTTCAAGTTAATGTAATAATTGTGACCTGACTTCCACTATTTAAATCTTATGTAACCCTATAGAGTTACATAAGATTTAAATACTGGAAGTCACTTACCTGTCATAAATGTGGTCTATCTTTGTATAAAATAAATGTTTCTGTGATATACCTATGTATAAAGAAGTAAATATACTTACTGTATACAATCATAAATGTAAGATATGTAAAACCTGTACCTATTTACTTTAAAATAAAGTCATATTTCTGAAGCGGGATAGGATATTTATATTTATATATTTTTCCTAAATCAAATTTGCCTTTATTTTTTTGTTTTCCTAATACATGAAATGTGTGAAATAAAATATATGAAATGGAACAAGTTTAAAATAACCATAAGACTGATTGGTACTTAATGCGGAACAATGTTTTTTATTAATTTTTATGCAAAAAACTAATCACTTTTATATACAAAAATATAATAAATATTCTAATACTATCCCATTAACCAATTCTGATTAGAAGAAAAACGTGAAACATTTCAGTATTATATTACATGAATTTGGCAAGTCTACATGTATTATTATTAAATATATATGATTAGATTGTTGTTTTATTTTAAAGAAAAATCCCAGTTCCACAGAAATATTTTTATTAAAATGCTATGGTATAGAAAAAAACTTAAAAAGGACAGTATAGGTACAACAATTAAAATTAAAAAGTAAAAATCACACCATTAAATTCAAATTCACCATAAATATTCATACCTATCACAAATTGAATTTAAAATTCAGATTTTTGTCTTTCATTAAAATTAGCAAAAATGATAATAAATAAGATAGGATAAAATACGTAATATGAAAGTTCTATGTTACATAAAATCATAAAAATGAACACAATTTTTCAACAGCAACAATCAATTTAAAAAATTGGGAGAATTCCATTAAGCCAGTCCAAAATTATATAAATGTACGGGCTATGCTTAGGTTTGCTATATACGTCTACAACATCGGCACGGCAGTTTTCCGTCTACTCAAGTTTAAATACCCAGATACCACAAAGTGATTCAAAGAACAGTTTCTGAATATTCTTTTAACCAATCATGAATTAACACCAAAAAAGCCTTGATTTTAGCATGTCTGTTCACTATATCGAGTTTTTCCCACTACCTACCTTTACAATCTGACTAATCCTCAATTCACAAATGCGTTGAGGCCAGTAATCAGGGGGTATCTAATAATAGTAGGTAAGGTTAAATCAGCAAATAAGATATTATTATAATACTTAATCAGGGTTGCATACAGGTGAACAGTATAATACTTATTGTAACGGCTGGAACGCAAATTTTCACTATACTTCCATTACCACAGTCAGAGTTTTGTTTGATTTTTTTAAAGTATTCACTAAAACTTGAATTAAGGGCTCCATTTTTTTTTAATTAATTAACATTTTGCACATGTGTTGATCCCACTTCTGATGTTAGATTTTAGGGAATATTAAACTAAAAAATATTGTTCTAGAGGCCCAACACAAATCTTTATTTCTTAATCTTAAATCTTAAGTTACAAGTGTGCCACGTCTATCTTAAACGAGCGTTTATCAATAATAATCTGCCTTTTGAGCTGTTACATAAGTGGACCTAATATTATCATAATAACTATAAACAATTAAAGCATGTTGATAACTGGTTATTGATGAGGAAATGACATCATCGTCCCAGGCCATCGGTTTATAAACACCGATGAATGCTCACATGCAGTAGTCGTAGTGAGAAAAAGGAGCCTGGTATTAGGTTTCATAGGTAAGATACACAATCAGTTAATTTTATGTGGCACTAATTTTGATTAGTTTTTAAAAATATTTGCTGGAAATTAAATCATACAAAGGTAATATGTGATACTTTGGTTTCTTATCCACACACCCTCACAAACTCAGTATGTATTTTACCTTTTTTTATTCATAATAATTCATTTGAATAATCAAAGTGGTCATAAAGGACGCCATTTCATCAACGGCGTACATGAAAAGGGGTGCATACGTAACAACAAATAGTATCATAATTTTCTGAATTTATAATTTAATTAAAAGTTAAAAACCACATTTTAGGTTTCCTGAAGATAAAGACAGATGGAAGGCATGGGTTATAAACATGCACGTGGCAAATTAGATTACCACAAAAAATGATCGGTTCTGCTCAAACCACTTTGAATAAAAGTGCTTTTATAGGATTTCAAAGAAAGTGTTATTGTCAGATGATGCTATACCGATCATATTCCCCAAGTTACCTACATATTTGCAGCTAAAAAAGGTAAAAAATTCCAGTTATTTTATGTACATCTGTATATATAATGCCACCTCCATTCTTTACAAGTCTTTAACATACTATTCATTAAGATAAGAATGAGGAGTAGAGAAATTATTATATTAAAAATCAGTCCTATACTAGAGACAAGAATCAAAGTACATACTTACAGATCATGCAGCGAAATACTTTAATGGCGTCTTTATTTTAGCAAAGAAACACACATTGAGAACAATAAAGATGTATTAAAATACATTATTTTTTTAAACAGTTTTAATAAATTGATGACCTGAATGACTGGTTTCTTTAATGTGTGAGCAATAAATTGTAACTTATTGTGCATGCCGTGTAGGAATTAAATTCTTATCTCTAGTATAAATACCTATTAGAAAATCTACTGACAACATATTACAACAGTGTCCATGATATATTTCGAGATATTATTTTTGTGATATTTCAGATGTAAAAAGAGGTCAAGTATCGGTAATCAAACCTGTTCTTTATACAAGTAGAATACCTCCTTCTACGAGCAGAACACCTCCATCGACTCCTCCAAAACCAGTAGACATTCCAAGAAAAAAGATGTTAAAAAGGAAGTTGTTTCAGGAGGTAATAAAGAGCAGGATGAAGATGCAGAAGATACATGTACTCTCACAATCTTTCAAACGGTACAAGAAAAAAGTAATTTCTTTAAAACATATTTTGAAAGACTTGCACAGGAATAATCTCATAACGGCTGAGAATTCATTATTGTGGCTACAATTCATTTCAATATTTCAAACAACAAAAGTACTCCACAGATGCAGTTTATAAAAATTATAAGTGACATTTGTGGTTTGTCAAGAATTGACTGTCATGGCCATGGCTAACTAGACATTTTCAAAAAAATACCTATTTTCCTTCATAATGCCCTTATTTTTTAGGCAAATATTAACATATATTATATTGTTGTATTCAGAAAAAATCGGTCTATTCAAATATGAGAAAAATTAATATAGCGCCCATAAGAAAAAATAAAGTTGACGATGATTTACAATAGAAGTGACATTTTTTTTAAAAAACGGTTTGCGGCATCGTATTTGTCTCAACAAAGTGTCCTAATAATGTGAAAACGATAAGCCAATATTTTCAAAAATATAGAAGTTATGGCCAGAAAACGAAAACCGGAAAAAATTTGTTTTTGCCTCTTACTCAAAAACAAAAGCAGATATGGGGGATTTCTTTGCGCCAACTTATTGAGCACAAAATTCCGCAACTTTGCCGAATTTAAACCTACAGTCTATCTTTTGTAATAAGCGAGATACCCATGTTACACACTCGAAAGTGAATCACCCTGTACAATTATTAATTCCTTGAATTGTCCATTATTTCAATAAATGTTTCTGAAATCATTTCATGTATCTAAATATATGTCTTCCTTCCGATTTCAACAAAATCGAAGTAGACCATTCTGTGTCAAACTTGATAACATTTTTTGATATCTTTTTCAGGAATTACAAGTATCTAAAGAGAAGGTAAATAAATCATTCTGTCAAGGCTACCTTTGATTTTTGGAAATTGCCAGAATGAGTTTCCATCCAAGCAAGATTAGATCCAAAATGGTCACACATCACCTCGAAAATGTATTGTCTTGTTAGCATATATCCTGGACACACTGTATAGATTTATAAACACAATATGTAATCTTTTAAAATCAAACTATAATTACAATTTTCTATCAGTCCTGAATATTAAAGTTTCAATGTTAAATACATAAATACGAGTAATAATAAGACTATCAAGGATATGTAACATGGTTAACTTGGAAATACAACATAAATAAACAAACTATATATAAAATGTCTTATTTTCAAAACATCTGAACAAGGAAGTATGCAAAACATTATAATAACAACTAGATTGCAGGTAAACCATAAGACAAATAATTAATTAGATTTTTAATTTTTTTAAATAATTTAGTTTCTTTTATCTGAAATGTAAGAAATATTCCATAAAACTGTTAAAGCCTCTTAATTTTTTGTATATTTTCATATTATTTCTATTGTGACACTATTACGAATATTATTATTGTTTTATTGGCATCTAAATATCTACATAAATTTAGTTAAATTAATTACTTTGAAATGCCTGCAATCCCTCCTGTTACTGACACCCGCAATGCCACTGGCTGACCTTACTTGGTGACATCGCGTAACACAATTACTTGTATTGTTATCAGTCCCTTATCTTTCATTTCAGTGAACGTTCCCACTTAAAAAGTAGAACCAGTGCTTTAGATTCTTACAAATAATAAAATAATGTTAAATATTAACTACAACCTATTATTTAAAGGTATAATACTCGCATTTTGTGTAATATCATTTGTGTACGTATTTTTATTTCCACTGTATAAAAATGTTGGAATAAATGTCGATATAAATGTTGAAAGAGCGTTGAGTGACGAAGTTTTTCTTCGTCACTCAACGGAAAGAGGCAGTGTGAAAACATATATAGACTTTGAACAATCCCTTTGTGACAAGAGCACAAAGGAGAAAAAAATCCGGAGACTAGAAAGGTGTCCACAGTATGGTATAGTGACGGTCATACCAGGTGGTCGCTTGGGTAACCAGATGTGGGATTACGCATCTGTATGGGCTGTAGCTAGAAGAACCGGCCTCAAACCCTACATTCCTAGGTGCATTAAAATAAATTTGGAAAAAATGTTCGAGCAACTATCAGTTCCAACATTTGGAGAGATTGGGCATTGCCCTGTAAACCATTTCGTGAAGTTGGAAGCATGGAACCATACCAATCAAAGTATTATTTTACCGATATACTCTCTTCAACCTGAACTAGTTTTAACTTGGGTCCAAGACATTAGTCAAGAGTTTACTGTAAAGAAAGAGCTGCTGCAAAAAAGCCAACAAATCCTGCATCTAGCTGTAAAGTCTTATGCCGTAAGAAACCATACTTTTGTAGGTGTTCATATACGAAGAACCGATTATATTGGTTATTTGATGAGAAAATATAATGCTAAAACAGCTGATGTCGACTTCTACAAGTCTGCTATGCTATATTTTGAGAGGAATTACCAAAATGTTATGTTTATCATGGTTAGCGATGATCCAGAATGGTGCTGGGAAAAATTTGGGTTTAAAAACAACCTTTACGTGGCCAGTAGCCATCACGAAAACTCTCCAGCCTTAGATATGACGATTTTGGCATCATGTAATCATTCAGTTTTTGACTACGGCACTTTTGGACAGTGGGGAGCTATTTTAGCTGGAGGGGAAACTATTTATTATAATCTAACTAGTCATTCGTCGAGAAACATAGGGCAAATTTTAAAAAACTGGCATACTATTTAAAACTAACAAGTAAAACACTTCAAAAGTTTTTTCTAATAAAGATTTATTATTTATTTTCCACTCTCTTAAAAGATTGTTTATTTTTTCACAATCTCGCGAACTAATAAAATCAAATAGGTATGTCTTTTCTACATACTTCTGTTGTAGTTTCGAAACTAAAAATATTTTTTAAGTTTATGAATAAATTTAAAATTTGTACAGGCACAAGTGGGGATGAAATATGCATCTTGCAAATTTAAAGGAAAACTTTACATTCCATATTTAAGTTATATCTTAATTTGCCCAGCAAAGCATTAAAAAGTGTTTATATGTTTAAAGGCTTTAGTAAGTCGTGGAAGCCAATTATTATTCTCATTATAGTTTGATAGGTAAATGTTGGTATTTGTATGACCAATATACTAACTAGAACAAAACAACATGTTTATCTAACTTGATGGCACCGTTAATTGTATATTGTCAAGAAAAACTGGAATGCTTTATTATAAAAAGAATTATTATTGTGAAGTTAAAAAAATCTGATACAATTAAAAATATATATTTAACAACAGAAAATATTAGGTAATTTATACATTTTGAAAATTTAAATTGAACGCATATTAATTTTAATTTCATAATGAGAATTACTAATGAAGGAAGAGACTAAAAATAGAACTAAGGAGGTGGAGGTAATATACATACTATCTATATTATGTTAAAACATACATATGGAAAGAACAGATAAACAAATACCCAGGTTTGTGATTGTGTTTTGAGCGATACCTACACTATATATATAAAAAAAAACTACTCAAAAATGTTAAATACAAGAGAATGGTAATCAGAAACTTAACAAATGAGCAGGTTATATATATATATATTTATATAATTTCGCAATATTAATGGGACACCCTGTATATATATATATATATATATATATATATATACAGGGTGTCCCATAATATTGCGAAAAAATTCAGGGGGAGTTTCCTTGACCAAAAATAAGAGAGAAAGATCCTATAAACCTATGTCCGAAAATGCTTCGTTTCGGATATACAGGGTGCAGAGAAAATACAAGGTTTTTACTAATATCTGGAGAACCCTAATTCCGATTTTTTTGAAATTTGGTATGTTTGTTTATAAAAACGGTAGACGTCGTCTGACGTAATTTGATTGTCGTAATTACGTGAGACGACGTCTACCGTTTTTATAAACAAACATACCAAATTTCAAAAAAATCGGTATTAGGGTTCTCCAAATATTAGTAAAAACCTTGTATTTTCTCTAAATTTCAACACCCTGTATATCCGAAACGAAGCATAAGGTAAGTATTTAACAAAAAGCTCTGAATGAAAATAATATAACTAGACTATAATAAGACTAGAACAAACTACTGCCGAGTATTAGTTTAAAGACCGTGACAGCCGAGAGCCGGGAACCCGTTCATTAAAATTAAGCCACCTGATTCATTTCGTTCGCGACTGAGACCAGGTTTAATCGAACGGGTCGGTGGCGAACGACACATCTGCCGAGAACCGGGAACCGGTTCATTAAAATAACGCGAGCCGGTACATTTCGTTCGCGACTGAGACCCGGTACCCGGTTCAATCGAACGGGTCGTTCGCGAACGACACATCTCTAGTATACTACATTATGTAATGAGGGAGGGCGGAGATGCGAAGGATAATTTTCATATAATTTTATCCAAAGGAGAAAAGTTTCTACTAAGAATAGATATTTCTTTAGCGTTTTAGGTTAAATCCTAAGTCCTAAATGAAAGTAAAATTCACACCAAAAAAACAACCACAGACTATTACTATCCCCACCGTTGGCATTACAAAACTCAAATCAATTCATTCCAGGAGCAAAAAATCGGCAAACAAATGGCAACCAAGTTCTGATGTGACAGTCTATAACCTAAATGAAAAGAAATAGATGTTTTTCTTACATAGAACCTCCGATCAAATATGTATAGATAAGTAATTGCCCATTTGTCAGTATATCAAATAATGTGACCTAGAATAACAAAAAACATAACCTCACTTTCATGAAATTACCTGTCACAGTGCCCAACGGCATGGGCGGTTATGTTTTAAGGGGTGAAAATAATAATTATAAAACTAAAAGTACAAATTAGAATATTTTATTTTAGTAAATACAAAGTTTAAGATTTACATATTCAAGAACAACAATTTATACACATATGTGTATAATATTTACTACACTATTTATAATAGTATTTAATATTTACTATTAAAAAACAATTGTAAAATCATTGACGATCTCTCTCGCGATCGCCGATTCTACGTTTATGCATGGCTACTAACCTGTGTAAACCACGCCCACTGGTGATAGTCACAAAATCCCTAACAATTTAGGCGGTAAATTAAAATGGCATTTTTTGATTGGACCAAATGCTTGGGCACTAATGTAAACAAAATGCCATTGTTTTAAATATTGTTGGTCACAAAAATGTGTTGCTATTATTTGTCTATATAATATTTGGTCGAATCATAGAACCATATATATAATACTACTATATCGCGGGTAGAGGCCCAAAAATTCCGAAAACAACACGGCGCCGACATACAATCTCTATCCTTATCGAGAGTACCTTAGTCAAATATGCGCATGTGCACGAATTTCGCGACTTCCAATAAGCATGCAGCATAAATACTGCATCTCTGTCTACCGACTTCTTTTAAAAAAAAGTTGAAAGTTGGAAAGTCTGTCAACCTATAAGCAATGTGTCAGTTTCCGTAACCATGGATATCGACAAAATCTGCGCATGCGCAAATCGAACAAAGGGTCTCTGGAACAGTATAGCACTATATCTTTTGTCCTTTGATGTTTTCGGAGAAACCGCTTATGGGCTAACATAGGAAATACGCGATATAGTAGTATTATACATAGACATATAATACTAGATATATGCATATAACACGCCCGAGAAGCATTTTTAGTTTCTTCCAAACCGATAGATGGTGCTGAAACTAATGACACAAACAAAATCGTACACATCTACATCTAGTAGTCTAGTCACAGCTTGTTTGGTAAGCTGTGGTCTAGTCATATATATAATACTACTATATCGCGTATTTCCTATGTTAGCCCATAAGCGGTTTCTCCGAAAACATCAAAGGACAAAAGATATATACTGCTATACTGTTCCAGAGACCCTTTGTTCGATTTGCGCATGCGCAGATTTTGTCGATATCCATGGTTACGGAAACTGACACATTGCTTATAAGTTGACAGACTTTCCAAGTTTCAACTTTTTTTTAAAAGAAGAAGTCGGTAGACAGAGATGCAATATTTATGCTGTATGCTTATTGGAAGTCGCGAAATTCGTGCGCATGCGCATATTTGACTAAGGTACTCTCGATAAGGATAGAGATTGTATGTCGGCGCCGTGTTGTTTTCGGAATTTTTGGGCCTCTACCCGCGATATAGTAGTATTATATATAATGGTCTAGTGGTCTAAAATATCTACTTCCCGTCGCCATTTTGCCGCGTCGTTTTTCGTTGAAATAAAACCTGACATTCAAACATTGAAGTTTTCGCCGCAGTTTTTTAAAGAATTTGCTATGAAAAAAAATGCACTAACTGCTCTGCGTTTGACTTGTTTCCTCGGTAGCTGACAAACTTTAGTCCATTATTATCATTCTGAAAGAATATTCTGGGGAGATGTAATAATACAGGTAATGTAATAATAATCAGTTTTAGTAATTAGCGGTTAGTTATTAGATTATTATGTTTTAGGTTTAAAAGAAAAGATGCAAGAAGGTGCATGATAGATGTTTCAGAAGAGCTGCAAGAAAAGATTGTACTTATTATGCCTTGAAAACACAATAATTACTTTATAACCTTAATAATTTTATAATTTATAAAGTTTTCGCAACGTAAGTTTTAGATTATATTAATGTAAAAGTGTTTGTAAAGCTTTTTATAAATTCGTGATAAATATATATAATGTCCCATATTTTTATTTTATTTGTAACATTTCGATTTCATAGTAAAAAAATGTATTGGTAGAGAAGGTCAAGGATCCTGCGAATATTTGTTATGCGACCAGTTAAACGTTACTTCCATTTTCATTGCAAATATCTGATGCAACCAGTTATACACCTACTTCCTTCCAAACCGTCTGAGGACGCAGTTTTAATTCTTAAAATGTCAATATTAAGATTAAGATAGTTATCTATTGTATTTTTATCTAGGGTCTATAACTACACGATAAATGCGGCATCAGTTTAGTCATTTAGTGGGTGCCATAGAAAATTAAATAATAACACTATTATTTTCTACTATGGTAGGCGCTCAATTATTTGTTTACATCAGCGCCTCCGCGATTATCTTGGTTATCAGTTAAACGGAGTAAATCTAGAAGGCGGTGGTTTACATGGGTTTAATTTCAAATTGGGCGCTAGATGCATGCTAATTGGCCACCTATCACCGCCGCCTAGATTGACTCCGTTTTAACAAGATTATCTAGGTGGCGATAATGCATATACATAGTATACAGGGTGTCCCAGTGTGAGCGTACAAAAATTTACTAGGGGGTAGACCAGACCAAAATAAGAATAAAACTCTTATAAAAAAAAAATTCTCTGATGCACACCTAACGAGTTACAGTGTGTTATTTTGGAGAAAAAAAAACAATTTTCTGCAAACAACTCAAAAACCCTTTCGTAGATTCAGGTAATTTTTGGGTGACGTGTAGATCTATTAAAGGTCATTAAAACTACATGGTGTTTGTTTAACTCTGACACATGGTGGTGGCCTAAGCCTACTCTTCCTTATGATTTTGTCTGCATAACTCTTGCATATTCTATTTTTCCGTGGATTAACTAAGTTTTTCTTAATCGGCTATCAATTCTGAACAAAAAAGGTGCTCTTGGTACACAGCTCTAAAATCAACCATTTTCGAGTAAATTGAGTGTAAAGTACCTACCCATTACATTCCTTAATGCAGAAAAATACATGTAAAGGAAGTGTAGGCCTAGGCCATCACAGGTGTCAGAGTTAAACAAACACCATGTAGTTTTAATGACCTTTAATAGATGTACATGTCACCCAAAAATTACCTAACGATTTTTAAGTTATTGCGGAATTTTTTTTTCAAAATAACACCCTGTAACTCGTTAGGCGTGCATCAGAGAAATTTTTTTTATAAGAGTTTTATTCTTATTTTGATCGGGTCCACCCCCTGATAAATTTTTGTACGCTCACACTGAGACACTCTATAAGTTAATATCACAGCTTATATATGTATATAAGCTGTGCTAATATGCCATATCAAGATCACAGATTATAGATAATGCCATATCACGTGTCATACCATTTCGGTGAGCGCTCCCATTTAAAAAATAGAATCAGTGCTTTAGGTTGCTATAAATAATAAAATAATGATAAATACTAACCGCAACCTATTATTTAAAAGTATACTAGCATTATGTGTAATATCACTTGTGCACGTACTTTTACTTCCACTGTATAAAAATGTTGGAAGAGGCAGTGTGAAAACATATATGGACTTTGAAAGGTCCCTTTGTGACAACCACATAAAGAAGAGGAGCATCTTGAGATTAGGAAAGTGTCCTCAGTATGGCATAGTGACCATCATGAAAAGTGGTCGCTTGGGTAACCTGATGTGGGAATACGCATCTGTATGGGCTCTAGCTAGAAGAACCGGCCTCAAGCCCTACATTCCTAGTTGCACTAAAATAAAGTTGGCGCAAATGTTTGAGCAACTATCAGTCCCAACATTTGAAGAGATTGGGCATTGTACTGTAGAAATAAACCATTCCGTGGAGTCTCTAGAGGAATGAAACTATACCAATCAAAGTATTATTTTACCAAGATACTTTATTCAAGTTGAATTAGTATTAACTTGGATCCAAGACATTATTCAAGAGTTTACAATAAATAAAAAGCTGCTGCAAAAAAGCCAACAAATCCTGCATTTAGCTGTAAAGCCTTATGCCTTAAGAAAGCACACTTTTGTAGGTGTTCATGTACGAAGAACCGATTATATTGATTTTTTGATGAGAAGGCATAATAATGCTAAACCAGCTGATGTCGACTTCTACAAATCTGCTATGAAATATTTTGAGAGGAAGTACCGAAACGTTATGTTCATCATGGTTAGCGATGATCCACCGTGGTGCTGGAAAAGATTTGGATTTAAAAACAACCTTTACGTGGCCAGTAGACATCACAAAAACTCTCCAGCCTTAGATATGGCCATTTTGGCATCATGTAATCATACAGTTTTTGACTACGGCACTTTTGGTGAGTGGGGAGCTATTTTAGCTGGAGGGGAAACTATTTATTATAATCTAACTAGTCATTCGTCGAGTACGATAGGACAAATTTCAAAAACTGGCATACTATTTAAAACTAACAAGTAACTCTTCAAAAGTTTTTTCCAATAAAGATTTATTATTTATTTTTCCACTCTCTTAAAAGATTGTTTATTTTTGCACAATCTCATGAACTAATAAAATCAAATAGGCATGTCTTTTCTACATACTTCTGTTGTAGTTTCGAAACTAAAAATATTTTGAAGTTTATGAATAAATTTAAAATTTATACAGGCACAAGTGGGGATGAAATATGTATCTTGCAAATTTAAAGGAAAACTTTACATTCCATATTTAAGTTAAACTACAAATAACAAAACAGTTAAACATAACATAACATAACAGTTAAATAACAAAGTCCAAAATTATATAAATGTACAGGACTACGCTTAGGTTTGCTATGTAAGCCTACAACATCGTCACGGCAGTTTTCCGTCTACTCAAGTTCGAATACCCAGATACCACAAAGTGATTCAAAGAACAGTTTCTGAATATTCATTTTGAATATTCGAATACTGAGATCATACATTAAATATCTAATATTATCATAATAACTATAAACAATTAAATCACGTCGAGGGCTGGTTACTAATGAGGAATTGATATCATGGTCCAAGGGCCATCGGTTTATAAACACCGATGAATCCTCACATGCAGTAGTTGTAGTGAGAAAAAGGAGCCTGGTATTACCAAAGACTATATACTAATTACGTTTCATAAGTAAGATACACAATCAGTTAATTTTATGTGGCACTAATTTTGATTAGTTTGTAAATATTTGCTGGGAATTAAATTATACAAAGGTAATATGTGATACTTTGGTTTCTTATCCACACACCCTCGAAAACTCAGCATGTATTTTGCTATTTCTTATTCATAATAATTCATTAGATTCCCACAAAAATGATCGGTTCTGCTCAAACCAATTTGAACAAAACTGCTTTTATAGGACCTCAAAGAAAGTGTTATTGTTAGATGATACTATACCGACCATATTCTCCAAGTTAGCTACATATTTGCAGCCAAAAAAGGTAAAAAAATCCAGTTATTTCACATACATCTGTATAGATAATGCCACCTCCATTCTCTTACAAGTCTGTAACTTACTATTCATTAAGATAAGAATGAGGAGTAGAGAAATTGTTATATTAAAAATCAGTCCTATACTAGAGACAAGAATTCAAGTACATACTTACAGATCATGCAGCGAAATACTCTAATGGCGTCTTTATTTTAGTAAAGAAACATACCTATAGATTGAGAACAATGAAGATGTATTAAAATACATTATTTTTTTAAAGAGTTTTAATAAATTGATGACCTGAATGACTGGTTTCTTTAATGTGTGAGCAATAAATTGTAACTTGCGCATGACGTGTAGGAATTAAATTCTTATCTCTAGTATAAATACCTTTTAGACTATTAGAAAATCTACTGACAACATATTACAACAGTATCCATGATATATTTCGAGATATTATTTTTATGATATTTCAGATGTAAAAAGAGGTCAAGTATCGGTAACCAAACCGGTTCTTTATACAAGCAGAATACCTCCTTCTACGAGCAGAACACCTCCATCGACTCCTCCATTACCAGTAGACACTCCAAGGAAAAAGATGTTAAAAAGGAAGTTGTTTCAGGAGGTAATAGAGAGCAGGATGAAGATGTAGAAGATACGTGTACTCTCACAATCTTTTAAACGGCACAAGAAAAAAGTAATTTCTTTAAAACATATTTTGAAAGACTTGCACAGGAATAATCTCTTAACTGCTGAGAATTCTATTGTTGTGGCTACAATTCATTTCAATATTTCAAACAAAATCAGTAGAACTGATCTAATGTATGCCTGTTCACAAATAAAAAGAGATTTGCCAATTATTGTGACTGAGATAAATAATAATTAATAAGGAAACATCTGACAAACTTAAAGAAATTAAATCAATATTGAGGTGGACCTCAACATCTATTCTATTAAAGATGAATGATGTCAGTCTTGCATTACTGCAAAAGAAATCTGCAGGACGTACAAAATTTTTTTCCCATATTAAGAAAGTTTGCCATAACATTAAACTTTTTCTCTCAAAGGGCATACCATTATGTGCGCCAGGTGTTTGACACTTGCTTACCCTATAAAAGTACGATAGGGAAATGGTTTCAGACCATTGATGCAACTCCGAGGTTCACCAAAGAGGCCTTCGAACTTTTAAAAAAGCAAGTAAAATTTTCAAATAAATCTCTTTTTTGTGCTTTAGTAATTAATGAAATATCAATAAGAAAACTTCTAGAGTGGGACGGAAAGAAATTTCATGGGTACGTAAGTTTTGGCACTGATTTAAATGACGATACAAATGCCACAGCCAGAGAAGCATTTGTTTTAATGCTAGTATGCATTAATAACACCTAGAAAATTCCTGTTTCTTATTTTTTTACTGATTCATTAACTGGGGATGAGAAAAGTTCCATTGTGTCACACTGTATCCAATTGGTTGAAGAAGTGGGGGCTCGGGTAGCTTCCTTAACATTTTATGGTGTTCCTTCGAACATAACAATGACTCACATTTTAGGTTGCTCATCGGAAATTAGAAATATTGAAAGTCATTTTAATATTTGTAATAATAAGCCAATTTATACTTGTATGATCCATGTCACATGTTGAAGTTGGTGCGAAACACCATTTGGTGAAAGACAATTACTACTAGATAGTGAAGGAAATTTAATAAGGTGGGAATACATAACAATGTTACATTTATTACAGAAACTCGAAGGTTTGCGTTTGGGAAATAAATTTTGTAAAGCACATGTCTAATTTTTAAACAAAATATGAAGGTTCGTCTGGCTGTTTAGTTACTGAGTGAATCTGTCACTGATTTTTTGGAGTATTATTGTAACAGCAGTTGGGACTGGACGATTTTAAAGACTGCCAGGCCACAGTACAGTTTATTCGAATGATGAATAATATCTTTGATATTTTAAATAGCAGGTCTCTTGTTGCTCCTTCTTTCAAAAAAGATTTATACGAAAGAAATATAAAAAGAACCACAGATTTTATAAATCATGCCATAAATTACGTAACAAATTTAAAATTTGATAATGAATTTGTAGTAACTTCTAACCGAAAAACTGGATTTGTTGGTTTAATCGTGTCACTTAAAAGTTCGTTATTATTATGCCATGATTTAGTCACTGAAGGAAAAACATTATTATATCTTTTTTCAAGTATTTGTTCGAGGGGTGGCTGGAATAATAACCCAACTACCAGGCAATTTACTGGCGCTTATAAACGATTACTAGTGCGATCAGAAATAAGAGAGGGGGTGGTGTAGAAAATTGCGTACCATTAGATCAGGTGCCTACTATCAATTTTCAGCAAAATTATACCAACGACCATAACCCAGAAAATTATATCAATATCACTTGTCCTCGTTTCACTGAAGACACTTCTGAAGAAAGCTCTTGGAGAGATCATGAATATATCAATGAACACTAATATTTTATCGGACTATTTGATTCAGATAATTATATACATTGCTGGATTTGTTTCCCGAAAGTTACAAAATAGTAAAAACTGTGAAACTTGTATGGCGTTAATTGGAGAAAAAGAAAGTTGTTTGTCATCATTAATTGCTGCCAAGAGTCATGGTTAACATATCCTTCCAAAGATGTGATAGAAATATGTAAAAAGGCAGAGCATTATTTACATATTAACGAAAGCAACGTGCATAAGAAAAATATTGTAGCAGATTTGACAAATAAAATTGTGCATAATTGTGTGGGAACAAATATTTTTAAATGTTTAGCAAACCATGTATTACAAAATGAAATAAATCATATGTATTTCTTAATTACAACGGTTTCCTTCAAACATTTAAGCATTTTAAACAAGGATTCATTTAATCATAAAAAGGCAATGCGGGAAAATGAATCTCATTAGGAACAAGTTTACAAAACTGATTATATTTAAAGGGCAGTAATTCTTGTGAGTTCATTAAGGTTATTCGTGTATACGGACAAATTATTGTACCTTTGCATATAGATCTTCTGTACAATGTTTTTAATTTTACATATTTTTTTGATTATTTGTTAAACTATTAAAGGCTCTTAATTGTTTGTATATTTTTCATTTTATTTCTATTGTGAATATTATTAATGTTTTACTAGCATCTAAATATTTACATCAATTTAAATTAATTCCTTTGAAATGTCTGCAATCCCTCCTGTTACTGACACCCGTGATGCCACTGGCTAACCTTGCTTGGTGACATCGCATAACACAGTTGCTTGTATTGTTATCAATCTCTTCTCTTTCCTAATCTAAGGCCTAATCCTAATATGCCATATCACAGATTACAGATAATCCCATATCAAGTACCACACCATTTCGGTGAGCGCTCCCATTTAAAATGTAAAACCAGTGCTTTAGATTAGGTATATTAAAATAATGTTAAATAATGTTTAATGTTTAAATAATGGTAAATACAATCCGCAACCTATTATTTAAATTTAAAGGTATAATACTCACATTATGTGTAATATCATTTGTGCGCGTATTTTTATTTCCACTGTATAAAAATGTTGGAATAAATGTTGATATAAATGTTGGAAGAGGCAGTGTGACAACATATATGGATTTTGAACAGTCCCTTTATGCCAACAACATAGAGAAGAGTAGATAGTGGAGAGTAGGAAGGTGTCCTCAGTATGGCATAGTGACCATCACGCAAAGTGGTCGCTTGGGTAATTTGATATGGGAATACGCGTCTGTATGGGCTCTAGCTAGAAGAACCGGCCTCAAGGCCTACATTCCTAGTTGCACTAAAATAAAGTTGGACCAATTGTTTGAGCAACTATCAGTTCCAACATTTGAAGAGATTGGGCATTGTCCTGTAGAAATAAACCATTCCGTGAAGTCTTTAGAGGAATGGAACTATACCAATCAAAGTATTATTTTACCAAGATACTCTATTCCACTCGAACTAGTATTAACTTGGATGCAAGACATTATTCAAGAATTTACTATAAAGAAAGAGCTGCTGCAAAAAAGCCAAGAAATCCTGCATCTAGCTGTAAAGTCTTATGCCGTAAGAAACCACACTTTTGTAGGTGTTCATATACAAAGAACCGATTATATTGGTTATTTGATGAGAAAATATAATGCTAAAACAGCTGATGTCGACTTCTACAAGTCTGCTATGGAATATTTTGAGAGGAAATACCAAAATGTTATGTTTATCATGGTTAGCGATGATCCAGAATGGTGCTGGGAAAAATTTGGGATTAAAAACAACCTTTACGTGGCCAGTAGCCATCACGAAAACTCTCCAGCCTTAGATATGGCAATTTTGGCATCATGTAACCATACAGTTTATGACTACGGCTCTTTTGGTGAGTGGGGAGCTATTTTTGCTGGAGGGGAAACTATTTATTATAATCTACCTTATAATTGGTCCAGTAAAATAGGAAAATTTTTGAAAAACTGGCATACTATTTAAAACTAATGTGTTTATATGTATTCGTGATACCAATACCAACTAGAACAGAGCAACATACTTATTTAACTTGACACCATTAATAATTGTATATTATCTGAAAAACTTAAATGCTTTAATATAAAAAGGATTAATGGTAATTATCATCGATGTGTACTATAAGATCGATGGTAATTATAAATTATATTGAGAAGTTAAAAAAAATCTGTTACAATTAAAAATATAGGTCTTTAACAGCAGAAAATATTAATTTATACATTTTGAAAATTTAAGTTGAATTAATATTAATATGAATTTCTTAATGAGATTCTTCTAGATTCTTAATAGATTCTTCTTAATGAGAATAGAGAATAAAATAGAAGGTTTTGATAGAGCCTTTATATAAAAAGTTCAGTATGGACAGGGTAATATTTTCAAGTGGTATCTTAAAATATGTGAATTAGTAGTTAATAAACAATTAGTTAATTAACAGTAGGTAGTTAATAAACAATTCATCAACAATTTTTAGGAAAACAAAAATGAAAGGAATTTTGTACCAATATATGTGCCAAATTTCTTTACGCTTTAAAAGTAACGCAAAAAATGTGTAACTGTGATCTGAATCTTTTCAAGTTAACGTAATAATTGTGACCTGACTTCCAGTATTTAAATCTTATGTAACCCTATAGGGTTACATAATCTGAATCTCTGGATCTGAATCTTTTCAAGTTAATGTAATAATTGTGACCTGACTTCCACTATTTAAATCTTATGTAACCCTATAGAGTTACATAAGATTTAAATACTGGAAGTCACTTACCTGTCATAAATGTGGTCTATCTTTGTATAAAATAAATGTTTCTGTGATATATCTATGTAAAGAAGTAAATATACTTACTTTATACAATCATAAATGTAAGATATGTAAAACCTGTACCTATTTACTTTAAAATAGTCATATTTCTGAAGCGGGATAGGATATTTATATTTATATATTTTTCCTAAATCAAATTTGCTTTTACTTTTTTGTTTTCGCTAATACATGAAATTGTGTGAAATAAAATATATGAAATGGAACAAGTTTAAATAACCATAAGACTGATTGGTACTTAATGCGGAACAATGTTTTTTATTCATTTTTATGCAAAAAACTAATCACTTTTATATACAAAAATATAATAAATATTCTAATGATGTCCCATTAACCAATTCTGATTAGAAGAAAAACGTGAAAATGTTCTTAACATTTCAGTATTATATTACATGAATTTGGCAAGTCTACATGTATTATTATTAAATATATATGATTAGATTGTTGTTTTATTTTAAAGAAAAATCCCAGTTCCACAGAAATATTTTTATTAAAATGCTATGGTATAAAAAAAAAACTTAAAAAGGACAGTATAGGTACAACAATTAAAATTAAAAAGTAAAAATCACACCAATAAATTCAAATTCACCATAAATATTCATACCTATCACAAATTGAATTTAAAATTCAGATTTTTGTCTTTCATTAAAATTAGCAAAAATGATAATAAATAAGATAGGATAAAATACGTAATATGAAAGTTCTATGTTACATAAAATCATAAAAATGAACACAATTTTTCAACAGCAACAATTAATTTAAACTATGCTTAGGTTTGCTATATACGTCTACAACATCGTCACGGCAGTTTTCCGTCTACTCAAGTTTAAATACCCAGATACCACAAAGTGATTTGTGGAGTGAAGAACAGTTTCTGAATATTCTTTTAACCAACCATGAATTAACACCAGAAAAGCCTTGATTTTAGCGTGTCTGTTCACTATATCGAGTTTTTCCCACTACCTTTACAATCTGAGCAATCCTCAACCCTCAATTCACAAATGCGTTGAGGCCGGTAATCAGGGGGTGTCTAATAATAGTAGGTAAGGTTAAATCAGCAAATAAGATATTATTATAATACTTAATAGGGTTGCATACAGGTGAACAGTATAATACCTATTGTAACGGCTGGAACGCTAATTTTCACTAAACTTCCGTTATAACAGTCAGAGTTTTGTTTGATTTTTTGAAAGTATTCACTAAAACTTGAATTAATGGCTCCATTTTTTTTAATTAATTAACATTTTGCACATGTGGTGATCCCACTTCTGATGTTAGATTTTAGGGAATGTTAAACTAAAAAATATTGTACTAGAGGCCTAACACAAATCTTTATTTCTTAAGTTACAAGTGTGCCACGTCTATCTTAAACAAGCGTTCATCAATAATAATCTGCCTTTTGAGCAGTTACATATGTAGACCTAATATTATTATAATAACTATAAACAATTAAAGCACATTGAGAACTGGTTATTGATGAGGAAATGACATCATCGTCCCAGGCCATCGGTTTATAAACACCGATGAATGCTCACATGCAGTAGTCGTAGTGAGAAAAAGGAGCGTGGTATTACGTTTCATAGGTAAGATACACAATCAGTTAATTTTATGTGGCACTAATTTTGATTAGTTTGTAAAAATATTTGCTGGGAATTAAATCATACAAAGGTAATATGTGATACTTTGGTTTCTTATTCACACACCCTCACAAACTCAGTATGTATTTTACCATTTTTTATTTATAATAATTCATTTGAATAATCAAAGTGCTCATAAAGGACGCCATTTCATCAAGGGCGTACATGAAAAAGGGTGCATACTTAACAACAAATATTATCATAATTTTCTGAATTTATAATTTAGTTAAAAGTTATAAAAACCACATTTTAGGTTTCCTAGAGATAAAGACAGATGGAAGGCATGGGTTACAAACATGCACGTGACAAATTAGATTACCACAAAAAATGATCGGTTCTGCTCAAACCACTTTGAATAAAACTGCTTTTATAGGACTTCAAAGAAAGTGTTATTGTTAGATGATACTATACCGACCATATTCCACACGTTACCTTACATATTTGCAGTCAAAAAAGGTAAAAAATTCCAGTTATTTTATGTACATCTGTATATATAATACCACCTCCATTCCTTACAAGTCTTTAACATAATATTCATTAAGATAAGAATGAGTAGAGAAATTATTATATTAAAAATCTGTCCTATATTAGAGACAAGAATCAAAGTACATACAGATCATACAGCGAAATACTCTAATAGCGTCTTTATTTTAGTAAAGAAACATACCTATAGATTGAGAACAATAAAGATGTATTAAAATACATTATTTTTTTAAACAGTTTTAATAAATTGATGACTTGAATGACTGGTTTCTTTAATGTGTGAGCAATAAATTGTAACTTGTGCATGACGTGTAGGAATTAAATTCTTATCTCTAGTATAAATACCTATTAGACTATTAGAAAATCTACTGACAACATATTACAACAATGTCCATGATATATTTCGTGATATTATTTTTATGATTTTTCAGATATAAAAAGAGGTCAAGTATCGGTAACCAAACCGGTTCTTTATACAAGCAGAATACCTCCTTCTACGAGCAGAACACCTCTATCGACTCCTCCAATACCAGTAGACACTCCAAGAAAAAAGATGTTAAAAAGGAAGTTGTTTCAGGAGGTAATAAAGAGCAAGATGAAGATGCAGAAGAAAGTGTACTCTCACAATCTTTCAAACGGTACAAGAAAAAATTAATTTCTTTAAAACATATTTTGAAAGACTTGCACAAGAATAATCTCATAACTGCTGAGAATTCTATTGTTGTGCCTACAATTCTTTTCATTATTTCAAACAAAATCAGTAGAACTGATCTATCTAATGTATGCCTGTTCACAAATAAAAACAGATTTGCCAATTATTATGAGATAAATAATAAATAATAAGGAAACATCTTCTATCATAAAAAGGCAATGCGGGCAAATGGATCTCATTAGGAACAACTTTACAAAATTGATTCTATTTAAAGGGCAGTAATTCTTGCGAATTCATTAAGGTTATTGGTGTATACGACGGACAAATTATTGTACCTTTGCATACCTATAGATCTTCTATACAATGTTTTTAATTTTACATATTTTTTTGATTATTTGTTATGTACAATTATTGTCCATTATTTTAATAAATGTTTCTGAAATCGTTTCACGTATCTAAATATATGTCTTCCTGTTTATTTATTCTATAACTGCATTAAATTATATTTCAACAAAATCGAAGTAGACCATTCTGTGTCAAACTTGATAACATTTTTTGATATCTTTTTCATGAATTACAAGTATCTAAAGAGAAGATAAATAAATCATTCTGCCAGGGCTACCTCTGATTTTTGGAAATTGCAAGAATGAGTTTCCGTCCTAGCAAGATTAGATCCAAAATGGTCAGACATCACCTCGAAAATGTATTGTCTTGTTAGCATATATCCTGGACACACTGTATAGATTTATAAACACAATATGTAATGTTTTAAACCAAACTATAATTACAATTTTCTATCAGCCCTGGATATTAAAGTTTCAATGCTAAATACATAAATAGGAGTAATAATAAGACTTTATAAAGGATATGTAACATGGTTAACTTGGAAATACAACATAAATAAACAAACTATATATAAAATGTCTTATTTCCAATACATCTGAACAACGAAGTATGCAAAACATTATAATAACAACTAGATTGCAGGTAAACCATAAGACAAATAATTAATTAGATTTTTAATTTTTTTAAATAATTTAGTTTCTTTTATGCGAAATGTAAGAAATATTCCACAAAACTATTAAAACCTCTTAATTTTTTGTATATTTTTCATATTATTTCTATTGTGACACTATTATGAATTATTATTATTGTTTTATTAGCATCTAAATATCTACATAAATTTATTTAATTTAATTACTTTGAAATGCCTGCAATACCTCCTGTTACTGACACCTGCAATGCCACTGGCTGACCTTACTTGGTGACATCGCTTAACACAATTGCTTGTATTGTTATCAGTCCCTTATCTTTCCTAATCCTAATATGGCATATCACAGATTACAGATAATGCCATATCATGTACCACCCCATTTCAGTGAACGTTCCCACTTAAAAAGTAGAACCAGTGCTTTAGATTGTTACAAATAATAAAATAATGTTAAATATTAACTACAACCTATTATTTAAAGGTATAATACTCGTATTTTGTGTAATATCATTTGTGCACGTATTTTTATTTGTACTGTATAAAAATGTTGGAATAAATGTCGATATAAATGTTAAAAAAGCGTTGAATGACGAAGTTTTTCTTCGTCACTCAACGGAAAGAGGCAGTGAGAAAACATATATGGACTTTGAACAATCCCTTTGTGGCAAGAGCACAAAGGAGAAAAAAATCCGGAGACTAGGAAGGTGTCCACAGTATGGTATAGTGACGGTCGTACCAGGTGGTCGCTTGGGTAATCAGATGTGGGATTACGCATCTGTATGGGCTGTAGCTAGAAGAACCGGCCTTAAACCCTACATTCCTAGGTGCATTAAAATAAATTTGGAAAAAATGTTCGAGCAACTATCAGTTCCAACATTTGGAGAGATTGAGCATTGCCCTGTAAACCATTTCGTGAAGTCTCTAGAGGCATGGAACCATACCAATCAAAGTATTACTTTACCGATATACTCTCTTCAAGCTGAACTAGTTTTAACTTGGGTCCAAGACATTATTCGAGAGTTTACTATAAAGAAAGAGCTGCTGCAAAAAAGCCAACAAATCCTGCATATAGCTGTAAAGTCTTATGCCCTAAGAAACCACACGTTTGTAGGTGTTCATGTACGAAGAACTGATTATATTGCTCAGTTGAAGAGAAGACACAAGGCTGAACCAGCTGATGTCGACTTCTACAAGTCTGCTATGAAATATTTTGAGAGGAAGTACCGAAACGTTATGTTTATCATGGTTAGCGATGATCCAGAATGGTGCTGGGAAAAATTTGGGTTTAAAAACAACCTTTACGTGGCCAGTAAATATCACAAAGACTCTCCAGCCTTAGATATGACGATTTTGGCATCATGTAATCATACAGTTTTTGACTATGGCACTTTTGGTGAGTGGGGAGCTATTTTAGCTGGAGGGGAAACTATTTATTATAATCTAACTAGTCATTCGTCCAGTACGATAGGACAAATTTTAAAAAACTGGCATACTATTTAAAACTAACAAGTAAAACTCTTCAAAAGTTTTTTCCAATAAAGATTTATTATTTATTTTTCCACTCTCTTAAAAGATTGTTTATTTTTGCACAATCTCGTGAACTAATAAAATCAAATAGGCATGTCTTTTCTACATACTTCTGTTGTAGTTTCGAAACTAAAAATATTTTGAAGTTTATGAATAAATTTAAAATTTGTACAGGCACAAGTGGGGATGAAATAATGTATCTTGCAAATTTAAAAGAAAACTTTACATTCCATATATTTAAGTTAAATCTTAATTTGCCCAGCAAAGCATTAAAAAGTGTTTATATGTCTCAAGGCTTTAGTAAATCGTGAAAGCCAATTAATATTCTCATTATAGTTTGATAGGTAAATGTTGGTATTGGTATGACCAATAGGTACCTACCTACCAACTAGAACAAAACAACATATTTATTTAACTTGATGGCACCATTAATTGTATATTCTCATGAAAAACTGAAATGCTTTAGTATAAAAAGAATTGTTATTGTGAAGTTAAAAAAATCTGATACAATTGAACGCGTATTAATTTCAATTTCTTAATGAGAATTACTAATGAAGGAAGAGATTAAAAATAGAACTAAGGAGGTAATCCATACATAACTATTTATATTATGTTAAAACGTACATATGAAAAGAACAGATACCCAGGTTTGTGATTGTGTTTTGAGCGATACCTACACTATATATAAAAAAAAACTATCAAAAATGGTAACTATACAAGAGAATGGTAATCAGAAACTTAACAAATGAGCAGGTTTTATATATATATATATATATATATATATATATATATATATATATCATAAGAACAGATATCTGGCAGCACTGTAAAATATAAAACTGTCCTCCGATTACCTCCAGTAAGAAATGGTTTGCATTTGTCCTCATCTTATGTGCTCATGTTATGGCCAATAAATGTCACTATGCTATTTTATTTGTTTCTGATAGAGCCTTTTTATAAAATATGGAGGCAACGTTCAATATATAATCAGAAACCTTGAACAAACCATATATATAACTGTATATGGTGTCAAGGACAGAAGCATATAGACTCGGTATATGTTTTATAAAAAATGTAAAAATTTTAATGTAACATTTTTAGTGACTATTTGAAATACACTATATTTAATGCACCACTTACGTTTTTTGCAATAGTTACTTATTTTTAAATTGAAAGAATCAAAATTTGGTTTATAATTTAAATTGTAATTTCTAAAAGATAGCTTCCTGGTTATCATGTCTATTGATTTATAACAAATATGACAGTAAATTGTGAGACAAAATTCAGACAATACTCCTTATATTCAGCAAATTGCGACATTCCTCATGACCGCCCGCTAATATATAATTAATGATATTGTCCCTAATATTGTCTAAGCAAGCATAATTACTGGATGGTGGAGAATAGTAATATGTTGTAAAAACTTTCAAATTGATGAATCAAGGGCAATTTAATTTCAAATCATGCAGAATTAATTTATATTAGGGTAAGAATGAAAATCAACATCCTGCTTGTAAATCACTGTTATAGTTCTGTGTTGATTATATAGTGAATATTTTACAATAAAAACGCATGCACCTATACATATAAAATATATGAGGAATCTTAACAACAGTTTCACATACAGACAAAAAACACTTGATCAATGAGTGAACATAAAAAGTTCAGTATGTACAGGGTAATATTTTCAAGAGGTATCTTGAAGTAAGTGAATTAATAATATAATAATATAATTAGTAGTTCATAAAATTTTTGCTCCATTCTGTAACAATTATTTTAGTACAAGTATAAAACATGCAACTATCATATATATGCAGCTCATTCTAGTAGTGTCAGCGTTTGATAAACAATTTTTATTTTAAGTATTAAACTATCCTATCTTAAGTATTAAACTAATATAGATATTACAAAATTCCTTTGCACAAATCAGATAAGTATTCTAGTAGAATACACTGGACTATGACCTCACTATGAAAAATGAAAGCGATTTTGTACCAATATATGTGGTAAATTTCTTTACGCTTTAATGCTAACGCAAAAAATGTGTAACTGTGATCTGAATTTTTTCAAGTTAATGTAATAATTGTGACCTGACTTCCAGTATTTAAATCTTATGTAACCCTACTTACCTGTCATAAATGTGGTCTATCTTTGTATAAAATAAATGTTTCTGTGATATATGTAAAGAAGTAAATATACTTACTGTATACAATCATAAATGTAAGAGATGTAAAAGCTGTACCTACGTATTTACTCTAAAATAAAGTCATATTTCTGAAGCGGGATAGGATTTTTACATTTATATATTTTTCCTAAATCAGTTTGCCTTTACTTTTTTGTTTTCCTAATACATGAAATTGTGTGAAATAAAATATATAAAATATAACAAGTATAAATAACTATAAGAATGATTGCTATACACTTAAAATGTGGAGCAGTATTTTTCATTAATTTTTATGCAAAAAGCTCATCCCTTTTTCATATAAAAAATATAATAAATATTCTAATGTGAGCCATAAATTACTGAAAAATTTCAGTAATTTCCACACTTCGCTCATTGTTTGAATTTGACAAGTTTATTATTTGTGTTAAAAATGTGTTAAATTTTCCGTATTTGATTTGAGTTTACTAATTTATACATTATTGTATCTTTATGTAAAAATTTGTTGTTTTCCGCGTTTTCTTTATATTTGTGTTCGTGTTATATTCTCCAGAACTCTTATGGAGTCTTGAGTCTGTGTGTTGGCCATGGGCGTCGCCTCCAAAATGTCTAGGGGGGGGGACGAAATATATTTTTGTTATTTTGCCTTCAAACGACAAAATACAAATATAATTTTTCTATTCACTTCACAGTGAATAGTAAAAAACATATCTAGTTTCGTTGAAAAGACAAAAATTACCTATTTGAAAACATATTATTTAAAATGTAAGCAAACATACCTATATATTTAATAATAATATAAATGAGGCCAAAAAAATAAATGTCCAGAAATGCACAAATGTATTCTATCAAAAGATCTATATAATTAAAACACAAAAAATATTTTTAACAAAAAGGCATTTTCTTTAAATAAAATAACAAAATAACGAAACTATATTACAACAGTTAATAAGTAAATATATAATTTGTTAAACAAATAAACAGAACAAACGTTGCAAAAAATTCCTAAACGCAGTGTGTGTAAAAATATTATTCTTATATTAGGAAAAAAAAATAAATAAATAAAAACCAGTACACTAAAATACTCCACTCAGCTTTATTCACCTTGAGATGGTATTACAGCGTCGATTGCGTATATTTATAGTTTTTTTTTTGTTGAGTTTGAGGTTACAAAATAAATTTGAAACATATTAAATTCAGTTATGATTTATATTATTTCAATAATTCGCCTGACAGACAAGAATGTTTCGATATTTTTAAAGCAATAATTAATTAAGGGGGAGGGGGCTCGAGAAGATTTCTGTACAAGGACCCAAAAATTCTAGTTACACCACTGTTTCTAGCCCTACCGGGGGTTCAGGCCTGCGACCTGAAGTCACCCTTCGAGTGATAAAAGCATCTATAGAATAATATTATCTTTAAGAAAATACATATTAAAGAAATTTGAGATAATCCCTTGAATATGAAATAATAAATTTAGAGACAGAAAGCTGAAATTTTGTACCTGGAATGATGATGATTTTTTTTAATATTTTGAAGCAATTTTTATCAAAAACATTTTTATCAATTTTATCAATGCTGGGCCCTCCGCTACGGTTCAGAGCGGCGCCCGCGCTTCGAAAAGTGTAACAGCGGCGTAAAAAAATATATTGCTGTCATAATTGTTGCAACAAATTAATATTGTAGAAGATATTTACTTTTGTAAGCTAAAATGATGAATGACTGTCAAAATAAACTAATTAATTCCAAACTTTACCTGCAGAAAGAATAAAAACTATGGACAATGAAACTGAACAACTAAACACTAATAATAATAAAAATAATTCGAATTAAAAAGTAAAATAAAAAAAAGTTGCCTCCAGCGTGATTCGAACTCGCGAGATTCATCATTCCGCTGTTTGAATTCTTACAACTACAGTAGACTCCCGATTATCCGAAACCCGATTATGCGAACTCCGCATTATCCGAAACGACACATGAACCGGATTATCCGAAATGATTCTCGCTATGCCTCCGCATTATCCGAAATTTATAAAATATGTATGTAAACATTTCGATTAAAATCGAAACTCTTTCAAATTGAAACAATGACCAATTACCTCCTTGAATTTATGAATATTGAATATATGTGTATTACCATTATAGAATGCAGATTATGTATTATTAAGATTTATTACACACATCTATAAAAGTATATGTAGTTACTTTTTCCTAAGTAACTACATATACTTTTATAGATACTACATATACTGTAAGTTTTGTTATATATATTTAAATTGAAATTTAATAAATGTGCCTTAAACAGACACAATATGTACATCATATTAATGATTTTTCTCAATCTCCGCATTATCCGAAATCGGTCCGGTCCACATAGGAGTCTCAAGACAGAGAATGAGCATTCGAGGTGCGCATGCGTCATTATGTTTTGAAACTCTCAGTAAAAGGCACAACCTGGCGTTGCGGTGATTGGTCAGTGCGCGTATCGAATTTCAAATTTCGGCGGGTTCCATGTTTGTAACTATAGGGATATACGATATTTTTCATTTTACAACTTATTATGTCTAATGAATGTCTAAATAAGAAAAGTTTAATTAGATCTACCTATTGGGTACATTCAGGCGGTCCCAGCCGCTAAGTTTCGGTACTCAACTGTTGGGGCCACTGTTAACACAAATTACTGAAACAAGTTTCTACGCTTAGCAAAACACTCAGCCGCTATCGAACAGCTTTTAAGCAGCGCTACATTCAGCCAGGTTTCGTACCAAGCAGTCTCAGCCTCTGGGACCTCCTGAATGTAATTATTTCATTAAAAAATTTTTATGTTGTTATACCTAATTGGAATGGAACTTAGGTCTAAAATGCAATGTAGTGTATCTGAATAAAAATATATATCCTTATTTATAATTAATTGAATTATTAAGATGTGTATAATTATGCAGAAGAATCGAGCTATCAAAAATTATTTTAACAAATGTTGGCCATGGAATGGAAAACACGTTTCTCTCATGATTAATAATTTAATGTCAAGCCTAAAATTGTTCAGTCCTAAAGCTAAACCAACCTAAAACCTAACCAACCAATGTCAAACCTAAAATCTGAATTTTATTGTCAACCCAATGTCGAAAGAATTTGTTTGACACATTTTTCATTCCATTGCATAATTTTTTATATCTGGATATACCTAATAGTTTCATTGTCTTAAATAAAATTTGATACTCATAAAACAGGAATAACTGTCGTTAACCCAAATAAAATAATAGATAGACGTTTAATTGTGCTTTATTGAAAATTCGGAAAATCAAAGGAGGGGGCATTTGGTGCAATGGCAGAGGTGAAACCCCTCTAAACCTCGCCTAGGAATTCCGTTTTCAAACTTTTAAAAAACGTATGTGGTTACAGACTTTGAAACATCGAAAAGTCTGTAAAACTAAGTATACAAACTAACACAAATTTAAACCTATAACAATCTTAAATATGTTAATGTCCACTATTTATAGTTTATTTTTTCATATAAGCAATCCTAAAGGTGAAATGAAAATTTAATACAGATATGAAAGCAAAATACACAATAAAATAACTACGGGTATGTTAGGTGGGAAGGGAGATTGTATAGATGGTAGGAATTAAAAACATTGTAGGATAATTTATATTTTTGGGTGTTTGTTGGAAGGAATATATTCCCGTTTCTCTATTTTCCGCTTCTGTGAAGTTTTACTTGTCTTTTCTTGAAATTTACGCACAGTTCCTTGGATGTCTTTCATAAACTCAGTGAAATTCTCGTCATCTAATCCTTCTATGAAGTTTTGTAGGTTGTCCCATTGAAGACTTCATTTGCTTTGTGCCTGGGCCTCATCTGTTGGCCGATTTGTCTCTCCTACCTTCTCTCTGATAAAATCATTTATTTCCTCTTCGTGCTGTGGTTTGATAATTGAATTTTCTCCTAAACATTTTGCAACTTTATCGAAAACAGAGTTAGTGCCCATTCCCTCCTCATACTCATTCTTACCGAGTGCACGCATGCTTACACAAGGTATTCCTCACCACCTATTCAGTACACTCGCACTGGTAGCGATGAATGCAAATTTTGCATACTCTGCAATACAGTGTCCTACATTCATTTTCGCACACAGAAACTGAACAATGATATTAATATTAAACCAGGTATTCACTTATTACCGTGTCTGTGAAACTCCAGGTATAAGTTTTCCAGCTATATTTTGTTTGTTCACTCTAGGTAATCTTATACGTTGTAAATCCTTTGTATGTCCATAATGAGTTATTATTCTTCGAAGAGATAGGGTGTTATTAGGATGTTTGTGTAATGTAATTTGACTTGGGCATTCTTTATTAATTTTACAGGTTCCCTGAGATTTCAACATTCGATCTCCCTTTTGTGCCTTACTTTTAAAAATGCCTGTAACATAAATCTCGATTAAATATATTAATCTGAAGTATCATTTTAACACATGTGACTTACCAGACCGATTGCATTTGTAGTATGAAACAACATCTCCTGATTTTAATAACTTTTAGAACCAAAAGTAACAACATAATTACAATTCTCAATGATCTCGGTGTGTTGTTTCCAGGAAAGGAAATCTAAAATGAGTAATAAGTCCTTATCTACTTTAAATTACGTAACTTTTTATCACATTGCATAAATCAAAAGAAATAGATAGGTAATATTTACCCTGTAACGACGAAAATTCTTTTTCTTCACGTTCAATACTAATTAAATGTTTATTCTGTAAATGGTCAACAAAGTCTGAATTACGTACAAACTTGCCATGGGTTCTTTAAAAACAGATCAGTGGAAACCAATCTTGCTGCTTTTGTCAATGAAGTAAATCTAGCCTTTGCTGAGGGTAAACAAATGGACGTTGTGTACACTGACTTTGCCAAGGCCTTTGATAAAGTGAACCATGACATCTTATTATCAAAATTATTGTCCTGTGGTGTTAGTGTAGATCTCTTAAAATTATTCGCCTCGTACCTGAGTTGTAGAAAGTTATCAGTCGCATATTGCGGTTTTAACTCTGAAACATTTCTAGCACTGTCCGGTGTCTCTTATTTTTAATATTTATAAACGACTTACCCAATCGAATTTCTTCTCACTGTTTATTGTATGCAGATGATTTGAAAATTTTTAAGGAAATTAATGGGGTAATTGATTCTCAACAACTTCAGAATGATCTGGTTGCTGTTTACAGTTGGTCGGTGGAAAACAGATTGCCTTTTAATATAAATAAATGTTGTACTTTAACTTTCACTACCTCGAAGAGGCCATTTCTTTTTAATTATATGATGAATAATATTACATTAGACAGAAAGTTTGAAGTTAAGGATTTGGGAATTTTATTTGAACCTAATTTGAGTTTCTCTAAGCACATTAATACAGTTACAGCTGAATCATATAAACTATTGGGCTTTATTAAAACGGCTACATTTGAGTTTAAAAGTATTCCCTGTATTCAGTTCCTTTATAATGCATTTGTACGAACTCGACTCGAATTTGGTTCCATTATTTGGAGACCCAGAAAACAAAATTTAAAACAAATTATTGAAACTGTCCAAAATAAGTTTATTAAATATTTATACTATAAAAAATATAAGGTCAATCCTGGGTTTGTGCACTATGAGCCCTTGCGTCAGGAATTTAATATTGTTAAATTAGAACAGAGGAGAGATATGCGTTGCTTCACCTTTTTATTCAAAATTTTAAATAACGGTTTGGATAGTATCTATCTCCTCTCTCAGATATCTCTGTACGTTCCTGATAATCGCGTACGTCCGAAAAATACACTGTTTTATCTTAATAGGAATAATGGATTACTGAATAGTATCTGTTCTGATTACAATAAATATCTAGACACAGCCTCACTTGACATTGTTGGTGTTAGTTTGAAAGCATTTGTTAGTCAGTTTAAGTAAACTCATCTGCTTTGATTTTGTATCCTGATGTAAACTTTTATTAGTTTTTTTTTTTTAACTAGTACGTTTTTCTCTTATGTGCTGCTTATTGTATTTTGTATTTTTTTTATTTTCTTATTTTCCTATAATTATAAATTTGTTAATAGTGTTTTATAATTGTAGAAACATGTAATTGGGTTTTGTAACCTGTTTGTTTCGAATCAATCAATAAATAAAAACAAACAACGAATTGTCAAAATAATTAATTCTGACAACAATAAATCTTAAACGGATGTTGTTAACATCTTTTCAATCATGGTCCGATTTAGTTTACCTGAAAAATCAAAAACTGTTTTGTTGTATGCTAAGCATGAATCGATTGTTAATACCCAGAGAAGATTTCGTGCGCTATTTAGGAAAAATCCACCTTCAAAAAACAGCATAAAAAAGTGGCACGCTGCATATCTGCAGACTGGATCAATGGAAAGGAAGAAGTATCAAACACGTGATGCTGATGGTTTTTTGAATAGACTCCTGCATATTCAAGAAATATTAGAAGAACATAATAATCGAATATCTCTTCGCAAAATAGCATCCACAACTGCAATTTCAAAATCGGAAATTCAGAGATGTATGAAGGTATTAAAGTTAACTCCTTATAAAATTCAAATGCACCAAAAAATGTATGAAAGGGATTTTCAAAAAAGAATTGACTTTTCAGAAGCCTTACTATTTTTATATAGAGAATTTCCCAATGTTCTTCTTATAATGTCAGATGAGGCTGTGTTTCATTTAAGCGGACGATGTAATAAACATAATTGTCGCATATGGGGATCTGAAAATCCAAGGATAATTGAGGAATATGAAAGAGATTCACTGAAGTTGAACGTGTGGTGTGGCGTTTCTAAAGAAAAGATTTACGGATCATTTTTTTTTGAAGAACAGAAAATCACTGGTAATATCTATACAGACATGTTACAAAACTATTTATATCCACAACTGGAACAAGATGGCATTATAAACTCAGACCAATTGAGTGGCCTGCTCACTCACCAGATCTGACAATTCCAGACTTTTTTATATGAAGTTTTGTAAAAGATAGATGTTACAGTCCTGTTCCACAGACTCTGGAGCAATTGAGGTGTAACATAATTCGAGCATTTCAAGAAATTACCCGGGAAATGTTGAGAAATTCTTTTCACAACTTTTTGTTCAGGATGCAAAAATGTATAGACCAAAATGGACAACATTTAGAACATCTTACAGATTTCTATTAATGTAGCTTATTTATAATAGGTACTTTTTATAAAAAAATATATTTATCTCTTCAGTTTGTCTTGTTATTTTCTACAAATAGATAGTTATCGAATTTCATACTATACATCTATAAGCCACCTCTACTTGATAAACGACCATCTGTAAAAATCTAATACCTCACTCATTTTTCAATTAAACTTCAACAAATTATACATTTTCGGAAAGGGTAAAGGTTCAGCTTTCACACTGGATAAAAACATACAGGGCGTTCCATTAACAAAATCGAATATATTTGTATTTGAAAAAGGCCGGTTTTTTTAAACACCCTATATAAGATGTTACTGAATAAACATTTATACAGAAAAAAACTTCATGTAAAATGAAATTGTTCAGTGAAAACCGCACCTCCCTATCGCTTCGGAGTTCGGAGATATTTACAGTTAAAATGGGTCAGAAACTTCTGGGACACCCGGTATTAACACTATTATTTTCTACGGTGGTGGGCACTCAATTATTTGTTTACATGGGTTTAATTTCAAATTGCGCGCTCGATGCATGCTAATTGCCACACGCCAGATCATATGTCTAATAATCAGAGTAATCTTTATTTATTACTCTGATGTCTAATCATATCACCGCCGCCTAGATTGACTCCACTTTAACAAGATTATCTAGGCGGCAATGATGCATATACATAATATACAGGGTGTCCCAGTGTGAGCGTACAAAAATTTACCAGGGGGTAGACCAGACCAAAATAAGAATAAAACTCTTATAAAAAAGAATTCTCTGATGCACACCTAATGAGTTACAGTGTGTTATTTTGGAAAAAAAAAACAATTTTCCGCAATAACTTAAAAACCGTTTCATAGATTCAGGTAATTTTTGTGTGACGTGTAGATCTATTAAAGGTCATTAAAACTACATGGTGTTTGTTTAACTCTGACACCTGTGGTGGCCTAAGCCTACTCTTCCTTATGATTTTGTCTGCGTAATTCTTGCATATTCTACTTTTCCGTGGATTAACTAAGTTTTTCTTAATCGGCTATCAATTCTGAACAAAAAAGGTGCTCTTGTTACACAGCTCTAAAATCAACCATTTTCGAGTAAATTGAGTGTAAAGTACTACATTCCTTTATGCAGAAAAATACATGCAAAAGAAGTGTAGGCTTAGGCCATCACAGGTGTCAGAGTTAAACAAACACCATGTAGTTTTAATGACCTTTAATAGATGTACACGTCACCCAAAAATTACTTAACGATTTTTAAGTTATTGTGGAATTTTTTTTTCAAAACAGCACCCTGTAACTCGTTAGGCGTGCATCAGAGACATTTTTTTTATACGTTTTATTCTTATTTTGGTCTGGTCCACCCCCTGATAAATTTTTGCACGCTCACACTGGGACACCCTGTATATGCCAATATCACAGCTTATATATGTATGCTAATAAGTATGCCATAAGCTGTGCTAATATGCCATATCAAGATCACAGATTATAGATAATGCCATATCACGTGTCATACCATTTCGGTGTTTTAGGTGCTTTAGGTTTCTACAAGTAATAAAATAATGATAAATACTAACCGCAACCTATTATTTAAAAGTATACTCGCATTATGTGTAATATCACTTGTGCACGTATTTTTATTTCCACTGTATAAAAATGCTGGAAGAGGCAGTGTGAAAACATATATGGACTTTGAACGGTTACTTTGTGACAACCACATAAAGAAGAGTAGCATCTTGAGATTAGGAAAGTGTCCAGAGTATGGCATAGTGACCATCATGAAAAGTGGTCGCTTGGGTAATCTGATGTGGGAATACGCATCTGTATGGGCTCTAGCTAGAAGAACCGGCCTCAAGCCCTACATTCCTAGTTGCACTAAAATAAAGTTGGAGCAAATGTTTAAGCAACTATCAGTCCCAACATTTGAAGAGATTGGGCATTGTCCTGTAGAAATAAACCATTCCGTGGAGTCTCTAGAGGAATGGAATTATACCAATCAAAGTATTATTTTACCAAAATACTTTATTCAAGTTGAATTAGTATTAACTTGGATCCAAGACATTATTCAAGAGTTTACAATAAATAAAAAGCTGCTAGAAAAAAGCCAAAAAATCCTGCATATAGCTGTAAAGTCTTATGCCCTAAGAAACCACACTTTTGTAGGTGTTCATGTACGAAGAACCGATTATATTGATTTTTTGATGAGAAGGCATAATAATGCTAAACCAGCTGATGTCGACTTCTACAAATCTGCTATGAAATATTTTGAGAGGAAGTACCAAAATGTTATGTTTATCATGCTTAGTGATGATCCAGAATGGTGCTGGAAAGAATTTAGTTTTAAAAACAACCTTTATGTGGCCAGTAGACATCACAACAACTCTGCTGCTTTAGATATGGCGATTTTGGCATCATGTAATCATACAGTTTATGACTACGGCACTTTTGGACAGTGGGGAGCTATTTTAGCTGGAGGGGAAACTATTTATTATAATCTAACTCATCATTGGTCGAGTAATATATCAAAAATTTTTAAAAACTGGCATACATTTAAAACTAACGAGTAAAACACTTCAAAAAGTTTTTTCTAATAAAGCTTCATTGTTTATTTTTCTAATCTCTTAAACGATTGTTTATTTTTTCACAGATCTCAAGAACTAATAAAATCATATAGGCATGTCCTTTCTACATACTTCTGTTGTAGTTTCGAAACTAAAAATATTTTTAAGTTCATAAATAAATTTAAAATTTGTACAGGCACAAGTACGGATGAACTATATATTTTACAAATTTAAAGGAAAACTTTATATTCCATATATAAGTTAAATCTTAATTTGCCCAGCAAAGCATTGAAAAGTGTTTATATGTATTTGTGATACCAATACCAACTAGAACAAAACTACTTATTATTTTATTATTTTAAAGAACTTCATATACAGCCCTCCAGTTCGTGAAACTAGTGTGCCGATTAGATGTTCAAAATCACGCATTCTACAACGGGATAGTGTTTTAAATGATTTTAACAGTTGCAACATTTTAAATTTTCCATTTCTTGGTAAACTAAGGACATGCCTATTTGATTTTATTAGTTCTTGAGATCTGTGAAAAAATAGACAATCTTTTAAGAGAGTAGAAAAATAAAATAAATTTTATTAACAACTTATTTAACTTGACACCATTAATCTCTGAAAAACTTAAATACTTTAATAATAAAAAGGATTATTGGTAATTATGAATTATATTGTGAAGTTAAAAAAAATCTGATTAAGTTTAAATTAAAAATATATCTGAAAATATTAATTTATACATTTTGAAAATTTGAGTTGGATTTATATTAATTTCAGTTTCTTAATGAGAATAATTACTGATGATGGAAGAGATTAAAAAATATAATTAAGTAGGTAGGTAATATTATACATATTATTTATATTATGTTAAAATAAATAAAACATGCATATGGAAAGAACAGACACCCAGGTTTGTGATCATGTTTTGAGTGAACAGATACCCAGGTTTGTGATTATGTTTTGAGCGATATCTACACTATACAAAAAAAACTATCAAAAATGTTAAATACAAGAGAAAAAAGAAACAAATAATTATCAGAAACTTAACAAATGAACGGGTTATATGCATATCATATAATAACAGATATCTGGCAGCATTGTAAAGTATAAAGCTGACCTCCAATTACCTCCAATAAGAAATAGTTTGCATTTGTTCTTATCTTGGCCAATAAATGTTACTATAGAATATATCTTAAGTATTAAATTAATATAAATTACATTCTAGTAGTGTGTATTCTAGTAGTAGGTATTTTAGTAGTGCACTCGCTGGAGCTATAAGCTCACTATCAGTATAACGCAAAAAATGTGTAACTCTGAATTTTTTTCAAGTTAATGTCATAATAATTAATTGTGACCCGACTTCCAGTATTTAAATCTTATATAACCCGACTTTACATGTCTATCTTTGTATAAAATAAATGTTTGTGATCTATGCAAAGAAGTAAATATATTTGCTGTATATAATCATAAATGTAAGAGATGTAAAAGCTGTATCTACTTTAAAATAAAGTCATATTTGTGAATGGGGATAGGGTATTTATATTTATATATTTTTCCTAAATAATAAAGTTTGCCTTTTTTTTTTTTTTGTTTTCTTAATATAAAATTGGGTGAAATAAAATATACCGGGTTTCCCTTTTCATTTGACTAATGGCAATTAACATGGGCTATTACATTTCATTGAATTTTATATTCCCAGGGCACACTATGAGAAATATTGCTAACGGAATCGATAGTACTGACTGTCAAACACTTCTGATTACCAAAATACTAAAGCGAAATGCTTTTTTAATTAAAATATCAATAAAAATTCGTTTTAAGTTAATAGATGTAGTTTACATAAGCGTTTTAAGCAATGTCATGTTATGTCATCTGGTGGACTAGTTGGTTAAGCGGCAGTGTTTCAAACTGAACCGCAAAATTTTGCAAATCCCGCCAGAGGCAACTTTTTTTTTATTTTACTTTTTCATTAATCACAAATTATTAGTGTTTACTTATTCGAATAAATATGGTTCATTGTCAGTACCTAGTTATTATTTTTGAAAGTCACAATATTTACTTATCAAAAAAAAAATAAAACATTTTTTAATTGGTTCGTTTCCTTTATCATTAGCTAAAGCTACTATCTTATAAAATAAGTAATCAACAAGCAACATATTAAACCCGGTATAAAATGGAACAAGTTTAAATAACCATAAGAATTATTGTTACTTAATGTGGAGCAGTGTTTTTTAATTTTTATTGAAAAAACTCATCATTTTCATATAAAAAAATATATTAAATATATAATCCTATCCCATTAACCATTTGATTTGAAGAAAAAAATTGTTCTTAACATTTCGGCATTATGTTACATGAATTTGGCAAGTCTACATATGTGTATTATTATTATTAAATAAATATGATTAGATTGTTGTTTTACTTTAAAGAAAAACCCAGTTCCACAGAAATATTTTTATTTAAATACTATTATATAGAAAAAAAACTTAAAAAAAAACAGTATACAACAATTAAAATTAAAAAGTAAAGACCACACCATTAAATTCAAATTCACCATAAATATTCATATCACAAATTGAATTTAAAACTCAGATTTTTTGTCTTTCATTAAAATTAGTGAAAATGATAATAAATAAGATAGGATAAAATGCGTAATATGAAAGTTCTATGTTACATAATTATTTACATAAAAATGAACACAATTTTTCAACAGCAAGAATATAATTTAAAAAATTGGGAGAATTCCATTAAGCATAAAATATTGATTGCAATGTGAATGTATCTCAGCATTAAGACTTTATTTTATTTTTTATGAGACAAAAATAACCAAGTCCAAAATTATATAAATGTACAGGACTACGCTTAGGTTTGCTATATAAGCCTACAACATCGTGACAGCAGTTTTCTGTCTACTCAAGTACGAATCTGACTTAACCTAGTGTTATAATTTTATAATATATATCCAAAACATACCTTAGTACACAGCCTGCTTATTGTATTCAAACTTTACTCTTTCCTTCCATCTACTTGCCGGTGCCACAAATATCAAAGCAAAATTTTAAATTAAAGCTGACAATTTTTTTAGTTTTATGTTGGAAATATTTTCCACTGACGTTTAACAACCGGAGACATTATTTATGAACCTGTAAAAAGCAATGAGTATAACAATTTTATAGTTGCCACTCTCAGTTACGGTGACAAAAATGAAGTCGGAGGTTCATTTCACATTTGCCTTTGTTATTCAGATTAAAAATAAGACCCCTGAAAGTGAACAAAAACAAAATATATGACATCGTGACACCAAGTAATGATAGTATGGGGTGGCCCATGTTCAAGCCTCATCATTGCGATCTCCGAAACCGTAAGAGATACAAAGTCGGTTAAATAATGGCAAAGTTACTGAATTTGATGCTTATCAAAACACTGTGTTGCAATTTGGAAAATTCCGAATACCTTTGGAAATATTCGAAAAAAACAGAAATTTCATAAAACCTTTTTTATTTTTTGCTGGCATTAATTGAAAACAAATTTAAAACGAATAATAGTTCGAATAAAAGTTATGTTCGAATAACATAACTTTTTATCATCTACAAGATAATGCTGTCAAATTTGAAATTCGACGTTTGGTCTTCCAGAAATCACCATCAGCTTGTTTTTTTTTAAACGTGGACCTGGATTTTTTGTTTAATTTTTTGTTACCTTATTTATTTTTATTGGTAGGTAACTTATTACCTACCAATAAATACGTAAATACAAATATTTCACAGAAAAATTGTAATATATCTAGGTTCAACTCTACCTCCGGCACTGCTAATGTCGAAGGGTATGAGGTGTGTCTGCGTTTTTGCAAAGTGCAACACCCTTCCCGACAGCTTTTGGATTTGGATTTAGGAGGTTCTCTAATTAATGTGTCTCTTTTTATATTGTGCAATTTTATAGTGCAAAGAAAACTAGAAATGTTTCTTCTCAAGAATGGGGAGCATTTTACAATGGATGAATAGATAGTGCATATGATCAACTAAACTTAATATGCTATCTGGAAAACCAAAACAAGTATTCTAAAGACCACAAACGAATCTCAAGGTAATCTGCCAGATAAACGAATTACTCTTACAAGCACTTACAACAACCCACCATACAACAACCCACCAGACACAAACTGAATGCAAGTAAGGCATTTATATATTAAAATTAAGGCTAAAATTCCCTTGATGTGTTTTGTCTAATATTTCAATTAATTATTCACATTAGGTACTCACAAAGGACGAATACTAGTGAAAAGTCCAATGATTTATTAAATTTAAAAAATATGTAAATATAAAACATTGTGAAAGAAAAAATATAAAAAGTTCTAAACTTTAATTTAAAGAAAGATAACAATAGCCCATAAACAACTTTGAAGTGAGCATCCTGATCTTAGCTATAAATATATTTTTGGCACAATACATTATTATTTATATTTAAATGACATTCTAAATTCAAACATACTATGATCATTATTCTTCATTAGATTAGGTAATTTATCACTTCTAGTAAATAGTATATCATATCACCAGAAGTATAGTTACTTGATAAAGATAGTTAAGACATACGCGCTATCGTGTTCCGAGATGCCCGCCATATTTAGACTATTCTAGAGCTGAGTTAGCTTGGTCAGTATTGTTCGCAAATGTATCCGTGTACATGTCGTTTCATTTTTTCTTTATATACCATCTCAAAGGTAAGTAATAATACCTCACTAAAAAGTATATTGCATTTATATTGAACAATAGTTTTATTTTATTCATATGTTTATTATTACCTACGTGTATTAAAACTGGATATTATTATATTTCTCATCGATTAAGTAAATGTATATGTATACTAGAAGTGCGTTATTCATAGATTGCATGGTAATTCTTTTCTTAACTGATATCTGGCAGATTTAATAAGACATTGCAGTTCAAATAATATAGGTAAGTACCCCCTTATTTCGGAGATAAAAAAGTAATTCGACATATTTTATATGTATAATTTAGAATAATAAAGTTAAATAAATTATTACAATTAAATCGGGAGTAAAAATATGTAAGAGATTCATATTATGATCAGTAGAATGCCTATTAGTTTTTGATTTTCGCATAAACAAATATACAGTGGCTCGTTTTTCATTTTCTATTTTTTCTGCCATAACATTTTTGACATTCAATTATTTTTTATATTCTAGTTGAAATTCCTCAGATAAAATTCATTCATTTAGTATATTTTTGGCATTTCCTCTAGGTGAATACTTAATTTGTGAAATCCAGTGATTCTTTATAAATAAAAACAAATATCTTCATTCGGAAAATTTGCATTAGTATATAGTTGCAATGTAAATGTCTGAATATTGTTTAAACCAAATATTGTTCAAATATTTTAGATACCTGCATTTGGTTGGAGTAATTCTGCAAGCAAAGGTTACGTTATGAAAGTATTTCCTCGAGACCTAAATCGCAGAAAAATTTGGGCTAGTAAAGTAAAAACGGTTGGATGGAAATCAACTATCTGTTCTCTGTGAAGTTAATTTTGAGCCTGATTGTTGCGAGATAAACAGAGTCGATGGAAAACACAAACTGAAAGTGGATGTTGTACCTACAATATTCTAGTTATTAAAAAATAAAATTGAAAAGAAAACCACCAGCACTTCGTATAGTAAATGAGCTAACTCTTTACAAGATACTGTGGAATTTGAACATGAATTGACTGATATGTAGGATTCTACTTCTACAAAGATAATAATATGCGGATATTTTAATAATATTTTCTAGAAATTAAATTTTTGATTAAATTTAATTTCTTGGTTAAATCTGAAATTAATGTTAAACGATAGCTTATGAAAAGGTAAGATAGGAAAGTGCAAACCGTTTTGTTTGATCTGAAACCGTTTAGATTTTACAGGGTGTCAAATTTGAAAAATGTCAATATTCGCCTGTCAATAATTCAAAACCAGTTGAAGATAGGTATAGGACATCCTACATGAAATGTGTTTAGAATTTCACGTAGAATCCAAAAATGCAATAATATATAGGGTGTCCCATTTAAAATAACGAAGTTAATGTCGACTTCCGGTATAACCGGGAGTGGTGGAAACTGCAAAATATATTCATCAAGTAGATCATGGCCCACTTTGACTTCACCTCAAATTTCAGATTAATAGCTTAATTGGTTCTCCAGATACTTCTAATGGACCGTCACCGTGGGACACCCGGTATATATAAAATCAAATGCAATGAAGTTTTTAGAAATAAAATTTCCCGACTCCAATCCTGTACATAAATAAAAATTTCTACATATTAGATTCTTTTTACTTTACCAATAACCAGTAAAACAAAAAATAAATGTATATTGTATACAATAAATACAATAACATAAAAAGGAGAAAGAAAAACAAGACTCCCAATTTTAAAATATACCTGCAATTCCATTAACATGGAGTGTTATATATTACAGCATCGAATGAAGTTTTCAACAGCATATTTTATAAGTTAATACTTACATGTTTTGGTTACTTCTAAAAGTTCTTAAAACCTGTGGCAGTGGTAGTCTTCAGTCGTGCTCAATAGTTGGCAGTTATCAGTCAAAAACTGTTCTAATTGGTAGTTAAAATAAAAATATCCAATAAGAAAATCCGGCTGAATACTTCCAACAGTTAAGCAATGATAAAAATTTACCACCATTTAATATGGTATGGATGATAATAAAAATAAATTATTTAACTATATATTTGATAGTAATAAATTTTGCTTTTTTAACTCCAACTAACACCAGCACCAGAAAATGATTCATGTGCAAGTATTCTCGAGTTTTATGTAAATTTTAGACTCATACGAAATGAATACGGTGCATAACCGTAACTGCTGACAGGCAAGTAAAAATAATGTCAGTTATACTCTTATTTTCTTTATCAAAATATACCAGTCTGCAAAAACTAGATGTACAATTTTCCAGACCATGTTTCAAGTCCATATTCAGATAATGACATATTTGATATATTTTCTTTTGGAGAGTACTTGCATTATTTAAAATGTTTGACGATTCTAAATAGCTGGATTTTCAGAGAATTGACAGCGTTACACTCCCGTCAAGCTGGTGTCTATGCAATCAGTATGCTTTTAGTTTGAGGCTACAATAGGTAGATCTAATAATGGTTTTATTAGATACACATAACACCAAAACACTATCCTGCACTCGACGCGCGTTTCGTCAACCAAGTTGGCATCACCTGGAGTTGATTAAAACAGTTTTATCATCCCCAGATGATACCAGCTTGGTTGGCGAAACGCCCGTCGAGTGCAGGATAGTGTTTTGGTGTTATATGGAAAACTACGCCAGTGATAATTCCTAAAATGTTGAGAAAAATTGAGCTCATCACTGCATTCTCAAGCTCACCACTGCGTTTATAAATAAATTTAAAAAAAAATCATCTCCTCTATACTCTGCAATCCAAACCAAAATAAGTTACACTACATAGTTTCAAAATATAAAATATAAAACGAAGCCAGCGTATTTAATTTATTTATATTTTTGACTCTCAAAAGTGTATTCTTCTACTATCGTTTTTGATTCTGCATCGTTTTTGAAAAAAGTGCCCTGACATTCTCTGTAGAATTATAAAATTACTATTAATTATTTTTGTTTGATAAAATAAACAAGAGTATGTCTGCCATCACTAAACAATATGTCTGAAAATACCTTGTACATTTAGTTAAAAACCTCATCCGTTGCCTCCAAATTCAAAACAGATTACCAAGAAACAACTAAAATCAGTTCCTCTGCTCTTGGCAACTGCACTTTTTCCGGCCGGCCGGCACTAAGCAGCGCAGAGCGTGGCACAGCAGGCTGCACAGGTAATCCTTGTACGACCTCGTTGGCTGCAGCATCAACCACTGCTCTGGAAATCACCTGACATCTGAATCACCGCCGCTGGGGCAGTCTTCTGGCTTGACGATTTGGTACGTTATGAAGTACTCAGGATAGGCCTGCTCGCCGCGGTACACAACGTACTCGGGGAAATTCAGACCTCCGGCTGAGGGACGGCCAACTACAGAGTGATGGCCTGGGGGTGCATGCGCCATCTTCATGGCGCTGAACTGGAGGAAGGACTTCCCAAGAGTCACACGGCATAGTAGTAGGTGTCTATAGGTGAACGTTTTTATTAGGCAGAATTGCGATACTATGTACAGGGTCATCGGACATTTTAAGTTATAAATATTGGCTTTCGTTAACTTTTTCAATTTTTATTTTAGAAAAAAAATTTAGATAACAGGTTTTTTGTAATTATATTAAAATTTATACAGACTGTTCTAAAAAAAAAAATACGCCATGCTATGCATATGGTTTCATATTGAGATAAATTGAGGATAAATAGATATGAGGCAAATTATTTTTTTTTAGAATTAAATGAAAGTAAAAAAAATGAGGTTTGCCCTGGGGGTTGTTATTTAAAAAAAAATCAGTTTTTGGGTCTTTAATAAATTAATTTGATTTTGAAAATTTGAAATATATCGAAAAACCATGCAAATCTCAAAACATTTCAAAAAAATTTAATTTCTTAAAAAACGGTAGGTACAATTTAGGTATATGGAATCCCGAATGAAATGATTCTTAAATTTATCAAGGAATTCAAAAACACAATAGAAAATACAGTGTTCCATTTAAAATAATGTTACTATGTTGTAATAATGTTTCAAAAATATTTTTGAAAAAGAAAATCCATACAAATTTTGAAAACATGCCTCTACTGGATAGATTGATCTCCAGACCTCCAGATTGATCTACAGACAGATCTCCATACAGATTGACTCAAATCGTTTTGACATATTATTATCCTTTATATTCCCGATTTTGATTAAATTTTAATAAATACAAAGTATGACTTGATAATTAAAAAGATTATTAGACATTGAAAACCAGAAACACATATTTGTGGAGACAATGGCGTAACATTTAGTTATTAAAGAATGGTTGGTGATTTGAACTGATTTTTTCATCTTAGTTCATGTAAATATGCTTGAAGCTGTAAGGTAAAACGTTCACTGACCCTACATCATGTACATAGTAATTGTGTTGTGATAACAAAATAATATACAAGTGCTCATATTATTTTCAACATAATATCTCAACTTATCATTAGATCAGTAATAGTAATCAAAATTTAAACAACTGTTATCAGAATTGACCAATATAATCAAAAGAGCACATAAAGCGTATGACAGAAACAATAATTATATCTGCCACAAGCTAAATGCAGTTTTGTTGTGTTGTCAGTGAAAAATTGGTCTGGCTATAGTTTTACATAGGTGTTTTAACATTTTTATAATAATACAAATGTTAAAGCAGCTACCTTAAATGGAAATATAAATATAATAACATGGTGATGTTATATGTTGCTTATTAATTTTAAAAAGCATAATATGATTGCTACATTCCTACACAACTATCAATATCAAAGATAATAAACAATCATATCGATAATTCCTTCTTCAGTTCTAGCGTTGATATATTGCACTTATAATCCATTATTTTATGCAACATTGAGACAGTGATATAACTACATGTACATTGGAAGGAGATGCCGAAAACAACTACTACACAATACAGATGGGCTAAGTCGCAAAGTTTCATTAGCAGTTGCGATTGCGAATGCGATCTTTCATTCAGTGTGAATATAAACTGCGATTGCTAGTTGCGAATAGAATGCCATTTCATTTTGCGGTATGCTTAGACCATATAAAGTGACTCTTAAAAGATTGTACTTATTGTTAACAATATTGGATATTAACAATTATTATAACACACCAAGTAAGGTTACTTATTTTACCACAATGGTGTTGTGATACCACAAGTGATACTGAAGACAGACGTCGCAACAGGTAAAACAAGTGTAAATACGCGACCTGTAAAAAAACATACCTCATCATACATATGTACGTCGCGGATTATTGAATTATTCGTTTAGTTAGTTAATAGTTGCGAATGCGATCGTTCACTTCGTTCTTCATTCTCTCTGCGATTTGCTAATCGCTATTCGCAGTTTATTTCATAATTGTTAGCAGATTGAGATTGCAAATTTTCATTCGCAGTGAATATTTCACAGTTCGTGATTTCTTGCTCATCTCTACTACACAGGCAATGTGTCCCAACTGGCAATGCATTACTCCGGCAACTCCACAGGAGTCGCCGCATCCTTCTTCGAGACCTACCACCAGACACTGTCTAGTGAGCATTGGCAATGTAATTGTTTTCGGCATCTTCTTCCAATAAATAAGTAGGATTGTCTTCCTCAAAGACAATATAGGTCACTGCTGTAATGGCCTGTGGAAAAGCAGGTCGCTATCTGTCTGCCACTTTGACAATAATTGCCAGACGGACAGTAGCAAAGACCCAAAGAGGGCACCACAGTGTGTTTCTCACCACTACTAACATAACTACTAACATGTGTAGTTGGTTCACGGTCACTAACAGTAGATGTTCATTACTGAGTGGTTTATTATCATATCTCATGTTTTTTAGAATATAGTTAGGTTTTAAAATCTGTCTCTTGATAAATATTATTAAATTGTAAATTTTACAAATATACATTTGATAATGCTTTATTAAATTATTTTAATGTTACATTTTTGCATGTAAATGTAGAATTTGCCTCTTTTATGTTAGCCAATGAAATCTGCAGAATAACATAGTAGATTGCATCTTAATTAAAAAATATTTTTTATTTATATTTAATAGCAATTCTTTGCAAGTTTTGGTTGCCAATACTTCAAGCTATGTTCTTCAATTATATGTAGGGATACCGATACCTGTTAATTTTACTACCCGGGTACCCGTTTTCAATACCCGGTATTTACCCGCTACCCATTATTAACCCAGAATACCTGTAAATTACCCGTTACCCGCTATTTATCTATTACGCGACATCAACCCATAGCATTCAACATAGCAAATATTTTCCAATTCATATCATATTTTATATCGCCAAACCTGTGGCAACCCAAAACCGCAAAAAAAACAAGTTGTCATATGAATATAAGTGACATAGAGGACGACCTAGTGCAAGTGCTTAGAGGGTTATCGGGTCCTAAAACGGGAACCGGGTAGCAAGTCGTTATCGGGTACCCGAGTACCCATCGGCATCCCTAATTATATGCTTTTAATTCCGGTGATATTATGACAGGTGACACATCACTGTTCTAATGATCTGTCTTCTTATTATTAAATAAGCTTAAGCTCACGGTACTCCGCTTAAGCTTATCCTTATCATATTTCTGTAGATCATCTATCAATAATAAATAGCTGTACTTTGTAATTATATTTAGGTATCTACATATAATATTAAGAGCGCCAACTCTACAGGACATTATCAAATTTTATAGAAGGAAAAAATGATCAAAATTCCATTTTACGGAAATTATTACTATTGAAAATTTTGCTGTGAATGAAATGGAAGTATTACGATATATATCCTACTGAAGTACCTGCCAATTTAATACAAGTAAATACATATGATCATTCAAAAATGTAATTTTGAAATATCTTTTTTACTCTAAAACTTGCAGATGAATTGAAACAGTCTGCCCTGACTTGATGCTTGACTTGGCTCTAAATTTAGTGCTATATTATTCAGTATAATGGCGAATGTTTAATACATTTCATTTAATACATGCAGTTTGCCACTGTATAACTAAAAAAAATTATCATCTTATCTCTTAGGTAAGATGGTATTCTCCCTAATTAAAAAAAAATCACAGTACATCAATAACACAAAAAAGTCAGAAAACAAAACACTAACCTGTGGCAAGTGTAGCAGCTACGATCCTTATGTGTAGGACATCCTGTACCACCCCCAATTCCATATACATACTGGTTGCTTTTAGATGAATGCTCAGCAAAATAAATACCAGCACCAAACATACCGCCTATATAAGCATGCCTTTCATCAAATCCCTTCTGAACGATGGCGTTAATGAAAGGTGAGCCATGGAACAGCATCCTCTCGCATGCTTGCTTGCCATTCTCTTCCGCCACTTCTTGCCTACGATGGGTATAACGTTCCCAAAGCTTTCTGTTCTGCACTTTTTGAATCTAAAAACAATCATTAGATATCCATTATCAAGTTATTTTAAATAAAAGTCTTACCCTGACAATATTATATCTAGAAAAAACACCGCCAGCATGACCATTATCTCTGTGCTCTCTAATGCCATTCTGCATCTCCTCCTCAACAGTAATAAATTCCTTATCATCTGTCAGAAGATCAACGAGTAATGTGCCGGGATTGGAAGGGGTAGACCACAGGCCGCTACAACTGGCTACCAGTCTTTCCATACCTGCAAAAGACGAGTTGCCTCTAGTAAATCAAATGACCGAATACACAATTAAAATTTTTCATATAATGTGAACATAAAGTCTGGAAACATTTTGTAACTAATGAGGTTTTTCAAGTTTTCCAAAAACATTGCACCAAAAAAAGTTTAAAAGTGTGCCAAAAACATTTCAGAAAAAACAAGACTTAAATATACTCTGTGGCCAAAATTATAGAAAGCAAGTGATTCATTGCAAGCATATGGAGCCGTTCAACGGGTGAAGTATGCAAGGATCACGATTTCAAATGGTCTGGTCTGGTAATAGGAGACCAACAGGGATAATGGAATTTAAAAAATTACTTAAAATTTTCTACACTTAAAAAAAGCATATAAAACATCATATAACAACGGACCTTTCAATTGATTATCAAACAGAAGTTGTCTACAAAAAATATATGTTCTATACCAGTCGGCTAAAATAATAGGCAGTGACTCATGAGCTAATTCGATGCAGAATAGGGACGAAGTGTAAATACTTAATACAAAGCGGCACAAACGTTTGCATATAGAAAAGTGATGCCGCTTACGCATTACTATTGAACAGAATTATAAATTGTCTGGTCCATGGTGATTCCATGCTTCTCTATTCGATGCCACCACAATTCTTTACGTCGGATATAGTTCCGTCTTTGTTTAATGGGTTAAAAAACGAAGAGCGAGATGCAACCTATGCAACAAAAGTCAAGAGTGTCTAGAAGATCGGACATGCGCATTTCACACACATCCAAGTAGTTCATCGCAGCCTGACATAAGCGTAGTACGCGGGAAATGCTGTAATTTGTAGAGAAAAGGCAATACATTAAATATGTAGTCGATGAAATGGCAAAAGATAGAGGTGTTACAATTTTGTGATTGCCGCTATATCACTGCGAATTAAATCCAATCGAGTTAATTTGGGCACAGATAAAACCGAAGTAGCACGAAATAATACAACATTTAAATTAGGTGATGTAAAAATTCAGCTACAACAAGCTGTAGATCGTGTAACAGCACACACATGGATTAACTGTATATCGCATGTAAAAAGAGAGGAATAGCGCATCTGGGATCTGGATACAATAGCTGATGTTGTAGTGGAAACACAACCACTTATAATTAATTTGGGCGAAACGGACAGCGGTAGTGATAGTGCAAGTGGCAGTGAAAATTGAAAAGAATAATTTTATCTGATATATTTTAGTCATTATTCAAGTGTTATGCTTGTACTGTTTAATGTTGTGAAAATTGTTGTGGCCTATAGTAGTAAAAAGTACCAATTTTAGTGTAACAGTGTAGATTGTACCAACGCATATGTTATGTTATGTGAAGTGAAGTGAAGTGTTGTGTTGTGTAGTGTAGTGTAGTATAGTGTAGTATAGTGAAGTGAAGTGTAGTGTAGTGTAGTGTAGTGAAGTGAAGTGTTATATTGTGTTGTGTTGTGTAGTGAAGTGTTAAATAGTAAACTTCACCGGAATGTGATTAATCGCGTTTTCGGTGGCGGCTGTGGGTTGGTGGTGGGCCATCAACACATAAAAGATCGGTCTTTTAATATTTGTGGCAATATTCATCAATTTCGTCCGATGTACAACTAATCTGTAAGGTGAGTTTAAAAAACAATTCACAATTTCTATAACACCGTTCATGTTCTGATATGTTTTATATTTATTTGACATTGAGCACCTTTCCAATGATTTTTTGCGTACGTCTATGGAATTACAGTCCCCACCACAATTTAATACGTCACCGGGTAATACGTCACTGCCTATTATTTTATCCGTTGGGTGTAGTCTTTAATACCTGTATTTCAAGAAAAGGTCTCTAAAAGCATACTGTTAATATTATTTTATGCAATAATAATAAAAACTAAATTATGCATTAGTACTGTTTTACGATTAGTTACCTGAATAATGTTCATTGCATATCTAGAGCTACCTACCATGGTTCCATCTATATTTATTTATTAAAAGTGTCGTCATTTCGAAACGGAAATCTGAATCTGCTACTACTAGTAAGATATGCTACTAAGATATTCGTTCAATGTTTAAGTACGCAATAGTATTTGAAAAGTAAGTGTTGAGAAACCCGTATAAACTTATTGTTCTGATAAATTTATCTATCCGATAATCCGACCAAATGTTATATGCACAAATTATAGCAACACCGTTTTGTGACCAACAATATTTAAAACAATAGCTTTTTGTTTACATTGGTGCCTAAGCATTTTGGTCCGATCAAAAAATGCCATTTTAATTTATCGCCTAAATTGTTGGGGATTTTGCGACTGCCACTAATGGGTGTGGTTTACACAGGTAAGTAACCATGCATAAACGTAGAATCGGCGATCGCGAGAGGGATCGTCAATGATTTTACAATTGTTTTTTAATAGTAAATATTAAATATTATAAATAGTGTAGTAAATATTATACAGATATGTGTCTAAATTTTTGTTCTTGAATATGCAAATCTTAAACTTTTTATTTACTAAAATAAAATATTCTAATTTGTACTTTGTTTTATAATTATTATTTTCACCCCTTAAAACATAGCCGCCCATGCCGTTGGGCACTGTGACAGGAAATTCCATGAAATTGAGGTTGTGTTTTCTGTTATTCTTGGAAACGACTATTTTATATACTGACAAATAGGCAATTACTTATCTATACACATTTGATCGGAGATCCGATACCTATCGAATGACTAGCTTCAAATGTTGAGAAATCGGGCATTAGAGGTCCATGAAATTATAGTCTAAATCACTATATGCAGCGAGCGATACGTAAAATTTATGTACACAATCATCATATCAGATAAAGATTATTTTTTAATCTGAATCGTAAGAGCGCCGATACTATCATTCATGAGTCACTCTTTATAATTTTGGCATAGTAGTACCACAAGTATAAAGATATATACAGTAATTTCACTCGGCAAAATTTCTTTGATGTTGGTGTCCTTAAGTTTTGTTTTTTTAACCCCCTAAAAAGACCACTGCGCATACTACCCACGCACAATCATGCGCATTAGTGAGCGTTTTTGGGAGACACGCACAGGTCCGGATTATTATTTTTTGAAGAGTCAAAAGGGTGGCCTATAACAAAAAGTTATGTTATGTCAGAATTTCGTTTACAAATGAAACAATATTTTGTAGCCATGTAACGCACGATACAAAACAGTTATCAAAATCACAAACACAAACGCCTAGACACACAAACGTATGCTAATTACCTGTAAAGCAAATGTGCGCCCATAAAATAGCATACGCCGGCCCATTCTTCCCCTTCTACATATTTACCAACGCGCATACTACCCAAGAGCAAACATGCGTATTAAAAACTTTTGTGTACAAAAAATTTAAAGAGTGAAACTACTGTATATATCTGTATACTTGTGGTAGTACTATACTCTATTTTTAAACTAGGAAGAGTGATTTGAATTTTACTTACATAAACATAAGCTTGTTATTGTATTGGTTAATTTCCAAACAGTTCACACAGCACAACCTATACATTTTGATGGCGGACGTACCTGTCATCTAATCTAACTTATGTACATACCGGGTTTCCCATTTCATTTGACTAATGGCAATTAAGATGGGCTATTACATTTCATTGAATTTCATTTTATATTCCCAGGGCACACTATGAGAAATATTGCTAACGAAATCGATAGTACTGACTGTCAAACACCTCTGATTACCAAAATACTAAAGCGAAATGTTTTTTTAATTAAAATATCAATAAAAATTCGTTTTAAGTTAACACATGTAGTTTACATAATTGTATTGGTGCTCAAATTTTAAATCGTCTGGTGGACTAGTTGGTTGAACGGCAGTCTTTCAAACTGAAACGCAAAATTTTGCAGGTTCAAATGCCAGAGACAGCTTTTTTTATTTTACTTTTTAATTAATGACAAATTATTAGTGTTTACTTATTTGAATAAATATGGTTCATTGTCAGTACCTAGTTATTATTTTTGAAGCTAATCTTTAAAGTCACAATATTTACTTCTTATCTACTACTATATCTATTTATAAAAAAAAATAAAACATGTTTTTAATAGGTTCGTTTCCTTTATCTTTAGCTAAAGCTACTATCTTATAAAATAAGTAATCAACAAGCAACATATTTTTTACAATAAACATACACCAACATATTTTTTAATAAATAAAAATAGATAAGTAAATATTGTGACTTTCAAAAATAATAACTAGGTACTGACAATAAACCATATTTATTCGAATAAGTAAACACTAATAATTTGTAATTAATGAAAAAATAAAATTAAAAAAAGTTATGTCTGACGGGATTTGAACCTGCAAAGTTCTGAGGTTCAGTTTGAAAGCCCGCCGCTTAATCAACTAGTCCACCAGATGACATAAAATGACACTTCTAAAAAGCTTATGTAAACTACATCTATTAATTTAAAACGAATTTTTATTGATATTTTAATTAAAAAAGCATTTCACTTTAGTATTTTGGTAATCAGACGTGTCTGACAGTCAGTACTATCGATTCTGTTAGCAATATTTCTCATAGTGTGCCCTGGGAATCTTATAAAATGAGTAATCAACAGGCAACATATTTTTTATTTATTACATGCACTGTGCTTTTACTAAGAGTGTATTTATCTCTGCTAATAGTTACTACATATTATACCTCAAGCTGGATATTGAGTTAAACAGTTACAGAGGAACTGTCGTAAATTAGTAATAGGTTTTTTTTTATTCGTAATAGGTGATTCGAACTTGTGAATATTTGAAGTTCAGTTTGGGAGCCCGCGACTCGTACCACTAGGCCACCATGCCGCTTCAAATTTTGTGCGCTATGACCGCCATGTAAACTGTTATAGTTAACCTAAAATGAATTTATGATGAAATTTTAATTAAAGAAGCATTTCGTTTCAGTATTTTGATAATCAGAAGTGTTTGGCGATCAGTACTATTGATTATGTTAGCAATATTTCTCCTAGTGTGCCTTGGGAATATAAAATTCAATGAAATGTAATCGCCCATGCTAATTGCCATTAGTCAGATGACATGGGAAACCCCATGGGATGACAAACAATATAGTGTAACATAATGTTATATTTGTAGATTCTGAAGGACTTTAACTTTAATATGCTCCTAGAAAAGGTAAAAATATGTTTTACTACAGATAATGAGATATTAAAATTTACCCAGTATATTTTTTAGTAAATAATCTAGTAATTTTCTAGTAATTTTTCCTGGGTAGATGTAACTTTTCTATTCACTCCTAGTTTAAAAATTGAACAAGTACTTCAAGATACCACAGAACAAGAATAAATAAGACTGTCTGTAAATATTGCAAGTATAAAGGACTATTTAAATTATAGTCGTACCTTTGATGAGCTTATGCCGGAAGCCATATGCAGATATTCCAATTTGTTTCAAGTCCTCGTGTGACATCTCAGCCAATATATCCAGAGTGATTTGCTCCCTCTCGAAAATATCCAGAAGATGCTCCAAGTTCAAGCTGTTAAGGAAATTGGCCACTGAACAAATCCCACCCACCTCACTCTCAGCGCTCTCCACCTTTGTCGCAGAGCAACATCCTTCGGCAGCTCCCATAGAGACACTATTCCTGCTGCCAACTGGCACTAATAGTTGAACAGCTGCTCCAGAGGGCATGATCACAGTCTCTGCATTTACTGTTGCAGGTAATGGGGGAGGTGTGTGAGATAGGGCAATAGATGGGGTACGAGAAGGTGGAGCAGAAGTGGTAGCCACTCCCTGCTGAGAGGCCATGGCATCTTGCAGAAGGCAGCGAACGTCATCTGCAGAGGCTAGATCGACTGGCGCTTGACCCTCCTGGTTTTTCAAGAAGGGATCTGCTCCATGGGCAAGCTAGGGGAAGTAATAATTTATAATAAACAACAAATACAAAAAAAGTGCCTGTATATATTGTAAAAAGAAAAAATCATCTGCTTAAATTTTTTATTAATATTGAAACTAGTTAATAATTATTTTTTTTACAACCTTTAGTAAATATGCAACCAATTGTTACTTTATTAAATTAGAGTTCACAAAAGGCATAACTTTGTATATGAACTTGACTTGAATGCATGATATATAATTCTAGATTGCAAAATTTTGATTTAAACATAAAGTAACGAACATAATAATGAATTAATTCAGATACAGAACAAGAGCGTGATAGTAACGACCAATGAAAGTGTGACGATATCTAGATTGCGATACTATTTTGAATTAATTTGTTGGTCTCGGTTAGATGGGTAGTCTACGGTTAGATATACTACCTGACCCGCACCTGTACCCGCATAACATAGTAACAGCGGTGTGGATGTGGAAAAGATTTAACTATAGAGTCGAGACTCAAGAGGTAGATTATTGTTTCATTATTTTATGCAAGAATATTTATAATTAGTTATATTTTGTTACCACAGAACAGTGTTATGTTTGTTATTATATTTATTAGAAAATATATAATTTATTTATATACAAGAGTTCAAAATATATATACGGAAGCGCTTAGGAGTCACTAAGAAAAATTAAATTCTCTAAAATTTCTACTTACTAACTAGGAATTTCTACTTACAAAGTAAAAATTTTAACATAATAATTGTAAAGAATCTAGATTGATTTCTGTCTTTAAAATCAGTGGCGTATATTTAACGCATTTTTTTGTGGACTTTTTGGACGAAAAACTATTAGGAAAATCCAATTAATCCTTCTACCGTCTTCCATCCAAGGGTGGACCAAAGAAGTATAATAATTGTTACAGAACATGGTTGTTGTCAAATATTAAGGTAAACTTTGACAAAACATAATAATCACGAAACCCTCTTACAAAACCTGAAGTTCATTTCTTTGTATGTCACCCAAGCAACGACCTTGAACACCCCATGCAGATGCCTTAAGAAACCACAAAAACCTGCAGGGCTAGCGACGTGACTTAATCTTGCCCATTCAGACAACACACATTCTTCTCAGGACATTCTGCAGTGGCGGTGATATGGATAAGCGGAGATAAGAGATGCTTAGGGGGCCCATAAGGACCCCCAGTCCAAATTTATAAAAAGTGGCCCACTTTTTACATCGGCTTAGGGGTCCAAGATCCTCTTACACCGCCACTGCATTCTAGGATATCCCAGAGTAGTCACCAATGTCCTTTGGACATCTTAGGGCTTCCTAAGGACGATGTGTGTTACTTGGGCAGAAACAACATATTAGCAGACACATTGCTACAGAAGAACAAAAAACATCCACTCGACTGCCTTCACAGTCATTTTAATAGATTTTACAGAACTTATGATTGCCTGCAATATGTCCTGGATTTACCACATATTAAGTAGAAATTTTTAGTTAGTAAGTAGAAATTTTAGAGAATTTAATTTTTCTCCGTGGCCCCTCAGTGATTTTTGCTTTAGGTTATTATTTCTTTAAATTTGCTGTGAACATATCATTTCAGTTACAATGAAATCTGTAAGATTTATATTTGGATATATTTAAATAAACTTACCAGTAGCGCGCAAAGTTGCGTTCTACCCTTCTGCGCAGCCTCGTGGAGAGGGGTAAAGCCCCATTTGTCAGTAGCATTCACAACTGTATTATATTTTATCAACAGAGCCGCTATATCAAGATGTCCATAGCTAGAGGCATTGTGGAGAGGTATCAATCCACCTTTGTCTTGGGCGTTGACATCAGCGCCATGTTCAAGTAGGAACTCGGCGACTTCAACGTTGTTATAACCAGCTAAAATAGGAATATACGAATTTAACACGAAATTTGTAAATTTAGAGATATAGATATATCTTATACATTACATTCTATTTTAATTTGCTATAATTTGTTATGTAGATTTTCTTTAATTGTATGGTATTGTTAATGGGGTGTTTTCCTATTTTTTTTTTTACATCGGTAATGGAAAGTAGTTGGAAAAAGAAGAGATACGTATTTCTGGAATTTTAATATTGAGTTCATTTAAGTCCATCAATTATTTTTTATTGTGCGCGATATCTATGTGACGTCACTTAGCGAATATTCAAAATTTGCGCCATTTTTTAGTGATTTCTAGGATATTTTCATTTATGTGGTTGGTGTCACTGCGTGATAACATTACTTTTGTTTCTGTTTGAATACGCTCTATTAGTGATGACGTAGCGCCAGCCATTTTGTTCTGGTAGGTCGCGGTTCACGATCTAAACAAAGCCCGATTAACAAGGCAAATTTACAGAAAAGTGCTATTTTGACGTTATTTGAAGATTTTAAGGGGAAAAAACATCGAAAACGGTAAAAGTGTAGTAAATGTACCCTACAAACGCATTCATGCAAGACATATGGGTAATAATACCTGAAATATTAATAAAATCTAAATTTAACATAACCTCACTTTATATAGTTTATTGTAAAAATAACTTTATTTAATGATTTTTACAGTACCAATCTTACATTCACCATGGTTATGTGCTGGGCTCCGGATTGCAAGCACTACAATCAACGAGAAACTTGTAGATTTTTTATATTTCCGAAGGACCCTAAGGAACGCAACCGTTGGAAAAACTTGTGAGGTAGGTTTGAAATATACCTTTTAATTTTGGATAGGTAACTGTTTAATACAAATATATTGTATATTATGACACGTAGCGACGAACCTGGACCTGGTGCATTTTTATGCAGTTGTCATTTCCGTGATGGTAAAAGGGAAAGTGGGCCTGAAATCTTCTTGCACAATGTGACAAAGAAATTCACTTATACAAGTCCTGAAAAGAGAAAAAGAAGAGAGCAGAGAGTGGTAGTTCAGGAGCATCTGGAAGGCCTACCAGCAAAGCATCGACAAGGTTACTTTGAACCAGATGTATCATCTCCACCATCTGAAATGGAAATGTGAGTGATATTTATGTCAAAAATGTATACGTTATACAGATTTGATTGCGCTGACTGCTAAATAAATACAGTGCAATAATAATCACTTGTCATAACGAACAAACCGTTTAATCGACAAACCTAGTTTTTGATCGTTCGTTATGACAAGTAATTATTATTGCACTGTATTTATTTAGCAGTCAACGCAATGAAAGCTGTATAACGTATACATATTTGACATAAATATCACTCACATTTCCATTTCAGATGGTGGAGATGATACATCTGGTTCAAAATAACCTTGTCGATGCTTTGCTGGTAGGCCTTCCAGATGCTCCTGAACTACCACTCTCTGCTCTCTTCTTTTTCTCTTTTCAGGACTTGTATAAGTGAATTTCTTTGTCACATTGTGCAAGAAGATTTCAGGCCCACTTTCCCTTTTACCATCACCGAAATGACAACTGCATAAAAATGCACCAGGTCCAGGTTCGTCGCTACGTGTCATAAATATACAATATATTTGTATTAAACAGTTACCTATCCAAAATTAAAAGGTATATTTCAAACCTACCTCACAAGTTTTTCCAACGGTTGCGTTCCTTAGGGTCCTTCGGAAATATAAAAAATCTACAAGTTTCTCGTTGATTGTAGTGCTTGCAATCCGGAGCCCAGCACATAACCATGGTGAATGTAAAATTGGTACTGTAAAAATCATTAAATAAAGTTATTTTTACAATAAACTATATAAAGTGAGGTTATGTTAAATTTAGATTTTATTAATATTTCAGGTATTATTACCCATATGTCTTGCATGAATGCGTTTATAGGGTACATTTACTACACTTTTACCGTTTTCGATGTTTTTTCCCCTTAAAATCTTCAAATAACGTCAAAATAGCACTTTTCTGTAAATTTGCCTTGTTAATCGGGCTTTGTTTAGATCGTGAACCGCGACCTACCAGAACAAAATGGCTGAAGCTACGTCACACTAATAGAGCGTATTGTTTGGTTAAGGTAAACATCATGGTCATGGTAAACATAAGACATTGTTTTTAGTTTATATTTTTACCTGTGAATTGTTGTCTCTGCCTGTGACTGATTACAAGTGTATTTATTAGTAATAGAAAAACATCGTAATTTGTAAAGGTAATTTTTGAATATATTTAATCGACTATGCAGTGCTGTTAAGTTAAATATTAACCTTACATTTTTCATCCCTTTTATTTCTGAAAGGATCTATAGGATCTTTAATCTTTATCATAAAAGGATCTATAACCGGTAAATTGTCGGACTTAGCTTCTACAAAACCTTGCTCCATGTTTAATAAAAGTTTACTTCACAAGAAAACAACAATACAACACGTCAAGTTGTCAAGCCAAACACAAACAGGAAATTTCAAATCAAATGTCAATTATCGAAATGTCGACTGTCGTTTGTGTCGTTACAAACTGACTATAGCCACATATTATTAGTGTGGCCTCTTTATAGATACATATTCCCTAGTTTTCGCTTAGTGACGTCACGAATATAGAATAAAATTTCAAAATTGAATTAAAAATTTTCTACCGATTCAATCTTAATAATTCTTCTCCTAATATAAAAAAAATATATATTTTATAAAAATACAGGTTTCCACTTTCATTTCGATTGAAGGAAAATACCCCATTCTAATGTACCATATTTATATCATAGATTTCGCAAATTTCTTAAGTTTTTTAATGTTGTCAGGATTAATTCTGGTTTAATAAAGGCAAAAGTATCGGCCTCAAAAACAAATACTTAATGCTGAAGGCAAATTGTGTGCTTGAACGTTGCATTGGTTAAAATGTAAAAGATTTACATCCAACTTAAAATTAGCCTGTTAATCGCTTAATTGGCTAAAGGGATGGGCTAAAAACCCACCACTAGTCTCTGTGATTCACACACAACACAAAAATGCATTAAGCTAAAACCACATACCTGCCAAATGTAAAGGTGTTGAATTCCTGCCCTGCGCATCTCGGCAATTGATATTCTCGGCTGTGACCAGTCTTTGGATTCTCGCCAGATTTCCCTTTTTGGCAGCATCTAACAAGGCCGCGTTACCCCTAAGCAAATCAGCTACATCTTGATCGCCTTCCCTAACTAGGTCCAAGGGTGTTGCGCCATCGCGGTTTTTCTTGCTAGGATCTGCTCCATGCTAAAAAAAAAAATAATTCAAATAGATCAGCGAGTTTGAACTCATCACTAAACTAAAATATATTGGAACACCCTGTATATCAAATATAACTAATAAGAAATAAGCCTTAATCCGTAAAGACAAGGAACAAAACAGGTTTTACATAAAAAAATCCTGTTTTAAAATAATAAAAAAAAAAAAAAAAACAAAAACTAAATATATTTAGATTTTTCACACTATTATAAAACTGCAATTTACAGTTTTTAATGCTTTTTCCTACCTTCAGTAGCAGCTTTACAATTTCATATTTCCCTTTTGCTGCAGCTTCATGTAACGGTGTAAACTTCCACAGATCAGCTACATTTACACTAGCACCATGTTTTACTAAAAGCTCGGTGACTTCGTAATGCCCATAAGAACAAGCATTGTGTAGTGGTACTAAACCCCTATAACATACAATAATTATTATAAAAAAAAGTTTACTATTAAAGGCATCTACAAAAAACTGTCAATCTTAAAAATTAACAGAAAAATTTTAGGCAATCTAACGTTATTTTAAAAAAAATTCAGGTAATTTTTGGTGAACACAAATTTTTTTAATTAATAATCTATTTATACAGTGTTACATTGAAATTACATTTTTTGGTTCAACAAATATTTTCTAAAAGATCCTTTCAAGGATTCTTCTTACCCTTTATCTTTAGCATGAACATCGCCTCCTTGCTGCAAGAGAAATTCTACCACTGATACTCTATTATATCCAGAAGCAAAATGTAACGGGGTAGAATGCCTCCCGTCTAAATCACGACAGTTAACAATGTGGGGAAACGCTCCCAGCAGTCTTTGAACCTGGTCTAGATCGCCAGATTTGGCAGCCTCCAGAATTTGGCACTCTACGTCTGCACTACCAGTCGGAGGATCTGCGAAATGAAAGCAAAACCTATGTTAAAAATATTACTTAACTTAACTTGACCTTTATATTAATATTTATTAATTGACCCTAATAATTTACAAACTAATAAAGTTATTAGCTAGTTAATATTGAAAAGAATAATACAGAACAATTTGGTATTAAATGGGGCGTTTTTCTATTTTTTTTTTTTACATCGGCAATGGAAAGTAGTTGGAAAAAGGAGAGATACGTATTTCTGGAATTTTAATATTGGGTTCATTTAAGTCCATAAATTATTTTTTTATTATGCGCGATATCTATGTGACGTCACTAAGCGAAAATTCAAAATTTGCGCAATTTTTTAGCAATTTCTAGGATATTTTCATTTGTATGGTTGGTGTCACTGCCTGACAACTTTACTTGTGTTTATGTTTGAATTGTTTGGTTAGGGTAAACATCATGGTAAACATGAGATATTCTTTTTAGTTTATATTTTTACCTGTGAATTGTTGTCTCTGCCTGTGACTGATTACAAGTGTATTTATTAGTAATAGAAGTTCTGTTAATTGAAAATACTAACCCTACATTTTTCATCCCTCTTATTTCTGAACTTAAATAACTCATATTGTCCACAAAAAATAAAGATATAAAACGATCTATAGCCGGTAAATTGTCGGACTTAGCCTCTAGAAAACCTTGCTCAATGTTTATTAATAAAAGTTTACTTCACAAGAAAACAACAATACAACACGTTAAGTTGTCAAGCCAAATACAAACAGGAAATTTAAAATTCAAATTTCAAATGTCGGCTGTCGTTTGTTGTCGTTACAAACTGAATCTAGCCACATATTATCAGTGTTGCCTCTTTATAGATACATATTCAATAGTTTTCGCTTAAAGACGTCACGAATATAGAATAAAATTTCAAAATTGAATTAAAAATTTTCTACCGATTCAATCTTAATAATTTTTATCCTAATAAATATAAAAAAATATATTTTATAAAAATACAGGTTTCCACTTTTATTTCAATTGAAGGAAAATACCCCATTCTTTAGGTAATAAAAAAATAAATAAAATTGTCATAAATAGTGAATTCTTTTTCTTGGTGCTATAAATATAAATAACCAGCTATCTTACACCACTAATCAAAAATAATTATGAATGTATTTAAACATATTACTTCACATCTCGTATCTTGGCTAATTCACCAACTTTTACTAAACAATATGTGCAGTGTACTACATTAAAATATATGTATTTATACACCCTTTATCTATTTTCTAAAAAAAAGAAAAGAATAATTATCAAAAATAGAGTTAACTTCTTACCTTGCAATATTTTCAGTACATTTTCAGATGCCACCTGAGCCGCCGTGTAACCCTGAAGGGAAACAATAGTCACATCGACATTGTAGCTCAGCAAGATTCTGCAAGCCTGGACGTTATCCTCTCTTGCGCATCTGTGCAGTGCAGTCTGTCCAAGCCCGTCCAAAGCATTGACTTTGGCACCGTGCCTCAAAAGCACATCCATGAGATCATAGTTTGAATTGTCCGCAGCGATGTGCAACGGAGTTAGAAAGTCTTTATTCTTCTCGTTGAGGTGGGCCCCTTTTCGGATTAGAGTCTCGATCACCTGTTTTCGTTTTGGGTAAAGGGAATTGACCGCTGCTTGAAGGGCAGTGTCACCGGTGTAAGGGTGCTTGAAGTTTATTATTTCTGGAGTGAGGTACTTCTTTATTTTAGCTGTATCTGCTTGGCGAGCGGCTTCCAATAGGAGGTGACCTTTGTATTCGTCTAGTATAAAAATAAACCATTGTGTTATTTTGTTTTATTAGTAGTGCTGTGCTGGGATCACTTGAGTGATAAATAACCTATTATCTGGTTATTGCCATAACCTGACTTATTCGGTTATCAATTACAATACAAGTGATGAGATTAACCGGTTTTTTTTTAATATATCAATTTATACAACTGACGGTAATGAGGTTGCCACATACTATAAGTTTATTCTCGTTCTTAACCTTTACAAAAGCTGCCCAATGTTTTCACCACAAACATAAAGATAATGCTAACACAGGTAAGATATAAATCAGATAATTTACAGCTTATATCGGCTTTCTACGATATTTATGGTCATTCATTTTCTACTTGGACAATGCCACGCAAAATAATACCAACTGTGCATATTCCCCCTCTATAAAAAATGTTCATCTATGATCCTTTTTTAAATGATTTATATGCCTCCTTCTCCCAGTGTGCATTATATTTTTTTTATATACAGGGTGTCCCAAGCTAATGTGAGACATTTTAATGGCTTATAACTTCAAGGCAAAATGAGATAGCGACGAGCGGTTTTCGCTGCTGCTCTTAATTTTACAAAAAGTTTTTTTTGTCATTGGTACTAATTTGTTTTACTTTTACAGGTACTTGAAAAAAATTGCCACTTTTTAATTCAAAATTGTGATCATTTTTAGATTGTCTGTAGATTATATTACTATTCGATAGACACTTTTCCTCTTTTCATTTCCTCATTTTATTTTTTTTACATTGTCACTACAGAATAATGAAATGCATCAAAGGATAGATATGTAGAGCCAGACCAATAGAATGGACTGCATATTTTTCCGCACTAACTACTACTAATTTACTAATTTTTTAGTAACTTTAACTTACCAACTAGATTTTTTTAAAAATGTACAAATAGCAAGAAAAGCAGTAAAAAGACACCCATGATGCATGTAAATCGAAAATGCTTTTAATAGATAGCCTCAATACAACATAGTTCCATTAATTCCTAATCCTAAGGTTATGTTTATGTAGTTATAATTTGGCGGGAAATCCAAAACAATAAGGAAATATTTCCTGGAAACTTCCTAAAATCTTCCCGGGAACATTTCCTGGAAATGTTGCCTGAACAGGATTCTTCCCTTCCCGGAAAGTTCCCATTTTGCAAACTTTCCAATATGGAAACTTAACGTCTAGTTTTTAGCAAATGATAACAAAATATAACTTGGATTTTTAATTATTTAAAATATTATGGCATTATATCTGTAAAAAAATATGCAAATATCCCATATTTTTTTGTTATGCCCACCATTACTTCTTTGATTTAATATAATGTAATTTTACATGTCATAAGTATTAAAAAAATTTGTTATACAATATTATCGGATTGTAATTGTAAATCCTTTAAAAGAAATTTTCAAGTAAATTTATATTGGTTGAAATCTCGGTCGAAATATATTGAAAAAAACAGTGGCACTCTATCGAAGTAAGTAATAACACAAATTGCAATAAAACTAAAAAAAAAAAATTCTTTACACTTACAGGCTAACCTTTCCTGAAGCTCCCTTGAAGGTGCTACGTCGATTGCAGATTTCGAATGGCAGTTTAACTGGTAGGGATCCGCCCCTTCACTGAGTAACAGAGAGCAGACTTCTAACCTCGATTTTGAAGCTGCTTCATGAAGCGGTGTGAAAGCCCACAAATCATTAGCGTTTACATTGGCACCGTGCTTTATTAGCATTTCAGTCACCTCAAAATGGCCATAAGAGCAAGCATTATGCAATGGCACTAGACCCCTAGACAAAAACAAGTAGAAAATGATATAATTCTATAGCTATTGAAGAATACATTAAAACTGTAACATAATTAATAATGGTAACACACTCTTCATGGAGAAGGTGACAAAAAAGAATATAGTTGACTGTTCAGTGGTCACGGTTAATAGCCGGTGCAAAATATCAGCAATAAAAAACATATTGTTTGCACAGACAAATAAAATCTAATTCTAATATTGTCTGATACAAAAAATTAAATTACTCTGCAACTGTAATTCAAACTTACCCCTTGTCTTTCGCGTGTACATCTGCGCCATGTTGCAATAAAAGTTGTACAACACGGTTTCGATTGTAACCCGCAGCCAGGTGTAAGGGAGTCGACCGTCGACCATCACTAGCATGGCAATTGACATTTAGTGGATTAAGAAGTGCCAAAAGTCTGTCTTCAGCTCCAGAACGAGCTGCTTCGAGCAATTCATCTTTCCGATATTCTCCTGTTAGGACTGACTTGGTGGAGACATCGGCTACTTCTAGAGGTGTCCTTCCTTCAGTATTGCGAATATTTACATCGGCTCCATGTTGCAGGAGGGCTAAAAATGATTATTTTTTCACTGAGTAATAGCCCTGTATGGAAAATTATATATTTTAGTTAATGACTAAACATGTTTTCTTCTAAAGGTGTATACAGATAGTGACTTTACGCCCATTCAATTTTTGTCACATGCATAGCCATTTAATGCAACTTTTCACATATTACACGTTTTTAATGATAAATTGTATAGGATAATCTCAAATATTAACCTGACGTCAAAAAAGTTTAGTTTGATTTCTTGATTAAGCTACCTCAAAATGATTTCATGAATTCATGTAATGTAGTATCGCTGAAGTATAGGTTATTCACGTTAAGTTTAAAGTGACGTTACCTTGTCAAAAAATGTGCCGTTGTCAGATGTAACTTCTTTGCGGGCGGAAGCTTGAAAAATGTTACAGAATCAAAACGGTTTTAGTTCTGAGAAGAACTGTTTTTAATATAAATAAAGTGAATAACTAGAAAACGTAAATAGAAAATACAAGAGCAAAATTTAAGCAGACCCAAACATCAAAAAACCAGCAAACAGTAGAGAGGCAATATAAATAAATAACAACTTGACAACACAGAGAAGGATTGCCAAATATAAAACTCTTTGTAAATTGCAAATACTATGCTAATTTATTGGTCATTTGTTTATCGAATATTGACAACAATTAATTACTGAAAATAATGTCACTTTAAACTTAACGTGAATGACCTTTAATTTGACAATTAACACCAAAAGACTATACCGCATTCAATAGAGTGACCCTAGCTTGGGTACCTGGGCACGAGGGGCACAAAGGTAATGAGGAGGCAGACGCACTAGCCCGAGAAGGCGCATCAAAAGACCTCATAGGACCAGAACCCTTCTGCGGCATAGTGAAGCCATGCATTAAAACATCCATTGAGGAATAGATGAGAAACAAATCTCTAGAATGGTGGAGGAATCTGCCACAACTGAGACAGGCAAAGCTATTCATTAAAGAACGGACGCCTAAATTCACAGAAGATCTGTTAGGCCAGAATAAAAAGGCCATCAGAATAATAGTAGATCTCCTAACAGGACACTGTAGGCTAAATAGGCACATGAATCTTATGGGACTGTCAGAAGATGCAACTTGCAGATTCTGTCAAGAAGAAGAGGAAACTTCAGTACATGTACTGTGCCAGTGTGAGGGCCTGACAAGACTGAGATTTCAAATACTTGGGGAAGTAGACCAAGAGCCAACAGCTACATGGAAGAGTCTCTATCAAGGGTGTGGATTCTAATGCAAAGGACAAAGCTGGACAGAGTGCTCTAAATAGGTTGGGAGTGCCACAATAGATCTTCTAGGTCGCGGTGGACCAGGCCAGGGGGCCAACTCCTATATAAATCTAATCTAATCTAATATTGCACTCAAAGTAGTTTTGAGTGCAGTATAGTGTTTTGGTGTTTTAGTGGTGTCAGTTTTTTTTTTTAAAAGAATGCAAAATTGGCCAAAAAACGAAGAGGTTTTGAGACAAATGATCTTTGCAGTATTAAAGACAATAGTTTGATATATCGTCAGTAAAAATTTGGAATTTTTTTATGATTTAACAAAAAAAATTACGAGTTAAAGTGACAGGAATCATTTTTTTTATACAGAAAACCACGATTTTTTTCTACATTTTCATTAATAACTAAAAAATGGGATAACGAAACTAACTGAAATTTTTGGCACACAATAGAGTAATAATGAGGCTATATACGGTCCAAATTTCAATGCCCCTACATTTACTCAATATCGGTTTCCAAACTCAGGGGTCTATTTAATTTATTTCGATAGTAAGCGTATATTATAGGAGCTGAAATTGTTAACGGTTTCATATTTCCGAAATATGGAAACGATGAACTCTATTGGTCATATTTTCTGCTGCACTATCATGAATATTGTGAGTGTTGAGGAATTTGTACAAAAAGCCACCAAAGTGGTGCATCAGTAGGCATAGTAGGCAGTGACTCCCAAATTAATTTAAAAAATAAATAAATAAATAATAAATACATTATATAAACTATAAACACATCAAAGGTATCTCTTGCTTGTTTAGATTGGCAGATTGATGATGATACTGAATAAAACATTTGAGTTTCTCCGTCTAAAAAATATATACCGAAACCAGAATATTTACAAGAATCCAGAATGAACATTACCTACTTCTTTCCATTTTTTAATATAGACTTCATACCTATGCAAACATCAATTTTCCCTTTGATGGCTGCTTCATGCAAAGGCGTATAATTCCAGTTATCTCGTGTATTGGGATTTGCCCCAGCTTCTAATAGCAATCTCACAACATCAGCATGTCCAAATGAGCACGCATTATGTAGTGGATGCAAGCCTCCATCGTCTCGAGCCTGAATAGAAGCACCAGCAGACAGAAGAAACTCCACAACATCTCTCCTGCCATAACCTAGAACAAAAAACTCCCAAAGTAAATACATAATAGGGGATAAAATAAATTCATTAAACTTAGCTAAATCTAATTAGTTAAATTTTGTATATATTATATCCAAGCAATTTTTATTTCTAAATAATATTTTACCTACTCCCAATTAAAATGTATAAGCAATGTTGCATCCTTAACTACATAAACAATAAGGCTCAAGGTAAATAAAAACAATGTAAAAGGTACCATTTTCAAAATTGTTTATGGTACCTACAATTTTATAGTTCTACAATAAGTTCTTTAATAAGATATTATGCAGATTTGGTCGCAATTATTTCGCGGCCCTACGCGAACATTATTAAACTTTATAACATATTTTTAACACATTACATATTTTTAACATTATTAAAATACTTATTTAATTTATGTGAAAAGACAATTTTATATATTACTTAACATGAATACTGTTAGTAGTATAATTGGAGCTAATTTTGCAACTCTTCCACTGGAAGGTAAAGTACCTACTTTGCCTGCCCAATAAATAATTTGATGAAAAAGTTACGAAAAAATTTATTTTTATGAAAGACCGTAAAGCTGATTTCAATTTTAGAAAGTAAGTGTACTCGTGTATAAATAACTGTATGAAGTTTGTTTACCTACATAATAATTTAATGTGTCGTTTGATAACTATGAATTGAATAAAATACTTTTGAGTTTGTAATTGTGCCATATCATTTTTAATTAACGGATATCTAAAAACTAAGAATAGTTATGTTCCTGTTTCCTGAATTCTCGTTTACAGTTTTTTTTAAGGTAACGAATATGTAAATTTTTGATATCTAAATATTAATTACCTATTAAATATTTAAATATAATTTTTGTCGAGATTTCCGTCAATCGTATTAAAAAGGAGGATATTTGTTTAACGAAAGTTATTTTTTCAAGCAAATATTTTTGTTCTGCAAATTTCTAATTTATAATTTTAAGGGGTTTGACCTTGAAATATGCAAAATTTTCGCCTGCGGCGCAATTTTTTTATTTCTGCGCCCCCCCATATCCAAATCTCACCAGCTGCCACTGCTATAAAGTTAATTTTGGATCACCAATCAATCTTAATAAGAAAAGGTACCTACAATGTTGCAGAAAATCAATCATTATCATCAGTAAAAAAAGTTTTCTAATAACAAAAACTAAGGTGATTAGGATCAATTACTTATACATATATTATAAAATAGTACCTACATCCTAACATATTACATAAAGAAAATTGCCAGACTCTTTACCATGATGGCAAAAATATTAATTAAATAGGGCAGGAGCATTGAAAATGATCATATTTTTCAATAACAAATAATAATATTATTATTTACAACAAACTCATATACTTCTGTAGCCAGCTTACTACTTCAGGCACTTCCATAAAAATAAAAAGTAACAACCTTAGTATGGGATGGCAATGATGAGACACAGTAGTTAGTGCCCTCTGTAGGTCTATGCTATCTGTCCATAATTGGCTAAATCACGTTGCTTGCTCCTATTTCTAATCTGTCGATTCACCCCAATTTGGGTAGAGGGTAGGGTTGCCACATTTAATTTCAAAAAATAACGGACATACCACCCAACTTCCTCGCACAATTTTTTTTTTTTAAAATAAATCAGTACATACCTATTATTATTAACTATCCATAAAAAAAAATATATTTTTTTTTTGGAAATACCTATATATTGCCATCATTTTAAATCAACACAGGAACGATAACGATTGATAACAAGATAGAACTGAAACAAAATATCCTTAAAGAATATTTTACAAAAACATTTTTAAAAATAGGTATCGATCAACCGATCGTTATTTTTTCGTTCCATTTCGCGAAGCATCGGCCTGTGGTGTCTAAACAACCAGTGCACAGGCAGTATTTACTATTTACATTTTGGTAAATGTCAAAATGTCCAGCTATTAAATTCAGTCAGGAGGATTTAAATTAATTTTTATGGCAAATGTTAAAAATAACGGACATGGAAATATAACGGACCAGACAAACGGACACCCTGAAAAGAACGGACTGTCTGTTGAAAAAATGGGCACATGACAATCCTAGTACAGGGTTCTACAATTCATTTAGTGGTTGCCATGGAGATTCGCCAACTGTCGCCGCCACATTGTGCCCCTGAGATCTGCAAAGTGTCAATATGGCATACTCTACTTGTCAAAACCTGGCAGTGACACTAGTAACAGCAGTTGCACTTTACGGCACAACAAAACACAAAACTCATAGAAGTAACTGAAACTTTAAAACTTATGCACAATGACAAAATAAATAAAAATAACAAAGATATTTCGGGTAGCATCAAAACAATCATGAAAAGACTAGCAGATAGGTTTGACAGCTGTCAGGCTATTACAAATCTCATTTCAAAACAAACAATTGACTAACATAAACTTAACCCTACGTGCTGCCAATGTCGGTAATTGCGGAGAAGCAGTGAAACAGAGCAATTGATCAGACTAGTATAAGGAGGAGAGACCAGGCGATTTCATCTCGCCGATTCATCTGTCCAACAACTGTTACTCCTGTTATAATCTGCTGGATCACAGTCGAGTTGGCTGTGTTATATGTAGTTCTTATCGAAAAGAATGAATTTGTAGGGATCAAACGTCACAATTGTCAAAGTCATTTATCTGTCGAAGTGGACAAAAAATAAATGGATAGGAAAATCGTAGACATGTTTTCATTGAAGTTCAAAAATCTGCATAAGTACCTGCATACTTAAATAGGATGATGCAAGTTAATCTATATCCACAGAAGATCAGGTAGGTAAATGTTTTCCGAGATGTTTTCTGATTTTGATTTAGATTTTTTTTTTCAAGTAAATTTTGTAAGCGACTCGCTTTAATGTTGAGTTTCCTTTAAAATATATCATACACCTACAGAACTACAATAACTTACAAAACTGATAAAACACAACACTAACGAACTATGAAAACAACTTAAAGCTGACCGGGGTGAAACTGTGCTTCTACTGTAGCTCACGCCTAATTATATTTCACCCAACATGTCCAGCTTCTTAGGGAAGCTAATCATTGAGTGAGAACTTATTCAGATCCAAATCTTCCAAATATTCTTCTTCTTTCCCAAATATTGGGTAAGTATCTGATACTTTCTCCAATGGGACAGATACATAAAATGTGTTCTCCCGTTCTCCCATTTATATAGGACAATTAAAGTTCATATGTGCAACCTATTAAACTCTAAAAGTTTTTAGATCGTGTTTTGAAGGGTTTATTATAAATGTCCTCGAATGAATTAATCTTGGTAGTTCTTCCAGGTACTGTAGGATTTTCTCCTCAATCCAGGTCAAGAGAGTTACTTTGGCTACCCAAGAATATGCAAAGTACTGGTTCTGGTCTGACGAGTTCAGAATCAGCACTCCTCCTGGTTAGAGAATCGGCTGCTACATTCCCTTCAAGGCCGGAATAAACTGGGATCCAGACCAGGGTTACTATATTTTTTCTGCCCAACTGAGTGAGCGCCTTCTGATAGCTCCATACATGAGTTACAAGGACAGAAACCAAGAGCACCAAGAGCTTCAAGAGCTATCCGAGAACATTTTTATCGATCTGCGTGTACGTTGCCTTTGTTAGGTATAGCCTGTATAGAAACAATTCGATGCGAAAATTTTTGCACGAAATATAATTGCATAATTACCAAGGCTTGAAGCTTGAAGATATTTTCATTGTTGACTTGCAACTATAATACACTCCAGTCGCAACACCCATGGGTGTTTTGGAGCCATCTGTAAACCAACTATATGCCTTCAATAGGTCAGCTTTACTGACTACCTACTACCTACTAGGTAATTACTAAATTTATTTTTATTTACTCTAATTCCATTCATCTCTTCCTGGGGAGAGAATGTTAAAGGACAGTTCATGGTTGAATTAGAATAATAATATTATTAAGGGATGGATATTTGGATATAAGTAACTTTATTAAGTAAGTACTTGCTGTAATATTTTTAGAATGAGTAATACTTTCCTGTTACCTATCTTTTATGTTTGCAGTATATTTTAACTTTAACCAGCAAGTAGCTAATGCTAATGAGGATATTAAGATAGTTCCATATACTTAATACTAAATTTAAGTTGTTTCAATGCAATCTCTGTCATTCATTTTTCATGTTAAAGTACAAATTGTTTATGTCTAATACTTATATTCTATTGTGTGGTGTGTGCTGTTTTAAACTATCAGATTAGATATAGGTGCACATTTGACATAAATTAATTAAATATTGGTATGCACATAGAATAAAAAAAAAAAACTTGCCAGCAGCAAAATGCAAGGGAGTACTCTTCCTCCCAGCAGTGTCCCTGGCATTCACGGTTGTAGGTGTGATTAATTTTCGCACCCTGGCGATGTCTCCCACTTTACAGGCCTCAAAAAGCTCCCTAAGGGGATCACTTGCACTAGGTAGTGGATCCATAGAAACCTTCAGAACATCTCTGCGAGTCGCCATTCCAAAACACAAGGAACTATCACAAAATTACCGACATCGTTGTTAATTGACTAATACATCAAATTAGAAAGTCTCAAGAGCACATTATTTTGCAATTCACTGAATCTATTGAGCCATATTACAACATTTTATCTTTGTTTTGTGCTACTAACGATTTACGGGAGTGGAAACCAGGAAATAGAAAAATGACATGTTACGTTACGTTACGTGACAGCTGAAGGAAGAAACCACAAAACAGAAAGAAGAAAACACAGACCACAGACCATGAAGAAACCAGAAACCATTGACGGCATGCATAGACTTAGTAAGACGGCATGATGAATGAATCAAAGAAAAATGATATCATTTATATCTTTTTTCTATGGAATGAATATGAAAATTTTTCATTATTCATTTCATATTCATTATCAAAAAATATAATAAGAATTTTCATTTTTCAATGAAAAATGAAAATTCTTATTATATTTTTTGATAATGCTAAGCTAATCGCAGTCACACCACACACTCACGCAAGGACATTTAAATAAATAATGTCCTTGTGTCACAGTCACACAGATCTTGGTCTCACATCAGTTTTGATCATCACCTATCACCTGTCACCTGTCATCACATCATCACATCTCACATCATCAATCATCATCACATCTCAGATCAGTTTTGTTGTGGTCTGTCTATTTTTTATTATTGTTATAAATTTCGTTAATGCTTCGTTGTATATATTTTGTGAATTTATCATTCTGTGATATATTCTTTGATTCTATGTTTATCACTGGATTTATCTTTATTGTAATTTTATGTATTTGGCATTTTCTTGTTTTTACATTTTGGAATTTTACAGTTTTTAGGAAAAACAGATATTCTGTAATTTTTACTTTTTAACTTTATATTGGTTTTTAGTTTTTAGTTAAGTAAGTCTGTTTATTTTAGTTTGTATTTGCATCTCAAGTGAGGCATTTGCTTTTTCAGTTAAGATAAAAGTATAATAAAATAATTATTATTTATAGTACACCCTTTCCCCTTTCCCTTTCTTTATACCTAAATAATGAGCCGGCCTTTTTTTAGGAATTACATACAAAAATGAGCTCTGCCGAAACTACTGAAAGTAGCGAAGATGAATACAATCCTACTTTTCGAGAAAGAGAGCACCGTACTGCTAGGAAATCAACAGCCCCTCAACAGCCGACTCAAACTTATGTTACTAGAAGACAAGCCGCTAGAAATGCCACCAAAGCTCTTCGAGCGACTTCTGACCGTTTCATGGCAAATTTCAATCCAGAAACAAGTGTTCGGGAGAAAAGAAAACTTAACAGGAAGATAAATCCTCCTAGCAATGTCCGTAGGCCTGCAGGAGCTATTTATGATGAAAACGGTGTGCACATCACAACTCTTACAGATTTGTGTGATTGCTTAAATGAAGACTGTTTAGGTTGTTTTTTTGAATGCCAAAAATGTGGATCACAAAAATGTGGTACAGACTGTAGAGTTCATCGGAAATACCTTGTTGATCAAATTGAATACCATGGATATGATAATGCTATTAAGAATCCTTTACTTAAACACTAATTTGTTTAATCAGTATATAGGTATCAGTAATAAGTGTGGTTTTAATCATGTGTTTTTCCTTGTATTTTTTTTGCGAGTACTTAATAAATTTTGATCAAAGGTTGTTGGTGTCAACTTGAATTATTTGTTAACCTTAATCATTTGTCAAGTTGAACTGATCAAAATTATCTGTAAAATTAACTAAAAAATGATCGAACGATTTCTTATATTATAAAATAGTTAACAACAAAATGCAGATTTGGGGCAAACTTTACAGTTAGTTAAAAAAGATGTTCCTGGTAACACTTGATCATATTATCGAACTTGGATTTCGTTTATTGATATGGATCTTGTACTTGTAAGTATATCATTCTAGGATGTAGAAAAAATAAGAGTTTTCATATTGGTTGGTAATTTTGACATATATTTTATTGTAGTTTATTTCAATTTCTAAAATTGATTAGATCTAGTTATAAGAACTGAAATTTTGCACACAATCTTGTCTCCCATGTCAATTCATAATTCATGCATTCTGATTTAAATAAAAACAATTTATTGCCCATTAGCTAAACCAGCATTAAAGGTCATTGGTATTGGTTATTTAAAACTACTGCTCAATTAAACCATCTTATTTGGGAAACATTTTTGGGATATCAAAAGCTGATGGATTTGTGCTAACTACTATGTAGTAGGTATACGGAGTACATAATACTGTCAATAATACCACACATTCTAATCACGGTATTATTTGTGGTGAAGTTCTGGTTCTTTAAATATTCTGGGAATACGAATATGATAAAAATTAGAAAACTAAATAGGTAAAGACTACAAATGCAGTATCAGTAGATTGGTTTTTATTCATTTATTTACTTATTTATTTTATTTTTTTTGTGGGTGGCATATTCCTATGATATTTCATGAACTGTGTCTACATTTTATATTTTCCAGGTATTTAAACAATACGGCCCCATACATTCGCCATATAGAAGAGGAAGAACTCTGGTATTACCGCTATCCGTCTGTGCCTAGTTTGATACCAGTTACTTATCTTTATATAATAATGATAGGTGTCCCTTTCATAATTTATTTCAGTTACTTTATGTGCAGTAAAAGATCAACAATATATAGGGACATAAGAAATCAGTTCTATGGGATTTCGTTAGCATATGCCATTAACGCGATGTTTACAGCTGTTCTAAAACTTATCATAGGACGACCTAGGCCCAACTTCTTTCTCCGATGTTTCCCAGATGGTGTAGGTATGCACTCAGATAATTGCACGGGTGAATGGGAGGCCCAGATGGATGGTAGGAAGAGCTTTCCAAGCGCACATGCTTCTTTTTCATTCACGGGAATGGTGTATGTAACATGCTACGTATTTCAAGAGATGAATTTCAATGAACCTTGTTTTGGTAGAGGAATATTATTTTTCCTGTCATTACTACCTATACTAATTGCAATGGTAATTTCTTTAAGCCGAGCTTGTGACTATCACCATCACTTTTCAGGTAATTATAGTAAATATTTATTATTACAGCTTGGAAAATAATTTATTTTACATTTGGTGTGTATTATATTTCATGATTTACTTATTTTTTGATGAAAAAGGTTCATAATAACATATACAAGATAATTTACTTTTGGTATGAGTAATGCTAAGGAAATTCACCCTGAAATTATATCAAATTCAATAATATACGGTACAACAAAGTTCGTATCTACCTATTTTCAATATAACTGGAAGTAATATGCAAACCCATTTAGTGTAGGATCATACATTGCGTTTTTGCCGCTCCGGTGGAACCAGTGCGGTTGGCGGGATATACCGTAGCATGATGCCGGTTGCTGCGGCAGAAACACATTGTGTGATCCCGCCAATTAAAAAACATGTACATCATATTCATTACAGCAGAACACATCGGAGCGGCGCAAACGCAATGTATGATCCTACACTTAAGCTTTCTATAAATAACTAACAGTCCATCATTGTTAGAGATGTACACATTAATAAAAGTGTGTTGGTAGAATCTCTATAGAACCTCTTAAGTAGAGAGTATAAGATGTATTAGCATTTTAATAGAAAAATTAAAATAATAAAATTGAAAGCTTCTGATGTGACATTATATTATAGTGGATCGAATTTTTTCAATAGAGGATGAACCACTGCTTCACTTAGAATATTATGTTCAAATTATTTTCAAATAGTCTCCCTCTGTATTCTCCGCCAGAGATACAAATGTTTTTGAAATCTATTGATGAATTTAAAAAAAAATTACATGTAATATTTTCTTTGATAATTTTTTAAATCTTGCATCAGAGTAATGAGTATGTGTAACAAATGAAATTTGTTCACAAGATAAATTCATATATATACACAAATTTAAAGTTTTCATAAAAACATATATTTTTATTTTTATAATTATGTACATATTTTATAACAATATTTTGTTTTTTAGACATTGTGGCAGGTGGTTTATTAGGTACTTCGATAGCACTCTTTGTATTTCACTTCTATTATGATCTAGACCTGGAAAAGGAACAAAAGTACCATGAAAAATTAAAGAAAATTGTAGACGAAACTGAGTAATTATCATTCTGCTTTAACGTTGAATTTTATCTGCGATATCCATTTGATTCCACCCTCAACAATATCTCCATCCTGAACTGGTGCCATACCAGGCGGTGATCCTGTTAAGATCAAATCATTCGGTTCCAGAGTTATATATTGGGAAATATAACTGATCATAAATGGTATACTAAATGCCAAATCATCTGTACAACCATTCTGACACTCTTTACCATTTATCGAGCACCACAATGTTACATTGTGAGGATCTGGTATATCAGACTTGTGTATAAATGACCCAACAGGTGTGGCAGTGTCAAAGCCTTTGCCTAAAGTCCAGGAACCCCCTGTACTGCGAGCTTCTTTCTATAGAAAAACCAGAAATTGCATTAGGTATTTGGTAATAATTCTGAAAAATGTATTTTTGTAGGTTATTAAGACTATGTACATATGTGGTAAATATAAATTATATTTATTATTTCTTAATTTTTTAGTCACTTTGATATCTATTCTTCAAGTTGTTGCATATTATTGCCTATACTCGTAGTTGTCTAATTTATGTGGTGTTTTATTTATTTATTTTTTTTTTTATTTAATAGGTGACGAATTTTTAGAATGTTATGGGCACAAAACCAACATTATGGCGCAGGTACAGAAACCTATACGCTGTGTTCAGCTTAAGATGAACTCTATATGGACATTTTGCAAATCATTGGAAATATAAAGTTGGTTAAATTGGGAAAAAGTTGGACAATTTTAGGCAAATCCACTATGGTGGCCATAAGAAAAACAAAAGTTGAGTATGCTAGCGCTAAATCTAATACCAACACCTAATTTTTTTTAGAGACGGATTTGAAGTCTGCTGACTGCTATCCCTATTCTAAAAATTTGATGAATGTATCTTTTACAATAAACGAGCTATGGATGTTTCCAGAAAATGCACATTTTTTGTTTTCACCCTGTATCTATCTGTATCTACTTTAGGCAAGGAATTCTTGGAATTGTATTGTTCTTGTGCCTAAAACTGTCCAACATTTTCCCAATTTAACCAACTCTGCATCTCTAATGGTTTCCGAGACGCCCATGCAGTTCATCTTAAACTGGACACAGTGTATAAACTACACTTCTCATGGACACAAATATAAAAGACTAGTGTTATTATTACCATTGCCAGTGTTATTATACCATTAAAAACAAATAAAATATATAGAAAAAAACACATTTAAAAACTCTAAACACATTTCGAAAATGCATATTCACAAAAATTAAAAGACAAGAAAATGCTGCTTTTTTATTTGTCATCCATCTAGCACTCTAGTTTAGAATTACCCGTAAGTATCACAATATATACGCTAATGGCATTGACAAATCGGCTATTTCGTAGGGAGTTAATTGTTTTTTGTCCCCGACAAAACCATTTCATTTAAGACGAGTGCCTTGATGCTCCCATTGAGTCGGCACCTATGTTTTTGCCATATCATAAAGAGTGAAATTCACGTTATATTTTATTAATCTATTTTTAAAACTACTACTATTAGAACAAAAAATGATCATATTTTATCACCGTAAATGAAAAATGTAATAAGGTTTTTTCAGTAACTTACCCTAACTTTCAAATTAGTTTACTAATTAACTAGGTTAGCATTATATAATTTTCTAATTCAGTATTAACTCGAGTAAAAAATCAATTAATACTTTTATATACCTACCTACTTGTGTAAACAAGTAAAATTTTAAGAACTAGTTACCTAACCCGAATATGTTTTCGAAAATGGCTTATTATGTATTGAGTTACCATTTTACAAGTAGCTGTCATGTCTAAGGCGACGGAATAACCTTCTATGTAGTCCATAGCTTCATTTTCAGATACTCGCTTTGCTTTTTTACCTATAATTACCCCCAATTCCACTTCTTCATTCACAGAAAAGCCTTTTGGTATCTAAAAATAGGTAGGTAGGTACTTATAAGATTGTAAACCATAAGTTATATTACAAATATATACCTATATAGTCATAAAAATAAAATTAAATTAATATTAACATTTTCAGAATTAACAGAGAATACCTATTAGGTAAAAATCGAACTGAACAGTATGAAGTATGAATCAATTTAAATAGTTGTGACGTCACAACTAATAACAGATTTATTTAATTTGATCCCTTCTGACAAACTGAAACCTACGCCTCTGCATAATTAATCAGTCATGATTTATTTAATTTGATCCCTTCTGACAAACCGAAACCTACGCCTCTGCATAATTAATCGGTCATCAGTAAAATAATAATATGGTATTCATAAACATACTACTATATTTTCCTTCTCCGTAATATAGGATGTGGTAGGTTTGATGAATATTTCAGGAACTTTTTGTATAGGTTTATCCAGTATTTTCAAAAGAGATCTGAAAAAAGTTAGATTCGGTGAATTTGGCAAGTGCATTTAGGTACCAAAGATAAAACAGCTACTCACTTATAATTTGCTGCTATACCTATAATTTTTTTTCCATTTTTCACAAATAGGTTTAATTTGGACATGTTACTTTCAATGTTCACAGAATATAGAGATAACCGGATCCCTTGTAATTAATCTATGAACCGGATAACCCCTTCATTACATAATTTTATATAGATATCATCCAAATTTTGTAATTGGCGCGTTTGTCTAATCTCTTCTTGCCAACTTAAAATAAATATCTTTACAGAGGTCTCTAAATTTACTTATCATCTATTATAATAAATATTAATTTTTCGCTTTTGAAATTACAAAATTATATAGAGATAAATAATTATGCTGCCATACCTTTGGCTTGATATTAGTTAAATCTATCACAGAATATCTATGCCTATATCGTCCAGGGTTTTTTATTTTTCTAATATGGCACTTCGTCAATCAAGGCTTTTGGCAGTTTGCTGATAACTTTTCTTGCGTGCCACACTTCGGGCAAGGAAGTGTGTAGCGGAATCGTGAATTTTATGGTGTTCCTTTCGATTATTACAAGTAATTTGTGAATATAAGTGTTTAAAAATAATGTGGAAGTGTATTTAACAGTGTTGGGGAGTGGAAATTTATCAACAAATTAGTGTACATTTCAATCAATAACGCAACCTGAAAATTTAATACAATGATAAAGATGGAAACAGATAAAATTGAGGATTCTAGCACTAATAACACACAGGTAAATTTTTCTGGTTTGTTGCTTTATTTTCTAGCTTCTTGAAAAACTACATAAGGATATGACGAAATGGTACTTAAATAAGCTTCATTGGATTTATAAATTAATCATGTTTTACGTGGGCATCTTGAATGCTGTCTTTATTTGTCATCTGTCAAACTTTTTACATATAAATTTGTCCTAGATTTTGCCCTTTTGTTTGCAGAATAACCCTAATAATTACATGAGTTGAGTTAAAATGAAGGCATATTGATAGAAATTGTTCTGAGTTTAATTAAACAATAAAGTAACATGAGATGAGTCACTCCTAAAGGAACTGATATAACTGTTAGGTAGGGTACTACTTATTTTTGTAAAATATTAGTTTATTTCAAACCAAAATTTTTAATAAACAATCAGAACAAGATATTTTTAGTATGTGTGGGCTTTGTTATTAAATTTGTGAGTTGTGTAGATCATCTATTATAACTACTTACACATATTTAAGTACCTACTTAACTGTTTACAAACATTGATAAGTCTACATTATAGTTACAGAAATAAAGGAAATGATTAAAATAAAACTACTAATCGTATTTGAATTTATCAATTTAATTATGATGAATATCGTAGGTAGTTTTCACTTTGCCTTTGTTATAGTTATGATTTATTATGGTGTATAGTTATTGCTATTCTTATTGTGTGCTCGCGTTTTGCACAAACAGGTTTGATCAGAAGAATATAAAATAACCTTCCTTTGTTGAAATTATGAATTTGTCTTGACAACTGTAGAGATGGCTGTTGACCTTTTTAAGCGTGACAAGTCAGCTTTAGGATTATTATTGCACAACAAACAGTATGTTTACCGTAATTCAGTCACTTGACGCTGCGTTTGTTTCTAATTTCTCGAATTCTAGAGTTTGGTTATCGCCTTCCTTATAAATAACAAGAAGAGCCGAGAGAACGAATAAGTTGGATCTGCTATTTTTTCTAATTTAATAATTTGCCTTTTCATTGTCCTCTAAATCGGGCTACCTGAGCAAATTCCTACTAAATTACGAATATATAAGTAAATTTCGTTGTTATGCTATCGTAGTTTAAAGTATAGGGCTTATAATCGGAATACCTACTTAAACACCCTAGCTCCAAAATAGTAGAATGTTATTTTTATGTGCAATCCCTTGGCAGGGTGATGCTGATGATCGAAATCATGACTGATGACGATGACTGTCATATTCGCGTGCAAAACTAAAATAAGAGATAGACATTTACTATTTGCAGTATATCTGGTCCTAAGTACCTTCACTGTGGGCCGAATTGAAATTCCCGTTTTTATCATAGGTGTACTGTTTCTGCTCTTCCTACAACAGAACCTAAACCTTTAAAATATGTACCTATGTTTGGTTATATGTAGAAAACTAACTGTGTATGTACTACATATATAACCAATGAATGTAAATAGTTCATAACGCTGGAAATGAAACTTAATTTCAAAAGTTGTGGCAGTGTTAATGTCTGAAGAACGCTATTATTGAAGGTTTGTTCCAACTCCCAACATATCGAAAAAACCGTTTGTAAAGATATAATTTAACCAAATTTTAGTTATTTTTATGATACATTTTAAATCTGAATCTACTGTGATACTGAATCATCATATTTTTGTTTTATTTTGTGTCCCTCTTATTATAAATTTAATAAATAATTCAGCGAAAATCTGGTTTTCATACATTCTTCAGTAGTTACGAATATTTAAAAGCTGATCTCCTAATTCTGATTGCAACATTTAAAAATAGATACATCCGAAAATAAAAATGTTGATTAAACATAATTTGTAGTTCTTAAAATGTCTATTCTATATTTCTATTCTCAACTCTGTTCTTATAAGATTGACATAAGTAGGTACTAACAAGTTTCTAAATCAATGACGACTATTCGTTACATACCGCATATTAAAATTGTTTACTAAATCCCAGACTAAAGCACAACTGCAGAAAATAAAATTTTTGAAATTTCCTAATTCCACAAGAAATAGGTAGGTATGTAGGTATAGGTACCTCGGATAATAAGTAGTAGCTGGAGTAGTAGCTACTACCTATGTAGGTAGGTCCATATTTCTTGTGAACCTAATGATTTTTTTATAATAAAATAATAATAAAACAAAATAATTTTCCTTATAGTTATAATTTTTATATTATTTTTTGGTTTTTTTAATTGTTTATGTATTTATTTACATATCGGTATTCAGAAAAAAATAATTGTAAACAGTTACAGATTTCACCCACTGGTTGTCAATTACAGATCGATTTAGCTCGTTATGACATTGTCTGTATAGGTATCTCCTCGGGTATCTCGCAGTACCTATACATATACAGGGTGCGATATAGATATAGTATAGAGATATACCTAACCTACCCAACATACATATCATTGGATTGAGAAAAAAGATATTTAATTTTTGGTAAAAAATACAAGGTGTTCCATTTAAATAAAATATGTTTACGACCGCTCACCGCCCACTTATAAGTACCCTGTACAATTCATACCTTTTTTAAAGAATTGAGGTCAAATACATACATTTGAAAATACATTTCCCTCACTTTTTTCTTAAATAATAACGGAGATAGAGGGCGTGTCAATTCTCCATCAATTACCCTATACATGGTAAGGAGAACTGGTACAATTTTAGATGTATCAATCACCATAGAATAGAAATAAAATGTCATTAAAAAATAAAAAATTCGATAGGAAAGACTCTGACAACATGTAGATAATATATTTTAAGATATACATATATGTATTCAATACCTATTTCCTATTTCAACTGTGATAGTATGTAATAATCTCGATAATAGCATTAAAAAGAAAATATATAAAAAACAATATAGGGTGTTGAATGATCAATTTACCACAGATAATTTTAAATAATAAAATAAGGTTCTTCCTCCGGTTCTTCCTATGCATACCTAGGTCCTAGGTTATGGCGTTGAGTGAACTAGTATTCAGTCGAGTATACCTATTGAAAAAAACTAGACTTCACAGCCATTTTTGTCTTTTGTAACTGAAGGATTTATTATTTACTTTTTTAAGCTTCTGTAAACACTCCGAAACCACAGTTAAATGAATATATGTAATTCATTTAACTGTGCCGAAACAGATTGTTTTTTCCAAAAAGTACATTTTTATTTTAATATCAACACATTAATACACACATTCAAATTTATATAAATGTGTTTGGAGACTCTGTTCTACATTTTATGTAAGTATCACATTGTTCAAAGAAGTTCAAACGATCAGAGTATTCTTTATTTTGAATTAATAAATTACAAGTGAAGTGCATTGGAAATTGGGTTCCAAATCGATACCATTAAAAACGACAGTGGGTAAGTACGGCAGTGTGACATTAATAGTGGGTAACTAAATTTTTACTTCCAATAAATTTTAATTTGTTTATAATTTCTAAGTATGCGACTGGATAGACTTTCTCAACAAGTTCGTTGGAGACTTTCACCTTTTCCAGCTTCTTGATATTCGGCATTGATTATTGATTGAATAGAATTGGTTGCATAAGTCCGTCTTCATACCAAAAATAAGTATCTCGAAGATAAGTTCTTCAATATAAGTGTCGAGCTTGGAAAATACTTAATACAACCATTCCGAAAGCAACCCCTTCCTTAATTAAAATAAGTAGGTAAAGAGGAAAAGTAATGGGATTCAAATTTAACATTTTTTCAAATAAATGTATAGAAACAGTTATTAAAAGTTGGTACATAGGTAAATTATAACTTTAAGGCCGATTCCCACATATCAGCGCCGCAGCAGCACGGCGCGGCGGTCCTTTGAGCGCTGAGCAGCGCCGCGCCGTTTATGTGGGAACTGTTCCATTTAATTACATGAATATTTTTTGGAGCAGCATTTTGGAGCAGAGCTGCTATGTGGGAATCGGCCTTTAATTATAAATGTTGTTTCTCACATTATTCAAAACAATAGCGTTACGTTCAAAATGGTGCCTAAGCATTTGATACAATTAAAAACATCAATTTTGATTTACCGCCAAGTTCGCCACCTAATTTTTTAAGGATTTTGTGAACGTCGCCAAGTTTGCGCAAGTTAAAGCAGATTTTCAATTAATTGTTTTGCTAGTTTCTATCTACTAATTTGATTTTTCTTATAGAAATAGGCTTTATTCATACATTTACTGTAAATTATTTAGCACAGTATATTCATTAAAATTTACTCTTTTGATGGAAAGAAAAATTAGACTATTAAATACCTAAAAAGATTTCATTATTTTAACATACAATATCTGTACCCTCATTCTAATCACAAGGAGTAGCTCTAAAGTCTGAGACTAGTGGGGGTGAGGGGGCGGAATACTATATAAATTAAAAAATATATCAGGTACAACATTATTATAAGCATTTTATTCATTATTCATTTTTAAAACTCAACAAAACTGTTCAAAACCACAAATTTAACACAACTATATAGATCGGGAGTTAGTGACAGATTTTTGGTTGTGATTTTAGTCAGTATGCAGTATGCCTTTCAGAGGGTATTATATTCCGTATATTCTCTTGACAAAAATAAATGAATCAAAGAGTTATCCTGGGTTCTTCATATAGAAAAGGAGTTTTCATTTGGGCGTATGCCCCTAGGCATGCACAAACGGTAAGTCATCTTGTTTTTCACCAGTTTTATAACAAAAGTTGTATAAGTATCGTTATCATTGGCCTTTGAACTTACGCTAACGGTATTCCGGTGGTTTTCCGAGGAATTTTTTGTGTTGAACTTAATTTTAAAATACGTGGCATCCAGACTAAAATCGAACTAAAAAACATAATTTGCGAACAAAAAATGGAAACTCACTTCTCTTTATGAAGAATCCGGGATGACTCTTTAATTCATTCCTTTTCGTCATGAGAATATACTCATTTTAATACCCCCTGAAAGGCATACTGAGACTAAAATCACAATAAAAAATCTGTGACTAACTGCCGGTCTAATAGTTTTAAAATACACAGACACAATGGAATCTCTTTCGACACATTCGCTTGCGTCCTCTGAAATTAGTGACGTATGGTGTAGTGTCACACAAATCTATAGTTTAGGAACCGTGACACGAATCGACGGATGGGAATATCTTCCTAGTAGTAGTAGTAGTGCAAGTTTATACACCACAGGTCATGAAAAATTATCCAGTTCTTCCGATAGTTGGCACGATCGAAGATAAAACATTAAACATTGACACGACGCTCCACTTGTAAAGTCACTTTATTGCACTCACGGCTTTTAAAAACACTAGGATAGGGTAGAATAAGATCACGGTCAAGTCAAAATTGAGATATCATTGTTTAAATGGGTTTTCCCAAGAGCATTCGCAGATGCCGATCCCCAAATGATCAGGGTACGATCAAGTCAAGAGACATTCATTTCAAACAATATTTGACCGTCCCTTGTCTGCCCGTGAAATACACTGAATGGCTAGTAGTAGTGTGAATACCCGGCGCAAGAAACAAATTTTTGGCCCCAAAATCAGGTCTGCAAACTCTGGTGAATTGAGGAAGAGCCTTTTTAAAATATAGGGTGATTGGCAAATTTCCGTCACTTTGATCAGATACCAGAGACTAATGTAAATATGGCATAGAAAACACACCGTGTATTAAAAAAGTTGTATAGCTAATATTAGCCTATTACAACTAATCTTGTAGGGAAAAAACCGACAATTCAAACAAGATCAAAATCACAAAGATAGAGCCCATAGTTTAAAAGTTACAGGACTTCGAGGTTTGTGATAATTTAGGTTGGCCCACTTCAAGTGATCGAGAGTGTAATTAGAAATTGCCACTTTTCCACCATATTTCCAATTTTTTTTAACCATATTTGACAGAGCTCAGGTTCTGACCGACCGGTATTACCGACATTTTTTATAAATAGGATATATAATAGTATATTTAGTTGATACAACAAAACAGAGGCTTGAACATCTTTAAAAAAGAAAACGCACATAAAAAGGAAATGACCAAGCTGAGAGACGGACAGGGCAACATAACGGTGGATCGAAGAGAGATACTCAAGGTGACAGAAGTGTTCTACACAGGCTTGTACGAGTCCAAAATGGACAATGAGGATGCTAGAAGAGCAAACAAGGACCAGAAAAACAGGATATGTAATGTTGGCTCCGAGGATCTACCTGAGATTGAGGAAGACGAAATTCGGAAAGCTTTAAACCAAGTAAAAAACGGAAAGGCAGCAGGTGACGATAACATCATACCGGAAATGTTGAAGGAAGGTGGAAGCCTACTGATAAGAGAGCTTCAATCACTATTTAACACATGCCTAATCGAGGGTAAAATACCACAGGATTGGAACACCGCGATAGTCATACTGATATATAAGAAAGGTGATCCAAGCAACCTAGAAAACTATAGACCAATCAGCCTGTTGCCACAGATATACAAGCTATTTATGAGAATAATAACAAACCGCCTTGAATACAAACTTGACACATACCAACCCTGCGAACAGGCGGGCTTCAGAAAAGGCATGAGTACAATAGAACATCTCCACACTGTAAGGATACTGAACGAAAAAGCAATGGAATATAACATTCCAATATGGGTCGCCTTCATAGACTTTAGAAAGGCCTTCGACACAGTTGAATTTTGGGCAATTATCAGGTCAATGAAAAACGCAAGAATAGACCAACGATACATCGACATCATACAGACACTAAATAACCACTCAAAAATGAAAGTAAGGCTACACGAAGACACCGACGAAATCCCGATTGAAAGAGGCGTTAGACAGGGAGACATTGTGTCACCCAAATTATTTACACTAGTGCTAGAGGATGTTTTCAAAAACCTACACTGGAAGACAGAGGAATAAATATCTCGGGAGAAAAGCTCAGTAACCTAAGATTTGCAGATGACATTGCCATCTGTGCTCCAAACAGCGAAGAATTAGAACACATGCTTATAGAACTACAACAAGAAGCAAGAAAAGTAGGCCTAGAAATGAACATTTCTAAAACCAAATTCATGACAAACCAACGGACAAACATAGAGAGTGTAAATGTGCTAGGACAACAAGTAGAGAAAGTGAACTCTTACGTCTACCTAGGTCAAAAAGTAACAATGGGAAAAACAAATCAAGAACTCGAAATTAATCATAGACTTGGGGGGAGAAAAGAAGCACCGGCAGACCACAACAAAGATGGTATGACGACATCAAAAGAACAGCCGGACTTAATTGGTACCAGGTGGCACAGAACAGGGAAAATTGGAGAAATATGAGGGAGGCCTATATCCAAGGGATAGAGAACGGCTAGGGAGGAGGAGGAGATAATAGTATATTATATACCTAGGTTGAGAAGTGAGCTATTATTGACCGAGAAATTTTCGAGGTGAATAATGGCCTTCTCAACCGAAGTATATATAGTATTTTTTTACTACTAATAGCCGAATTAACACCAGAAGATCTTATTTTTATTTTAAAATCAGACATTTCCCCTATTACTCAAACATATCGAAATATCAAGTGGTGAAATGTCAAACTGATGCGTGAAATGTCAAACTGATGGGTTTCAATAAACGATTATTAACCTAGGTAAATAATGAATTATCATTATTTACCTACATAGGTTAATAATGAACTACTTCTCATTACACAAATGAGGTAAATAATAAGGTTTTCTCATGTTAGTAGTAAAAAATAGTTTTTTTTTTACTAGCGCTAGGTACTTTTTATTTTATTGCAGCAAATGTTCAAAGTGAAATTAACTATTTGACAATGGCCAAGTCGGTATGAAGAGGGCATCTTGAATGGCCACCACGCTCCCCTGACTTAACTCCACTAGTTTTTTTTTGTGGGGTTATCTAAAAACTAAAGTGTATATAAACAGACCAGACACTATCGAAGGATTGAAAGATCTTATCAGGGAGGAAGTTCGAAACAACCCCAAATATTATTAAAAATGAAATTTATGGGAAAATAAAAAATATTCTCACTTCTCATTAAAGTTGTTGACAAACAATAACATCCAAATCTTTGGCGTGAGTAAATGGCTATCTTAATTTAATCGTAATATACATTTAGACATTGTTAAAAACTTGTAAAAAACCAGTGGCGTGTTTTTTCCCATAAATTTCAAATAGGTACCCTCCTGGACGCTACTGGAGCCTTTTCAAGATTTTAATAAAAAAAAACTATGTTTTATAAAAACTTTGACACCTTGACACATCTCGAAAACGAGGCAATTTAGGAAACGTTTATTTGGACTCTTCGTCATAAGATTGGACAAAGAATTAGCTCCTACAGTATGGACATGATTCCTAAGGAACACCCTGCATACTGATTGACCTATTCCAGCGTGTTTTTAATCTCGACTAAAAAATAAAAACAGATTAATTTTGTTCCATCATTTTGGGACACGCTGTATATTCATAACGGGTTTGTGCTTGGACCACTTCAAGGAGAAGTTTGTGAAATCTCTCGACGAAATTGGCCATGACTTATTTTTTTAATAAGCATAAACACCGGTTACTATTTCCGCTGCTGTTATATCTAACGCCAATTACAGACTGACTTACCGTCGTTAATTATCATTATTATTCCGAGCATATATCAAAAATTGTATTTATAAATATAATGGATACGTTACGAAGGCAATCCTCAAGTGAAAGTGGTCAGTTAATTTATACTTTTTACTTTTTATTGAAATTGGCAGTGAAATGAAAGTTTTTTTAACACTGTTCATTTGGGACTGAGAAAATATACAGTCAGTAGTCCACCATACTAAATAATTTTAAGTAAAATATTTAAAATAATAAAATCCACCTGGCAATACTTAAATCCTAATTATTATTATTGTTTTATTTATTATCTTAAAGCGGCACTTAGATTTACGAGTAACTCGTATACGAGTACAACACTTGTATACGAGTTAGTTTCAAAGTTGAGAGGGATCCGACTAGCGCTATGAGTGAATCAGTTATCAGTTTTTTGTTCATTTAAAATGGCGGAAAATAAATTATCGCGGGAAGATCTCGACCAATTTATTGATTTTTACTATAATATGAAGTGTTTATGGGACGTTAGATGTAAGTAATATAGGGATCCCACTGCTAGGAATAAAGCGTATGCTACAATAGCGGATATTTTGAACATAACAGTGGAAGTTGTAAAGAAAAAGACTCGGAAAAAGATTAATAATTTACATTCGACGTACAACCAGGAAAAGAAAAAACTTGTTGCATCTCAAACAACAGGTGACTTCAATAAAACATGTCTTCTTTTTAATTAATATTTTATTGTTCTAAGGTACCGGTACCGGTACCGTTCTACGGTACGGAAGATAAATATGAACCTTCACTACCATGGTACCTAGCATAGCTACACGCTTTCTTTTAGTAGGCGCCATATTTAAATACAGTTTAATCACATACGATCCTGAATATAATGTAAATAAAACTCGTACTCCTATACGAGTACTCCTATACGAGTACTCGTATACGAGTTACTCGTAAATGTAACTGCCGCTTTATGGTAGTAATATAGCATAAACTTCTTCCAATACATACCTATTAAAGATATTATAGGATGATATTAATTTCTAATCTTAACTTCACATTTAATGCTGAGTAGATCGTAACTGAAACTATTTCTAACCCTAACTTAACCTTAATCTCAACCGTAAGAAGTTTAATTTTAATGAAAATTTTACAAAAAATATAGAAATACCAGGATATTGTATAAATTCAATATATTTTTGAATTTTATTAGTTGTAGATAATATGTAGTTGCAGGGCCGCGCCAAGAGTAGCTGCCGCCGGGGTGCGGAACTTTTGCCGCTGCCCTAGTAACATTCTAGGTTAATAACCAAATAATGGAGCGATAATTCGCTAAAATAAATATGGAAATATAAATAACTTGACCGGTGGAATTATAACAGAGGTAATGTTATGGTAACTCACAGAATTATAATTTCGATTTCATTTCCGCTAAACCTTCTAATCCTACATCTGATTCGAAGAATATTTAAAATAATTTATGTCAAGTTTATTCGAGAGCTAATCTCCTGATACTTCCGCGTGCGGATTAATAATATTTGATACCTAATCCCGAGTCTAATCCTATTAGTATTTATACATGAAGTAGGAACAGACTTATGTAAGTACAGAAAATCAAATATTTATTTAAATTCTTTGGAACTGTCTTTGCTATAATCTCTGTAATATAGGAATGAGCCAGTATTAAGATATTACTTAATTTATTTGAACGGTAAAACGGTACTAATTTGTACCCATTCAAAAAATTTGTACCCATAACCAACAACCACAATTCACATTTGAAAAGCTAAAATTAAGTCAACTTAGCACCCCACTTCCAAGTCTGCGAAAATTAATCAGTACATAACAAAGTACTAATTAAAGACTAATTTGTACCCATTAAAGAAATTTTGTACCCGTAACCGTTTTGCCACAATTCGCATTTGAAAAGTAGGGTGCTGAAATTAAATCAACTTCGCACCCCCACTTGCAACTGTGGGTAAATTAATCAGCCCATAACAAAGTACTAATTAAAGAATAATTTGTACCCACTAAAAAAAATTTGTACCCATAACCATTAGCTGTATTTTCCACTCCCAAAGTGGGGAAACCGAAATTAATCACTGTGACACATCTACTTGCAACCAGATGAAATTTAAATAGACCATAATAGTGTGCCCATTAAACACTAATTTGTACCCATTAAAAATAAAATTGTACCAATAATTCCCACTTGAAAAGTGGAGAAACCAAAATTAATCGATTTTTCACCCCTACTTGTAGCTACGGGAAATCTAATTAGACCATAACAGTGTACTAACTGAAAACTAAAAAATTGTACCCATAGCGATTTACCTACCCATAATGCCCACTTGAAAAGTGTGGAACATAGACAGTACCTCGGTCAGTACACCTGTAGTAGTAATAGTGTCATATTCTAATTAGATTTCTTCCGGCTGCTAATAGAGGTGCCAAATTGATTTAATTTTGGTTTCCCCATCTTTCAAGTGGGCATTATGGCTATGGGTACAATTTTTTTTTAATGGGTACAAATTAGTCTTTAATTAATACACTAACTATTATGGTCTAATTAGATTTTCTCTGGCTGCAAGTAAATATCAAATTGATTTAATTTCAGTTTCCCCACTTTTCAGGTGGGAATTACAGCTAAATGATTATGGGTACATTTGGGTACGGTAACATTTTTTAATGGGTACAAATTAGTCTTTAATTAGTACATATTTTGTTATGGGCTGATTCATTTTCCCACAGTTGCAAGGGGGGTGCCAAGTTGGTGCCATTTCAGCACTTCCACTTTTCAAATGCGAATCGTGGCTAAATGGCTGTGGGTACAAATTTTTTTTAATGGGTACAAATTAGTCTTCAATTAGTACTAAATTATACGTTAAATAGATGTTTAATTCATTGAAGTGGGGTGCCATCTTTATTGACGTACTCTTTTGATTTTTTGGGTAATAGTTCTAAAGTGGCATTTTCTGCTGACGTCTTTATATCAGACGGCGTACAGGATTGAAAAAACGCTATCCGTTTCCATTTTTCAATTTGCTAAAATTACAACACAGAGAAATTTTAAAAATATATATTTCTCGTGTTACAATATATATGCGACGTGCAATATCAATGTCAAATTACTTTTTGATATTGTACAATAAGTAATCGCTTTTTTTGAATAATTGCTATGACAAACTCAAACAGTCCCGAAATGGCCTTCTTTTTATACAAAATAATTTAATATTATAGCGTGATTGAAAAAAATATATTTACAGTATTCTTAAAGCAACAAATTCGCGATATGTAACTTTATCATTATGGGAGAGGGGGAGGCATCTTATTATTAAGTTAGGTCCCCCCCCATTATGTTTTTAAATTCCTGCTAAACGAGTGCTTTGAAGTTACACCAGCCATTTCGGCCCACCACAAAAATTTCTATACCATAATTTCTTACACTTTTATTACAAATTTATTCCACCAAAATTAATTTTATTACCCTTGCCGTAAATTAGTTATAAGCGAACAACCTAGGTTTAATTTAAACCTACACCAGCCACTGGTAACTTTTGAACTAAATAAGATATGGAGATGGTTCTTTCGCTAGAATTTATTACAAATTTATTACATTCGACCCCACCTAGTTTAAAATCCCTACAGTGAAATCCAAGGGGTGAAAACAACCCCAAAGAGGTATTTTTAATTTTAATGACCCTAAAACGTGCAAATTCATCCGAGATATATTTTAATCTATCTCTTAGAAAAATTAAACAAATATTTCATACCCGGGGGTGAAAACCACCCCATCTACCCCAAGTACGTCCAAACACCGATAATCGAAATTTAGATTAAATTAAATTTTACAATATTGCAAATACAAACGTATTGCAATGAAACCTGCTTCATATTTTATTACATTTGAATTATAATTGAATAGAGCAAACCGCGATTTTATTACGCCTGCCATTTTCGAGAAATCGGGAGTGGTCAGCGTGAATCTTAAGCTAGCCCGTCCACTCGTACCTCCGAAACTACATAACGCATTGCAATGAAACTTGCATCATACTTTATTACATTTGAATTATAATTGAATAGAGCAAACCGCGATTTTATTATACTTGCCATTTTCGAGAAATCTGACGTGGTCCAAATTGAATGGTAAGCTAGCCCGCCCTCTCGCATCTCCGAAATTAAAAATCGTACTGCAATGAAACTTACATCATATTTTATTACATTTGAATTATAATTGAATAGAGCAAACCGCGATTTTATTATACTTGCCATTTTCGAGAAATCGGGAGTGGTTCGGCCGTGAATTAAAGCTAGCCCGCCTTCTCGTATCTCCAAAACTATACAACGTATTGCAATGAAACCTGCATCATATTTTATTATATTTTAATTATAATTGAATACAGTAAACCGCGATTTTATTACACTTGCCATTTTCGAGAAATCTGAGGTGGTCCAAATTTAATGGTAAGCTAGCCCGCCCTCTCGTATCTCCGAAACTAAAAAACGTATTGCAATGAAACGTACATCATATTTTATTGCATTTGAATTATAACTGAATAGAGCCAAACCGCGATTTTATTACACCTGCCATTTTCGAGAAATCGGGAGTTGTCGGCGTGAATCATAAGCTAGCCCACTCGTATCTCCGAAACTACATAACGTATTGCAATGAAACTTGCATCATATTTTATTACATTTTAATCATAATTGAATAGAGCAAACCGCGATTTTATTACACTTGCCATACGAGAGGGCGGGCTAGCTTATGATTCACGCCGATCACTCCCGATTTCTGGAAAATGGCACGCGTAATAAAATCGCGGTTTGGCTCTATTCAGTTATAATTCAAATGCAATAAAATATGATGTACGTTTCATTGCAATACGTTTTTTAGTTTCGGAGATACGAGAGGGCGGGCTAGCTTATCATTCAATTTGGACCAAATCAGATTTCTCGAAAATGACAAGTGTAATAAAATCGCGGTTTGCTGTATTCAATTATAATTAAAATGTAACAAAATATGATGTAAGTTTCATTGCAGTATGTTTTTTAGTTTCGGAGGTACGAGAGGGCAGGCTAGCTTACCATTCAATTTGGACCACATCAGATTTCTCGAAAATGGCAAGTGTAATAAAATCGCAGTTTGCTGTATTTAATTATAATTAAAATGTAATAAAATATGTGCAGGTTTCATTGTTATTCAATTATAATTAAAATGTAATATAATATGATGCAGGTTTCATTTCAATACGTTTTATAGTTTTGGAGATACGAGAGGGCGGGCTAGCTTTGATTGACGCCCGACCACTCCCGATTTCTCGAAAATGGCAAGTGTAATAAAATCGCGGTTTGCTCTATTCAATTATGATTAAAATGTAACAAAATATGATGCAAGTTTCATTGCAATCCGTTATGTAGTTTCGGAGATACGAGTGGGCGGGCTAGCTTATGATTCACGCCGACAACTCCCGATTTCTCGAAAATGGCAGGAGTAATAAAATCGAGGTTTGCTCTATTCAATTATAATTAAAATGTAATAAAATATGATGTAAGTTTCATTGCAGTACGTTTTTTAGTTTCGGAGATACGAGAGGGCGGGCTAGCTTTGATTGACGCCCGACCACTCCCGATTTCTCGAAAATGGCAAGTGTAATAAAATCGCGGTTTGCTCTATTCAATTATGATTAAAATGTAATAAAATAGGATGCAAGTTTCATTGCAATACGTTATGTAGTTTCGGAGATACGAGTGGGCGGGCTAGCTTATGATTCACGCCGACAACTCCCGATTTCTCGAAAATGGCAGGTGTAATAAAATCGCGCTTTGCTCTATTCAATTATAATTCAAATGTAATAAAATATGAAGCAGGTTTCATTGCAATACGTTTGTATTTACAATATTGTAAAATTTAATCTAATCTAAATTTCGATTATCGGTGTTTGGACGTACTTGGGGTACATGGGGTGGTTTTCACCCACGGGTATGAAATGTTTGTTTAATTTTTCTAAGAGATGAATTAAAATATATCTCGGATGAATTTGCACGTTTTAGGGTCATTAAAATTAAAAATATCTCTTTGGGGTTGTTTTCACCCCTTGGATTTCACTGTAGGGATTTTAAACTAGGTGGGGTCGAATGTAATAAAATAAATTTGTAATAAATTCTAGCGAAAGAACCATCTCCATATCTCATTTAGTTCAAAAGTTACCAGTGGCTGGCGTAGGTTTAAATTAAACCTAGGTTGTTCGCTTATAACTAATTTACGGCAAGGGTAATAAAATTAATTTTGGTGGAATAAATTTGTATTAAAAGTGTAATAAATTATGGTATAGAAATTTTGGTGGTGGGCCGAAATGGTTGGTGTAGCTTCAAAGCACTTGCTAAACGGTTCGAGTTCCAGCAACGAAATCAGAAATAGAGCAACAAATTAACACATAATTAGCACTAAATTATAAGATACGTACGAAATTTTTTTCGTTTGAGGGGTCCAGCTTAATATACGTAATATTCATACTATAAGCTAGAAAATTTTTCAGAATGCTGATCTACACTCTGGCATGTGACAAGGAAATGTAAATATGTAGTAGCGCAGACTTTTTTTGTTTGCTCCTTTTCAATTGTTTTTCTTTATAATAATAGGTTTGTTCCAACTAAAATTCAGAATGATTCCGAATTGTAATGCGTCTGCGCATTTTAATTTTCGTGTTCCAACACAAATTCAGAACCATTACTGATTTTTTGAGGATCCAATTCGCCGTTCCAACATGATTTTAGAACCAGTTAGGAACGATTCAAATAGTTCTGGGATTTTACGAGAATTTGTAATTCTGACCATGCGCGTCAAGCGTTTTGACTTCATAAAACTTAACTTCTAAAAGACTGCTGGTAACCCTTATATATGTTCCCTGCTGGTAACCTCATTGTTTTGAAAAAGTTATTCAAAAAATGTCTGATTTTGAAGAAAGTGATTTTGATTTATCTAGTTCATATTAAAATTACAACTATTCTAGTTGAAATATTAAAAATTCATCTACATCTACAAAAATTTACTAATTAGTTGATGTAAATAAAAGGTGTGCCAAATATGTCATACCTATATTCATTGAAGGGCCTTGGCTATGATCCATTGTATTAAACGTAGATAATAGAACGGAGTCATATGGGAAATATTAAATTTAAAGGGTAAACTTGGGTCTGTATTGTTTAGGTTATGTAGGTACAAGTATGGTACAAGTTTATGCCACTCAATATCAACAAGGGACAAGGGTTTATATTGTGATCTTTCCGAATCCATCGTTAATAATTGTATATTCCGTGGTTGATTCTAATTCTCAAAAAGCGTTCCAACAAAGTACCAAATTCTGAACCGATTCCAATTGACGCATGCGTATTTATTAAATCTGGAACCAAGTTACGAACTATCTTGAATTCTGTGTTGGAACAAACCTAATAAGTAATAATATATTAAGGTTGATTTTAACTATACCAATGTGTTCTGGTTTCTCCAATACGTTTAAATAAATCGTCGAGGAGTATAACTTTCAAACTGGCCGCACTTAGCCGAAAGAATTTTTTATGGTCTCCATGTACTAATCTGAGGCCATTTATCATTGTCAAATTTCGCATGCAAAAGTGTCTTATCCTCTCCCACGCTGTTTATGCAAAATTTAGTAAATAAATATGTATAATGTATAATGTTATCATTGTATTCCAATAACTTTTCAAGATAATCTGTACCAATACATCGCAGTCGTTCTCTCTGGGCTGTGGCAAAATGAAACGGTATTATTTATTCAATGAACGACCCAATAGAGTTGTTGATTGCCTAATATTCCATAAATGTTTAAATAGTTTTTATTCATTTTATACAAATATGTTAAGTTGTCTGTAGTTACATCCACATTTTTTGGTAGAACTGTAATAGATAAAATCATCATCACAAAAAATGTATTGACTTCATTTTCAAAACTAATTTTATTTTATTAATGATAATAACGATAATATAACCTCAAAAAGCATAAAATAAAATTATGGATCATGCACGTTTGCAAGACTCCTCTGGGGTTTTCCATGAGTTTGATCTCTGCAGGCCATCGTTTCAGTCCAAATCTCCACGTAAAGCGATTTGAGGTCGGGCTCGCGTCCGATTTGGTCTGTCCGGCGTAAAATAAAAAAGCTGATCTCTACATCCAGTAGAAGCGGAAGTAATAAAATATGTCCATTATTTTCAATCGATAGAACGTGATTTACGTATCTAAATTAATTTCAGGGTTACGTGTACTTTCCACTGTTAACCCACCCTGTATGGGGACGTGCTTAGGAATTTCTTTCTATTCCAGGACTTTTATCTAACTTACATTGTTGATGATGATGAGACTAACTTACTTGACATTTCGCTATGTTCTCTATTCACGCAACTAACTTCAATTGGGTCAGGCACGATATTGATATTTTATTGGTGTTTTATTTCCATGATACGGCATGAGAACTGAAATAGAATTTTAGACTAAAACAATTTATGTTGAATTGAGATAGGATGTGCGATGACACTAGTACGGTAAGTTTTATAGAAAAATCACAAAAAATAATCGGCCAACAGGTGTGCTATCTCTAAAATTCTGGTATAACCTCATGTACAGGAAGTTAGCCCCCACTTTTTCGAATTTTGGAAAAATGATTGTTGTGCTGTGTTTTGCTCAACTTGTGCTATGTTGTACCGGTGTCTGACTTTCATTATTCTTTTTAATTATTTTTTTATAACTGATAATAGAATTCGGGGCGAGAGTTAGCCCCCACTTTTTCGAATTTGGAAAAAATGAAAGTTGTGCTGTGTTGTGCTCAACTTGTGCTATGTTGTGCCGGTGTCTGACTTTCATTATCTTTTTTCATTATTTTATTATAACTGATAATAGGAATTCGAGTTAGCCCCCACTTTTTCGAATTTGGTAAAAATGAAGGTGGTGCTGTGTTGTGCTCAACTTGTGCTATGTTGTGCCGGTGTCTGACTTTTATTATCTTTTTTCATTATTTTTTTATAACTGATAATAGGAATTCGGAGCGAAAGTTAGTTGCCACTTTTTCGAATTTGGAAAAAATGAAGGTTGTGCTGTGTTGTGGTCAACTTACGCTGTGTTGTGCCGGTGTCTGACTTTCATTACCTTTTCTTTTTTCATTATTTTTTTATAACTGATAATAGGAATTCGGTGTAATAGTCAGCTCCGAATTTTTTCAATTTTGAAAAAATGAAGTTTGTGATGTATTGTGCTCAACTTGTGCTGTTTTGTGCAATTTTTAATAGAGATTATCTCAGACATCAAGGTCAACGCGGTTCTGTTGGCAATAATAGTCACTCTTGGTGCATGTAAAAAAGTTTATATGTGCGGGCACATCTGTGCCCACAGACAGCTTATTTTCGGCTGTCCTTATGTTTGTTTTTTGCTAGAACTTAAGAAAACTCGATCTACAAAAATAAAAAACAGAATATTTAATTAAAAATTCATCCGTCTAGCTTGACTGTTTTTCAGAAAAATTTAATTAAACATTTACATTATTATTGGGTCCATTTTATGCAATTGTAAGTTTAAAATCACAATTAGAATGAACAAAAATGTTTCGCTAAATAAGCACAAAACAATATATTTTCAAAATAAATCATATTAAACAACTTTATTTATTACAGCACACGTCGAGCACAATATCTAACTTCATTTTTTCAAAATTGAAAAAAGTGGCTAACTAGGTATCACACCGAATTCCTATTATCAGTTAAAAAAAAAATAATGAAAAAAGGTAATGAAAGTCAAAGACCGGCACAACACAGCACAACCTTCATTTTTTCCAAATTCGAAAAAGTGGGAGCTAACTACCACACCGAATTCCTATTTTCCGTTATAAAAAAATAATCAAAAAGGCTAATGAAAGTCAGACACCGGCACAACACAGCACAAGTTGAGCACAACACAGCACAATCTTCATTTTTTTTTCCAAATTCGAAAAAGTGGGTGATAACTACCACACCGAATTCCTATTTTCAGTTATAAAAAAATAATGAAAAAGGATAATGAAAGTCAGACACCGACACAACACAGCACAAGTTGAGCACAATACAGCACAACCTTCATTTTTTCCAAATTCGAAAAAGTGGGTGCTAACTACCGCACCGAATTCCTAATTTCAGTTATAAAAAATAATGAAAAAAAATAATGAAAGTCAGACACCGGCATAACACAGCACAAGTTGAGCACAAGACAGCACAAGTTGAGCACAATACAGCACAACCTTAATTTTTTCCAAATTCGAAACAGTGGGTGCCAACTACCACACCGAATTCCTATTTTCAGTTATAAAAAAATAATGAAAAAGAATAATGAAAGTCAGACACCGGCACAACACAGCACAAGTTGAGCACAACACAGCACAACCTTAATTTTTTCCAAATTCGAAAAAGTGGGGGCTAACTACCACACCGAATTCCTATTTTCAGTTATAAAAAATAATGAAAAAGGATAATGAAAGTCAGACACCGGCACAATACAGCACAAGTTGAGCACAACACAGCACAACCTTCATTTTTTCCAAATTCGAAAAAGTGGGGGCTAACTACCACACCGAATTCCTAATGTCAGTTATAAAAAAATAATGAAAAAAGATAATGAAAGTCAGACAACGGCACAAAACAGCACAAGTCGAGCACAACACAGCACAACAATCATTTTTTCAAAATTCGAAAAAGTCCCGACTTACTTCCGTTACATCTCATATTAGCATATAAAAATTTAACTATTAATGATAATGAGAATTTGACAACTGCACAAAACAGTACAAGTTGAGGAGAATACAGCACAAATTTCATTTTTTCAAAATTGAAAAAAGTCGGGGCTTACTGTCACACCGAATTCTTATTATCAGTTATAAAAAAATAATGAAAAAAGATAATGAAAGTCAGACACCGGCACAACATAGCACAAGTGGAGCACAACACAGCACAAGCTTCATTTTTTCCAAATTCGACAAAGTGGGGGCTAACTCGAATTCCTATTATCAGTTATAATAAAATAATGAAAAAAGATAATGAAAGTCAGACACCGGAACAACATAGCACAAGTTGAGCACAACACAGCACAACTTTCATTTTTTCCAAATTCGAAAAAGTGGGGGCTAACTCTCGCCCTGAATTCTATTATCAGTTATAAAAAAATAATGAAAAAAGGTAATGAAAGTCAGACACCGGCACAACATAGCACAAGTTGAGCACAACACAGCACAAGAATCATTTTTCCAAAATTCGAAAAAGTGGGGGCTAACTTCCTGTACATTATAACCTCGGGTATAACATGACAAATAGTAGTTCGTTACACAAGACATTTTAAATACTGTGGAACAGCTCAAAAAGGTAAAAGAAAATGTCAATATCAAGTCATTACTGTGTGAAAGATAAATATTAATGAAAAGTTTTTAAACAGTAGGTACTTGAAAGAAGCTTATCAGAAAATTAACTAGCAAATGAAATAGGTTTTAAACTAGAACTCGAAAGTCGTGTTTAGACCCCAAGTCAAAATATAGAAATGGCGTAAAATAAAAGAAGATGCTGAAGAAGTAGATGATGATAAAGACACACTGCTACATACTAAACTAATCGATATCTATTTACGTATATCTTGAATGTGTTTGTATCTTAAAAATTGCTAAATTTCACATCTCCCAGATCACACATTATCTTTACACTATCGTATATCTCTTCACCTAAGAATTTTGTTTTTACCAAATTGCAATTTAGTTACATTATTTCAGTTATTTCTGCTGTTCCGCTTGTACCATTGCCGTCATCTTTCAGATACGTAGAACACACGTAGTAGGTCATATCAAAGACAATAAACTAATAAGACTTTTCACTTAATGTAATTTCCTATCTTCCAAGTTTCGTTTTTTTTCGGTGATTTCTGATGCACCCGGAGAATGCGTGGATCTTCACAATTCATTCATTAAAACGAACATTTGACACGATTTCGAATATGACGAGAGCACAGGACCGGCTACGCCATGTCTACCACTGATACAAAACAATGATGACCTTTATAATATAATTAACACAAGCACTAAAACACCAAATGATTCAATCAAACAGATAAAACAACAAAAACTAAATGGAAGTAAGGAAATATCACGAAAGATGCATTCCTAACCTGGCAGCCACACGTGCAACAAGTGTAGATGTTCACTCATTTTCTATTTAACTTATTTGCCCTCCTCCCTTATGGGAGTTGCACGCTCACTCTCACTAGGACCTGTGTCCGGGAGGAGTCTCTCTGTCTATGTTCCGAAAAATTAGCAGTGAATTTTTTTCACACCGACGAGAAACTAAGCGCCTCTCAAGGCTGGAAACAGCTGACCTACTAACGTCCACCGTCCTGTGGCCATTCTGTCTGAGACGGGGCGCGACGGATTTATGGTGGCAAAGGTTTTGTCAATGAATGTCTAGTATTAGTTTACAGTGTTTGTGTTGTGTTAGGCCGGTCGTACATATAATTAAGTTCACAAGTAAGAACAATTACTTTTTAAAAATATTTATTAGTAAATACGGAGTACAAATTCTCTAGTAGACTAACTAATAAGAACTGAACTGTGGTTCGTTCATACATAGGGCTTAAATACTAATCTAATATAAACAATACAAGGGTTTGTTTACTATTCTCATGCTGGAGTTTACTAGAATATTGATAAATGCAAGATTGTCATTTGGATTTCGTTCCTACAAAATTAAATATAAGAACTTATCTAAGGGTTATGTTTACAAGCGTGCCCTGATGTTATTGTAAATAGAACTAAGAAAGTGTATTTGGTCACGTATACAGCTTCTAACATAATTATATACGCTACATGTCTGCAACATTTTTGATTAAGACATGTAGTGGACACATCACATCAGACAAATGTAAAGAAATTATAGACCTCGTCAATTTGAGTGAATCATGTCGTCGGATGAGGATGCATTACTGCTAGTGGCATTAGTACGAATAAGAAAAAGAAATAAAAGTAAGCGAAGATTTTGGATGCATCCATATTCAGCTCAGCATATACAATCGCAATATATTCAAAACTAGTCAATCAAAAGAAATGATGGAGGATCGGACAAAATTTTTATCATTTTATAGAATGACACAGACGAGCTTTAAGGGACTTCTTGATAAAGTTGGATCAAAAATCAAGAAACAAGATTCAAAATTTCGTGAAGCTATTTTACCAGAGGAGAAATTGTCGATTTTAATAGTTTTCTTGGTTGGAATTATATAACACTTCATATTTTGCCACTATATTAATGAATTTAATATTAAAAGCCGGGTCGTCCTTCATATTTGCTAGGAAGTACTGCATGCACCGCAAGATAAACGACAAATGACGCTTGAAATTAGAACATGCACGGTCGCATGAAAATTGTCGTCGACAAGATAGAGCTTGTTCGCGACAAGTCTGTCAGATGTACGAATCTCGGTTAATAATCAAGTGTTTTAAAATGAAACGAAATGTCGCAGACGTGTTGCAAACAAATGTTGCATATATGTACGACCGGCCTTAGTTTCCTGGATTGCACCTGCCAAACAGCAAGGAATTATTTTCTACGCATTACCTTTCTGCACCATTCAACCTTGTTAACAAGCATTTATAAGGTAAGACATGCGTTTTTTATACGTAGATAATTGTATGGGCTAGTGCGACCCTGTCATGATCTTCACTTCCGCGATGTCTAGTAATTCTCTGCGAATGGGTGCGAATTACCAGAGGGCGCGACCAGAAGTATTAATCGTCTAAGATGGAAGATTAGACAGGCTCCTTTGAATGTCTTCCGGAATCTCTTCCAGTAAAAAAGGGTATGAAGTATATCTCTCTTTAGTAACAATAATTTTTTTAATTGCGACCACGTAAATTGCAAAGGTGCTAGAGGATCTGCCTCTTAACAAGTCGCGTTTTTTGTCAAATCCTGGCAGTGGGTTTGAGAATTTTCATGAATGAGATTGCAACTCGGATTGCAATCTCATTCATGAAAATTCTGGGTGTGATTGTGACACACTTGTTGGACATTCTCTTACAATGTGCATGTGTGGGAGCCGGGTATATCACGGGAGCCGGGATATCAATCATCTCACTGTCTGAATGCGATACAATATAACGACTAGAAATGGGAGAAAATCGCTATCGCCATTTTCGTTCCCACCTCTAGCCCTACCGGGGGTCCAGACCTGCTGCCTGGGGTCACCCGTCGGGTGATAAAAGCATCTAAAATAATATTATTTTAAAGAAAATGCATACTAAAAATTTTGTATCTGGAATGATGATTTAATTATACTAAACGATTTTTCTTAATATTTTGATTAATTGTAAGGGTACTTTATTCTTCATGGTAAAACATCATAATTTTTTAAGTGCTGAAAGTAGAATTTATTTTTCAGTAAACATATTGTGGACATTTACTTTTGTAAGCTAAAATGATGAATTGAACAGACTGCCAAAGTGAACGAATTAATTCCAAACTTTACCTGCAGAAAGGATAAAAGCTACTGATAATGAAACAGAATAACTAAATACTAATGCTAATAAATAATTGGAATTAAAAAGTAAAAAAAATATTTGCCTCCCTTGAACTCGCGAAACCAGCATTATCACGTTTTGAATTCTACGACTTTCCCATTGCGCTATCCCGCCTGTTGATAAGTTTATCCGGACACGTTTACGTACGTAAACTGTACGTATCAACCTGAAAAAACAATTTTTACCGATTTTCTAATTGGAAAAGTATTTCGCTTCAGTATTTTGGTAATCAGAAGTGTTTGATAGTCAATACTATTGATTCCGTTTGGAATATTTCTCGTAGGAAAATAACCTATCTGAAGTTTAATTAATTTGACAGTTTTCGTGGGAGGTGCTTGTCTCGTTTGTGCAATCTCACATCGGCAGATAAAATGAGAAAGAAGTTGAGACGGACGTGACTCTCAATTTTCGAAGACGAAATAGACGTAGAAGGACTCGAGGTACGGTCTCGAAAAAAAATCTCAAAGGATTAGAGAAAGGACGGAACTTTCGCGTGAAGCGGTTTTCGAAGCCGTAAAATTAGAAAAAGGGTCTAGGGAGTCCCACCAAAAATTCGGGATTTCGGCAGACGTGACGGGGCCATTAGGCGCGAGGACAAACGCCGGTGCTAGCCTTATCTCTCGCTGAACGGCGATCGACGAGAATTTTGCAGAGGTTTTTTGAAAAAGTGTTTAAATTGGGAAAACGCTTAGGAAACGGGACGAAAATACCCTTACGCATTGGAGAAAGGCCGGGGGCGACCTCCGACTTTGTGGATTCGGCGACGGAATTTAGAGCGAGACAGAATCAACGCGTTTTAATATATATGGATATATGGATGGAGTGACAGGTGTGGCATGTTATATTTATCTTTATTTAACTATCATGTACCTACTAATATCTTGTGTCTTTGTTTCCAAATTGAACAAATTTTGATTTGAGGATCTGTATATAGGTATAATCAATAAACAGCCAGTCTTTTCATTGGCGAATGGAATTCGTAGAATATTGTTTATTGTTAATACTCAGAAATGCACTCCTAAGTAAATGAAATCAGTACAGAAAATGGAAAAAAACGCAGGAGTTGAATAAACTTCTCAACCTCGATAAAAATATTAGTGACTAATATAATGCAAATAGAATAATAATGATTTCGCCGTGACGAGCGGTACTAATAGCCTCATTTGATAAGAGATCTCACAGCGCGTTCAAAGGTTATTTACATGATACCTACTACTAATGATGCCAATAATACCGATCTTTGTTAAAAAGTGTTAATCTTGAGTGATTCACTCGGTGATTCATTGCGGTAAGACAACAGACGCGATATATATTTTTTCTTTTTTATCATTTTGGAGAAAGTATGCATAACCCAAATTTAAATTACTGCAGAAAACAGTTTTATCATACAGGTTTTAAAAGAAGTGTAAAATAGTTTCGTTTAGTGCTGTAACTACTATATCTACAGTATTATTAAAAAATCAACCGTCTTATAAATCTACATCTAGAGAACAGAGCTATTCGGGAATTAGTGGGTAAAAAAAATCAACAAATAAGTCGAAAAATAATAAATAATTTTGTTTCCGTTTCCAAAGTTTCCCAGATGTATTACCGGCTTTAGATATAGATACCATTCCTCTGGTTCAACTCTCCGGAGATTACCGACTTATTTAGTTAAGCACCTATCTTAAGAGTCCATTCACTAGGTCGAAATAAGCCCTAAATCGGCGTTCGTCTCGTGTCTAATTATAAAAAAACTATAAATGGTAGCGACTTTTAGTAAAAAAGAATTGAAAGATAAGACTTTAATCTAAGTCCCTATAGTAGTAATTTTTGGTATTTCTTTTTATTTTTAAAATTCCAGGCAAACAATCTTGTACTAAAATAGCGTATTTTCAAAAATTATTTTCTCTAAAATACATGTATTAAACAAAAATTTGCTACTATAGGGATCTTGTTTACCTTTTGATCTCTCCGGTGATATATAATTTATAACGCTAAAAAGAAATTTTGTTGCAATTATAAGACAAATCCGGTACCCTTGCAATGAGGGCTAACTTTATTTCCATGTGCCTTTTTACTTCGGCTTTACGTGCACCTCCGAAATCTTAATAATTCGATAGTTGGAATATATAAGTCTCCACCATAGATATATAAGACAAGGGAGATGTAATTGTTTACATTTTAAAGCAATCAGAGATCCCCTTGTTTACTCTTTATCTGGTCAACTGCAAGGTCTACTTTATGATTGTACGAAAAACTGTTGCCAAACTGTCAATTGTGTAATTTATATTTTCACATTTAAACTACCATGATTATGGGTTAAGGTTAAAATATTACATAAAAATATTTTTCCGTTTCCTAGTTAAGTAGATAAATCATATTTTGTTAAAAACGTTGCTATAAAAACTAACTTCATTACGCAAAAATGGAATGAACAGGCATCATTGCTCCCTACTCCAATCCGCATGTCCATTGATGCCGCTAACAAGCCCGAGAATCGTAGTATTTTATAGTATTTCTTTTGTGCGGTGTTGCTGGCAGTCGGAATTTTGCTTGTGTGAATTTTTCGGTGTTTTTCATAAGGATTTTATTACTATTCTTCAGAAAATGGTGCGTAAGTGTCAAGTGTATGGAAAAATGAATTCTTTATATTCAAAACTGTCTTTCCACAGGTAAATTTTGCCAAGTTTTGTTTGGTTATTCGGTCGCTATATTTGTCACGCCATATTTACGGATTTTCAGGGGCGTGCTGGCTGGCTTCCGTATCATTTTACGGAATATAGTATATATATATATACTATATTATATTATGGAATTGCTTTTGTTATTTTTTAAAATATGGCTGATGTGTTAGTTTTTGGAGTTACCTACACACATGCTTAAATACGATCAAAACCAGAATCCAAGCAAGAAGCTAAGGCATCATTCAGCACTTTGCTGCATAACAAATTAAAAAACCTATACCTAATGTTTGGTAAGTGTGAAGCCAACATGCAACGTTTGCACACAAAAATTAAAATCAGTTGCGTAACCAAGGTAATTTTTAAAGGTATCCTTTATACTAATCTAAGAGAAAATCACCATTATCAGGCTTTTAAAGAGTTATTTTGAAAACAGTAAGTCAAATAACTTGAAACAAAAAGTTGAATTAAAAACTAACACCATGTACATCTTTCTTATTTTAAATTATATTTCACTTTTAAATGTAATTGAACCCTGTATACAGAGTTTGGGTATCTTTGAAAAACTGAAAAATACTTTTTTACACTACTGTATATATAAGTTTTTGTAATGTAGTAGGTGTACCACCTTTACTTAATTCAGAATTTTAAGTGTTCAAGTTTCAATTCATATTCCCTACATTAAAACTCCGATACTAATTTAATTTCTAATCTCACAAGCTTTTGCTGTTGCAATGTATAGTACTGATTTTCTTAAAATTCCTTTTTTGATGTTTTATTATCATACCCAACCCTTCCAAAAACAGTACGCCTTTGGCGTCGGAAGCAAGTTCTCCCAAAACTTTTGCAACGTTGCACGGAGTCGGAATTTTGCCGTTCTTTCTCTCGGTATTCTTTGTCATACACATTGCCAATGATTGATACAAAACAAAAGGTTATTTATGAATGAACCGTGAGGTCTCCTCTTATTAAGTCTATGGTCTCCACCCATCGGCCACCCATCCTCTCAATCCGACCCAACATTCATGCCTGTCAAATCTACAGAGAATGGACCCTTAAGACTTCTTAAATTATCTTTAAAATTTTATTACAAATAGTCCTTTACTGATTCGGAAACTTAAGTTTTTTCACATGCACATAAAATTATCTATCATTATGATTCATATTTAAGTACTTATATAGTCATTATTTTTGTTATAAGTCTATAAGTCTATTGAACGTTCAATTATTTTATAAATACATTATTATCAAGTACCTACCAAGAGTTTGGTTTTTTTATGAAAATATACATACCAGCCGTTTGTATCTTATAAATAAATTTACTGTTTTTAGATTCACTAGAATTTTTCTTCATCTTATAAGAACCTTATACTGGACTTACGTTGGGTTAACGTGAACTTATGTATTAATATAATTCATGTTAATTGCAATAATCGATTTGACCTCGCGGCGTTAGATATTTAGAATTCGTCGAACGAAAAAAAAAATGTCCTCGTAGCGAAATTGAATCATGCACGGTGATTTGGTTGATTTTTTCGCGAAAATTAGAGAATTGTTCACTGGGTTGTGGTGAAGGTTGTCTATTGTGTAGTTAAAGAGCAAAACACACTTTTTTCACAAGATTCCCAAACGTTTGTGTCCTCCTTTCTTTCAATCCTTTCTTCTTTTACGTAAATGTAAAACAATCGAGTATGGTCGAGCCGTCGAGCCCGTTAAAAGAATAACCGTTGTTTTATTTATATTGGTGATAAGATCAAAGTTTATGTCGAAGACTGATAATTTTGCGGACCTATTGAGAATTCTAAAAACAGTGTCATTGTATACTTTTGTGTCTGTAAGATACCCTCATATTTCAATGATGTTACTACTCCTTCTATAAGAGAGTATTGTCGCTGCTTGCATTCCTGATTGAAATTGTGTTATCTTGACTTTTATTTGTCGTGTCTACCACCTCTTTTCAGGTTATTAGAAATACACAAGTAATCATAAAAAGTGTATAGCAGTACCCACTTGAGTGCGGCAGTATATAAAGTGTGTTTTCCTCTATGGGATCAGATAAGCTACACATTAATAATTATTATGTTTGGCATTAATAAAGTTTTTCTGATTAGTATTTTGAAGACGAAAGAAAACATCGCCATTGTCAACATCGTCGAGCTATCAACATTGTCAACTCATCGTTATACACCGTGTAATCGGATACCTACCGCAAATTAATGGTGGAATTGCAAATTCAACACAAAAGTGTGATGTTCAGCGCTTTCACACATATACTTAATTTGAACCATATCTGAAAGCATAAGAATCAGTTTTACCGTTATCAACCAAGCTAAGAAGGCTTCTTTTAAAATACACCAGCTGTTACCATGGGCGTCGCCTCGAAAATCTCTAGGGAGTGCGAAATAATTTTTTTTTTAGAATTTGCCTTCAAACAACAACATATTTTTCTATTCAGTTCACAGTGAATAGTAAAAATTATTTGGAAAGAGATTATTTAAAATTTAAGCAAATATAGGTTAAAGAGACCAAAAAATAAATGTTCAGTAAAATAAAAAATTCCACATCACAAAAACTACCGGGTATTGCTATGTTGTCTGCTTTTGTATACTTTGATAGTTGACATATACTGTTTTAAAAACTGTGGTACCTAATGGATAAGTTATAATAAAAGTGATATTTAAATTAATTGATTTTTTTTTTACTTTATTACGTTAAACCTTGAGATTTTAACAGTCCCTTAAAATTACCCAATTTTTTTTATTAAGATAAAATAAAAATTTAGTATTAATATTCATTATGTAGATGTTTTTAAGATGCAAAGTAAAATGTGAAAAATAATAGAATTAATAAATTGATTTGCACCTCATTTTGATTGCATCATAAAATAACAGTAAAACGAAAAACTAACCTAACCTAACCTATTGAGATATGGTACAGCTGTACAAAGTTTTCATTTGGTAGGACATTTACACACATACGACATATTATAAGTACATATATTTATTATTGGTCATCGCTTTAGAGGGCAGGAAGAAATGGTCAATTATTGTTAGTATTGTCTCATTCAAACTACAACAAAGAACTGATCAGGCATCTTTTTTTATTGATGGTGGCAACTCTTGTTACAAAAAAAAGAGAAATGGTACTCGATATTTTGTTTTGTATATAGATGAGTAAAAAATTACAATACATTTTATTTGTAAATATTAATTTAGGCCATTTTTTAATTATGTGACGTATTTAGTATTCGCCTCGAAAGCCGGGGGGGGGGGGCGCTTCCCTGCCCCCCCTTGGTGCCGCTCATGGTTGTTACTTTACCATAATACTTTCAATTAATTTTCAGTAAATTGACAGTTGTGATATGATTCACAGATCCAATGTACACATTTTACTTTATGACTCGTTCAAAAAGTGTATGCAGGCAGCTATCCACTATTTATTAACATGTAAACAGCTGCCAATCATTATTAAGTGAACACAAGAAAGTAGGTACTGACAGATGAGAAATTACATAGGGGAAAATAGAAATATTTAAATATCTATAGATTCGGCTAGATGTGGTTCTCGCGATGTTCTAAAGTAGCATCACATATCACAGTTGTTATTTTATTGTGTAAATAGGACGTTTAACATTTAATGGTGAATTTATTATTATTGATTTATTTAAGTTTTATGTAATACCTAAAACGGCAATATACCTTCTTATATTGTACTAATCATCGCCTGAGTTTTTAAATTTAACATTTTGGTGCGGTGAATTCCATCAAGTATTAGAATTTAAAATTCTAAAAACCAGCCAATTAATTTAAAAACATATTTTATGGTTTTTTAAATAAAAGGTTTTTCCTAAAAAAAAAACTAGGAAATTAGAAACATATGTACAATTAGACAGAAATTGTAGAATATAATTTTTAAAAAATACCTGTACAGAGTGATTCACTTTCGAGTGTGTAACATGGGTATCTCGCTTATTATAAAAGATAGACTATAGGTTTAAATTCGGCAAAGTTGCGGAATTTTGTGCTCAATAAGTTGGCGCAAAGAAAACCCCCATATCTGCTTTTGTTTCTGAGCAAGAGGCAAAAAAATATTTTTTCCGGTTTTCGTTTTCTAGCCATAACTTCTATATTTTTGAAAATATTGGCTTATCGGTTTGACATTATTAGGACACTTTCTTGAGACTAATACGATGCCGTAAACCGTTTTTTAAAAAAATGTCACTTCTATTGTAAATCATCGTCAACTTTATTTTTTCTTATGGGAGCCAATATAATATATGTTAATGTTTGCCTAAAAAATAAGGGCATTATGAAGGAAAATAAGTATTTTTTTGAAAATGTCTAGTGAGCCATGGCCATGACAGTCAATTCTTGACAAACCACAAATGGCACTTATAATTTTTATAAATTGCATCTGTGGAGTACTGCACATTGAATGTTACGAGAATCAGGATACAACATTCTACATGATTTCATATTTGAGTTGGCCTACAGCTTCAAGTTCTTAACCTACGTCAGATCATTTATTTCCTTAAAAGCGCTTAAAACGTAAACTTACCCTTCTCCTTGCTGCATATGGGCCGTCAATCTATAAATCACAATCGCTAATAAGAATATCTACATGCATTCTTGGGCAGGAAATGGATCTTTATAAAATTGTTTGAGAGTTCTCTGTGAGTGTATGTATGTATGTATCCAGCACCTGTCACCATTATTTCTGTCATTACGTCATTACACACGGCGGTCATGGGAGTAAGTTCCAGCTGAAGTAGAAACAATTTTATATTTTCTTAAACTGGATGAAATCCTCTCAATGAATGATGATTAAAGAACATATTAGAAATTACTTCAAGTCGAGCTTCAAGTTGGCATGGGAACGCTATACAACTTTTTTCTTCAAATATTATTTTGTTGATTTTTCATTATTTCAATAGACAATTTTTTCTCTTTTCAGCAGAGTTAAATAGTTAAAATTGTCTATTGGAATAATGAAATATCAACGTAGTACGTCATGAGATAAAAAAAAGGTGAGTAAGGATCCCACAACAAAATGTAATGGGCAAGTCGTGGTAATAAAGCGTCTTTGCATTCATATTATCCATATAAACGCCAAGCAACGTGGTCCGCGGTCAGTATTTGGATGGGTGACCATGAAAAGAAGACCCGCGAACTTCTAATCTAGTGGTCTGTACGTTGGTGAATTCACAGAGGCAATACAAACTTGGATGAGGTTTTGAAGAAGACGTACCATCCCTCGGAAAGGATGTAAAGTCGGAGATCCCTTGTCTGTGAAATGATGGGCAAACTCCATGTTATTGCATTACAACTATTACAAGTCAACAATTGGGATAAATACAAGAAGGTGGCCAACCGTCCTGCGTCCTGTCGAGATATCTCACAGGGGCGCGAAATCTCTGGAAACTCGGACATTTCATTCAATTTATTGTGAATCTGGCAATGTTGCTGGCTTTCGTCTCTCACAAATTTCTAAAATATTTAATAGTGTTTTAAAGTAGTTTGTTTAGTTTTGTTATAATATGTAGATACCCACAAGAATAATATTTTTATTCTTGTGGGTATACCTACTGGCGCCTATTTGTATTTCTATTAGTTGTATAAATTGAAACCATGGTACGCTCATTTGAGTATATCCCTCTTACTGCGAAAACAAGCCCCATGTATATCGTGATTGAATATATATTCTGGACAGTATATCGATGAAATAAGATAACAAACACATTTTCTCATTTAACATACTTTTCGTCTAATTTGCATATGTTAGTAGGGAAAAAAAGCAACTCAGTAATTTGAATGTTAAGTGTAATTACATATTACGAGCCTTAAACATTTTAAAGAGATCCGAATTGGTAAAATTTACAGGTATTTTACGTTTTCACTTTTAGGTGGACCACCCTGTACGTATTGATGCAATTTCGGACCTTCACAGGTGCTTTATCCTTGGCGACTTGATTTGAACGAACGTACGCGGATGTGCGAGATTTGCTTTATGACCGTTTTCCGTGTGTTACCCATACCAGGTTATATTATGTTTATTGATATACACCTATAATAAGGTAGCAGAAACCAATCTTTATTTTAAAATTACAGCCATGGTACATAGATAGTTGTTATACTGTAAAATTATTGTGAATAATAATTTGATTTTATTTATTGAATTTTTGGCTAGAGCAGTTCAGAGGTCCAATATGTTTCCTGCACTTCAAATTGTTAGACTGCAGAAATAATACCTATTACGAGTTTGGCAGATACTGTTAAACAGTATCTACTTTGCGCAAATATATCATTTCCAATTTAAGGGGAACTTAAATATGATATTTCTATTTTAAAATGGACAACCTATATATTGCCCAAATTTGGATAAAGCACTACCATTATTATTGGGTTTCACAAGTCTGTCATAGGATTGTAAGGATAATCGACATGCGATATTCTGAAATGGAAATAAATAGAACATTAGCACAAGTATAAAGATATATACAGTAATTTCACTCGGCAAAATCTCTTTGATGTTGGTGTCCTTAAGTTTTGTTTTTTTAACCCCCCAAAAAGACCACTGCACATACTACCCAAGCACAATCATGCGCATTAGTGACCGTTTTTGGGCGACACGCACAGGTCCGGACTATTATTTTTTGAAGTAAAAAAGGTGGCCTAACAGAATTTCGTTTACAAATGAAACAATATTTTGTAGCCATGTTACACACAATACAAAACACTTATCAAAATCACAAACACAAACGCCTAGACACACAAACGTATGCTGATTACCTGTAAAGCAAAAAGCAAATGTGCGCCCATAAAATAGCATACGCCGGCCCATTCCTCCCCTTCTACATCTGTACCAACGCGCATACTACCCAAGAGCAGACATGTGCATTAAAAACTTTTGTACAAAAAATTTTAAGAGTGAAACTACTGTATATATCTTTATACTTGTGACATTAGGTTGTTCGAAGGACCATATTTCTACCTTAATTAGTTCGAAGGACCATATTTCTACCTTAATTAGTTCGACATAAAAATTTTAGGAAATAGTTTATGTAAAATTCAAAGTACAATTCTGTATGTAAGTAGGTAATTAACTGCAACCGCTAGTAGTCGCTTAGAAAATCATTTAAAATCGATGATTTACGTACCTTAAAATTAGTCACTTATACTTCTGTCACTTTGTTCTAATTCCATTTAATTACATACCGTGTTTTATTGTTACCTTCTTAACAAAAAATAAACAGCTCTAGTTCACGCTACATTATTTAAATCAATTTAGGTACTTATTGTTTTGTTTTGCTTCACCAGGCTTTTGTATTGGTAGAATTTTGTTTCAAAAATAATTACTCTGTAATCTATTAGGTATTAGGTGATCTATGACTAAAATTAAAAAGTAATCATATTCTTGTAATTTGTAATTTAAATGTAATACGAATCGACAATATTATACCACACAGACTCTATTACACTCGACGCTATATGCAAATATTTACTAAATTGAGGTTATTCATTTATTATTTTACCTATTAACATGAATAATGCCCAGATTTCATATGCAAACTCAGCAAAATATCTAGGCATCACATTAAACGCAAGATTTCGCTTTCGAAAGTCCATGTTAAAAAGAAAAGAGAAGAGCTAGACATCAGATATAAGAAAATGTATTGGCTACTTGGTAGACACTCCTGCTTATCAACTTACAACAAAATACTGTTGTATAAACAAATCCTCAAGCCAGTGTGGACCTATGGAATACAGCTCTGGGGATGTGCCAGTAAGAGTAATATATTTTCTTCCAAAGATTTCAGAACAAAGTAATGCGAAACATCGTCAAAGCGCTTTGGTACATCAGAAACAGCAACCTTCATCGAGATCTTCAGATGGACACTGTAGAGCAGACAATTACTAAATTTGCAAGGAATCATGAACAACGACTCCATCAACATGTGAACATCGAGGCCATCCAGCTCCTCGACAACACTAACATAGTAAGAAGGCTCAAGAGGGTTAAGCCCTTTGAGTTAGTGAATTGATTAGGTATATCAGTATAAAAGCAGAGTATTCTGCGGTTAGTGTTACACGTTAGTTTTAGTGTAATTAAGTTATCAGGCCCTAAGGTACACTAGTGAGTAAGACCTTACTTCTAAGATTTTCAGCTTTAGTTAAATTAGGATAGAACTAAATTACTCTGATCTCCCTTTGATCAGATTGTAATAACAGCAAAATACTCCTCAAGGGTTATTTTCTATATATAAAACAAAATTTATTATTTATTGCAAAATCGTTAAAATTAAGCCAAACTATTCATTTAAAATTTCTTGTGGGTACCTTAATTTAATTTTCTATAATACCTCCTATATCATTTGGATAAAAAAAAATCTATCAGAAATACATTTTTTGCCACATTTATTCCAATATTAGGTAAAGGACCATGTTGTTTATGATGTAAGCAGATAGTACCTTCATGTACCACGTTTAGACCAGGATGTTTAAAATAAAGTTGCGTGAAAATAAATGCTTGAGAAAAAGTTTTGTGATAAAACTGATAAATAGTAATCGATATATTTGATATCGCATGTAATTGGAGCATATGCGCCTATACTGTCGTGGCAACTTCTTTATCGATTGGTTTTATTCAAATATGTGAAAATATACAGGGCGTTCTTCTATTTATAACATTTTTCTAAGACTATTTGTGAAATCGTTGCTGTATTCATTTAATATGTAGATAAAGAGCATATGAGCCGCTCAACACTGTAGTTAAAAAAATTTCAAAAATGAACTGGTAATATGTGCAAACTTTATGATTAACTGGATTTAGAATGTGGTATGGATTTTTATAAAGGTGTATTGCACGATTTTCGGTTTTCAATTAAATTACTATAAATTGAGGAAAGTGTTTCAACGTTCAAGTAAAAAGCGAAAACGCGTATCCATACATCATTCATTAATTATTCGTTATCGAGAGTAGTAGAAAATTAAAAGCAGAACTGTAAGTAGAGCGCATTCAAAGCACAGTTACATCGTCCGCGATTTTTCCATTTTATGGTCAAACCGCACTGTAAACAATGACGGATCTACTACTCGTGTCGTAACTTTGAAGAAACCACTGACTGAAACCGTTTTTAATTGCTTATAAAAACACTGTTCACCGAGTGTTAAGGACAAAAAATTACGAAACTGCTGGCTGTTGGTAGTTTCACTTTACAGTTTACCAAACAATCAATTTCATCATGATAAGTAATAAGAATAAGTAAGGTATACAACGGTCAAGCGAGTGTATACAGTATTAGGCTTCTTAAATGCCCGAATGTCTGCTTTATTAACATGGATATGTTTCTATAACAATGTAAATATATGTTATATGTAAATATATAATTTTACAAAAAATTTAAATACTTCTGGATATGTAAATATATTAAATAAATATTTTTTCAATCAAATATATTCATAAAACCATATATGCTAAACCACCAAATATGCACGAGCTATACAATTGGGGCATTGTATATCACTTTTTAGGTTGGTACCTATGTACAGAAATGTAAATTATAATAAATAAACAGTGTTATTTAATAATAATTTGAAAGTAGAAAGTTGGATTTATACGTTTTGAACATTTAAAGGGCCCAAAATCAGTACTTTATTTTATTGTATTAAATACAGAGTTTATACTCTGCTTATTTCGACTGAAAAATATATACCTTTAATAATTAATTTTCACTAATTATGCAAAAAGGCGTACCTATTTTTATATAATAGTCAACTTTAAATAAGCAAGTCTTTCAACAATATGATTATACAAAATACAAAATTCATTGTGAAATGTTCTTTTGTTTATAACATTTCTGTATCGGAAGACAGAACTGTATAAAAAGGAGTGTAACTTTTTATTGATTTTCTCCGGAATTAAATATTTATTATTTATAAATAATAGTAATAAGCGAATTAGCTATGAATCAAATTGTAATTAACAGCTCCATGTAATCATTAATTATACAATATCACTTAGTGAATTATTGAAAAAATTATTTCCAAATGTATTTAGTTATATACAATTAAACATTATTTTCTTTCCTTGACTGCAATATAGGTGCCCAGGAAAATTAATAACTTTTCCGTATCCTTGGTCATATCGTAATGACATGACCGAGCTACATTTACTGTGTTTCCTTTCACACATTTGAGCTGCTAATAGCTCATATGTGTGAAAGGAACACAGTACAGGGTGGCCAAATAAGAATGGACGCCGGCTGTATCTCAGAAACTACTTATCGTATAACTTTAGGAAAAAAATTCTGACAAGTAAATCGGACAAGAGAAATCGCTGGAAATTATTTTCAAGTTCCTAGAATGACCGCTAGGGGTCGCAATTGCTATGACCAGTCAGAAAATGGGATTTTTCTCAAAAATATGCCAAGTTAAGAGGTATTTTAAATAGTGGCATTGTAATATTTGTAAAATTTGCAATATTTTTCTTGTAATGCACTTTGCTCTATCTTTAAAAATAAAGTGGTGGGGGAAGGTTAAACTTTATTTTATTCAAATAAGAATAACTCCGGTTTGGGTTAACAGAATTAAACGAACTAGGGCTCGTTTAAAAGATCTTTTCTTACTGAATAATCTGCAGTATATACTGTTCCTGAACTTATTTTACCGTGGTAGCTAGAGGGCGCTGTTTGACATCGTAACAGTTATTGCGCGTTTTCATAAAAATTTTAAATGGCAGGCTATGTCTATTTTTACATAGTTAAATAGAGCACAAAATTTCCAAAAAATCTGCTCAAACCGCAACTTTCTGTCTTCTCTCTAACGGGAGATATTAAGAGAACAAGTAAAATTAGGCTGCCGCCTATATAGGCCTATAATAGTCTAATTAAAAATTATATTAGTAGGCTATGAAACAAAAACTATGTTCCTTGAGTATGTTTTAAACCGTAGTTTGAGTTACTCCAAGGTATTTCGCAATAGTTCTAGTACTTAGTTGAGGATTAATTCTATATAAGCTAACACATTAATAATGTTCCCTTCGGTGCGAGCTCTGCGTTGTCTAAGGTATACAGTTAGATAAACATTTCGAGTTTTCCGCAAAAGGTGAATTACTCGTAGAAAAACTTTTTTATTGGGGTGCCGTCTATCAGGATATTGTTGCGCATATACTCTCGCAGCAACTGTAGCATTTCTCATTGATTCAAAATAAACTCTTACCATGTCAAATAACTCTTCGTTTATATAAATCATTTTGTAAGAAAAAACGAACAATAAACTACAATTCAGAATAAACAAGAAAACAACACGAACAACAAGAAAAACCCGGACAATACAAACTTAATAAGACATGAAACGACATTAACTAAATGACATTAAGATGTAACTAAAACGTTTTAATATTTTGACGTACCTATTTACCTCTTTTTGTTTCATAGCTTACTAGTATAATTTTTAATTAGACTATTATAGGCCTAGGCGGCAGAATAAACTTTATTTGTTCTCTTAATATCTCCCGTTAGAAAGAAGATAGAAAGTTGCGGTTTGAGCTGATTTTTTGGAAATTTTGTGCTCTATTCAACTACGTAAAAAGAGACATAGCCTGCCATTGTAAAATTTTTATGAAAACGCGCAATAACTATTACGATGTCAAACAGCGCCCTCTAGCTACCACGGTAAAATAAGTTCAGGAACAGTATATACTGCAGATTATTCAGTAAGAAAAGATCTTTTAAACGAGCCCTAGTTCGTTTAATTCTGTTAACCCAAACCGGAGTTATCCTTATTTGAATAAAATAAAGTTTAACCTTCCCCCACCACTTTATTTTTAAAGATAAAGCAAAGTGCATTACAAGAAATGATTGCAAATTTTACAAAGATTTCAATGCCACTATTTAAAATACCTCTTAACTTGGCATATTTTTGAGAAAAATCCCATTTTCTGATTGGTCATAGCAATTGCGACCCCTAGCGGTCATCCTACGAACTTGAAAATAATTTCCAGCGATTTCTCTTGTCCGATTTCCTTATTAGAATTTTTTTTCCCAAAGTTATACGATAAGTAGTTTCTGAGATACAGCCGGCGTCTATTCTTATTTGGCCACCCGGTACATAAATGATGAGTTTTATTAATTAATAGGTTTGTCTATGGTTTTATAACAGAAAATAATTATTATCTATCAATCTAAGCAATGTTATAATTAAAGTAAAAGAAATTAGAATTTTCTTTACGATATACGAGGTATATCGTCAAGATTTACACACATTACACGGAGGCAAATCCACAGTTTATCTATTAATTTATCGTTGATAATAATTTTCAAATTAATGAAAGAAAGAAAATAAAAATGTACTTATTCCCTAGAAATGTTTTATATGTTTTTATCATTCCTCATGTCATTAATTATATTATAAGCAGTATATGCAGTCATAAAAATAAGTATTAAAGATAACAGCTACAGTTAAAATTAATTCAGATTTTATCTGAAACGGTCTGTCATGAAAAACTAGTCGTCACTACCACGCACGGTGTACATTGATAAGGTAAAAATAATGTTCACCTTTACTATCAAAGGTATAATCGCTAAAAAAAGTTATATAGAAATATTCGTCAATTTTCACGTATCTATACTCTATATAACGAATAAATATTATGTGAATTAAACTTCTTTTGGATAACTACTAGTACACGAGTAAATGTACCGTTGGGTGAATTATGTAGGACCTAGAAAAAGTAAATAACTGTTTTGGTGCAAATATATAAGTAAACGAATAATAAGGTATAAATAGAAAAGTACCGCTTTGTCCCAAATACGAACCAAGTAATAAGAAAAACTGGCACTTATAATGACCCTAACTTGTTTATAAATAATGGAATTTTGTAAGGTATAAATTCTGAAAACTGTAAAAGGTGAATGAAATTAGATGGAAATTTTCTCAAGCAATAATAATAATACAATATCTCTGAGACATATAACATTTGAGACTTATTAATATTAGTATTAACTTATAATTAACCAGCGGAAAATAAGAAAAACACTGGAATGAATAATAAATTAAGTTTAGAAGTTATAATAATATTAGCCAATTTATTCGGATCTATTATGTAACATTACAATTATTGTAGCAAATAGCAAACTGAATTAACGCGATTAAATAACCTATCAAAGCCAAACCAAACGTCTACGAGAAAATTGTAAACAACAAATTAGTACGTGTGCTTGTTTCCTCCCGTTCAGAGGTTTAGGAGACATTAGGGCGGGGGGCAAGTGCTCCTCCGTGCCCTCCCCAGTAGGCGCTCATGTATCTAGTGTGTTATTTATAAAATAATCCAATATGTGAATACCTATAAGTTTCCTGTTTGTAGACCCTGCTGGCCGCAAAACTTGAACTTGTGTTTCTTAAAATATTAAACACATTTTTATCCACAAATGATAAATATTAGGTAAGCTTCTATCAAATTTTCCGCGAACTGAACATTAGCGTGCGTAGGTTATCATCAGTATAATTCATTTTTAGCTCTAAGTAATATGTAACATCTGCTTGTAGAATATTATTAGATGTTTCAGAAATAAAAAAAAAAAAAAAATATATGGGTATATGAAAAAGTTCATGGATGTTGAAATCAATTATTCCAGTCTGTTCTTTTTCATTATTGGATTGTACTCACAGAAGTATTTTAAGGTGGTTTGTTCCCTTTTATGTTTCAATAAGTGCACAGAAACATGTACATATAACGTATTTATTTGTCATAACATACTGCCACATTAAGCTTTTATTTTTTTCCATGTCCATACTTCCTTATATTTTAAAATGAAGATGTCAACTTAAACTGTGTCTTAGAAATAATTAAGCTAAATAAATTCATTTCAATCATTTCCATAAAGTATGCTACGCGTATAAAGAATATAGTTTTTCCAGTCTAATCTCTCCCCCCTTTCTATTTTAGCAATCCTATGATTATTCTGATATTGTTCCTACTCAACGTGGTTTTTGACTGGGCTGCTTTGGGTTCCTTTAATATCACCACCCAGTCTTATCTGACCATTCTTCTAGTGATCTGTCCATTATCCAATTTGCGATGGTTGAGCCCGATCTCGGGATCTATTTTCCTTTCCATATCTATTCCAATGGCCAAAAATCTGTCAGGTTAAGCTGATTGCCCTATTCCGGTAGGTCCAGAGAGCTGCTACCACAAAAATACAGATTATTTCTGTGGCTGATACACACCAAGACCATACATTCCTGAATTAAGAAAGAGGGAGCCGTATTTGCGTATCAGAAAATGCTGATTTGATCTGATCCGAGATGAAGACACAAAGACCGCTCCAGATAAAAAATTATATACCGACAGCAAATACTTTGATTCAACGAAGGAAGTCACAGTGTCACTATTATTGTTTCGACAGTCGCGCGTCTTATTAAATTCTTCAATCAACAATGAAATAGGATAATATATTATTAATCATAGCCCTTTTAATTGTCTATTCTAATACGATGCCGTGCTGTATCGTATTATTCCAGTTTCAAGAAGTAATGTGTACGTAATGTATTTGGTCGGTGCAGCTCGGTTTAATGTGATTCATGTACAAAGGTTATCCTCTTTCTCTTTTACTTGAAACGAATCTAGTCCCCGTGCAATTTCTACGCCGCGGACCAGGTTTCTATCTTGAAATTATTATTATACAGTAGTTGCAAGTCATTCATCTTGGGGGCTATCATCTATAAAACTCGTCATCGACATTGTTCGCTATAATTTTCTTATAATGGATTTAATTATAATTTTCACATTACTGGAAATTATTGTGGTTGGCTTATTGTATTGACCGTTCGGGGATGGGTATGTTCATTTAAACATGGTTGATATGCGCGGGTAAGTCTATGCATTTATTAAATTTCTATTTAAATATTAAGTTTGATATTGGCTACGACTAACTGTCCTTCTGTGTTATGAAGGGATGTGAACTAATCTTCGACTTGTTTAGCCGTCGTACTAAAAAGTGGTATAGAAATTTCCCATTTCATTCATATAGGGAATTAACACAGGGTTAATACATATTCAATAATAATAATTTCTTGTCATATTCGAATTCACGTATTTAATTTATGTGAAATAATTAAAGCACTTTTAATATCCTGTTTGATTTTCTATACTTAATTTAATTGCCTCGAATGAATTTGTATTAATATTTTTATTAAAAAAACACTTAAAATTGGACGTTTGGTTCTCAGAAGATGATTTGATGATGATAAGTGGGAATCAACACTGATGAATTTATGTGAGAATATTTTATGTATAAGACTAGTATATAGGATGTTTGTTAAGCAAGTCACTCTGACTTGTATAAAACTGGATGTACTGATCGCAGGAAATTTGATTTGATGTATATATTATATATTTTTTCTGTTTTATTTGATTTGTATCTTTCGTTTTGATTACATTTATTGTTTTTGTTTCCAGTACCCAATGACGATTTTACCACCATATGACACGGCTAGGAAGAAAGAACCATCAGCCACATTCAACACGGAGAGAGAAGCATGTCTGAAATATTTCGAGAAATGGAGCGAGACGGATCAGGTGGAATTTGTGGAGAATCTGCTTGCCAGGATGTGCCACTACCAACACGGCCACATCAACTCTTATCTGAAACCAATGCTACAAAGAGACTTCATTTCTTTATTACCAAGTTAGTATGGTTCGAAAGCACCAAAATTACTTAACATGATAAGATTGATTACTTAGATTGAAGTTATTTATGATAGATACACTATTTCTGTAGGAGCCCTAACAGCTAAATATTTCGAGGGGCGATAATTTTGGCATTAACATTTAATAATGTCACACAAGCTTGGAATAAAAATATTTTACATCAGCGTTCTCATTTTACAAACATTTATAGCAACAATTCGATGTCTGCTTTACAAATAATTCACTTTATTCTAGTCGACAGAGGCAATCACAATAATATTTTGTATAATTTGCTGAATGTAAATATTTAGAAACAACACTTTTTACCCCCAAAATCCAGTATGTGCTGGAAATGACGTATGCACATTGTTAGAAAAAGTGTGTTCGTCGATATGTCATACAGCAATAGGCGTAACCCTCAAAATATGGTAAAATTCGCTACGTATCTTAGGCGTTACTAAAGGGCAAAACAGATTCAACAAAACAAAAAGGGCAAAAGAAATTTAGAAACATATGAATGCAAACTATATTTATGAAACACTAAAAATAAACACATTTTTATTTGAGCATCAGCGAATCGAGGCATTGTTGTGTTTAATAATTCAATAACTTGTTGACAAAAATGTCAAACTATTTATTTTGGAAACGGACACTGCCATAATTGATTAAAAAATGAATAAGTGAAAAAACCACTAGCGCATTTGTCACTGCAAAAGTTGCAGGTAACTTTTGTCGCTCTCAAAGGGACAATTGCACTGTGGCATATGCAATTTTTTGTATATAAATTAAATTGTCCCGGTAATAAAGTCCTTTAAAACATATTTATCTAGTACTGATAACATTGACTTTAAGCATTTTGAATCACATGTATATATTTTTTTTTAGAGAAAGGTCTTGACCACGTGGCTGAGAATATATTATCGTATTTAGATGCAGATAGCCTGAGGAATGCAGAACTAGTTTGTAAAGAATGGTTTCGAGTGATCTCAGAGGGTATGTTGTGGAAAAAATTGATAGAAAGAAAAGTGAGAACAGATTCCCTGTGGCGAGGATTGGCAGAAAGGCGATTGTGGTAGGTATACATTCGTGATGCTAGTAGATACCTCAGCATTAACTTTTCACTTTTAACTAGTTTACTCTTGAAGCTTACGAAATAAAAATATTTACGAAAAGTGAATCCCTAAAAAAGCTACTCAATCCTCCGATCAAATATGTATAGATAAGTAATTGCCTATTTGTCAGTATATAAAATAATCGTTTCCAAGAATAACAAAAAACACAACCTCAATTTAAAGAAATTTCCTGTCACAGTGCCTAACGGCATGGGCGGCTATGTTTTAAGGGGTGAAAATAATAATTATAAAACTAAAAGTACAATAAAGTGGATACTCGAAGCGGATGGTTCTTTATGAAACATCGTGAAAATAATTGTTTTGAAAAAAACATTGATCTCATTTAGATGTTCCAAGAAATATATAGAAAATACTCTATATACTAGTATTTCGGCTTGTTAGGCCTTTTTCAATAGAGTAAATGCCTATTACTAAATATTTTCAAGCGCGTTTTCGTTATTTATTTGTTTACGAGCCTACCTCCGATTGATTCTACCATCTGGCATCTGGTGAAGCCCGAGTTTTTATTACCGTTTCTAAGAAGGGCGAGAGTGTAAAGTCTATCTGATCATTGGTAGTACACGGATTTATAATTAAAGATTTTTTAATTTCTAATTGCTCTAACAGATCAAAGCGCTTTCCTTTCTTTTCCCGATGCAGTACCTTTACATTTTTCTGATCTATAAATTCAGGATTAGCGACGCGTTGTATAGAAAACAATCATTTTATAGATCAGAAAAATGTAAAGGTACTGCATCGGGAAAATAAAGGAAAGCGCTTAGATCTGTTAGAGCAATTAGAAATTAAAAAATCTTTAATTATAAATCCGTGTACTACCAATGATCAGATAGACTTTACACTCTCGCCCTTCTTAGAAACAGTAATAAAAACTTGGGCTTCACCAGATGCCAGATGGTAGAATCAATCGGAGGTAGGCTCGTAAACAAATAAATAACGAAAACATGCTTGGAAATATTTAGTAATAGGCATTTACTCTATTGAAAAAGGCCTAACAATCCGAAATACTAGTATATAGAGTGTTTTCTATATATTTCTTGGAACATCTAAATGAGATCAATGTTTTTTTCAAAACAATTATAAAAGTACAAATTAGAATATTTTATTTTAGTAAATACAAAGTTTAAGATTTAGATATTCAAGAACAACAATTTATACACATTTGTGTATAATATTTACTACATCATTTATAATAGTATTTAATATTTTACTATCAAAAAACAATTGTAAAATCATTGATGATCCCTCTCGCGATCGCCGATTCTACGTTTATGCATGGCTACTTACCAGTGTAAACCACGTCCATTGGTGACAGTCACAAAATCCCTAACAATTTAGGCGGTAAATTCAAAAGGCATTTTTTGATTGGACCAAATGCTTGGGCACTAATGTAAACAGAAAGTTTTTGTTTTAAATATTGTTGGTCACAAAACTGTGTTGCTATAATTTGTCTATATAATATTTGGTCGGATACTCAATCCCTAAACGTATACCTATAGGTCTACTTTTAGGTATATGTTTTTTTTTAGATAATATAAAATTAAGTTATTACTAGGGGTAGCTCATGTCTTATATAAAATAATTTTTGTCTTGCAGGATTCAGTACCTGTTCAAACCACGGCCAGGCGAAAATCATCGCCCGCATGGTTTTTACCGTTCTCTCTACCCCAAGATTATACGGGACATCGACAGCATCGAATCTAATTGGCGTAATGGCAAACACATCCTGCAGCGTATCAATTGCCGCTCAGAGAACAGCAAGGGTGTTTACTGCTTGCAATACGATGACCAAAAAATTGTATCTGGTCTGAGAGACAACACCATCAAGATATGGGATAGGAGTACATTACAGTGCACCAAGGTCCTTATAGGTCACACAGGGTCCGTATTATGCTTGCAGTATGATGACAAGGTGATAATAAGTGGTTCAAGCGATTCCACAGTGCGTGTCTGGAATGTGAATACTGGGGAGATGGTCAATACGCTCATCCATCATTGTGAGGCTGTTCTGCATCTTAGATTTAATAATGGAATGATGGTTACTTGTTCCAAGGTGAATTGAACTTGTATTTTTATTTTTCCACATTTAATCATTCTTTTATTAATACGAGGTGATATCACAAAATGTTTCCCTACTAAAATCTATAATTATACTCAAAATTCAGTGGTACTTTATCGCTCTAATGCCATAAAATATTTGGGGTTATTGAAATCACCATATCTGCCTTAGGGGTATATTCTGTATCATGTCTGTTACTTTTAACGGCACTGTTAAAATTCTTATCCAATCAGAGATTATCTTTTCCAAAAATACTCTTTTCCGATTCGCTATAAATTTTAACAGCACCGTTAATTTTAACGTACAGAATAGGCACCTTAAAATATTATTAATCACGGTGTATTATGATTCATTATCCATATAATATATTAAAACGCGTCGATTCTGTCTCGCGTTAAATTCCGTCACCGAATCGACAAAGTTTCTAAGCTATCTCCTCCAAGCGGGGATCGCGTAGGGGCATTTTCGTCCCGTTTCCTACACGTTTTTCCAATTTAATTTCCTTTTCAAAAAACCTCTGCAAAATTTTCATCGATCACCGAAATCCCGACTTCGCGGGACCCCCGAGACCCTTTTTCTGATTTTTACGGCTTCGAGACCGCTTCACGCGAAAGTTCCGTCCTTTCTCTAATTCTTCGAGATTTTTTTTCGAGACCGTACGTCGAGTCCTTCTACTTCTATTTCATCTTCCAAAATCTCGAGTTGCATCCAACTCAACTTCTTTCTCATTTTATCTACCGATGTGAGATTACACTATCTACCGATGTGAGATTACACTAACGAGACAAGCACCTCCCACGAAATCTGCCAAATTAATTAAACTTCAGATAGGTTATTTTCCTATGAGAAATATTGCTAACGAATCAATAGTACCGACTGCCAAACACTTCTGATTACTAAAATACTGAAGTGAAATGCTTTTCCAATTAGAATTTCCGTAAAAATTAATTGTTCAAGTTAACACGTACAGTTTACCTACTTAAGTATCTCAAACATCGTATTTTCAGTTTCAGACCCGATTTTTTACTGTAAACCAAACTGGGAAAACTGCTGCTGTGTAGTACAGTACCCAAAGGAATTTCAAATATATATAGGTTATGTTATAACTTCTGAATATACTCTAGTTGGAAGATTTTGAGATGTTTATTTTATCTGAAGGTGAATACCAAACTCAGATAATACAATATATCAGTTAAAATATATAAATGAACACAAAACCATATAAAGGAGTAAACATTGGCGCCACAAAACACAAAACAATATAAAGAAGTAAACAACGCCAATGTTTACTCCTTTATATTTTTTTGTGGTTCATTAATATATTTTAACTGATATATTATCTGAGTTGGTATTCACCTTCAGATGTTGTTTTTTATTTTTGTGGTAAGACTACTCTGTAATATAAGTATTTGAATAGGTGTGATTTCATCAGTGATTTTCAATTTATGAATAAAGTCATGTAATATATATTTCTTTTTTGCAGGATCGATCCATAGCTGTGTGGGACATGACGTCGCAGACTGAGATAACCCTGCGGCGCGTGCTGGTAGGGCACCGGGCTGCCGTTAATGTAGTGGACTTTGATGAAAAATATATAGTGTCTGCTTCGGGCGATAGGACTATTAAAGTGTGGAATACATCGACGTGTGAATTTGTGCGTACTTTGAACGGACATAAACGGGGCATAGCCTGTTTGCAATACAGGGACAGACTGGTTGTCAGCGGCAGTTCTGATAATACTATAAGGTGAGTGTTACTTATTGATAATTCCCGTAAAGTATTAGATAACATCGAGGGTAACATACCACCGACCAAGAAAATAAATTACTGTTCACTTCTGAAAGTAAGTGACATTTAGGTTAGGCTAGACTAGACTGACATGTCTCCTCAACATGTATAGCTAGCAACTTTGACAAATAATGAAATTATGTAATATTATTGATGTATCTTGGTGCCATGCCTTTCTCAACATGTTAAAAACAAATATTTTTAATCTGTTTAACCCCTTGCCTTACTAATTTTAATTAAAAGTTTGTGCAAAAAATTATCTAATTTTTTATTTTGTGAAAGTAATGTTTGCATATAATATATACAAACATATACTAATGTACTAATAATAAATAATATTTTTATTCACAAAAACTTAGTTAAAACAAAACGTAGAGAAACATCTAGCCCTTATTATCATCTTGAGTTAACTCGTGTCACTAAAAAAGGTAAAAGTAAATTCAAATATTTGTCAGAATCATTTTATTAACTACTTTACAGTAAAATATTAGCACCTATTATATATTTCCTCTGGTATGGTAATTTCAGAAACAGGGGGGTAACGCACAATGACACGTCACAGTCCAAGCATTGATACTTAGTTTCCTTTCTTATTTTTTCCCCGAAGCGCTTCGTTTTTGTCTACACATGTCTCATACCCTTGTCGGAATCTCAAAAACCACTAACCTATTTACAAGCGTATTTACGACAAATTGAAATAACGCTAAACGCCACCTAGCACCAAAAATCAAGTGAATAATTATTTAGGGTATAAAATATTGTACATCTACTCCAAAAACGACATATCTCAGGTTAGAAATTCATTGCATGCTTCTGTGGACCGTTTATAACCATGATACGTTCTTGTAAATAAATAGGCTAAATACACCCGACTTAACTTGGGATAATAATTCTGGGCAGAAAATATTAACCCGAAATAATCCGATATAAAGTGTTAAGCGGTTAAAGCATTGATGTTCTTTTTATCAACGCTACGGTACGATTAGTATAAACGTATACACGTTTAAAGTCATATTTATGTTAATAGAATTACAGATAGCATACAGCACAAGAATAAATAAATAATCAGAAGCTTATCGGTATTACGTTTTGTATTCCTTTCCTTAACCTCGATCCTTAGTTAACCTGAGATTCTATTCTAAAACAGCCAGTGCTGTAGCAACTTGAGTGTTAGTAGTTTTTTAAATTATATGCCTTAAGTTTAGTTAATTTTAGTTAACTCGGTTATTTTGTACTTAAAACCGAATTGCAGGAACAGCATGCAAGATATGGTGTTTTCTGAGGTATTTTACAGGGCATTTAATCAAAATATCACACCAAATATACCTACTTGATAAGATTTTGAACAATATTCTAAAGCCAACCAAAATTTGGATGAATCAACTTTATTTATAAAGCAAAATTATATTCTAATATTCTAAAATTATATTATATATTTTTTGTGTTGCCAAATGTCTGGACATTTATTTTTCGAGAAATGTCCGGTCATTTTCAGGACATTTATTTGGACATATATTGGACATTTATGAATTTAGCTGTAAATAGTGTCATCATCTTAGTTTTCTCCAGATCTTTAAAATGGTGTGTCAAACATTACCAAGGAAATTGAAAGAAAACAAAAAATGACTGTTTTAAACAAATATGGACATTAATTTAAGTGTCCGGATATTTTCAATATGTCTTGACATTTTCAATATGTTCTGACATTTTTATAAATCCGATAATATCACATATTAACAAAATTTCAATTTCAAACACAAAAATTCAAATAAAAATGAATAAAATAAAATGTGATGCACTAAAGTGTTAAGATACCATTTGTTATTCAGTACAATAAGTATTGATTATTTTCACTGAATTAAAACAAAACTGTTTTTGAATTTTAGGCTAATCATAGCCGTCGTCACAGTCGTGATGTTATAATATAAATTACAACTTGTTCGGATCAAATTCACCCATAGATAATTATTTGTAAGGAAAATGGGTGAAAAAAAAACAATGTAATCAGCATCCTCATGTGATTGGATTTGCAATTCACTTTCACTATCTTGATCTAAAATGTTTTCTGTGCTATAACTTTCCATGTCAATATCATCATCGCTAGTAATATTAATACTATCATTATTATCATCTTCAGTTTCCACTTGGACACTGTTGGCATTATCTTTACTTTCATTTATATCCTTCGTAACTATTTTGTTATCCAAAACTTTACTTACATCTTCGGATGTGAATAATTACTAGATATGTGAATATCAAGTGGCAATTTTTAAGCTAAACTTTTTTGAAGAAAATTTTAGGTTAGGATTCGGACACATTCATAAATGTCCAGACATTTTCATTGTATCATGTCCATAAATGTCCGTGTCCGGACATATAAATATCTGGACATTTAAATGTCCGGCAACACTATATATTTTCTTTATTTCTAAAGTGCTTGTTTTATTTCATTTAAAAAATTGTGATTGTTATGATATTAACAAAACCGTAAGCATAGAAATTAATGAGGTACATCTACGGAAAAACAAAATATCCTCAAAAATACATCTCCCTTTTGGAAGCATGCCGATCACAAATCCATCGGTAACCACTTTAGAGTCTTTGAAATATTCTTCTGGCTATTTATTTATTCTTGTGGCATACAACACTATGAAGAAAACTGTAAATTGGCAAATTATATTGTAAATTATTTGTTAAATATTTATATTGTATATAAATATATTGTATAATATTGTGTATAAATATTTATTTGTGAAATTATTCGTTTATTAGTTAATATTTTTATTTTCTTTTTTTATATGATTTTCTTGAGAAATTTCTTAATATTTTTTATTTGTTATGGGTAGTATAAAATTTTGTCAGCTCTCTCCTCTGAGCAGCTTAAATAACATAATTCAATTGTTTTTAGATTATGGGACATAGAATGTGGCGCCTGTCTAAGGGTTTTAGAGGGCCACGAAGAATTAGTTAGGTGTATAAGGTTTGACGCGAAGCGCATTGTGAGCGGGGCTTACGATGGCAAAATCAAAGTTTGGGATTTAGTGGCCGCCTTAGATCCTAGAGCTCCTACGAGTTCTCTATGCCTAAGGACTTTAGTGGTAAGTTTTTGGAAGTATCACTATTGTAACTCTTCCGATAATCGGTTGTGTAACATTTGAGGAATCCTCCTGTTTTGTCGTTATTTTTATCACAGTGAACTACTAAAGAATTATAGAAATGTCCCTTAAACTGTTACAGGAACATACCGGACGTGTATTTAGATTACAATTCGACGAGTTCCAAATCGTTAGCAGTTCTCATGATGACACGATACTAATTTGGGATTTCCTGAACTCTATTCCAGAGCCAAAAAACAGTTCTGCCAATGGCGCCACCCGATCTCCATCACGTAAGTACACTTTGTGTCATTTTGTACCTGTTTTGATCAGCCTTGTGTTTGTTCAAAAAGTAGCACAATAAGGTATTATAGTTGTAAAATTTTTGTAAATTGTTGAAAATTAATACGATGCAAATTATAATAATAATGACAATAAAGATTGTTTACTTTAATTATTTATGTATTTTGTATAACGTGAATCGTTTTGATATAGAAACAACTGATGCAAAGTTCTGTGAAATAGTAATAAAAAAAAATTGAGGTAGGTGACGTGGCCGGTGTCAGTATTGAAATAAGATTCATTAGATTAAGAAATCTTAAAATTCTGTTACATAACAGCATAGTTAAAAAGAAATTATCTATATTAAAGTTTTTATCGTAGTAACAAAAAAATAAATATAAATACAAGTCTCTAAAGAAAAGTATATAAAGGCAGTGTATTGCATAAAAAATATGCACTAAATACATGGTATATACATACATGAGTAAATAATAAACAATACGGTTTGTCTTAATTAGAATACAAAGATGGTTAAAAGTGGAAAGTTTTGCAACTCTTAGATAGTTTTCAAATCTGTCCAAATTAATACTGTTTTCGATATTATTTCAAAAAACCAAAATTGGGTTTATCATTTTGAATTTGATAACCAGTGACATTTTAATAAATACATTGTTAGGACACTTTTTTAAGATAAGTAAAAAAAATTCTAAAAGAATTGGGTGTTCCAAAACATATTTTTAAATGAGGATATTCCATCAGTGTAAAAAGTTTTAAAAAACCAAAAAAGGGTTGCAGAATATCTTGCCAAAATGTTGTGAAGAAATATTAGAGGCATTTCATAAAAATGTTAAAACCAGTATCGCTTTGCAGTATTACAACTGTACTAATATAAATTGCATCTGTCAAATATTAACCAAGTAGCCTCATTTAAATACCTAGGTTAGGTTGGGTTCAAAAGTGAGTGGACTGAAAATCAGATCGTCGACCACCAGCATGTGGTCATTATCACAATTAAATACATAGGTGTACCCAAATATTATGCATATACGCGATTCATTTTAATATCGAAGCGCCAAAACGGCAGTAACCTATACTAACCTACGTTCCCCGACACTGACGTTTCAAATTGTATTCATCAAAGATTTGTTGTCGAGAACTTTGAACCAGGTAAAAAGCTTGTAAAACTATTTTGAAAGGGGAAAGTAGTGATATAAAATTAAAATATATTTCAATATTTTTCGAGCGTTCAATTTGAAAATGAAACTTAACCTCAAAATATGTCAAATTCTTTATTGGACATACGGCATACATACCTTTATGTAAATAGTGATCCTCGGAGAAAGGTAAAGAGCACACACTCTACTTTGCGTTCTTTAGCTTCTTTATCCATACTTGTCTCCTGTAACTCTTTAATGCCTAACTTATAGTTTCCACGATAGCTTCAGATTTTTCCGCTTTTGGAAAAGTATGAAACTGATCTTGGGGTTTTTCTTTGTCCAAGAGGAACAATGACGCTCACAACAATAATGATTCATATCTAATTAAAGCAATTACTAATATAACAATGGATATTTCAAAATTCACAATAGACATACAGACGCAAAACTGAACCAGTCACATGCGTTAGTTAGTTGTGCGTGCCGCCAGTAGGTAGCGTATTGCTTAGCAAGAATCGCGTATAGACAAATTGTAGCAATAAAATTTTGTTTCTCCACATTATTCAAAACAATTGCTTTTTGTTTACATTGTTGCTCAAGAATTTGATCCTATTAAAATTTTAATTGACCGTCAATTTTAAGGATTTTGTGAACATCGCTAGGTTTATATATGTTAAATAACATAGGTGTACAATCAGGGTTTGTACTAGAGATCAACGATTTATAATTGGTTTTGCGTATACAATTTTTATTACTAATACGAGCCCTAACAACTAAATGTTGGAACAAGGTATTATTACGGATATAATACAATGGCTCATCAAAACTGCTGAATTATTTTGTTTATTTTTTTCAATACAAACATAACAATATATCCTAGACTATTTAAACACATTTTCGTGCCATGGTGAAGCAATCGGTAGTAATCATACCGTATTTAGTCATTGGAAGACCAAATTGGCTGACAACTAAATGTTGGGACAAGCACAAATCTCACATTTAAAATGTTTAAAAAATGCTATATAAACATCAAAAAAACGTTTTATTTATTCATTGACAGTTTGTAAGTGATGTAAATAGTTATAAGTAGTAGTATTGGTTGAAATATTTAAATTTTGTTAATTTAAATTGGAATAATGGGTCGTGGAAAAGCTACCGAACAGAAATTACATGAAATTATCATTCACCAATACAATGCGGGCAAGACAATGCGTAAAATTTCTAGCAATTTACCTATGCCAAAGACCACAGTCTATAATATAGTGAAAAAATATGGTGAGTCTGCCAATGTGGATGTTCGAGGTAAAAGTTCGGGGAGACCAAAAGTTGTTTCACAAAGAGATTTAGGAAATTTAGTTAAATTATGCAAATCAACGAGAAGAAGTACCGTTCGAGACATAACTGCTCAATGGAACAGGGCAAGTGGATTAAATATATCTCGAGAATGTTGCCGAAAATACATTCATAAATGCGGTTTGGGATTTTACAAGGTAAGTTCAGTTTTGTATGGTTCATCCATTAGCAAAAAATTGATCCAAATTCGTATTTAGGCCGAAGAAAAACCGCTATTGACAGAGATTCAAAATAAGAACCGTTACAATTGGGGAAAATCTAAACTTCTGTGGACAGAAAATGACTGGAATAAAATAATATTTAGTGATGAGGAGAAATTTGATGTTTGCGTTGGATATCACCGTAAACGGATAATAGGAAATAAAGCAGAAGCTTTTCATAAAGACTGCTTAAAAAGGGTTGTGAAGTTTCCAAAGGGAATTATGGTTTGGGGCTGCATGTCGGCAAGGGGCTTATGCATTTTAAAATTTATAGATGGTACTGTAAATACTTAAAAATAACAAGAGATAGCGCGCAAAATTGTTTCCTAATGAGGATTTCATCTTCCAGCAAGATGGAGCATCATCTACCAAAAAATGGTTTGGTGATAATAATATAAAGGTTTTATCTCATCCAGCAAGCACTCCGGATCTAAATGTGATAACTGTGTGGCATAAAATGAAGCAGTATTTAAGAAACCATCCTCAACGCACTATTTCTGATTTGCGAACAAAACTACAAGAGATTTGTGATAATTTTTCTCCTCAAACATGTCAGTCCTTGGTTAATACAATGCCTGCAACAGTTCAAGCAGTCGTTAAAGCTAAGGGCGATGTGACCCCGTATTAAATTAAAGTTGCTTCTTGTTTGTCCCAACATTTAGTTGTCAGCAAATTTGACCTTCCAATGACAAAGTACGCTATGATTAATGCCGATTGCTTTACCATGGCACGAAAATGTGTTCAAATAGTCTAGGATATATTGTTATGTTTGTATTTAAAAAAATAAACAAAATAATTCAGTGGTTTTGATGACCCATTGTATTATTTCCAAAATGTTATCTTGTCCCAACATTTAGTTGTTAGGGCTCGTATATGAAACTCGGACTCCAGAAGCAGAATCGGCAATTTTTTTGTAAGAGACTTAATTAATATAATTCTATTTTATTTGACATAAAATAAGTAAATACTGACTTTTTCTAAATATAAATATCAAAGTCTTTAATAACCACGTTCCACGTTGTAGTGTTAAGTTTTATTAGTTAGACTGAAACAAATATTTTAAGTAACATTGCTTAGAATCAGTGGCGGCCCATGGGATTCTACAGTGGTAGTACCAAACCGAAACATATAGTTGTAAATTACGCAAAAATGTTTATGAAAAAAATCACTTGTTGACGCTACTGCTTAGAATGTGTATTTTGTAATGTATTCATAAGAAGCCATTGATAATATATGTTTTATACAGTACGGCTATAAATCCGTTTAATTCGGTAAATAATAATGTTAATGTTGCCATATTATTAAACAGTATTACTTACAAAGAAAACTATAAACTTTACATAAAAAATTGATTTTTCAAAATGCAGGTTTTTATTTGGACAAAATTGATATTTCAATTATCCATTTTTTTCGAGGCTATTGTGCATTTTCTTAAAATCGAAAATTCCGTGTTTGCATCATGTTTTGGAATTAATAAGAAATTTGCAACAAATTGCAAAACTGAATATATGTCATTGTGAGTTAACTTTCGTATCATACTATTTATGACGCACAACGTAAATCTCAGGTTTTAACTAGGCTTCTGATTTTGTCTGAATCAAGTTTCCTCCTCGGTTTCCTCATTGGCTAATTGAGGCTGAACAAAAAACGCAATCAGTGAACCGCGACCTTGGTTAAAATAATAGATTTACGGTATGCTCCTTCAAATATTGGCAATTATTTTTAATGATGTCTTGAAATTAAATAATATATTATTTTTTTCAGCATTTTCAACATTTGAGTGAAATCGTTAAATATTGACTATGGTTGTACAGATAAATAAAAAAAAAATAAATATATATATAAGTATATATGTATAAATTCAGATCTGCATCCCATGGATGTGCCTGAGCGATTATAGGATTTTATTTAGACACCTTTAGGAGTACCGATCATCAAGATTTTCTGCACGTAGACGTCACATTGAGGTGGTTGGTATTTTTAAAGCTTCAGAAAAGAATGACTTATTTTTGTGATGAACGTAAGAGACCCCCATGCTAAGCTAAGAGTCCTTCTTTATTTCCATGACAAAAGTACATAAATAAATAACTTTTACACATATATACTTTTAATTCTATGAAATATAGACGGAATACTGTGCCCTAAAATATATGTGGAACAGAAGAAGATACGTAGACAGAGTGTTTTAAATTCACAACTCAAAAGATTTAAAACCTTAAATATTCTGTAATATTGACATTCAAAATCAACAAACTGTTTTAGGCAAATAATAATCATGTTTGGATATAAATTAGAGAAATTTTATTTTTATAGTATTTCCGCTAAAGAAAGCTTTCTTTTCTTGGAAAATTATAACAAAGCATGCAACAATGTGCATTAGTGTAAAAAAATGTGTTAAGTAGAAAGTTGAGTTAATCCCTTATTTTAATGTTGTGAAAATGAGACGCTCTGTTGTCATCCGTTTTTAGTGATGTAATCATTATTAAGGTGAGAAGAAACAAGTTGTTGTGAGCTTGCTCTTAAGAAAAGTCGACCAAACCTTGGATCCGGTTGGAAAATTTACTGACCGCATGATTAATGATCATTGTTTGAAAGTTCCCTGATTTTTTTTACAAAGATAATTTTATACAATGTTTTTCTTTTTATTATTTTATTGAATCATGAAATTTTGAGAGATTAATTATTATAAATGTGTATGAGTATTAAATACCATGATTTTTCAAGTGCAATGTGGGCAAGCTCATCGCGGTTGTTTTTCTTTGCCATTAACTGCGTTAGATCTTTTATATTGTAATTTAGTTTAAGAAAAAAATTCACCATATTGTATGTAATTGTTAAATTATTGTTTATAAAATGTTTTGATAGTGATAGTGTTGAAGTTTTGATTTTTTACCCTCAAAAGAGATATATTGTCGACTAACTGGCTGTCGACCTAACTGGTTTAGGTAGCCACCTTTGTATAGATCTAAATATTGTTTCCCTTGGAGGTCAAATTTCTAATCCTGTTGAAAAATTACATCAAAGTAGAGGTTGCTTTTTGCAGTTTTGTAGTACCATCAGTATTTTAGTAGAGAAATTTTTGTCAACGAATCGTGCAAAGAAACAGTTCCAGTTTACTTAAACTTGTAATCTTGTTCTATTTCTTTTCTTTTTTCTTTTTTTTTTTTTTTGTACGATTTGTTGTATATTTTAAACAGTTTCTGCCAAATGTAGTTTATACAGATACATTTAGATTAACTGGAGTACTTATGAAAGCTTTTGTGATAAACCTATCCTAAAACTATGTATGAATGTTTTTTTTACTATTAAGTGAGTGACTGTACTTTTCATCTATTATGATTTTTTTATTCTATGAGAAGGTACTAATTATCTTATATAAATTAAACATTATGTACATATTGTAAGTGTAGTATTTAATATATTTGTTTGCATTTATAATTGGATTTATTTATAATTTTGTGTGTAATATAAATTGAAACTCTCGCAGATGTGTTTATTTTCTAAGGCTCGCTACACGTGTCCGGTTTTTTACAGTACGGTGCTGCTGCTGCGGTTATATAATTGCAAACTAGGATAAGAGTTGAGTAGAGCAATAGAGAGCTGCTGGGAGACGCTGTTATACTGGATAATCATCTTGGTGCATTTTTCGCTGTATATCCCTAATCGGCACACTTTCACAGTTACTGGCTAAACTGTAGTACGGTCACCACAACGGCACTGCACGGTAAAAAACTATATCTGTAGCAGGCTTAATAATTGTGACAATGTCAAACGACGGATTTTGGGAAAAACATATGAATGACTGAAGTTGAATGTTCTACTGTGGAATAATAATCTTTCTATAAATAAATATACCCTTCATTCATTATCACAAAATCAAGTAGTATTTCACGATGTTCAATACCTGATAATATTACATAATATGAGCTAAAAGAAGTAAGAATCTTATTAGATATTCCTAATTAGTTTCAAATTAATCAGGTTGGATTATAGTGAATGTTGTACTCAGTTCACATTGCTGATTGTAGGTACTTTGCCTAAATAGATATATTAAAATATCCAATAGACCTGTTTACTCCTGTAAACATGGAAACGAACTGTCAAATTCATACAAATATGTATTACAGTTTTCATGCTGTTTCAAACGCAATAGATTTTATCTTAGTTACCATATCAAATAGGATAATATTCAGTATGGTTGAAAAATAAGGAACAAATTTAATATTTCAAAAAAACTTTAAGATGCTCAGATACTTCATTTTTACTTTTTCTTATATATTTGTACTATTTTCTTATGTATTTTCATACACCCTTTATCCTATAAATAAATTGACAATACATGTCATAATGTTGAGATGGATCACTATTTGAAAATAATCTATGTGTAGGTATATGTAAAAATAAACAGGATGGTGTATATGTCACATCCATACATTATTTTGCGACACCATATAAAAGAAATAAATGTCATATTAAATAATGGAAAAACTAAAAGAAAATCCAATGATAACGTATAAGCATTTCTAAAATACTGAAATAGTTCTTCACTTTTCCACCTCACTGAATATTAAAATTTTCCTACAAAAATATCGTTTAAACTATGAAAACACTGGCTCTGGTTGCAAAGTCTTATTAGGTAGCACCAAAGTCTACATATATTCTAATTATGTAGACTTTCGTAGCACCTACTGCTGCCCCATTCTGTTCTAAAAAAAAGTGGGAATAAATCTGGAACAGTAGGTCAACATAAAACTAGAACAAGGTAATCTGATTCAGCAAAGACAACAATCGAGAGGAAAAATTATTTTGGTAAGTATACATAAAAATGAATGATTTCTGTAAGTAAACTGTAACCATCAAAAATGAAAAAAAATCAGGTAAATGGTAATTATCCCATTTGAATAGTTACGTTTTATAAAATTATTTGAATTGTATTGTAGGTAATATTGCAAAATTTCCAGAAAAATAAATTCAAATAATATTTTTTATAATATAAAAAATAAAAATATATTGCTGACTACTGAATTTAATTACATCAAATCAATTTAACTTGCATGTAATCTGTTTTCTTGCTATATTATATCATTCTATTAGATATTTTTGAAAACCTATCATCTGTCAAATTACCAGTAGGTATTTGAAAGTAATTTCAAGTAAACTTCAAAGTAGCCTTTTTCAGAATTCTGAAGCATTGAAATGATTGGGTATTTGTTGGAAATATATAATTGTTAAAGTTACCAGAGATACTGATTTCGCAGTCGTGTAGTCCCCTTTTTCCGCCTTGGGAATGAAGATCATTTTGGCTGCTCTCCAGGCTTGGGGAACGTATCCCAGCGCTAGACTGGCTCGAAAGATCCTCCTTATGTATGGTAGGAGGATATCCAAGCCCTCTGCCCATTTTTCTTAATGATTAAATAATACCAAAACAATTTTATATGAAATATATTGTACTAATTAACAGAAATTCATAACACATGAGATAAAAATAGTTGAACTATAAAAAAAAACACTGGAACTAATACAAACTCCATCACTCTTCACTCATACACACACTTGCAGTCCAGTCTCCCCATGTTAAATTTTGCAGAATTTTTCCAAAATTAAACTGCATATAAACACAAGTTGCAATTTTTTATTGGAAAAATAAAGTTAATGAAGGCGGCTTCTAGCCTAAAAACGTGGCACCTTCTTAACATGGTTTCATCACATATTTTACACTAAAATGTTTGTACAGCTTTGGTTAGCAATGCCAATTTAATTTTGACCTTCTTTCTTTTCTTTCGACTCCTCACCCTGTTGCTGTTGATCTTGGCCACTGCTGCTTGAGCCTTCTCGTTCTGCTGCCATCTGCAAAATCAAAAATCACTATAATTTTTTGAATTATACTATAAACATTACATTGAAATTTTAAAAATATAAGATTGATCATGAATAACTATCAATGTTATTTTGATCAGGAATAACAATCAATGTTATTAAGTCAGTCAATAAGTCCACTCAGGTAATTAGTCATACAACCATAGCCAATTTCATCAGTGGCGGCTCGTCAGGGGAGGCAGTGCCTCCCCTGTAAAAATTACAAGAATTTCAATTTTTAAATATATAATATTTACTAACAACTAATAAATATATTAATAATATCCACTATTATAATAAATAATAATGTAAAATGTAAATGCTTTGTGTTCCCGTACTATTATTTCAAATTATTCCAATCACAAACGACCCAACGCCATCTATGGTCATTCTTGGGCGCCTCAGTAAAAATTACCACGGTCTGCTAACTATTTGGTTTGTAGCGCGGGTACAGCCGTCTTTCGTTTTTAAGACGGCTGCGGCCGAGTGTGGCCGACCGGAGGCATAAGTATGACATGCCTCCTTTGAACCGATGTTTTCGGATAAATGAATTATTTGCGCATGCGTGTGAGATCTGAACACGTGCTTTTTGAATAAAGCTAGAGGCAAGTGGAGGCAAGACCGCCCACTATCCTATTCTTTCCATCTTAGAAATTTGCGGGAAAATAAGCAGGTACGGATGAAGATTGAAGACGTTTGCATAATGTTGTTTATGTTTCGTCGTTTTGTTTAAATACCGGCAGACCGGCACATAGACATTTTTTAGTAAGAATACTGAATAGTGAGAAGTGTGAAATAGAACAGAAGCAGAAATACAGGTAATATTTGTAAAATTATACGAGTATACCTAGTCCAAATTTTAACATATCTTTTTGACTAAGTAGAAATCCTTCTCTCCTTATTCCTATAATAATGTAGGTAAATCAAAACTGTTAGAAAACTTATTTGGTAGACTTCTCATTAAGTTAGACTCGTTATGTCTATGGTTATTTTCACCCGAATCTCACCGGCCACCACTGATTTATCTATGCCTCCCCTAAAGAAATATTCACGAGCCGCCACTGAATTTCATAGGACATTTGTCAGAAATATGCATGGGAATATTTGGCATGTGTGTAAACTTTAATTATGCCATCTTGCACTATTGTTTTTTTTCATTATTATTTTATCTCAACTTCATAATGAATCAACCGATTTATACATTGTATAATAATCCAACTTCTTAATCCATTATGTTACTAGTCACGTCAAAAACCTGGCATTGTAGATATTTTAATAATGAGCTGCTGTTAAATATCTGAGAAACAATTCAAAATAAGAAAATTTGTATTAGTAGTTCTAATTAGTGAAATGATCTGTTAACGAAAATAGTATCATTTATTCTGGTACTTCTGATTGTGCCAGAAGTACTTGTCAACTTTGTTAGTTATTTTAAATGTGCCTTTCTTGAATTCTACATATCCTCCTGAGGTCATTTTAATGCACACATCCTAAACACAGCCACATATTTAAATAGAATAATTTCAAAATATTTTTTAATAATTTATTTTTTTTTTTATAATTCATAAATTTCGAAAATGATTAGGAAATTCTACAAAAAGTCATCTATAGTCTTTGTTACATAAAATCTAAAAATACTGATTTTTTTTAACTCCTATATAAAACCTTCCCTATTAAACCCCATAAGCTGTTTCCCCAAAAGATAAAAGATATAGCTCTCCTTAGCAATGAATGTTAATGTTAACGTGAATATTAAAAACAAACTGCAATTTAAATTTTCAACAGAATGGCAGTTGTTGCGAAAGTGGCATTATATGCTGTTTTATGTTGATATGTCATTAGTAGGCTTGGCGAGACACAAAGGAAACCAGTGCTGTGCGTGGTGTTTGCATGTAAATATATTCCTCTCCTGTAGTGCCGTCTTTGAGTCTTTGCTACTATCTGTCTCACAATTATCGTCAAATTGACAGACAGATGCCTGCTTTTCCACAGGCACCATTATTATAATAGCAGTGACCTCTATTGTCTTTGAAGGAGACAATCATTATTTATTATCTATAGTAGTAAAGATGGCAGTAAGGTGTGTTTCTTACCACTACTAACATTCACGATGTCCATTAGGCAATCATGTTGCAACATCGGTCATCGATTCCACTACCTATGGCACTCTGACGAGTGCATAATAAGCGCAAAACTGGTCAGTATCTGGTGGTTGGCCTCGATGAAAGATGTGGCAACTCCTATGGAGATGCCGGACTAATGCAATGCCAGTCGGGGCACATTGCCCATGGAGTAGTTGTTTTCGGCATCGTCTTCAAATAAATATTTTTCTCCGTTGTATTGTGGATAGTTTATAAATTGAAACAGTTTATTGCTTTTGTTAATAGTTAATTTATTATATTACGCGTATTATGATGCGCACGTCTATGTCCCCCTTCGCATTTCCGCCAAACAGTCATTAGACAACTCTGTAAGTTACGCACATGTACAGAACTACGTCCAAACTCATTATTATACAGGATAAACATATACATTTGCGCTGTCAGAATGTAATACATTTTTCTTTTCTAACCTATAATATAGAATGCATACATTGAAAATAATTTCCTTAATTTTGTGTTTAAAGTAAGTAAAGTATTTTTTATATAATTAATAATGATAATCTATAAGATCACATTTTCTACTAGTTTCATTTACTGCCAGTAGTGTTGGCAGACATTTATATAAATGTCCGGACATGTGTCCAAAAGTGTCTGGACAGAATGAAAATGTCTAGACATTTATCATATCTGTCCAGTTTTCTTCAGATTCATAATTACCGCCATTTTCAGCCAACTGAGCTAACCTAAAAATCCAATTCAAAATTGTCACAATCTCTTGAAAGTGTTTTTTATAGTCTTTTTGTGGTTTTTACTCCAATTATTTGGGCTTAAAGATGATTAAAGCAGAAACTCTAATTTGGAGATACTATAATAAAAAGTCAAGAAATGGCAAGAAACTATATAGAAAATTATAGACCTAACTAATTATAAACCTTAATTACATTCAAAACCCTAAGTGTTGCTCATCACCGAATTCCTTGATTTTTTCTCTATCTAACCACGTCAAATTCTACTATGGCGTCCATAAGAAAAACATAAGATGTTATTTATATATCAGAATCTATAGGCGAAAAAAATTCTGGTTGCAATTAAAACAAAGATAATTATGCATGTATGTACGAAATAAATTTTTATTTGAAAATTTCTAAAAATAACTGAACCAGAGCTAATTTAAGTTTTTTGAAAATTTATTGTTTTGCTAAATATTTTGAGAACCCCTGGTTTTTTCAACAATTTTCCGGGGCCACTATTTAGTGCTAGTAATTGCTCAACTTTTCTCTAATTTAATCAACTTCGTATCTCTTCAAATGACAAAGATTGTACTTTTTATTCCAGATAATTTTTTTTTTAGTTTTCTTTTTTCTATAATTTATTTATATCATTCATTTCACATGTACACAGTAGAAACTTAAACTTCTAAATCATAATTTCGTAATTAGCACTATTCATTTTTTACTATGTACCATAAGCTGGTAAAAGGTAGACGAAAATCGAACGAACATTGTTACGAAAATATTTCATTAATATTAATATTTCATTATTTATAACGATTTTTCACCTAATGCTTGTATTTCAGAGAATATATTCCAAGAATATATAAGTATTTGGTATCATCTTGAAGCTTATGACATGTGCTGTACAGTAAACCTGTTATATTTCATTTTCTAAAATGTCCGTATAAGTGTCTAAAATGTCCAGACAGTTGTCTGGACATTTGTCCAATTTTTAAATGTCCGGACATTTGCCAACACTAACTGCCAGTAAACAAACTCTTATCTTTACCTTGAAAATAGAAATTCATTAAGGTATATTGATATTGGGTTTAAACTGGGTATCTACTAATTTCTAGCTAATAAAATTTTTCCACTTCTAATAGACAACTTTGTTGATCATTGTTTGTTGGTCACAAATGTAATAAAATAAAATATGACAATCTCGTAATTTTATAACAGAAGTGTTTATTAAAGAGTCAATGTTCAACTTGAAACGTATAGGGCAGAACTGTGTGTAGAATTTATTTTATTATAATTTTTATTTAAGCATACCTAATTATTCTAAATATTACCTGCACTTTTACATAATTTATGTAAACTACAAAACCTGTGACCATGTTTAGTTAATTTGTTGTATATTTATTTTTTATTGCATATTATAATGACTTTTTGGAACAAATTTTAAAAGTTTGCCTTGATATTAAACTTATTTTGAATACTTCTGGTTTCCCATTTTGATTATTTTACTGAAGCTGTAATCCCCAAAAGAAATTACATTGAATTGAATGTAAGAAATAACGAAAAAATAAAAAAATAGTTTATATCTATCCAATTATACAAAAATAAAAACATAAGAATGGACCAGTTCACTTTGAACAAAGCTTATAAGCAAGAAAGAAAAAATATGAAAAAACACATAAGTATGTATTTTTTCATATTTTTACTAAACCAGAATTCAAATAAAAATACATTCTTACCTTTTTGTATGCCATTTCGAATAATTTAAGTGAAGACTGTTGCAGAGTTGAAGTTGCTTTACGGATCTCTTCAGGATCTGCCTCATCTTTCTTGGACAAGAATTCCTTAACCTTAGCAATCTCTTCCCTTAATTTATCACATTCCTCTTTGGGTAGCTGATCCTTGTATTCTTCCATTTTAGATTCAGTATCATGGACGATTCCTTCAGCCTGGTTAATAGCTTCCACCCTTTCCTTCTTAATTTTGTCTTCTTGGGCATACTGTTCGGCTTTCTTTACCATATTCTCAATCTCGTCTTTACTCAAGCCTCCGGAAGATTGGATGATGATTTGTTGTTCCTTTCCTGTGCCCTTATCTCTGGCGGAAACATGTACAATACCATTGGCATCGATATCGAAGGTGACTTCTATTTGGGGAACACCTCTGGGTGCTGGAGGGATACCAATAAGGGAAAATTGTCCAAGCAATTTATTATCGCCAGCCATCTCACGTTCGCCTTGATGTACCTTGATTTCCACTTGAGTTTGTCCATCAGCGGCAGTTGAGAAAACTTGGCTCTTCTTTGTAGGGATGGTGGTGTTCCTGTTAATAAGTCTGGTAAAGACACCTCCTAGAGTCTCAATACCAAGGGATAACGGTGTAACATCTAGTAGGAGAACATCAGTAACGTCCCCTGCTAAGACACCTCCTTGAACAGCTGCACCAACAGCTACAGCTTCGTCGGGGTTTACAGCACGACTTGGCTGTTTTCCAAAAATATCCTGCACAGTGCTCTGTACTTTAGGCATTCTCGTCATACCACCGACTAAAAGAACCTCTCCTACATCAGATTTTGATACTTCAGCATCTTTCAATGCTTTTTGACAAGGCTGTATAGTCCTCTTAATCAGATCCCCCACTAAGCTTTCGAATTTGGATCTAGACAGTTTTAAATTCATGTGTTTTGGACCAGAAGTATCCATTGTCAAGTAAGGCAAATTAATATCTGTTTGTGATGAAGATGACAGTTCAATTTTTGCTTTCTCTGCAGCTTCTTTAAGGCGCTGCATGGCCATGGGATCTTTTGTGATGTCAGTGCCTTGTTCCTTCTTAAATTCAGACACCAGATGGTTGACTAAGACATTGTCGAAGTCTTCACCTCCCAGGAAGGTGTCTCCATTGGTTGATTTTACTTCAAATACACCTTTCTGAATTTCCAATATGGATATATCAAACGTACCACCGCCCAAATCATACACAGCAATGCTGGAAAAAAATTATTAAATATAAAATAAAATACTATATCAACAATACAATGTTTTAATAATAGCTTTAATGTTTTCTATCAGCATTGACAATATCTAGCTTAATATAAGCATCAAACGATTTCTAAAATTTTATTAATTTACACTGAGACTATTGATTTTATTGTCTACTACAGTGATGTTAATGAGTCATGGCCATAAACATCATGACTAGCGTGCATAACAGTCATGTCATGTCACATTCAATGTGACCATTAAAGCATAACCCCAAATTTCTTTAGAATATGTTTATTGCTTTCTTGTGAAACTTGTGTTTTGAATGTGAATATTAGAACATTATTTTATTAGTTTAAAACCTTAACCTTAACAATTAGGCATTCCAATGATCCATCAATAACGGCCGTCATGGGTCAAACAGAACGTATAAATGTCTGGAAGAATAGTAATGCCTCATTTACAAACAATTTTATTTGTTAACGGTTGGATACACCTTATGTTATGATCTAGCTTAATATAAGCATCAAACGATTTCTAAAATTTTATTAATTTACACTGAGACTATTGATTTTATTGTCTACTACAGTGATGTTAATGAGTCATGACCATAAACATCATGACTAGCGTGCATAACAGTCATGTCATGTCACATTCAATGTGACCATTAAAGCATAACCCCAAATTTCTTTAGAATATGTTTATTGCTTTCTTGTGAAACTTGTGTTTTGAATGTGAATATTAGAACATTATTTTATTAGTTTAAAACCTTAACCTTAACAATTAGGCATTCCAATGATCCATCAACAACGGCCGTCATGGGTCAAACAGAACGTATAAATGTCTGTAAGAATAGTAATGCCTCATTTACAAACAATTTTATTTGTTAACGGTTGGATACACCTTATGTTATGATAGGATATATGAAAGTGCATTTTACTTGTATATTTTGTTAGATTTCTCTTTTTTTGTTATGACAGATCAAATTTATCATAAAACATCAATATTCCCATCAATATTTCTGAATTCTAGCAAGATTCAATTTCCTTAATGTTATTTGAAGATGCTTTTAGAATGCCTGACTAAGAGGTATTCTTGGTAAAAACTACAACAATTTTACTTTGTTTGACCCACGGAAGCCATTTTTTATCACGTTTTCTCGAATGCCTAATTATGAGAACGGTATTTTGTATAGGTTAACTACATTTTTTATTATTTTTATTTTTCATTCATTCTATTCTGTTTATTTATACCGGGTGCCCCATATCATCTGACTAATGACAATTAGCAGTGGGTATTACATTTCATTTAACTTTATATTCCCAAGGCACACTATGAGAAATATTACTAACGGAACTGATAGTACTGACTGTCAAACACTTCTGATTAGTAAAATACTAAAGTGAAATGCTTTTTTAATTAAAATATCAGTCAAGATTCGTTTCAAGTTAAAAGATACATTTTACATAGCTATCGTAGGGCGTCCGAAGTCAAGTGGCAGGGCGTCCGAAGTCAAGTGGCATGGTGGCCTACTGGTTCAAGTCGCGGCCTCTCAAACTAAAGCGGAAAGTTTCACAATTTCAAATCTCAACAGAGGCAACCTTTTTTTATTTAACTTTTTTAATTATTAGTGCTTACTTATTCGAATAAATGTTTTATTGTCCGGAGTTGTGATTCTTTCTTTAAAGTCTGCAAAATAAACATTTTCTTATTAAACATTAAACAGACTTGGAATTCATTGGTCAGTTAGCTAGTTAAGCATAAATAAAAAATATGTTGCTTATTGATCATTTATTTTACTAGACAGTAGCTTTAGCTAAACTGATAAAGTAAACAATCCAATTCATGCTTTATTTTTTTTTAATAAGTAATTGTTGTGACTAACAACTACCTGCAGAAAGAATCACAAATACAGACAATGAAACATATTTATTAGAATAAGTAAAACATAATAATTGTAATTAATTAAAAAGTGAAATAAAAAAAGTTAGCTCTCGTGGGATTTGAAATAGCAAAACTTTACACATCAGTTTGAGAGCGTGACTTGAGACAACTAGGTATGTAAACTGTACGTATTAACTTGAAATGAATTTTTTCTGATATTTTAATTAAAAAAGCATTCACTTCAATATTTTGATAATTAGAAGTATTTGGCAATTACTACTATCAATTTCGTTAGCAATCTCATAGTGTGCCTTGGGAATATAAAATTCAATAAACTGTAATAGCCCATCACCCTATGCTAACTGTCATTAGTCAGATAATATAGGAAACCCAGTTTAACTAAAATACTATAAATACTTTTTAAAACATTATTATTAACTATCATTATTTTAAACAAACCCATTTGTAACTTTTTAGGCTACAGACCGTTTGTACAGTGGTTTTTTTAATTAAAATTACTATGACTATGTTCTGTCATTTTAGATTACCGCTTCTACAACTTATTTGTCTGAAAAAAATTAAAACTGACTGGATAATGAATAAATATTATTAGTCATTTGGTCTAGTTATTATATAATAACTAGACCAAAGTTGATACAACTAATAGTAATTTGTATTTGTAATACTTATACATGTAGATTTGTATATATTTTTAGAATATAATAAACTAATAAATAATACACAAATGGGTACTCCTAATTAAAAGCTGACTTTTTTTTATATGGGAAATAATCATCCACTTACATTTTATCCTCGGTTTTATCCATACCATAAGCCAAAGCAGCAGCTGTAGGTTCATTAATAACTCTCAAGACATTCAACCCAGCGATTTGACCGGCATCTTTGGTGGCTTGACGTTGTGAATCATTGAAATATGCTGGCACAGTAATAACAGCATTTTTTACTTTGGTACTGAGGTAAGATTCTGCAGTTTCCCTCATTTTCATCAAGACAAAAGCACCAATCTGACTTGGTGAATACATTTTTCCATCAGTTGCTTGTACCCAAGCATCCCCGTTGGAAGCTTTTACAATCTTGTATGAAACATTATTCCTATAAATAAATACAATAACTTTCCATAGACCTTGCTATAGGCGCAAATGGAGCTCACAAAATAACAATATGCCAGCCCCTCTCCCCCAAGTCTCAGACTTTCGGGCTAATCCTTGTGATAAGAATGAGGGGTAGAGATATTATTATCTCATTGTTTAACGAACATAACTTACATATCTTTTTTAACTTCTGGGTCTTCGAATCTCCTACCAATCAACCGTTTTGTGGCATAGAAAGTATTTGCGGAATTAGTAACTGCTTGACGTTTAGCAGGCATACCCACTAAACGTTCTCCATCTTTACTAAAGGCAACCACAGACGGAGTCGTTCGGGACCCTTCGGCATTTTCAATCACTTTGGCCTGTTTACCCTCCATAACGGCCACACAGGAGTTCGTTGTACCCAAGTCAATACCGATAACAGCACCTTTAACACCCTCGGATCTAGGAAAAGCAATGTTAGATAAATCACTAATTATATAGATAACTTACTTATTTCGCAATTGGCAGTCATATCTAGGATGTAGAGTGGCCAAATAAGATGGTTTCTGAAAAATAATTTAAAAAAAAATTATTGTGCAATTTGTCAAGGGCAAACCGGGTAACCTAACCACACTTCGAAATATATCCAAAATTGAACATTACTTTAGTTTATTTTTAAAAAAATGTTGAGCCAAAAAGTAGATAAAGTATACATACACCGGTAAAGTATTACATAATAGTTAAAACTGGCATATACTCTGCAAATATGTAAAAGAGTAATGTTAGAAGCATGTCGTAGGTACCATACATTTTAAACCGTCGTACTTACGTTATTTAACTGCGTAAAATTTCGTTTTCCGGTAAAATCGACGCCAACTTTAGAGCAATCGAAGGCTTTTCTGCTCAGGGCTCGTGCAGCAGACAACATTTTTGTACAATTTACAGCTTTTTTGGTAATTTATTTCTTGACTTCTTCGCGACGTACGAGGTACGAAATAAGATAAAAAAGAGGCAGCGGCAGCGGCTATTATCGAACTGACAGATTTTACGGATTATCGACTGAGGGCGCCAAGATCAACCAATGCCATTAGTTTCTAGAATGTCCACGAACGATTCACGAACCCCGGGAAAATTTAAAATTGTTCTTCTAGAATATCATTGAATGTCTCTGCAGTCTGTCGTCGTGTCATCAATTGTCATCATCAAATCATAATTTCATAATAATTAAATCATAATAATAGTGGATAATATAATTAAATTTTAATCTTTTAATTTAATTTTTCCACGTTCTGACCATAGAGGAACCAAATATGACTCTGACTGGAAAAACTTGAAAGTAACCTTTGAACCTACCTGACGTGTTAAAAATATTGTTTAAATTTCTTGAGTTCCATGAATATGTGAGACATGAAATGAATGTAAAATCATATACCTATAGCAAATTAGATTACTTACTTTGATGTGGTGTAGAAGATAAAAAAATTACAAACCTGTAACCTAAAACTGTTTTGTTATTTTGTTGCCTAAAACCTTATCTTATAGATATTCCGTGCTTATGGACACCAAGGATATGGGTAACGCAAGCTATTTGGATCGCCTTTGGGCGAAAACTTATACTGAAATAAAAAATAAACATGATGAAGCATTTTTAGCAATCGAACAAGCTATATCGTTAGAGGAACGTGAAAAGCCAAATGAGGTATGTAGGATATAAACATTTTAAATCCTTTCATAAGTATTGGTTCTTGACAGGCTATTGAGAAATACAAAGAAGGAATCAGACTGATAGATGAAGCACTTGCTATACAAGTACAGTGCCCAGATAATCCAGATATAACATGGGAGAAAGCTACTGTTATGATACAGAAGATTAAAAAGACCAGAGCTGAGGTACTATCTCGTATTAGCTCTATTCAAAGGTCATCTGGTTTTGTCCCTGAAGTACCTTTAGAAGATCCACCTTCTTATGAAGAAGCTATAGCTTCTGCTTCGTCAGATGAAGAAATTCCAAGAACGTATAGAGAATTAGCTACTGCCTTACATGATTTGAGTATTAGTACTGATCAGAATATATCTGAACAAATTGTTTATACTCATGATAATGTTAGGCTTTATTTTATCTCACCAAATGGAGAAGTTTTGTCTACTCAGCTACCAGAAACTCTGAGAATATCATTGGTAGAGGGTAAGTTTAAAATTTTATGTACAAATTTAGATAGATTCCTCTAATAAAATCAAAATTATTTTTGCTGAAAAAATATAAACAGAGTATTCTTTAAAATATGTAATGTACCTTTTAGGTGAAGAACCAAATACTCCCAGAGCTATTCTGCAAATAGGCTCATGGGTTTATCCACTGATTCCTGGAGTGTCGCCTTGTTACCGCACAGATTATGGAGCTTTTATCCTTCCCAATGTCCATGCAGACATTCCTGGTATGTTCTAAATTGAAATAGTGCAGGACTACTCTTTTACACTTTTATGCTCTTAGGTTCTTCGGTAGGAATTATCTTACCATCACATGCAGACAGAGAAGTATTTGATATATTAGAAAACATTTTGCATGGAATCATTAGTCAGAGCACTGAAGAAGGAATTGAAGCCGAAAGAACACGTAGGTCTCAGCAGCAGGCTGCAGATATGAGTTCTAGAATCTCTAACGGTATTGTAAATGGTAACGTTTCTTGTAATATACTATTTTGATATAGATTAATACAAAAAATTATTAATATCTATAGGTGCCTGGTACTTATCACAAGGTTTGATAAAGGGAGCTCAAAAGGCCAGTGAATTTTTTGATACTAGTACTCCAAAGATAATAAACAACATAAAACCATCTGAGCAACCTACTCAAGTTCCTCAAAAATTGTCAAAAAGCGTGCAGATTGCAGAAACAGCTACGAATAAGGCGGCTAAAGTAACAGGATTTGTCGGTAAGTGAAGCATTGATGGTGGATATATTCTCCAGGTCAGGGGCCAATGTTTATATTGGTGGGATATTTATATTAGGTAAATTATATAAACATTTAAAGTGTATAAACATTTAAGTATATAAACATTTTTGTACAAACAAGTATTTTTAAAATGCTCATGTTAATAGTAATATGCAAAAAAACTTTTAACCAACAGTTGTGAAATCCATGATATAAATAAGTAGATGTAAATCATTTGTATTTGAGAACAAATAATTCAATTAATTGTTTTGAGGGAGGGTCAACGATAGTGAAAATCCAGGTGGTGTGGCCAGTAGAAGCAATGGGGTGTGTCCACTGAGCGAGAAATGCTCTTAAATTCAATATTTCCATGTAAAAATAAATCAATTGGTACATATAGCCATCTGTTCCTACTGCATAGACAAAAATTGTTGATCAACTTTGAACTGTAAGAAATTATATTAAAAAAATGAAACGACACACAGTATTCTTAAAAAAAACTCCACATTTTGTTAGATATTATCAATTTTTCCAAACTATTTTTTCAATGTTAAGAATTCAATGTATTATTTCTATACCTACTCGGTTCTATACTAGTATTTTTTATATTTATATTGTCAAAAAAAATAAAAAAATACACTGAGAAGTAAACTTTTCTATTGACATTTCAATTTTCACAACTATCTTCAGAGCAGCTTTGCTGTTAATATAAATTTTTCATATTTCGTTTTACATATTTTTACTAACAATCATTTTAAAAGTTATAATGCAATGTAATATAATTTAACTTCTCACAGTGAACGAATTGGTTAGGGAAAAAAGCGGTTTATCATTTGGGAAAAGTATGATTAAAATATTAACAGGAGACATATTTTAGCCGAAAAAGTGGGCATCGCCACAATGCGGCTAGGTCATTTTTTAGCACCACACATCCAGAAACAAGGAACAAAACTGCTAACAACTGGTTTTAAAATGTCTGAACAAGAGGCCTCAGATAAAATGAAAGGAGTTTTAACAGTAGCAGCTGGGGCTGTGGAAGGCTTCTCTACAGTGTACCGAGGTCTTCATACTTCCGCTGGCATATTGGCCAGTAATCTGAAAAATAACACTGTGAAAATTGTTGAACACAAGTAAGTATTTGGTTATAAATTTGTTTCAGAGATACACAAAAATACAAAAGAAATCCTATCACTAACAAAGATATAAAGCCATTTTAGTTGATTGTAGTTTTAAGTATGGTTCTTCAAAAAAATATTGATAAAAGAGAGCTGACTAGCTACTGCTGTCTTAATTTGAATTGCCAATGAGGTATTATGTTAGGCGATATATCGATCACGGTGATTCAATTACAGTAAACTGAAACTTACTGGTGCTACCGGTGATCGAGATGATTTGGAAGCAGTTGTTTAAATAATAAGATAATAACCTAATAACTACTAACAGTACAACTATAGATTATTATAATGCAGTGCAATCACGATCACTCACTGTTAGGTATTGCTGTCACTGGTTATCGGCGATGCGTTATGTGTTTCTAATTTATTTATTTTTTGTCATTTTCTATTACATGTATTACTTACTCAGGTGTATTTATTTATAGTGAGATTGATATCAGGTATTATTTATTTTATTTATTTATCTAGTTCAATATCCAGGGCAGTATGAACAGTATGTTATAACAGGAGTAAGGTTTTGATACTTACAACAAAAAGAGAGTGTATTACACATATTTTGTGTATACAAAAAATCAATTCATAGATTAATTAAGGACATAAAACTGGAGGTTTATAAAGTAGTAGGTTACCTGTTAACATACTGGCGGAAGTGACGTAAGTGGGGTGCATACATCATCCAGACGACAGAACTGACAGACGCTCCCTACATCCATTTGTCTACATTGTTTGTCTACATTCATTTTGTTGTAGACTTTTGTGCAGTTGTTGATATTTACATAGTGAAATTTGAAACTATTTGAAGTGTGGACGTATTTTTTAAAAGTGATAATATTATATTATCTTATATTAAATTATATTATATTATATTTAGCAAACGGTGCCTGGAAATAATTTTTATGCCGAGTATCTTTGCTATGAATATTTTTCTGACTACTGGGTACTCTCATAATGGTTCTTAAAACTTGTTTTTTCAGCTATAAACACATTGCATGCAAGGTAGACCAACACCAGAACCATTCAATTGCTTAATTGTTTCATATTAAGAACTATACATACATTTTTAAATAAATATTACAGTGAGTAAAGTTTAAAAATCAGTTGTTCACAATGTACTTTCAAATTTAAATGTTGATCTATGTGTAAACCTAAAAATTGAAAATTATTGTCGCTATCGGATATGAGTTCATCATTTTTAAAGTTAATCTCAAATCAGAACAAAGACTTTTGGCAATTGTGAAACCTCAAACGGTGACTTTTTTCTGTATTTAAATGATGCAATGAATTTTTACTGAACTACTAACTTATTTTACATAAAACACTTTCACATTATATCTATAATTTATCATCTGATTCATGTGAGATTCATAATCCTTTCCTTGTAGAAGAGAAAAGTACATGTTGTTCCACCTAACTCATAATATGTATTAGAAAATATAAGAATACCTATAAAATAGTTGTTTTCAAATTCTAAATTCTGTTATTTATAATTTGTCAAAAAATGGTATTTAAAAAAACACGTTTTAATTTACATATCAAAATCACTCAGCTTCCATTTTTCATATAAATAACTTAACAATGTGTTAAATCAGTCGTCTGGATGACATATTCCCCTGCATTTAATGCGAAGATCAGATTTGTATAAAAGTTACTTTACCGGTAACCTAGAAACTTTATGCGCATGCGACATGATTTCAGGAAGGTTATCTTTATTCCCTTCTAACTTTCCCAGACTGAGAGAGACGAGTATAATATTTTTGTTTGTCATTTTAGAGGTATTCATTCAGGCCAGGTCATTCAGGATTATTCCCAAACCGGCCTTCCTTATACTTTGATTTGATAGTTTCTTATATCTCCGAGACCAACAACTGCTCTGCAAGAACAGGTCTTCTTACTTACCATCACAATCCGGTTCAGGCTTTGAGCACTTCTGGAGTTTTTGCCCTTCTTTAGAGCTAAAATTAGTTATGACTATGATTAAATGAATCATTGTGTTAATATGCACTGGTATTTCAGATATGGATCCCCTGCTGCTACATTAACCGGTGACACTTTGACAACTATAGGCAATGTCTACACAATAAGCCATGATGCCAAAATGTTAAAACCTAATCATTTGGCATTTAACACTGCTAAAGATACCACCACTGCCTTGACATATGCATATAGTTCTTCCAGCAGAGGGACAGCTGCATATGAGAACTTGCCAGGGCCATCTACCAATATGTACCAGAACTTGCCACAGCCATCTATCAATATTGAGAAATCGGATCCCCAAAATTCCTTACACAAACATAATGGCGATGAGAAGAAGGATTTGAAATAGTCTAAGGTTGATATTTACATTTATTTTAATACTTTTGAAGTTATTTCTGTGGGCATTTTTTATATTGGATCTTCTTTTTTAATTGTTGCAAAGTATTAAGGGTGGTATTAAATAAGAATATATCTTGATTGTGTAATGGGTTTTATCATTGGTTTTATATACCCTAGGTACATATAAATAATACATCTTGTAAATAAGAAGTGTAAGTTCAATAAACTTCTTACTAAGAGATGGCACATTGCTTCGGGCTTCCAACTCCCGGTAAGGTTTTTTATATGTAACTGTTGGTCTAGTATAAAAAGCCAATATTATAATTAAATTGTATTATAGAATAGTATATCTATTTTTTAAAATATATTCTAAGTTCTTTACATACCTATATTATTTTACTGTGATATAAATGTTTTGTTATGTTTAATAAATTTTTTACACAGATTTATAAATATTTTTCAGTGTTGGAAAAAAAAAATTAGAAATGTAATGTATAAGATAAATTCTCCCACTGAACACAGATACTTTTAAAAAACGTTAGAAGGGCGTTGAAAACCACATTTTGATTCAACATAGAAAACATTCAAACGTTCATAAAACATTATTATACAAAGTTTAAATAACTTTATGTTTGCATTTTTGATTGAAATTACTTTTTGTAAATGTGAGTTTTAACGATAATAAAAATAACATTACAATAATAATATCTCTCTCTACCCCTCATTCTAATCACAAGGATTAGCCCGAAGTCGGAGACTTGTGTGGTAGAGGGGGTGGCATATTATTATTTCGCGGGCCGCATTTGCGCCTCAGGAATGACTTACGTTGGTAGGCCCCAACCATCATTCAGTGCTGGAATGAGGGAAACCTGGAAAACCTCATTAGTTAGGGGGACAAGTCAAACATCAACTGATTTTAATCTCTCACATTAACACCAAGTTGACATTCTTCCCATCCTAGGCCATCGCCAGGATGGTTGCCAAGCCATCCCTGCGAATAAGCCTTGATTTACGAGTGAACAATTTAATGAAAAATTGTTGGTGGAATGGGAATTAGAACCCACGACCTCTGGGTTAAGCGATCGAGACGCTAAGCCCTGAGCCACCTGCTCGATTACATATACAATAAAAACATATACCTTTAAATATACCAAAGAATTAACATTACTAGACATTTCTGTAAATGTTTAATTTTATCTTTGGATGAAAATGTGTCAATCATTTTTATGTTGTTTTTATTCAGTTCAATTTTATCTTACTCAATATTTCAAGATAATAAAACAGGGCAATAGAACAGACAAGTATTTATATCGCGAATATCCCAATTTAGTCCATAATGGCATAGGCATGGTCTTAAGGAAACAAATTAGTGAACAGTCAGTTCACTATATAGTAAGTAGAGCAAAGTAGAGAGGAAAGTAAAGGTGCATTTAAATTAGAGCGAACAGAAGCGAGCAAACGAATTCGTTCGTTCGTCTCTGTTCGCCCTAATATATGCAGAAACACGGAAGAGTTCGTTCGCTCCCGTTTTGTTCTCCATACAAATTACGCAAGCTGAAGCAAACGAATTCGTTTGTTCGCTTCTGTTCGCTGTGATTTAAATGCACCTTTATATTTAACAAAAAAGAACAAAATTTAGGTTATGTAGGTCAAATAGCATGGCAGATTATTGTATATAATCTATCGAGGAAAAGATACTGGGAAACTCTTGCTAGTGATTGAGTGATTGTCAGATAAATATTAGAAAACATAAGAAGGTTAAAAAATGTTATCCGTAATGTTGCTTTGTTTGGTTATTGAGTAAGCATCTTAGCATCAATGGATTACTTTACTAATTATTTCTCCTTTACTGCCGATTTCGTACTTTATAAAGGCGTAGCATCTACTGAAAGCATTTCAGAGGTCTTACATGATTTAATGTTGCTTTGATATGGTTATAGTAAGCATCTTAAGAGCAGTTTTTTGGAATATGCACACTTGGGAGGTACTGTACGGAAGTGCTTTTATGGAAGTGCCTTCTAAACAGGGCCGCGCTAACCCGGGGGTGCAAGGGGTGCGTGGCACTCGGGCGCCTCGTCCCATAGGGCGGCAAAAGACACCATTGGTTAGTAGCAGACGTCAGTCAAAATATATCTCTTCCCCTTTTTTTACATTTAATTTTTCTCAGATCAGATCCCATTAGTAAATAAGTACTTTCTAAGATCTCAGTTGACTTGTTATAATTTACAGTTTTACCCAAGTTAAAAGGTTTTCTTAAGGGTCTATTAGTCGCCGGTCATCACATTTGTCGCGAGTAGCAACAAAACGCCGTTTTCCTGCTCGATTAAAGAGGATGGCCCGCGCGCGACTGACCGAGGCAGGGAGTCACTCAGCTGACTGGCTGAGTAAAAAAAAAAAAATTCAAAAAACCTAGATATGTCTGATTTGGTTGAGGAATTTGCAAGAAGGAAGGCCCGAAATATTATTTTTTGAATAATGACTTAAGAAACTAAGTATTTAAATAAAAAGCCTATTTAAGTTCCTGTCTCTTTTTTGTTTTTTTTTAACATTGTTGGTTTTTGTTAATTGTTGTTGTTTTTAATATTGTTTGTTTTTTGTTAATTGTTGAAGAAAAATATATTTATTTTTATTATTATTAATGTTTATTTATATTTCCATATTTATTTTATCGAATTATCGCTCCATTATTTGATGATTAACCTAGAATGGTACTAGGGCGGCGGCAGCTACACTTGGCCCGGCCCTGCTTCTAAAGCTAAGGCTCACTTTATTATGAAATACGATAAAGTTTTATTCATTCTAGAAAATGTATACATAATTTCTGTAAATCTGATTAAATTTCTGATAGTAGATCAAGGGTGTCAATTTAGTCCATACTATGTCCCAAACAGTATACCTAATTACTTTGTCTTTCTGATAGAGTTTTTTGTTATCATCCTCCTGTATAGGTGCTCCATCTGCAAACGCCTTATTTAAATGAGGACTAAAACAAATCAAGTTAAAACAGCTATTTTCCTGGCTTGTATGCCACGCCGAGCACTGAATTACAAAGCAAAATTTGCTGTATTTTGTCTAACAGTCAGTGTAGCCAATCCCACAGATCATATACGGAAGCCAATCAGACAGTTTTAACTGTAGATTTACAGTTTTTTTGGAAATCTTCCCAGTTTTTAGTTTAGGCTTCCAAATTTAGTTTTCTATTTACGACGCTAGCGCCATCTATTTTATTTGCTGCTTAGTCCGTACACTAACTCGGCTTCAGCAAAAAGCAAAACGTACCATTACCGGACTGGTCTAAGCTAAGTGGTCTATGTTTTAATACTACAAGTATAAAGATATCTTTATACTTGTGGCTTTACTCTAGGATGGGGATGGCATTGTTGGCAACACTGCGAACACAGAATCAAAATACAAGGATTCGGATTGCAACGAAAACTACGAGGAAATACCAAGACCACACATCGTAGGATCACTAATTGCAGACCGGTTTCGACATTTTTATGATCTCATCAGTCCAGTGCAATATAAGTTGAGCGAGCACAAGGATTGTTAACTGTTTACAGGATTGCTCGATCGCTCAATTTTGTCATCCGCCTTTCTGACGTCATCGAAGATCTATGTAATCGAATTGTCGAAATATACCTATTTTGTGTTTGTTATATTTCACATTTGCAAAAGAATATTCGTATTTGAATGATTATTAATATTATTATTTATTAAAGTTTGTAATAACAGATAAAGTGTACCTATTTCTACAAGTTCGAGATCTTTGGATCTTTGATGACGTCACAATTATGGATTACATTGTAGTATAGGGATCGAGCAATCCTGTAAACAGTTAACAATCCTTGGAGCGAGCATACCTACGAATGCAAAGACCTGGTGGCGCCACCTCTTGGTAGTTCTCGCAACACAATCCAAATCAATCAGCGCCTCCGCGATTATCTAAACGGAGTAAATCTAGAAGGCGGTGAAATCAATCGTATGGGGTAATCCACCACAATAACGGGGTGTAGAAACTAGTTCTACTACTTGACAGATGGCACGTACATAGCAAATAACTACTCATTGGGTGCTTCATCTGCAAACGCCTTATTTAAATGACTAAAACAGCTATTCTCCTGGCTATTGTTTTAGTCCTTATTTAAATAAGGCGTTTGCAGATGGAGGACCTAATGTGTCCTTACTATTCGTAGTTATTTGCTATCCAATTAAGCAGTAACCAAATTGCCTTTAACCTCATTACAATTGTGGGTTTAACTACTCACTGACTTATGTAGCTAGCTAAGCTAAACAAGTAGAGTATGGAAAGATCAATGAAAATAAAACGTTTTTTTATGGGAAAAGTATTAAATTAGTCTTAATTTTTTGGATTACTACCATGGTACAGCCATAGTATAACTCTATATACTCTGGTACAGCCCGCAGCAACGCAGGCTTGTCTATCGAAGAATCGAAGAGCATTCAAGTGTTATTCACTCATTTTAGCTGTTTGCATTGCTTGCCTTTTTTTGACTTTACTACACTTTAGATTTGATTTGATTTATACTGAGAACTGTGTAATCCAGAATTTGTTGGACACCATGTTGGAGTTAACGCTACTGACTAAAATTTTGATAGTAGTTTTAGGAGCTGGGTTTTGGAACACTGACATGTGGGAATAGTTATTAAATGAAGTTGTGAATGTTAAGCTTTGGAGTTAAAAATGCAAATGATTTGTTTGTCTTGGGACATGTGATATCATTATTTACCTATAAATTTGGCTAAGTATGGAAGCTTTAAAACATCACTGAGATCTTCTGTGGTTGCTCCATAACATTATGTTACAGCAGTTATTTTGACGCAGAATATAATAAGACTTATTAGATCAGGATACCAACATATAAATGACGTTCTTGTATCTCTAAGAATCCATGGGAAGTTATTTGATAATTCCATGAAAACTTTGCAAAATATTCAAGTAATTTACACGAAGTTTGACGCAGTCGTGGTAAATTTAACAAAGTGTTTGGTTGGGCCTTGTTAATGATAATGGTCGAAGTAGTTTTGAATAACTATACTTATCTGCCTCACAATGTCACAATTGTGACTAAAAGTCAATATAAATAGCATGGCAAAATGTACACAATAGAGACAAAAGTTATTATTCTTTACTGTTGTAATATAATTCAGTCAATGGTGAGTATTACATGGTATTACGTTTTGAGCGGCATTAGCAAGAAATTATTAATTAATTTTTTCATCAAACAGTAGCAAAAATAGAATATATATACAGGGTGCCCCATTTTTATGCTGAAAAAAATTCGGGACTGAATAATGGGACTTTGCTATATAAACTTATTTCCAAATCCGTACCGTTTCTGAGATACAGGGTGTTGAAGTTGAAAAAAAGTTCTTTTTTTATTTATATCTGTTACAGTATTAAACCAATTGTTTTCAAATTTTATTTGGTAAATGCTACTATGAATCTTTACTTCCACAAACAGTTTCAGGTCAATCGGAATAGCTAGTGTTTGTGTGAAGTTATCCACGAAATCTCAGCCACGAATTCTGACGTAGAGACAATCGTCTTTGATGCACGATAGTTCGGATCACTATTTCAAGGAGTTGTCTGAATTCGCATTATATCATGGAGTAATAATAACAAATTACTGGATTACATAATAGTTATTATAACTATATACATTTCAAAATTTTCATAGATTTCATTAGTTTTTCGTTGCAAATAAATTACACCTTGTATTTTCCAAACGAAGGGGAATGCGTTGATGAAACACGGACCGTATATTACTAACATAATATGGATTACTACTATGGTACCGAAAGTTTTTTCATCCTCGCCTTTGGGGCTGAAAATGACATACATAGGTAAATAACAGTAAAATAAGTTTATTAGTTTTTCAGTGCATTTGACTTACACTATGTATTTTTTAAACGAAGAGGGATGCGTTTATCAAATTTGGACCGAACATTACTAATACAATATGGATTCCGGCGGTAGTATCAAAACTTTTGTCACCCCCGTCCTTGGGGAGTCAAAATGACAATAATATAAATTTAATACATTTTTCACTTAATTTATAATACGTCCTGTATCTTCCAAACAAAGAGGGATGCGTTGGTCAAATTCGGATCAGACATCACTAATACAATATAGATTACGGCGGTGGTATCAAAAGTTTTGTCACCCCCGTCCTTGGGGGTGAAAATGGCTGAAGTAACACTAATATATATTTAATAAGTATTTCACATTTTTTACAATACATCCTGTATCTTCCAAACAATAAGGGATGCGTTGATCAAATTTGGACTGAACATTACTAATACAATATGGATTCCGGCGGTAGTATCAAAACTTTTGTCACCCCCGTCCTTGTGGGTGAAAATTACAGAAATAGCACTAATATAAAATTAACAAGTTTTTCACATTATTTATAATACATCCTGTATCTTCCAAACGAAGAGGGATGTGTTGATTAAATTTGGACTGAACATTACTAATATAATATAGATTACGACGGTGGTATCAAACGTTTTGTCACCCCCGTCCTTGGGGGTGAAAATGACAGAAATAGCACTAATATAAAATTAATAAGTTTTTCACATTATTTAGAATACATCCTGTATCTTCCAAACGAAGAGGGATGCGTTGATCAAATTTGCACTGAACATTACTAATACAATATGGATTACAGCGGTGGTATTAAAAGTTTTGTCACCCCCGTCCTTAGGGGTGAAAATGACAGAAATAGCACTAATATAAAATTAATAAGTTTTTCACATTATTTATAATACATCCTGTATCTTCCAAACGAAGAGGGATGCGTTGATCAAATTTGCACTGAACATTACTAATACAATATGGATTACAATGGTGGTATCAAAAGTTTTGTCACCCCCGTCCTTGGGGGTGAAAATGACAAAAGTAGCAATAATATAAATTGAATAAGTTTTTCACATTTTTTATAATACATCTTGTATCTTCCAAACGAAGGGGGATGCGTTGATCAAATTTGGACTGAATATTGCTAATACAATATGGATTACAGCGGTGGTATTAAAAGTTTTGTCACCCCCGTCCTTGGGGGTGAAAATGACAGAAATAGCACTTATATAAAATTAAAAAGTTTTCCACACTATTTATAATACATCCTGTATCTTCCAAACGATGAGGGATGCGTTTATCAAATTTGGACTGAACATTACTAATACACTATGGATTACGACGGTGGTATCAAAAGTTTTGTCACCCCCGTCCTTGGGGGTGAAAATTACAGAAGTAGCACTAATATTAAATTAATAAGTTTTTCACATTATTTATAATACATCCTAATACAATACTACTACAATATGGATTAGGACGGTGGTATCAAAAGTTTTGCCACCACTGTCCTTGGGGGTGAAAATTGCAGATGTAGCAATAAATCTCAATTTATTTATATAACACATTGTACCTCTTCGTTTGGAAGGTACAGGATGGATTGTAAATAATTTGAAGAACTTATTAATTGTATATTAGTGCTACTTATGTGGCACTCTATATATGTGGCTGTGTGATAATAATCTTAAAGTAAATATTGACAAATGTAAATGGATGATACTAGGAAAAAAACATAAACTAAATAACATTGCACTCACTGATGGTATTAAATTAAACAGTCAAACACTAGAAAGAGTTAATGAAATAAAATATTTAGGAGTAATTTTAGATGAACAGTTAAGCTTTAAGCAAAATATTGCATACATTATAAAAAAAATAGCTAAAAAAATTAATTTTTTAAGACGATTATCTAGAAATTTAACATTGTTTGCAAGAGTAACTATTTACAAAACAATAATCGCACCCCATTTTGAATACTGTTCAACGGTTCTCATTAGCATAAATAACAACGAACTTCAGATGCTACAGAAAATGCAAAATAAAGCAATGAGGGTTATCTTGCAATGCAACAGGTATACACCTATAAATAGTATGTTGCAAACTTTAGGTTTTATGACAGTTAGGAAAAGAATTTTACTAAGGGTGTTTCAGTTTATTTATAAATTGAAAAGATCATTATTACCCACATACCTAAGTGATAAGTTAACTTATGTTAGAAATCTACACAATCATGATACTCGTCAAAGAAATTGTTTTCATATAGAAAGATATCACTCATCCCTAGCAAAGAGATCACTTTTTTATAGAGGCTATAATGAATTTAATAACTTACCGGATCAAATAAAACAATTTACTGGGTCAATAGACCGATTTACATATTTATGTACTAGCTATTTAAGGAGTGTACCCTAATAAAACAACAAAATTTTATGGTCCTTCTTACTAAATGTTATACCTACTGTTTCTTGTATTTCTCTTTATATATTATGTAAATAGTTCTTTTATGTAAAAACTTCTTATAGTGTAAATGTATAAAAATTTGTATAAGTAGCTTTCTTGCTAAATAAAGTACATATAGGTATATACTTATGTAATTTTCACCCAAATTGGTGACAAAACTTTTGATACCACCGTCGCAATCCATATTGTATTAGTAATGTTCAGTCCAAATTTAATCAACGCATCCCTTTTTGTTTGGAAGATACAGGATATATTGTAAAAAATGTGAAATACTTATTGAATTTATATTAGTGATACTTCAGCCATTTTCACCCCCAAGGATGGGGGTGACAATATTTTTGATACCACCGTCGTAATCTATATGGTATTAGTAATGTTCAGTCCAAATTAGATCAACGCATCCCTCTTCGTTTGGAAGATACAGGATGTATTATAAATAATGTGAAAAACTTATTAAATTTATATTAATGCTACCTCTGTAATTTTCACCCCCAAGGATGGGGGTGACAAAACTTTTGATACCACCGTCGTAATCTATATCGTATTAGTAATGTTCAGTCCAAATTTGATCAACACATCCCTCTTGGTTTGGAAGATACAGGATGTATTATAAGTAGTGTGAAAAACCTATTAATTTTATACTAGTGCTACTTCTGTAATTTTCACCCCCAAGGACGGGGATGACAAAACTTTTGATACCACCTCTGTAATCCATATTATATTAGTAATATTCACTCCAAATTTGATCAACGCATCCTCCTTCGTTTGGAAGGTACAAGATGTATTATAAATAATGTGAAAAACTTATTCAATTTATATTATTGCTACTTTTGTCATTTTCACCCCCAAGGACGGGGGTGCCAAAACTTTTGATACCACCACTGTAATCCATATTGTATTAGTAATGTTCAGTGCAAATTTGATCAACGCATCCCTCTTCGTTTGGAAGATACAGGATGTATTATAAATAATGTGAAAAACTTATTAATTTTATATTAGTGCTACTTCTGTAATTTTCACCCGCAAGGACGGGGGTGACAAAACTTTTGATACCACCGTCGTAATCCATAGTATATTAGTAATGTTCAGTCCAAATTTGATCAACGCATCCCTCTTCGTTTGGAAGATACAGGATGTATTATAAATAATGTGGAAAACTTTTTAATTTTATATTAGTGCTATTTCTCTTATTTTCACCCCCAAGGACGGGGGTGACAAAACTTTTGATACCATCGCTGTAATCCATATTATATTAGTAATATTCAGTCCAAATTTGATCAACGCATCCCCCTTCGTTTGGAAGATACAAGATGTATTATAAATAATGTGAAAAACTGATTCAATTTATATTATTGCTACTTTTGTCATTTTCTCCCCCAAAGACGGGGGTGACAAAACTTTTGATACCACCACTGTAATCCATATTGTATTAGTAATGTTCAGTGCAAATTTGATCAACACATCCCTCTTCGTTTGGAAGATACAGGATGTATTATAAATAATGTGAAAAACTTATTAATTTTATATTAGTGCTACTTCTGTAATTTTCACCCACAAGGACGGGGGTGACAAAACTTTTGATACCACCGTCGTAATCCATAGTATATTAGTAATGTTCAGTCCAAATTTGATCAACGCATCCCTCTTCGTTTGGAAGATACAGGATGTATTATAAATAATGTGGAAAACTTTTTAATTTTATATTAGTGCTATTTCTGTTATTTTCACCCCCAAGGACGGGGGTGACAAAACTTTTGATACCATCGCTGTAACCCATATTATATTAGTAATATTCAGTCCAAATTTGATCAACGCATCCCCCTTCGTTTGGAAGATACAAGATGTATTATAAATAATGTGAAAAACTGATTCAATTTATATTATTGCTACTTTTGTCATTTTCTCCCCCAAGGACGGGGGTGACAAAACTTTTGATACCACCACTGTAATCCATATTGTATTAGTAATGTTCAGTGCAAATGGGATCAACGCATCCCTCTTCGTTTGGAAGATACAGGATGTATTATAAATAATGTGAAAAACTTATTAACTTTATATTAGTGCTATTTCTGTCATTTTGACCCCCAAGGACGGGGGTGACAAAACTTTTCATAGCACCATCGTAACCCATATTGTATTAGTAATATTTGGTCCAAATTTGATTAACGTATCCCTCTTCGTTTGGAAGATACAGGATGTATGATAAATAATGTGAAAAACTTATTAATTTTATATTAGTGCTACTTCTGTAATTTTCATCCCCGAGGACGGGGGTGACAAAACTTTTGATACCACCGCTGTAGTCCATATTATATTAGTAATGTTCAGTCCAAATTTGATCAACGCATCCCTCTTCGTTTGGAAGATACAGGATGTATTATAAATAATGTGAAAAACTTATTAATTTTATATTAGTGCTATTTCTGTAATTTTCATCCCCAAGGACGGGGGTGACAAAACTTTTGATAGCACCGTCGTAACCCATATTGTATTAGTAATATTCGGTCCAAATTTGATTAACGCATCCCTCTTCGTTTGGAATATACAGGATGTATGATAAATAATGTGAAAAACTTATTAATTTTATATTAGTGCTACTTCTGTAATTTTCATCCCCAAGGACGGGGGTGACAAAACTTTTGATACCACCGCTGTAATCCATATTGTATTAGTAATGTTCATTCCCAATTTGATCAACGCATCCCTCTTCGTTTGGAAGATACAGGATGTATTATAAATAATGTGAAAAACTTATTAATTTTATTTTAGTGCTATTTCTGTAATTTTCACCCCCGAGGATGACAAAACTTTTGATAGCACCGTCGTAACCCATATTGTATTAGTAATATTCGGTCCAAATTTGATTAACGCATGTCTCTTCGTTTGGAAGATACAGGATGTATTATAAATAATGTGAAAAACTTATTAATTTTATATTAGTGCTACTTCTGTAATTTTCACCCGCAAGGACGGGGGTGACAAAACTTTTGATACCACCGTCGTAATCCATAGTATATTAGTAATGTTCAGTCCAAATTTGATCAACGCATCCCTCTTCGTTTGGAAGATACAGGATGTATTATAAATAATGTGGAAAACTTTTTAATTTTATATTAGTGCTATTTCTGTTATTTTCACCCCCAAGGACGGGGGTGACAAAACTTTTGATACCATCGCTGTAATCCATATTATATTAGTAATATTCAGTCCAAATTTGATCAACGCATCCCCCTTCGTTTGGAAGATACAAGATGTATTATAAATAATGTGAAAAACTGATTCAATTTATATTATTGCTACTTTTGTCATTTTCTCCCCCAAGGACGGGGGTGACAAAACTTTTGATACCACCACTGTAATCCATATTGTATTAGTAATGTTCAGTGCAAATGGGATCAACGTATCCCTCTTCGTTTGGAAGATACAGGATGTATTATAAATAATGTGAAAAACTTATTAACTTTATATTAGTGCTATTTCTGTCATTTTCATCCCCAAGGACGGGGGTGACAAAACTTTTGATAGCACCGTCGTAACCCATATTGTATTAGTAATATTCGGTCCAAATTTGATTAACGCATCCCTTTTCGTTTGGAATATACAGGATGTATGATAAATAATGTGAAAAACTTATTTATTTTATATTAGTGCTACTTCTGTAATTTTCATCCCCAAGGACGGGGGTGACAAAACTTTTGATACCACCGCTGTAATCCATATTGTATTAGTAATGTTTATTCCCAATTTGATCAACGCATCCCTCTTCGTTTGGAAGATACAGGATGTATTATAAATAATGTGAAAAACTTATTAATTTTATTTTAGTGCTATTTCTGTAATTTTCACCCCCAAGGATGACAAAACTTTTGATAGCACCGTCGTAACCCATATTGTATTAGTAATATTCGGTCCAAATTTGATTAACGCATGTCTCTTCGTTTGGAAGATACAGGATGTATGATAAATAATGTGAAAAACTTATTAATTTTATATTAGTGCTATTTCTGTAATTTTCATCCCCAAGGACGGGGGTGACAAAACTTTTGATAGCACCGTCGTAACCCATATTGTATTAGTAATATTCGGTCCAAATTTGATTAACGCATCCCTCTTCGTTTGGAATATACAGGATGTATGATAAATAATGTGAAAAACTTATTAATTTTATATTAGTGCTACTTCTGTAATTTTCATCCCCAAGGACGGGGGTGACAAAACTTTTGATACCACCGCTGTAATCCATATTGTATTAGTAATGTTCATTCCCAATTTGATCAACGCATCCCTCTTCGTTTGGAAGATACAGGATGTATTATAAATAATGTGAAAAACTTATTAATTTTATTTTAGTGCTATTTCTGTAATTTTCACCCCCAAGGATGACAAAACTTTTGATAGCACCGTCGTAACCCATATTGTATTAGTAATATTCGGTCCAAATTTGATTAACGCATGTCTCTTCGTTTGGAAGATACAGGATGTATGATAAATAATGTGAAAAACTTATTAATTTTATATTAGTGCTACTTCTGTAATTTTCACCCCCAAGGACGGTAGTGACAAAACGTTTGATACCACCGTCTTAATCTATATTATATTAGTAATGTTCAGTCCAAATTTAATCAACGCATCCCTCTTGGTTTGGAAGATACAGGATGTATTATAAATAATGTGAAAAACTTGTTAATTTTATATTAGTGCTATTTCTTTAATTTTCACCCACAAGGACGGGGGTGACAAAAGTTTTGATACTACCGCCGGAATCCATATTGTATTAGTAATGTTCAGTCCAAATTTGATCAACGCATCCCTTATTGTTTGGAAGATATAGGATGTATTGTAAAAAATGTGAAATACTTATTAAATATATATTAGTGATACTTCAGCCATTTTCACCCCCAAGGACGGGGGTGACAAAACTTTTGATACCATCGTCGTAATCTATATTGTATTAGTGATGTCTGATCCGAATTTGACCAGCGCATCCCTCTTTGTTTGAAAGATACAGGACGTATTATAAATAAAGTGAAAAATGTATTAAATTTATATTATTGTCATTTTCACTCCCCAAGGACGGGGGTGACAAAAGTTTTGATACCACCGTCGCAGTTTATATTGTAGTAGTAGTTTTCGGTCCAAATTTGATAAACGCATCCCTCTTCGTTTAAAAAATACACAGTGTAAGTCAAATGCACTGAAAAACTAATAAACTTATTTTACTGTTATTTACCTATGTATGTCATTTTCAGCCCCAAAGGCGGGGATGAAAAAACTTTCGGTACCATAGTAGTAATCCATATTATGTTAGTAATATACGGTCCGTGTTTCATCAACGCATTCCCCTTCGTTTGGAAAATACAAGGTGTAATTTATTTGCAACAAAAAACTAATGAAATCTATGAAAATTTTGAAATGTATATAGTTATAATAACTATTATGTAATCCAGTAATTTGTTATTATTACTCCATGATATAATGCGAATTGAAACAACTCGTTGAAATAGTGTTCCGAACTATCGTGCATCAAAGACGATTGTCTCTACGTCAAAATTCGTGGCTGAGATTTCGTGGATAACTTCACACAAACATAGCCAGTGGCGTACAACCTGTACTCTCGGACACCTTTTCTAAAAAATAAATGTTACACCACTGGCTAACGTTTAAAATAGTACGATATTTCGATGTCCCACCCATTTCTGTACAAAAAAGTATTCTTTCATTTTTTTCATAAAACGCACCGTTATGGAGTAAATCGATATTTTATGAAACCATGTCATGTCCTTTCCTATCAAAATAACACCTTAAAATAAAATTACTCTGTACTTAATAAATGTAAATACTTTTTGACTTTAAGAATTTTTTTTTAACTATTCATTAAAAAAATATATAATATGCTGTTTAAAAGACAATTTAATAGGTCTGCTAGATATGAGTTTAAATTTATTAAAATTTATTTCGGCTTCTTATGCTTAAAATTGTGAAATTAATGCATGAAACAAACTTTAAAAGAATATGGTTTATTGACTAACATTTAATTGTTAATAATGGGTATGACCCCCCTCTTGCCCTAATAATATCTCTCATGCGATTAGGCATAGATCTAATTAAGTTAGATATTATTTTTTGTGGTATGTTAAGCCACTTTTCTTCTACTGCACCAATAGGCTCTGGGATCGAAGTTGGGGCACGAAGTCTAGCAAGAACTCTTCGTTTTAACTCATATCCCATAAATGTTCTATCGGCTTTAGGTCGGGACTGCATAATGGCTACTCCAAAACCTGAAAACCAACTTCTGTGATGTAATTTTGCACAAATCTCAAGTCTTGCGGTGTGCGGTCTCGCATTGTTATGCATAAAAATAAATTCGTCTCCAATGTAGTCGACGTAAGGTACCAGATGAAGGTCACCTCCCGTGACCACGGTTGTCCCTACGGATGAAAACCGGGTCGGTTCGTGCTCCCATAGAATTTGCACCCTAGACCATGCAGGAACCACCTCCATAAGCAATCCGTTCTTCAATGCAGCATTTTGCAAATCGCTCTCTTAGTCTCCGGTACACTTTTCTTCTTCGGTCGCTACCACAAAGGCATATCCTGGTCTCATCTGAGAACAGAACAGACCCTCCCCCCCCTCTGTTCCAATGTTCATTTCAGATAATCCCGTGCAAAACGCAGACGTGCCTGACGATGAGTTGGGATAAGTTTTGGACCAATTCCAGGTCTTAGGGGTCAGGTTATTTTCCTGCAGTCTTCGTCTTATTGTCCACTGACTAAAAGCTACTCCTCGTATTTCACGGAGCTGTTCAACTGTTCTGTGGAGCTGTTGTTGCACTTGAACCGTATTAAGGAAACGATTTCTTAATGTTGTTGACACAATAAAGCGGTCATCACGATCCATTGTAAATCGCTTTCTGCCTGTTCCAGGTCGCCTATGAAAGGATCTACTTATTCTCCTCATAACGTTGGCACACTCTTCGAACTGCTGTGTGTGTCATATCCGCCAATATCCATTGATCGTGGTCATGACCTGGGATGGTTTGGGGTCGAGCGGGATTATCGCTCTTTACCCTCCCTATCGCTGTAGGCCTGGACTGCCTCGTAGTGGTGGACCCCATCCTTCACCAACCCCGATCACAAAAAGTGATAGGTTGATCAGGAGTGGCTGTGTAGGCGGGGATGCACCTCTAAAGGAGCCAACTGGCCATTTAGCTTTATGCAAGGTAAGGGAAGAGGGTACTCGAAGTGAGCCCGCGACCGCTGTCGGCGGTCACGGCTTCGAGGGGAGTTCTGAGGGTCGTTTTTTAGTCGCTTCGTAGCCTTCTACGCTTGTTCCGGATGGAATCTGAAACATAAGATCTTACTCTCATCCTGGGTCCAGCAGTTGGAGTCTTGGCCGCTTGTGTACAGCGGCCGCATCGGGCTCGTAGTCCACGGCTTCCCGGATTAGCGGGTTGCTGTGCGTCTGGGCGTAGAACTCAGTGCCTCCTGATGACTTCTAGGACTAACACGTAGTCGAGGTCCCAGTATATATCGGCTGTCCGCAGGTACCAGGGTGTATCTACCGCGGTCCTTAGGGCGATATTTTCGACGGCCTGGATCCTCTTCATATACATCTTTGCAGCAATGGCCCATGCTGCTGATGCATGTGTCAACTGAGGTTGGATGACATTTTTGATCAGGATTCGCTTATTCCTTAGGTTGAGTTCGCTGGTGCGGCACAACATCGGGTATAGCTTGGTCCTGACCAGCTTCGTCTTCGTTACGACTTTCTCGATGTGGTGTTTCCACCGTAGCCTTTTATCCAGATGTAGCCCTAGATAAGTGACGGTGTCTCTCCACTCGGGGTCTGTCTGTATCTGCAAAAAAACAGAATAGCATTAGATTTGTCAGGATTTATATTTACCTTCCAGTTGTTGCACCAGTTCTCAAGAAGGAACACCACCTGTTGGAGATACCTCGTTACCATTCTGACCTCGGGAGACAGTCCAAAATGCCGTGTCATCTGAGTACAGGAGGAGTGTCATATCCAGTTGTCGAGCAACAGCTCGCTAGCAAAGTCCATTTTCGATTAAATAAAGCAATCACTTGGCCGGCTTTTTGCGGTGTAGTATGCATTAAAATAACACACTTGAAAACAAATCAAATTATGGAAAACGAATAATGTTCAAGTTTCAATTGCAAAAGTAATAATTTCAGTCTTTCCCAAGTTCGATTCTCCAGCTCTCTTGTTATAACCACCACATAAATACCTTTCATTTGTTTTCCAGTTGCTACGCATGTAAAAGATAAGCACTCTTGATACATTTAAACTATAGTTTAAATATATAGTTTAATACACAGTTATAGTTATATATAGTTTAAATATATAGTTTAGTAATAAATAGTTTCTAAAAAAAATTAAGTTAAAGACTAAAGTTTACGGTGGGCCGATTTATATGTCCGCAAGTGTATAAATTTCGAATGTATTACAGCAATTTAAGTCGAGGAATAATGTTTTATATATACCATTTTGAAATAAAAATAAATACGCATATTGTCTACTAATCAATAGATTTTATAATTTGAACCATTAATAGAATTGACTGTAGGGGTACATTAACATAATTGACTGTACTGTTATAACTGTGAATTGCTGTCATACTGAGTAGGCGAGACACATTGGTAGGGCTGACCACGTGAAAATAATGTATGGAAAGGATAATGAAAATAAAACGTTTCCTATGGGAAAACTATTAAAATATTCTTCGTTTTTTGGTCTCCTGCCATGGTACAGCCTGCAGCAACACAGACTTGTATATCAAAGAACATTCCAGTGTTATTCAATGATTTTAGCTGTTTCCATAGTTTGCCTTTCTTTAACTTTACTGTCCATTAGGTATCAGTTGTTTTATACTCAGGACAATGTAATTCAGAGTGTTTTAGATGCCATGTTGGAGTTAACATTACTGACTACGTTTCTGATAACAGTCTTAGGAGCTGCCTTTTGGAACTCGGACACGTGGAGAGAGTTGTTAAATGAAGTTGTAAAGGTGAAGGTCCCGTCTAGACCAGTCCCGAACTTTCCAGTCAAAAATGCAAATACTTTGTTTGTTTTTGGAAATTTGGTATCATTATTTATAAATACGGCTGACCTATGGATGATTGAAAACCCAACTGCAATGCTCCTCTATGGCTGCTCCATAATTTTAAGTTATACACATTTAATAACAGCAATTTTGGCGCTGATTATAATTAGACATATTACATCAGGATACCAACATATAAATGAAGTTCTTGTATCTTTAAGAGTTGGTGGGAAGTTATTTGATAATTCTATGAAAACTCTTCAAAATATTAAAGCAATTTACTTGACGTTGGACGCAGTTGTGGTTAAATTTAACAGAGTGTTTGGTTGGCCCATATTAATGATTTTTTTCGATTCAGTTTTGAGTATACTTATCTGTCTCACAATTGTGACCAGAAATCGATATAAATGGCAAGGCAAAACGTACATAATAGAGGCAAAAGTTATGGTTATTTACTGTTGTTCCGCAATTCAATCTATGGTGAGTATAATGTTTTATATGAGCATCATTATTACAGATATTTTTTCATCAAACAGTAGCAAACTTGAATGTAGAAATGCAGCTTACGTGAATTTGGCTACTCAGAAATTAGTCAACGACGGTAACCTCTATTAACTTTTGTAGTTTCTAGATTCCACTTCATATATGAAATAGAATACATACACACATTTCTGTTACTCCAGGAAGCAAATAATTAAATAGCTCACCTTACAGTTTACTTTAGGAAAAAGTGAATGTTTCGTTAAACATTGTTCCATTAACTAACGGAGAATTTACTAGCTTCATTTAAGCATTATACTTTATTTATATCACTACCAATTTATCAGTTAGCTACTGTACGTTTGTATTTGGAAAATCTCTACCTATGTTTCTGTCAGTTCTTTTTGTACTACCACGGTATAGTTTAGAAAAATGACAGATTCAGCTATCCTAGAATATGCAATATCTACTGCATCTAGTTCAAGCAAAACCTTTATCTTTCAAAAGCCTATACAAAAAATGTATGCCTCCTATACTCATACATTCATAACAATGGTGGACATTCTGATTCAACCGACAGATTTAGCTTTATTTCGGAACTCAATAAACTTTTGGATTCTAATGTAGGTATCTCCAAATTTTTATAATGCTATGTATTCGCGCTGACAGTTCAGCAGCTCATGAACTTACTGCTTTCTGAGAAAGACGTTCAAAGACGGCACCGCTTCCTAGGAAACTAAAGTTTAAGACTTGGTGAGAACTTATTTGATAATTCCATGAAAACTCTGCAAAATATTAAAGTATTTACTCGAAGTTGGACGCAGTCGTGAAATTTAACAAAGTGTTTGGTTGGCCTATATTTTTGAATAATTTTGGTGCAGTTTTGGATATAATTATCTGTCTTAATTTTGACTAGAAGTCAATCTAAATGGCATAGCAAAACGTACATAAAAGAGACGAAAACTATTGTTGTTTACTATTGTTCCTTCATTTATTGTATGGCGAGTATGGTGTTTAGGATATGAACACCTATAAGAGTGAAATTGTTAGTGAAATTTTTCTGTATCAATAATAGCAAGGATAGAACAATATCTCACTAAATCTTATACTTCAATAGGCCTGTTCCTGAAGCAATCAGCAACTAGTCAGAAGGATTGTGATAGGTTGAAAACAATTTGCTGACTGGTTTGGAATGATTTGATTGGATCTGACTACAGTAAATACCATAATTAAGCAAAGTGGAATGACCTCGCCGATCTGGTAAAATGCGGTGATGCATGGGCGTGCGTACTCTGTTTTACCATTGGGCACATTTCAGATAATATATACTCGTATACTATTCTATAGAATACTTTTAGTATATGCACTTCCACTTTTTTAACTAACACAAATAAGTATAAACACTGACACAAAGAATAAATACACTGATAATTTTACCACAAATTTTTACCATTAAGAAACGCGCGCGAAATAACCCAACATCACGCCACTGTTTCCCTACTACCTCGAGCGCAGTCGCTTGTTGGTTTCGCTTGATTCGACCAATCAACGTCGTTGAAGCTCAGAGAAAAGAAAGCGTAAATGCAAGAATATGTATGTTAAATAAGGATGAACAGCTTGTCGTCAACTTTACGACTTTCGCAGTTGCCACATATTCGGAAATGCCTTGATATTATTAAGTAAAAGACAAATTAAACATTGTGTTTGCTTTAATACAGTACAATAGGGATAAGGGACGTTAAATACATGCAAAAAAATGGGTACATAAGGTAATTAATACGTTTCCTGTTTTAAATAAGAATACTTTAGAAATAAATGTGGCAACACAGATCTACTTTTTTTCCGGTCATTCCACTTTGCTTAATTCTGGTCTTGACTTTAGTTTGCGATTCCTGCAGGAACAGGGCTTATGTAGACACGCACCTTAGGTTAGGTTAGGTTAGGTTCAAAAGTGAGTGGGCCGAAAACCAGACCCTCCACCGCGACCATGTGGTCTATTGTGGCTCACACCTACTTATATTTCACCCAACAGGTCCAGCTTCTTAATGTAGCTGATCACCTTATTGGGTGAGAGTTTGTTCAGATCCTCTGGCAGAAGTTGTCCTTTGCCAAATAATGAGTATCTGATCCTTTCCCCAGCAGGGCAGGTGCACAATATGTGTTCTGCCGTTTCATCATCTTCTAAGCATAGGCGGCACTCAGCATCTTCTGCTAGGCCGAATTTGCACAGATGATATTTTAAACGGCAGTGGCCCGTATATAGGCCAATTAGAGTTCGTAGGTGAGACCTGCTTAACTCTAGAAGTTTTTTAGTTCTTGTTTTTGAAGGGTTTATTATAAACGCCTTCGAATGAACTAATCGTGGTAGTTCCTGCCAGTACTGGAGGATTTGCTCCTCAGCCCGGGTCAAGAGCATTGCTTTGGCAGTACTCGAGGATATGCCAAGCACCGGTTCTGGTCCGACAAATTCAGAAGCAGCACCCTCCCTAGCTAGAGAGTCGGCTGCCTCATTCCCTTCATGGCCAGAATGGCCTGGGACCCAGACCAGAGTTATTCTATTTTTTCTGCTCAATTGAGCCAGTGCCTGCTGGCAGCTCCATACCGTTTTTGAGTTGCAACGGTAGGAACCAAGAGCTTTAAGAGCTGCTTGGCTGTCTGAGAAGATTTTTATCGATTTGCGTGTAAGTTGCCTTTGTTCCAGCCTCTGTACACACAATTCGATGGCATAAATTTCTGCCTGAAATATAGTTGCATAACTGCCAAGGGATGAAGATATTTTCACCGTTGGGTTGCAACTATATACTCCGGCTCCAACTCCCATGGGTGTTTTGGATCCGTCTGTAAACCAACAACTATCTGCCCTTAATAGGTCAGCCTTATTCCGATCCCATTCATCTCTTCCTGGGAAGAGAATGTGAAAGGGAAGTTCAAGGTTGGTCTTTGCAGGCATGACATCTGAAATCATCTCCAGGATACTGTGACTTTCCATGTCATCCAGCAGCCTATTGCGCTCCATGGTGACACGCACCTTACGTGAACTTAGTTTTTCCCACCGCCGCGCTGCGACGCGACGCTTAGATGTACATTATACACACAGATTAGATGTTAAATGGACCATAAGCGGCTAGATCACGTCGGTATAGGAGTAGGGACCAGGCGACGTGATTTAGCCGATTATGGATGGACAAGGGAGTCTATCTAGGCAGCGATGCCTTTTACTTTTAGTTATACGGCAACAGTTACGTATACGAGTTAGTCGATGACGACAAAATAATTATTGTATTGATTTTTGTAGCTTTTGTATTTCGAATCGTATTTTAAATAAAATAAGCATACATTCATCTATAAATTTCTACTGCTCTAGGAAAAAAAATAACTCGCCTGTTTTACAGTTTATTTTAACAAAAAGTTAATGTTTTGTTAAATGTTATTAGGTATTCCATTAACATATTGACAATTCACTAATCATCAGTTTCTGTACCTATTACCCAGGTAGGTAGGTATAGATACTAACTATATCAGGTAAACAGTTATTTTGCTGGCAGCTACTTTTGGTGCGTGACCTAGGTCTGTAGGTAAGTTTGTGGCATAAAGTATTAAAATTAAAAATATTCCACAAATGATGTTATATAATCAGTAGTAATGGCGCCAATCACTTTGCAATAAAAAATAATTCACGAAGTATTGAGCTGGCGAAGCTTACCAAAACCACGGGTGAAACAAGGATTGCATGGAATAGATATTAATTTTGGATTTTCTGTTTCATTTTGAAAAGTCGAGGAATTTCGAACTGTCTATTTACATTTCCTAATTATTTTGTCAATTAAATTTAAAGAATATCCATTACTCGGAGCTATATCCCTGATCAATTCCTTTTCTTTTTCAAACGTCTCCTTATTTAGGGGAAAGCTTAATAGGCGGTGAATTAGAAAGTTGAAGTTCGCCATTTTTTTGTTGAGCATAATGTGAGAGTCCTTAGGGATATATCTTTAAAGTACTGGTATCTTTTCTTTGTAATATGTCAAGTTCTAAACTTATCTTCAATATTTCTAATTATTAATACATCTAAGAATGGTAGTTGTCCAGAGTTTTTAATTTCATATGTAAATTTAACAGACGCGAAACGACGTTTAATTTAGAAACAAAGTTCTCAATATCAGTGACTTAAAATATCATCCACATATCTAAACCAAATCTTGGGGAAATACTCGAATTCTTCTTTTGCCTCCGTTTCGAATATATTCATGAAGAGATTGACAATAAACGGTGAGAGTAGTGAGTCGTTCAGTTCTAGAAATGAGGAAATATAAAATTTAGTTAGTAAAGAAAACATTTTCGCATTTGACAGAAAAACGGAATACAGTCGTAGTCGGTTTACGCTACTTGTATGCACAATATTATCCATTATCAATATATATTAAAACGCGTCGATTCTGTCTCTCTCTAAATTCCGTCGCCGAATCCGCAAAGTTTCAAAGCTATCTCCTCCTGGGGCGATCTCGGAACGATCTCTCCGCGGACCACCGGGGGACGCCCCCAGCCTTTCTCCAATGCGTAAGGGTATTTTCGTCCCGTTTCCTACGCGTTTTCCCAATTTAATCGCCTTTTCAAAAAACCTCTGCAAAATTTTCGTCGATCGCCGTTCGGCGAGAGAGATGCCGCTAGCATCGGCGTTTGTCCTTGCGCCTAATGGTCCCGTCACGCCCGCCGAAATACCGACTATTCGCGGGACTCCCTAGACCCTTTTTCTAATTTTAAGGCCTTGAGACCCGCTTCACGCGAAAGTTCCGTCCTTTCTCTAATCCTTTGAGATTTTTTTTCGAGATCGTACGTCCACTCCTTCTACGTCTATTTCGTCTTCGAAAATCTCGAGTCGCATCCGTATCAACTTCTATCTCATTTTATATGCCCATGTGAGATTACACTAATGAGACAAGCACTTCCCACGAAAACTGTCAAATTAATTAAACTTCAGATAGGTTATTTTCCTACGAGAAATATTGCTAACGGAATGAATAGTACTGACTGCCAAACATTTCTGATTACCAAAATACTGAAGCGAAATGCTTTTCCAATTAGAAAATCGGTAAAAATTATTTTTTCAGGTTGACACGTAAAGTTTACATACTTAAACATCTCAAGGTAAACATTTGACAACAGGCGTGGTAGCGCAACGGGAAAGTAGTAGGATTCAAAGCTTCATAATGCTGATTTCGCGAGTTCGAGTCACGCTGGAGGCAAACTTTTTTTTTACTTTTTAATTCCAATTATTTATTAGTATTAATATTTAGTTGTTCTGTTTCATTATCCGTAGCTTTTATTCTTTTTGCACGTAAAGTTTGGAATTAATTCGTTCATTTTGGCAGTCTGTTAAATTCTTGATTTTAGCTTACAAAAGTAAATATCTACAATATTTTTGGTCCCATTGATAAAATTGACAATAATGTTTACTTAAAAATAAATTCTACTTTCAGTACTTAAAAAATTATGATGTTTTACCATCAAGAATAGAGTACCCTTACAATTCATCAAAATATTAAGAAAAATATATTTAGTATAATTACATCATCATTCCAGATACAAAATTTCTTCAATATGTATTTTCTTTAAAATAATATTATTTTAGATGCATTTGTCACCCGAAGGGTGACCCCAAGCCGCAGGCCTGGACCCCCGGTAGGGCTAGAAATGGGAACGAAAATCGCGACAGCGATTTTCTCCCATTTCTAGTATTATAATATAGTACAACTATGTTGTTGTTGTAAGACGGCGCGGTTGCCCGCAGCACTCAGGCCTTTCGACCCAGTGTGCCTGCCGCTAGTCGAGAGCTATTGGAAGAGACCCGTGCTATGCGCATAGACCAACACCCGTTCTAGGGGAAGCTCTCTAATGTCCTGGGGAAGGAGAAATGCAGCACTCAGATGTTTGTGTCTCTTGAACATGAGGCAGACACAGCGACAGAGGATGTGAATGGAGTCCTCGTCATCGTGTCCGCAAACCCTGCACGGTGCTTGTTGAGATGTCCGTGACCTGTCAGCAGTCCTGTGACAATCCTTATGCTATTACGACTTAGCGCAAGTATTGATCGAGTTGCGTTCGTCCAAGGCCCTTCAATCAAGACCTTGGCTTGTCGCAGCCCTGTCCCGTTCGACCATTCTTCCTCTGATCTTTCCTTGATCAACTACTAAACTATTACTATTATAGTACAACTATAGTAATAGAGTAATAGGATTAATAGTACTTACAATATTAATTTTGGGTGTGAGTGGTGTGTATAAAAGCTTTCTATGCGCCCTTGTAAGAATCATATAATGAAATTATAATGTTCTAATCTTCTATAATGTATAATTCTAGCTAATATACTTACTAGAAACTAAAGGGCGTCTAGATTTAAATAAATAAATCGGATGATCCTACTTAAAAAATACGATCAACAGTCACAAAAAATGTGCTTTTACATTACTTAAGATCCATCCAGTGTACATTACTGGCCAATATTCCAACATATATTACAATTTTTAAAAGTTTAAATGAAATGCTGAAGAAAAATGTACTTCTATTAGTATTTAACCAATAAACAATATTGTATGCATAAGCTGACAAGCATTAGACATATTGAACAACAAATACTATTTAGAAATTAACCATTAGCAGAATTGATCACTGTTATTACAACTTTGGGTTGAGTTATACATCAAGTAGATTTGGTCGGTTTAACACGTAAAAATGTATGGAAAAATCATCGAAAAGAAAACATTTTTCATGGGAAAACTATTAAAATATTCTTCGTTTTTTGGTCTCCTGCCATGGTACAGCCTGCAGCAACACAGACTTGTATATCGAAGAACATTCCAGTGTTATTCAATTATTTTAGCTGTTTCCATAGCTTGCCTTTCTTTGACTTTACTAAACTTCAGATTGCATTTTTTTTATACTCAGGACGATATAATTCATAATGTTTTAGATATTATTTTGGAATTAACACTACTGAGTACGTTTCTGTTAACAGTTCTAGGAGCTGGGTTTTGGAACATTGACACGTGGGAAGAGTTGTTAAATGAAGTTGTGAAGGTTCACATTCCATCGAAAGGCTTTGCAGTTAAAAATGCGAATGTTTTGTTTTTCATTGGAAATATGATTTCATTTTTTATGAATTTAAGCGACGCATGGATACTTCAGAACAATACCATGAAGGCCTCTTGTTATATCTGCTCCATGATTTTAAGTTTCACACATTCTATAACAACTATTTTTGCGCTGAATTTACTTATATATGTTAGATCAGGATATCAACATACAAATGACGTTCTTGCATCTCTCAGAGTTGGTGGGAAGTTATTTGATAGTTCCATGAAGACTCTGCAGGATATTAAAGTAAATTACTGGAAGTTGGATGCGCTCCTGGTTAAATTTAACAAATTGTTTGGTTGGCCCCTATTAATGATTATTGCCGATGCAATTTTGGATATACTTATCTGTCTCATAATTGTGACTAGAAGACAATATACGTCGCATGGCAAAATACACATAACAGAGACGAGAACTGTTGTTGTTTACTGTTGTTATGCCACTTATTCCTTGGTGAGTACGCACTTATATATCTTTATTTTTTAAATGTCTGCAATACAGAAAATGATATGAAAGTAAAAGTTCTCAAAAGAGAAAAGAAAAAATATATACAGAGTGTCCCACGGTGACGAGACATTAGACATATTTACTACTTAGACTATATAGACTACTTCGTTTTTAATTTTGAAAATTTGGGCAATAGTGTTTTCTGTTATTCTGGCATTAGTGTTTTCTGTAGTCCCTTGTCAACTAAAATAATGGCGTCCATCTAACGCTTCCGGTGATACCGGAAGTTGATGTCATCTTCGTTATTTTAAATAGAACACCCTGTATATTATTGCAATTTTGAACACTACGTGATATTCTAAACACATTTCATGTAGGATGCCCTATACCTATCTTCAACTTTACTGTTGAAAATTTCTGAAATATTGACAGGTGAATATTGATATTTTGCAATTTTGACACCCTGTAAAATCTAAACGATTTGAGATCAAGCAAAACGGTTTGCATATTCCTATCTTAACTTTTCATATGCTATCGTTTGACACTAATTTCAGATTTAACCAAGAGATTAAATTTAATCGAAAATTTTAAATTTTAAATTTGGACACTTGGTTTTTGAGTATGCTCTCCTCATATAAAATAATAGCGTCCTTGTGACACTTCCGGTTATATCAGAAGTTGTCGTTAACTGTCTTATTTAGAATCATCTAATAGTTTGACGGCTGCTAATTGTTTATCTGCTTCAGCAGATAGTTGCTGGTAAAAACAATGTTAATTTTTCCTCTTCAAAATAGGTAAGAAATGTTGTTAAAATTAGATTATATAAATAAACTATAACTCTAAACCGTAGCCATCGATGGCTACGCTCTAAACTTTTCAGTCATGTAACAGAGTAGAACTATATACGGAGGTTTGTATAGAAGGAGTACCACTTTGGTAAAATAAAATAAAAAATAGTGGAATGAATATCCCTTCCCCACGGGAAACTGGACAAAATTCCTAGAAGGGATAACTTGTCCTTTGGGGTCAGTGATGGGGGCTTTTTCGGCGAAATAGGCCGAAGTTAATAGCAATATTGAATGAATTGTATTATATCTTTATTGGTTTTCAGTAGGTATCTAATCGTATAATAAATCAAACGTTCATGCCCCTATGAATTAATACAATGAAACAAAAATAATTATATCACCCAGTTTACAGTATGCTATTAATTAAGTTAATTTTTTGTTGAACATTATTCGATTAGCTAATGGACTATTTGTTAACCGTCAGTTTCCATACCTACCTATATTCAAACATAGGTAGTGTAGTAAAAGCGATGCAGCTGTCATAAATTCATTCCATAGCTTTCACAAAATGTCTACTTCTGTCGGTGTTTGTGGACTACCATGGTATAGTTTCAAAAAAGGCATATTTACTGCATGTTGTTGGTTATTCCAGCAATAGCTCTATCTTTAAGTATGGCATATATGCGAGCTCAAAAACTATATCCCTATCATCATAGTGATGGATATTCAGATGGAAGTGGTGTAGGGTTTAGCTTTGTTTGTGATCACAGTGCTAGGGTTTTTCATGTGGAATATGAAAGCTTGGCTATTTAGTAAAATGAAACAGATTCCAGATACACTGAGCGTGACACAAAATAGATACAACTCAAAGTTGATCCTCAAAAATATTATTCTGATGATAGGTACTATTCTTTGCCGACATTCTTGATGAAGAAAATCTAAGTATTGGTTATTATACATCCCTTGTCATATTCCGGTACTTTACTCTTTTTAAGGTTTTCAGTATTGGCCTCTCAATATTACACATATATAAAGCCATAACCGACTTATTTCATTTCAAGTTGCCAGCTGTGTCTAGTTGCCTAATTTGGCCAGCTGTGTCCAATAAACATTGGAAAATGTCGATGCCGCTACACGGCATGCCCAACTTGGCCCCACAATGTCATATGTCGAAAGCACGAACTCCGTCCAGTATTGGCTTTTTAGTGTTGTATCAAACGCAATGAATGCTGAAGAAAATGCGATTATACTAGGGGGTGCAAGTATGATATTCTCTTGTGCGCACATTATTAAAAAAAGCGACGCAAAAGACGGTGGTGGTCATTGAGTGTTCATAAAGGTAGAACTAGGTACGTAATTAAAGCATAGATTTGTGTGAGAAGTATGAAATACACATTGCTTATATCATGTATTGCAGTTACGGCGGTTCAGCTCTATTAGCAGAGAACTTTTGCCGAATGTCTGTAACAGATTTTGAATTTTTGCTTGGTCAGGTAGGACCAATAATTAAAAAGCAAGATACGAATATGAGATTAGCGATACCGGCAAAAGAGCGTCTGGCAGTTACTATACGCTTCCTCGCAACTGGAGATAATTATTCAAGTTTGGCATACTTGTGGTCCCAAATTTCGGGGTATTGTTTATAACAATCTAAGAATTCAATAATTTTCTTATTATCGTTCATTTTTATTTTATACCTACTACGCCTCTCAGTTTCAATTAACTTCGTTGCAACTGCTAAATTAATAAAATAATTATTGTTGATACTGGACAGACTGTGGCTCGTGTGGACGACCGTGCGAACATGTGCCAACATGCACCAGCGCTAATTGAGCCCTTTGATGTGTGTTCTATTTACCGCCTTTCTGGCGAACGTCAGCCAGCGCCAACGTTGGCCAACACTGGTACAAAATTTCTCGTACACACGACATGGCCAAGCTGGACAACTACCACGTTGGCCCAGCTTGGCCACGTCGTCTGGAGCCGCCTTAAGTCGAATAAAAAGAGCTTTTTCCACATGAGTGTTGCTACTCACTCTTTCCATAAACTCTTTGGCTGGCAGCTTTTATTCGTCGTGCTCTACATCATGGTACAAATTTGGGCCTTTTCACATTTTTAATTACAGACCGCAGTGTTTGGACAACCCGTTTAAAATAATTAAAATGTTGATTACTTTGAATATTGGATACTTATATTAGTGGTAAGTAATATAGGCCAACAACATTTTTTGCTGCCTATTGAAGCTGTTGGTAGCCACTAAATACTGTTAAAAAACCATGTTTCTTTTTTGGTCAGCTGATACGTATACGGGCGCCCTATTTCTTGACCCGTTGCATGGGTAACTTTTTTATTAGTAGAGATACAAAAACGCTTAAATGAGCAAATTAGTGCAGTTTCGTATTAGTAATTCTACGGTAAGGCGAAAAATTATATACGGGGGAAGGTTGAAAAGTTATTGACAAAAAACGAAAAATCCAACTTTTCTATTATCCCTCGTAGCTCGTTCATTTGAAGAGTTAGAGAAAAATGCTTCACATGTTTTTTGCAGTATTTTTCATGTAAAATGACATGCACTTGCTACTTTTTATATATCTCTTAAAATGGTTGAGAATCACAGTAAAATATATTTTTTTTAAAAGTAATGGATAGGTGGCTGTGACATTAACCGAAAGTCCCCTTTTTTCTCTTTCAGATGATATAACATAGTCCATATTTTATCCTTACAAAAGTAATAATAATCGTTGTTTTTAAAGAAAGTTTATTGTCACATCAAGAATGCTATGGAAATAAAACAAAAAATAAGATTCCTGATATTTTTAAAAACGTCTAGTTGGCATTTAATTATTGACAGATCATAAGTGACATTTTTAGTTTTTGTTAAGTAGTTTATTGTTTATTATTAATACTGCATACAAAATAATAGTGTTGCAAATATGTACACCAACGAAGAGAAAAATGATATGTTATTTTGTTATTATAACCAAAATCGAGATGCACATGCTGCAGCGAAACTTTATGAAACTTTATGAATCTTTATGTTTTGAAACTTACATGGAACGAAGACAACCCCATCATAGAATATTTAGACAGCTGGAAAATAATATACGATTATACGGTTCTTTTTCAAAGCCTAAGGATGAAAGAAAGTTCAATGAAGACACTGAAATAAATGTTTTGGCTTATGTAAATTTTAAACCTGATTCTTCAACTGCAGAAATTGCACATCACTGCAACACTTCCAAGGAAACTATAAGAGCTATTTTAAAAGGTAACAATTTAAAGCCTTATCATTATTCCATATGCAATACTTTATATCCAGCTGATAATCAAAGAAGGATGACATTTTGTCGATGGTACATTTCAAAATGCGAAGAGGATCTAGACTTCTGGAAAAAGATTTTATTCAGTGATGAAAGTAGATTTACCAACAATGGTATTTTTAACCGCCATAATAACATAATGTGGTGCCGAGAAAATCCACATCTTGTTTCTGAAAGAAGAAATCAACGTCAATTTGGGATAAATGTGTGGTGTGGATTTTTTTGTGGCAAAATTATTGGCCCATATTTTTACGAAGATAATTTGAATGCGAATAATTACCTTCATTTTCTAAGGAATACTCTAACAGAGGAATATTTAAATGAATTACCACTTCATATTTTTAGAAATCTTAAATACTTCCAACACGATGGAGCACCTGCGCATAATTCCCGCGAGGTAAAACAATATTTACATGAACAGTTTGATAATGTTATAGGAAATAGAATGGATATCGACTGGCCAGCGCGAACACCTGATTTGACCCCCTTAGATTTCTTTCTTTGGGGGTTATTGAAAGATAAAGTCTATGTGACAGCTCCTCTAGATATAGAGGATCTAAAAGTCAGGATTCAAGATGCAATTAGAAGCATACATGGACATACAATAAATAATGTTTTAAGAAGTATCCAGAAACGTTGCTTACTATGTATCCAACAGGATGGTGGTCATTTCGAACATTTACTTCAATATAATTAATTAATTAATAATTTCTGTTCTCAAAACATTCTTTTGTTCCATAATCCATAGCATTCTTGATGTGACAATAAACTTTCTTTAAAAACAACGATTATTATTACTTTTGTAAGGATAAAATATGGACTATGTTATATCATCTGAAAGAGAAAAAAGGGGACTTTCGGTTAATGTCACAGCCACCTATCCATTACATTTAAAAAAAATATATTTTACTGTGATTCTCAACCATTTTAAGAGATATATAAAAAGTAGCAAGTGCATGTCATTTTACATGAAAAATACTGCAAAAAACATGTGAAGCATTTTTCTCTAACTCTTCAAATGAACGAGCTACGAGGGATAATAGAAAAGTTGGATTTTTCGTTTTTTGTCAATAACTTTTCAACCTTCCCCCGTATATAATTTTTCGCTTTACCGTAGAATTACTAATACGAAACTGCAATAATTTGCTCATTTAAGCGTTTTTGTATCTCTACTAATAAAAAAGTTACCCATGCAACGGGTCAAGAAATAGGGCGCCCTGTATATCTTTATTTCTTAAAAATTAGTATTTTGTACATCTCCTTCGACATGGTGTTTAGTGGTAATTATAATTATTTAATAGTACTGGAAAAACAGTGCATCTAGCTGGATACATCCCAGATGACCTAAATGATAAAAAAAATAACTCACGTTTTATTAGGCTCATTATGTATAACAAAAATTTGATACCATCATTACAGCAGTAGTTTATCGTTTTGTACAAATACCGATTAATTAAATGATGTACCGTATACAAAGCCTTCAGAGCCATCCAGTTCCAAAATATTACTTCATTAATGTACAACTCCTTTAATTTGAGAAGAAAATGACCTTAATGAAAGTTATTTCATTAAGGGACTAGCTTAACAAACTTTATTCTTCCTTCAGTCAGATCTACTCTATTTTCTTATAAGGTACTTTCGTGGTCGTCCCATTCTTATTTTGGAGACAATTTTTTGCTTGCCCAGGACACGTAGCACGTGCTCTTTTTACTAAAGTGATCATTAACTTTTTTGTTCATTTGTAATAGTGGACATTTCAAAATGCGTGCGTTTGAACAGCCAAGATAATACAAGTAATAGCTTCCATTAAATAAATTATAGAAAGAAGCTTATAGAAAGTTTCAGAAATTGTACATTTCTGAAGCTATAAAAAATTATTGTAATTGGGAGACAAAATTCGGATCGACTGATCATAAAATTCATACTGAACATATTTCATAATTAAATTCATATTAATCACTTTCGTATCATTTCCACCGTCTCTAACTTTACTATGAAAATAGCGTTTATAAAATATATTTTATAAAGACGTAAAATATATCAGAAGCTAATTTAAGAAATAGCAAAATCCAAAAAATAATATTCAATCCAAAATATCTTGTACACCAATGAACAGAACGTAAAATACTGTTAAATTTCGAAATCAAACAATTGACAATGAAAAAGAAACTTATTTTAGCAAACGGAAACCAGTTTAGATAGCAATTGAGACAGGGTGCGTTCAGAATCCGGTCAACCATTCTGGTCTTACCGTATGTATATATGTCAAAACCAAGGCTTGGTAACTAGGTATAGAGCTAAAAGTCACATTTTATTGAAATTGTATGAATTGTTTTTTATTGCCCACTATTGCTGGAATTTTTGTGTTCAGCTTTGGAAATTATATGTTATTTTTTATTTACGAAACTATTTGTGAAAATACATAAAATACTGTTACCATCTTCTTTGCCAGTGCGGCAATTTTATGTTTTGGTAAGGCAAAAATAATTTTGAGAAACCAGTATCAGTCGCCTTTCGCGGAAATGTAATTTCCGTAATTATACGTATTATCACTATAAATATTTGATAAGGCTTTATTCCATCTGAATAATTGTAGTATAAGAAGTAGCCATTAGGCACGTACTTTTTGCATCTAATGCATCAAGAACTATTAAGTGGTTGTGCATGACGTGGTGTACGCTTCAATGCACTTAATGCACCACAGTACTATTCAAAATGATTCCGATGAGAACACGGAAATATATTTCTCCTATTATAAAGCTAACAAAATTTTTCTCCATTTTTGGGTTAGCACCGTGGTATGATTTTAATGATCACAGACTGCTTCATCCGAAAATTTTCAAATGGTACGCAACATTTCTATCGTTTTTACTGGCATCTCTAACTTTAAAATCGACTTTTAAATTACGGGAAATATTTCATGTAGAAGAGTATACCTCTTTTGACCGTATTTTATCTATTATGCAAGAACTATTATCATTGAGTCTGGCTTTGGTACCAATCCTAGGAATGGCTTTCTGGAATATGACTTCTTGGCAAGAATTATGCTGCAGAATAGATCGTGTAGCTACTTTGATGAGATTGACGTCTCGGGATGTGAATATATTTTTTATCACAAGATTTCCTAGAGTAATATTCTTAATAGGAAGTCTGTACCTGTTTTTGCTATATTTGTTTCAATTTTTGGATTTCGGAATATCAGTACCTATCCCTCTATATTCCATCCCTAAATATGTACTTTTTTACATTAAATTTCTGTTGTTTTTTATGATTACCACTTCAGGTACTTTAATAAGGTGCGAGTATTTTTGTTTAAATAAACTGCTCAACAGTCGCACCTCGAATATGGTTCAAAATATTCGGACAGTCAGAAGACTCTACATGGAACTATATGAAATCATGATTGTTTTTAATGGAATTTTTGGGTGGCCATTGCTGCTCTTCTTCGGTGATTCAAGTATAGCCCTACTAATTTCTCTTATATTTGCTACAGAGAAAGACGGCTTGAAGAATCGAATTAGTCTTGTTCTTATAAATAGTGCTTCTTTACTTATGTTGCTGGTAAGTATACCTTTTAAGTACACAAAATACCTATTACCAAATCAATATTGCATTAATCTCTTCGCCAAAAGCGTGGGTAGATTCTCTAGTCCGGCCAGTTCCGGGGAAACTCCATTCTGTCCGACAATAATTTTTAATTAAATTATGTACTCGTATATCAAGAGTTTTTCCCAGTGATGGGTTCACAACCAATCTGGAGTGCATAAGTAGTGTGGTTCAACTCAACTAAAGTACAAAATTTATTTCGTGGTTTATATAAGCACGTCCTCATGCCTGCTCGTATGACCCATAATTCCTTATTTTTGAAACACCAGTTAGCATTTACCAGGCCGGGTCATGTGTATCTTTATCATGGTGCCAGTTTCTTTTGTCACTATGTACTCCGAATATGGTTAAAAATATTTTTATCTATTAGGGTTGCTATATTTATTATTGGAATAAATTGTATGGAGTATGGCTATTAACTAATACTAGGTGAAATAAATTGTTAATAAGAATGTCTAATTTAGTTTTCACAATGGGCATAGATGGTAGAAAGTCTATAGTTTCAATAAAGACTTTGGCTATACAGGCTGATTCAAATTCGGGTGGATGCATGGGGATTGCGGAAATGGTAAGAGATACGAAGTCGGTTAAATAGGGACAAAGTTGCTGAATCACTAATCAGGTGCTGAAAAATGTCAAGGCTAACTTGATTGCTTTTTGAAATATTTGAAAAAACTGAAATTTTGAAAATTCGTTTTTATTTTATTTTAACCTTATTTGAGTAGATAGTAGGGAGTTTCTGAACCCCTTAAATTTTAGCACATGGTTATTGTTATCGTTATTCTGAGCATGAGCAGTGTCAAAAAGATCATGTTTTTTGGCACTGCGCATGCTCAGTATAACGATTACGATAACGATAACGTAAAATTTAAGGGGTTCAAAATCTCCCTATTGACAAAAATAACAACACTTCTTCATATCAACTTTTTGTGCTCTACCGAATGGCATAATTATATTTTTCATAAAACTTTTGTCTTTCCAGGACCATCATCAATTCAAATTTTTTAAATGCGGCCCTAGAAGTTTTATTACATTTTTTGAAATCATTATGTATTCTGACATTATGCTGCCATCGCCCAAAGCACATTCAAACGATTTGTCCCGAAGAATCCACCTTCAGTATTTCTATTTCGATACATCAATTTTATTTTATTCAGTCTTTCGTTTTTCGGGGTTTTCTTTTGTTTAATGTGTCATATTGGCAGAAAAGTCCAAAATATTATCAAAAAACACTAATTTTTACGCTACATATTTATAGTTAATTAAAAATGCGTTTTAATTTCAACAAAATTAAATTTAAGTAAATAAGAATTAAAACATAACAAAAAACTTATAATGAATGTTCAAACTGATGCCCCCTTATTCGATACATTTGTTAATTATTTTATTAATACTATTAATGGAGCGCCTAATCTTTCTGCCTAACTGGAGCTCAAGCATAGTAAAAAGCATTGCTTAGGTTTATGAGAAATGTTTTGGAAGAACACTTGGACGATATACCTTTAACAAAGCGTAATAAAATATGACTCCAACATAACGAAGCACTTCCTCTAATTCAAGGGAGGTATCTCAATATTTAAATACAATACAACAGGAAACTTTGGTGGCCACCTTATAGGACCTTTCTGAGTATTTGTCAAAACACAAGGCAATACTTTTTCTCAATGCTTTAACTCCGATTAGGTAGAGGAACCTTGAGATATCTATTATTGATATTAATAAAATAATTAACAAATGCATGGAACACGGAGGCGTCAGTTTGAACAACCATAAGTTGTTTGATATGTTTTTATTGTTATTTACTTTATTTAAATTTTGTTGAATTAAAATGTATTTTTAATTGATATAAAAATGTAGCATGAAAATGAGTCTTTTTTGATAATCTTTAGGACTTTTTGGGTTATAAGACACATTGAACGAAAGAAAACCCCTGAAATCAACACTGAATAAAAAAATTGATCTACCGAAATGGCAATATTGAAGGTGGATTTTTCTGGAAAAACCGTTTGAATTTGCTTTGGACGATAGCAGCATAGTGTAAGGAGACTCGAGATTTCAAAAAATGTAATAAAAAGCTCCCGTCTGTCTAGGAAGAATCCGGGAAATCCCGAGAAAAGCTAGATACTAATAATAATAATAAAATAATAATAATAATAATAATAATAATAATAATAATAATAATAATAATAATAATAATAATAATAATAATAATAATAATAATAATAATAATAATCATAATAATAATAACCCGCCGACTGTTGATGAGGTAGAGACCTTCTGGAAAACTCTCTACGAGAAGAAGCTGCCGCTCAATAAAGACACTTCAGCCCTGGCACACTTTGAAGCTTTCTGTCGAAGGCTTCAGCAGCCTCAAGAAGTGTGTCCACCGATAACCCCGGAAGAAGTTCAAAGGGCCGTCAAAGGCTCTAAGAACTTTACTGCTCCTGGTCCCGATGGGATCAACAACTTTTGGTGGAAAAAACTAACGAGTACCCACCACCATTTGGCCAGAATATTCACTTCCTGGCTTAATGGAGAACAGCAAGTTCCCGCATGGTTTGTCGAGGGAAGGACAGTGCTAATCCCCAAGAACGGAGATTTCTGTAGCCCGAAAAACTACCGACCAATCATTTTTTACACGCATCTTGTATATGCGGGTGCTCCACGCAGTTTACGAAAGGATATATGAGCAGCCTGGGTCCAAGAGGGGTGTAGCTGACTGCAAGGAGAATCTGCTGATTGACAGATGTGTCACGCAGGACTCCTTGCAGTATAAGCAAAGCCTCTCTATGGCCTGGATCGACTACCGCAAAGCGTTTGATATGACATCTCATGAGCTTATTGTCTACTTGCTCCAACGTCTTGCAGTGTCAGATCCTATAGTGAGATGCATCGAAGAACTGATGCGGCTCTGGAAAATCCACTTTACCATAAGATGTCAGGGTCCAGACAGAGCTGGTATCGTTCAGGAGAGGAGTTTTCTCCTCTCCTAAACTCCGTAAAACTCGTGAATACAGCTGCGGTACCCCCGGCAACAGGAGGGATAAGGTCACCCAGTTATTTTATATGGATGACCTTAAACTTTATGCCTCCGGAGAGAGGGATCTACATCAATTTCTCAGGGTGGTACAGGAGTACACGCAGGCGGTCGGGATGGAATTTGGGTTGGACAAATGTGCACTGGTCCAACTCAAGAGAGGACGATGCGGTAACTATGGCGAAGATGCGCAGCTCGTGGATAGAAGCATCCTACATCATCTGGATATTGAAGAGACGTATACCTACTTGGGTGTCGAGCCACGCTCCACCCAAGATGTTGCTACCGTAAAAACCGCTCTCCGCGGCAAGTATAGACACCGCCTTCGGCAGATCTGGTCTTCAGAACTAAGTAAGGTGAGTGCTACTAACATGCTTACTGTTCCGATCCTCCTCTACTTCTTCCGAGTAGTGAAATGAACACAAGAAGAGCTGCGAGAACTCGATATAGGAACACGCAAAATGATGCATCTCAATAGGAGTTTGCATCCTAGGTCGTCCGTTCCACGGTTGTATTTCCCAAGACATCGGGGAGACCGTGGACTCTTGAGTTTAGAGTCTGCACAGCAGAATGGTACTGGATGGAGCCTGCAAGGTAATCAGGAGTCCCCTCCTCTGCATGGTCCAAGACCATGAAAATGCAGGGATCGGAGCATTTCTATTTAAGGCAGCATGAAGAGCAGCTGATGAACTCGGTCTCATCTTCGACGCTGAACGGAGAAACCCAGACTCTGTCACCGAGCTGGGACCCGTTCAGTAGGAAGCCCAAGTTAAAGCTGCAGAAGGCCGTAATCTTTTGCTCATCCAGGCGTAAGACAATGCTGTTGAAATTAGATTATATAAATAAACTATAACTATGAAGGTTTCAGCCATGTAACAGAGTAGAACCATTTAGGAAGGTTTGTATGGAAGGCGTACCACTTTGGCAAACTAAAGTAAAAAATAGTGAAATATCCCTTCCTCAAGGGAAACTGGGCAAAATTCTTAGACGCGTTAGCTCGTCTTGGCGTCGGTGATGGGGGTTTTTCGGCGAAATAGGCCGAAGTTAATAGCAATATTGAAAAACTTGTATTATATCTTTAGTAATTTTCAAGTAGGTATCTAATCGTATTATAAATCAAACATTCATGTCCCTATGAATTAATACGGTGAAACAAAAATAATTATATCACCCAGTTTACAGTTTGCTATTAATTAAGTTAATGTTTTGTTGAATATTATTCGATTAGCTAATGAACAATTTAATAACCGTCAGTTTCCATACCTACCTATATTCAAACATAGGTAGTGTAGTAAAAGCGATGCAGCTGTCACAAATTCATTCCATAGCCTTCACAAATTGTCTACCCATATTACTGTCAGCGTTTGTGGTGGACTACCATGGTATAGTTTCAAAAAAGGCAGATTTATCTAGCCGAAAATATGCAAGATCTACTGTATGTTGTTGGTCATTGCAGCAATCTCTATCTTTAAGTATGGCATATATGCGAGCTGAAAAACTATATCCCTATCATCATAGTGATGGATATTCAGATTGAAACGGTAGGGATTAGCTTTGTGTGATCAGTGTTAGGGTTCCATATGGAATATGAAAGCTTGGCTATTTAGTAAAATGAAACAGACTCCAGATACACTGAGCGTTAACACAAAATAGATACAACTCAAAGTTGACCTTCAAAAATATTATTCTGATGATACTATTCTTTGCCGACATTCTTGATGAAGAAAATCTAAGTATTGATTATTATACATCCCTTGTCATATTCCGGTACTTTATTGTTTTTACGGTTTTCAGTATTGGCCTATCAAGATTACACATATATAAAGCCATAACCGACTTATTTCATTTCAAGTAGCTTGATAGTAATATTGTCAATAATATAAGACGAATAAAAAAGAGCTTTTTCCACATGAGTGTTGCTACTCAGTCTTTTAATAAATTCTTTGGCTGGCAGCTTTTATTGCTCCCGTTCTACACCGTGGTACAAATTTGGGGCTTTTCACATTTTTAATTAGAGACCACATAGTGTTTAGAAAACACGTTTAAAATAAGTAAAATGTTGATTACTTTGAATATTGGATACTTATATGAGTGGTAAATAATATAGGGCAAAAACATTTTTTGCTGCCTCTTGAAGCTGTTGGTAGCCATTAAATACAGTTAAAAAATGAATAGCTGTTTCTTTTTTGGCCAGCTATATATACGTATATACCTATCTTTATTTCTTAAAAATTAGTATATTATACATCTCCTTCGGCATAGTGTTTAGTGGTAATTATAATTTTTAATATTACTGAAAAATCAGTTCATCTAGCTGGATACATCCCAGATGACCTAAATGATAAAACATTTTTACCCACGATTTATTAGGCTCATTATGTATAACAAAAATTGGATACCATCATTACGGCAGTAGTTTATCGTTTTGTACAAAGGTGTACCGTAGGTACACAAAACCTTCAGAAAAATCCAGTTCCAAAATATTACTCCATTAATCGGAGGAGAAAATGACAAATTGTTTAATGGACTAGCTTAACAAATTCTTAATCTTCCTTCAGTCGAATTTATTCTATTTTCTTATAAGGTAGATGTGTTTTTTCTATTCTTATTTTGGGGACAATTGTTTGCTTGTCGAGGACACGTAGCACGTGCTCTTTTACCTAAAGTGGTCATTACCTTTTTTGTTCATTTGAAATAGTGCCTATATCTAAATTTTGTACAGCCCACACCATACAAGTAATGGTTTCCATTAAATAAATTATAGGTGCTATTAATTATTGATCTCTCAAATAATGAAGAATTTCTAATGCAGGTGTACATTTCTGTGTATATAAAATTATTGTAATAATTGTGAGACAAAATTCGGATCAACTGATTATAAAATTCAACATCATTATTTATCAGACGCTTATTTGGGAACAGCAAAATCCAAAAAAATAATATCTATTCCAAAACATCTTGTAGACCAATGAACAGAACGTAAAATACTGTTAAATTTCAAAATCAAACAATTGACAATAAAAAAGATACTGATTTTAGCAAACGGAAACCAGTTTCGATAGTAATTGCGACAGGGCGCGTTCAGAATCCGCTTAAACATTCTGGTCTCACCGTATTTATGTACAAAACCAAGTCTTGGTAACTACGTGTAGCGCTAAAAGTCACATTTTATTTGAAAGTGTATAAATTTGTGAATGTCCTTCACTGTTTTTTTATTGTCCACTGTTCCTGGAATTCTTCAGCTTTGGAGATTGTATGTTATATTTTATTAACGAAACTATGTGTAAAAATATGTTGTACATAAAGTACTGCTACCATCTTTTTGTCAGTGTGGCAATTTTATGTTTTGGTAAAGCAAAAATAATTTTGAGAAACCAATATCAGTCGCCTTCCGCGGAAATATAATTTCCGTAATTATACGTATAATCACAAATAAATATTTGATAAGGTTTTATTTATAAGTAGTTGTGCATGACGTGGTGTACGCTTTAATGCACTTAATGCACCACAGTACTATTCAAAATGATTCCGATGAGAACACGGAAATATATTTCTCCTATCATAAAGCTAACGAAATTTTTCTCCATTTTTGGGTTAGCACCGTGGTATGATTTTAATGATCACAGACTTCTTCATCAAAAATATTTCAAGTGTTACGCAACTTTTCTAGCGTTTCTACTGGCATCTTTAACTTTAAAATCGGCTTGCAAATTGCCCAAAATATTCAATGTAGAAGAGTATACCTCTTTTGAACGTATTTTGTCTATTATGCAAGAACTATTATCATTGAGCCTGGCTTTGGTAGCAATCCTAGGAATGGCTTTCTGGAATATGACTTCTTGGCAAGAATTATGCTGCAGAATAGATCGTGTAGCTACTTCGATGAGATTGAAGTCTCGGGGCGTGAATATATTTTTTATCACAAGATTTGCTAGATTAATATTCTTAATAGGAAATCTATACTCGTTTTTGCTATACCTGTTACAATTTGTTGCTTTTGGAATATCAGAATCTATCTTTCTACATTCCATCCCTAGATATGTACTTTTTTATATTAGGTTTCTGTTGGCTTTTATGATTATTACTTCAGGTACTTTAATAAGGTGTCAGTATTTTTGTTTAAATAAACTGCTAAACAGTCGAACCTCGAATATGGTTCAAAATATTCGGACAATCAGAAGACTCTACATAGAACTGTATGAAATCATGATGGTTTTTAACGGAATTTTTGGATGGCCCATGTTGCTATTTTTCGGTAATTCAAATATATCCGTACTATTTGCTGTTATATTTGCTACACAGAAAAACAGCTTGAAGATTGAAATTAGCCTTGTTCTTATAAATAGTGCTTATTTACTTCTGTCGCTGGTAAGTATACCCATTAAATATACAACATATCACAAAATAAATTGCATTAATCTCTTCGCCAAAAGTGTAGATTCACTAGTTGGGTCAGTTTCGGGGAAACCCCATTCCGTCGGACAATAATTTTTAATGAAATTGTTTACTGGCATATCAAGACTTGTTCCCAGTGATGGGTTGACAAATGTCTATGGTATGACAACCATCCTGGCATGTATGCGTAGGGCGGTTTTTTTTTTTCGTTTATTTAACGTCGGCCTATTTCCGCGACTAAGGCCAATCACCGAAGCCTGAAGTCGAGCAACCCCCAACCTGGAAATTTTGCCGAACCCCTACTTTTTATAGCAGGGTAGGGATCTTTTACTTGCCTATCATTTCATAGACAAGGGATCTCCGGCTTTACATCCTATCCAAGGGATGGTACGTCTTCTTCGCAAATATCGCCTAAATTTACATAGTTTCTGTGAATTCGCCGACGTACAGGCCACTAGAAGATGCAGGCAAGCGCCGACGGTCTTCCCTGCATGGTCACCCATCCAAGTACTAACCGCGACCCAAGGATTTTTAACTTATATAGGATTGCTCGATCCATAGAATTTAAAAGCCGTATCACGTGATTGGGTCTTGCGGCTACGTCATCGGATTGATATACAAAATATATGAGTTAGATAGTGACAGTGATTTGTTAACGCGTCATAGATAAGGAATCGTACAATACAGAGAGAGAAAGAGTATCCGGGTCTCGTAGTGACGTCACTAAAACGGACAATATTGAGGAATAGGGATCGAGCAATCCTATATAAGTTAAAAATCCTTGACCGCGACCTACCTTGCTTGGCGCTCATATCGTTAATATGAACTCGTAGGGCGGTTCAACTCAACTAAAATACAAAATTAATTTCGAGGTTTATATAAGCACGTCCTCATGCCTGCTCGTATGACCCATAATTCCATATTTTTGAAATACCAGTTACCATTTACCATGCCGGATGATGTGCATCTTTATTATGGTGTCACTCTCTTTTATCACTATGCACTCCGAATATGGTTAAAAATATTCGGAAAGTTAGAGGACTCTATCTGGAACTCTATGAAATCGTGAATGTCTTTAACAGAATTTTTGGCTGGCCATTGTTGCTATTCCTTTCCTATTCAACTACAAATCTACTAATTTCTATAATATACTATACAACGAATAAAATCTATGGGGTTATAAGTAAAATTTTTCTTATGTATGCTACTTATATACTTGTATTATGGTAAGTGTACCCTATTCGTTTTTATGTAAATTAAACCAGATTTACTATTACCATAATATGCCAAAAATTAATACATTTTTATTTGATTATTGATGAACAAGCTCTTCTTTTTTAATTAGGCATATCAATAGCATTGCATATTTTCACGAAGAAACAGGTTAGTACTTTACTGTAAATGTTTCCTTTGTAAATTTACAGAAACTTCAGAAAATTATGTTTTTATAATCAAGGTACCTACTTCAGTAGATAGGCAACCAATGCTGTTATGTTATAGGTTTCCTATGGTATTATCGTGATTTTGCGCATCATGCAGATCTCAGTGTATCATTGGTTTATTTTTCTTGTAGACGGGTTAATACCAAGTCTAACGAGAAATTTTTGGTTTAGAAATGATCTTACTATATTGCATGATGGAAATATGGCTGCTTTTTGTGATTGGATGACTGTGACTTCCATATTCTTTCAACTTCTATTGCAAGTTGCTGATAGTTTTTTTCTTTTCTGTATACTTTTTTGATATATCTTGGTCAGATGGTATTGCCACACTGATAATGTACGTAACCCTGTTATCTTGAACTCTTATATCTGGTCTATTATGGGCTACTGTTTAATCAGATTGTATGGTTTGGTTCCAGTATAATTTATAATATTAAGTTTCTGTTATGGTTGGTGGTGAATATCGGCAGTAGGTATGGTTGAGGCTCTGGTTACAGATTATATCGCATGGCTATTGCCTGGTGAATAATTTTTGCCACTTCATTATTTCTATTGGTATATTGCATACCTGCAAGTAGTTTGCATCTAGATGTTATATGTTCGATTGTTTCTGGAAATTGGTAGCATATTCTGTACCTATCGCTCTTAATTGAAATATCCTTTAAAATATATTTCTTTATAGTTATTTGTGGCTGTAACTTGGTCCTTTATTGGAAGTATAAATCCCTCTGTTTCTGGGTATAATTGACCTGTTTGTAAGAACTTGTTTTTTGTTTATATGTTTATGGTTATTATTATTATTATTGGAATTGATTATGAAAATTCATTATCTATTAGGAATTACTTGACAAACGGGCTGCTATATTTATTATTGGAATAAATTGTATGGAGTATGGCTATTAACTAATTCCAGGTGAAATAAATTGTTAATAGGACCGTCTAATTTTGTTTTCACAATGGGCATAGATGGTAGAAACTTTATAGTTTCAATAAAGACTTTGGCTATACAGGCTGATTCAAATTCGGGTGGATGCATGAGGATTTCGGAAATGGTAAGAGATACGAAGTCGGTTAAATGGGGACAAAGTTGCTGAATCATGTGCTGAAAAATGTCAAGGCTAACTTGATTGCTTTTTGAAATATTTGAAAAAACTGAAATTTTGAAAATTCGTTTCTGTTTCATTTTAACCTTATTTGAGTAGATATTGACAAAAATAACAACACTGCTTCACATCAATTTTTTTGTGCTCTACCGAATGGCGTAATTATATTTTTCATAAAACGTTTTATCTTTCCAGGGCAATCATTAATTAAATTTTTTTAAATACGGCCCTGGATGTTTTATTACATTTTTTGAAATCTTTTTGTATCCTGACACTATGCTGCCATCGCCCAAAACAGATTCAAACGACTTGACGGGAAGAATCCACTTTCAATATTTCCATTTCAATACATCAATTTTATTTTATTCAGTTTTTCGTTTTTCGGAGTTTTCTTTTGTTCAAGGTGTCATATTGCCCAGAAAAGTCCAAAATATTATCAAAAAACACTAATTTTCATGCTACATATTTGTAGTCAATTAAAAATGCGTTTTAATTTCAACAAAATTTAATTCAAGTAAATGAGAATAAAAACATAACAAAAAACTTATAATGGATGTTCAAACTGATGCCCCTTATTGGATACATTTGTTAATTATTTTATTAATGGAGCGCCCTCTGCCTAACCGGAGCTGAAGCATTGAAAAAAGCATTGCTTAGGTTTATGAGAAATGTTTTGGAGGAATACTTGGACGATATACCCTTAACGGTGCGTAATAAAATATGACTCCAACATAACGGAGCACTCCCTCATAATTGAAGGGAGGTATCTCAATATTTAAATACAATACAACAGGAAACCTTGGTGGCCTCCTTGTAGGCCCTTTCTGAGTATTTCTCAAAACCCAAAGCAATGTTTTTTCTCAATGCTTTAACTCCGGTTAGGCAGAGGAACCTTGCGATCTCTATTAATAATATTAATAAAATGATTAACAAATGTATGGAACAAGGAGGAGTCAGTTTGAACAATTATTTTTAACAATTATTATTAACAAGTTTTTTGATGTTTTTATTGTAATGTATTTAAATTAAATTTTGTTGAATTTAAAATGTATTTTTAATTAACTATAAACGTAGCATGAAAATGAGTCTTTTTTGACAATATTTTGGACTTTTTGGGTTATAAGACACTTTAAACGAAAGAAAACCCCTAAAATCGACATTAAAAAAAAAATTGATGTACTGAAATGGCAATTGTTACACTGGAAAAACAGAAAGATTAGTCTTGCACTGTAAATGTTCCTATCATAAACTTGAGAGAATTATATTATAATCAAGGTAATAGTTTGATGGCTGTTAATTGTTTATCTGCTTCGGCAGATAGTTGCTGCTAAATGAGATATACAATGTTAATTTTTTCAATGCAATCAATGCTGTTGAAATTAGATTATACAAAAAAAATATATCTAGGAACTTTTCAGCCATGTAACAGAGTTAGAATCATTTAGGGAAGTTTGTACAGAAGGCGTACCACTTTGGTAAAATAAAGTAAAAAATAGTGGAATATCCCTTTATCACGGGAAACTGGACAAAATTCTTAGACGGGATAGCTCGTCTTTTGGCGTCGGTGATGGGGGTTTTTTCGGCGAAATAGACCGAAGTTAATAGCAATATTGAAAAAATCGTATTATATCTTTAGAAATTTTCAAGTAGGTATCTAATCGTATTATAAATCAAGCAATCATGTCCCTATGAATTAATACAGTGAAACAAAAATAATTATATCACCCAGTTTACAGTTTACTATTAATTAAGTTAATGTTTTGTTGAACATTATTCGATTAAATGAACAATTTATTAACCGTCAGTTTCAAACACTCAACTCAAACAACCCAAACTTCAACTCCTGATGATACTATTCTTTGCCGACTTTCTTGATGAAGAAAAAGTGTTGGTTGTTATACGTCTCTTTTCATATTCCGGTACTTCTATTGTCTAACTGCTTTTACGGTTTTCAGTATCGGCCTATCAATATTACACATATATAAAGTCAAACGACTTGTTTCATTTCAAATTCCTTAAAAGTAATCTTGTCAAGACGAATAGAAAACAGCTTTTTCCATACGAGTGTTGCTACTCAGTCTTTTAATACACTCTTTGGCTGGCATCGTCTATTGCTCCTGTTCTACACCATGGTATAAATTTGGGCCTTTTCACATTTTTTAATTAGAGACCGCACAGTCTTTGGACAACACGTTTAAAATAAGTAAAATGTTGATTACTTTGAATATAGCATACTTACATTAGTGGTAAATAATATAGGGCAAAAAAATTTTTTGCTGCCTCTTGAAGCTGTTGCTAGCAACTAAATACCGTTAAAAAATAAATAGCTGTTTATTTTTTGGTCAGCTATATATACGTATCTATCTTTATTTCTCAAAATTAGTATATTGTACATCTTCTTCCACATGGTGTTTAGTGTTAATTATAATTATTTAATAGTACTGGAAAATTAGTTCATCTAGCTGGATACATCCCAGATGACCTAAATGATAAAATTTTTTTACCCACTTTTTATTAGGGTCATTATATATAATAAAAATTGGATACCATCATTACAGCAGTAGTTTATCGTTTTGTACAAAGGTGTACCGTATTTGTGTAGCCTTCAGAAAAATCCAGTTCCAAAATATTACTCCATTAATGAACCACTCCAAAAATACAACTCCATTAATGGGAGGAGAAAATGACAAATTGTTTAATTAAAGGACTAGCTTAACAAATCCTTAATCTTCCTTCAGTCAGATTTATTCTATTTTCTTATAAGGTACTTTCGTGGTCTTTCTATTCTTATTTTGGAACAATTGTTTGCTTGTCGAGGATACGGAGCACGTGCTCTTTTTGCTAAAGTGGTCATTAACTTTTTTGACCATTTGAAATAGTGGCTATATCTAAATGCGTTTGTACAGCCCACACCATATAAGTAATGGTTTCCATTAAATAAATTATAGATGCTATTAATAATTAATCTCTCAAATAATGAACAATTTCTAATGCAGGTGTACAGGGTGTCCAAAATAAGATCCTCTATCTCCTTACCTCAGAAACTATAAATGGTAGAATACGAAAGTTATTTTTTTTTACCTGAATTTTTCATTTTTATAACTTTCTTGAATACAGGTTGTTTAGTTTCTCTGGTCCAGGCATCAACTTTCTTTTTTTAAATGGGACACCCTATATTCAATTACGCTTTTGAACTTTCCTTAAAATTCTAGGTCGACATTGTTAAGAGTACCCTATACCTATCATTTACCATTATGAAGATATTAGCATTTAAAGAAAAAAATCTTTAAAAAACACCTGCTAAAAAAATCTCGGCAAAACAAATAAGACATCAAAAAAAAAGCTAAATAGGGTTTAGTTCGTAGACAATTAGACTCAGAAATTACTTCTATGGATCGATATTACCTGATTAATATACAGGGTGTTTTTAACAGATGGCTCAAACATGTATATGTTAAAACTTCAGAAAATCGAAAATTTCTTATGGAACACCCTGTGTATTATTATATTTTTGGATTCTCTATTAAATTTTAACCATACTCTATATAACTTTCCCTATTCTTATTTTGGACACCCTGTACATTTCTGTGTATATAAAATCATTGTAATAATTGTGAGACCAAATTCGGATCAACTGATTATAAAATTCAACATATTTCATAATTAAATTCATATTAATCACTATCGTGTAATTTCCACTGTCTTTAACTGTACTATGAAAATGACGTTTATAAAATATGTTTGAATATGTCTGAATGTGTTGTATATGTATATAAAATACTGCTACCATCTTTTTGCCAGTGTGACAATTTTATGTTTTGGTAAGGCAGGTTTTGGTGGTTTTGGTCCGCGGAAATATAATTATTTCCATGATTATATACGTATTACAAAAATAAATATTTGATAAGGCTTCATTCCATTTGAATAATTGTAGTATAAGAAATAGCCATTAGACATGTACTTTTTGCATCTAATGCATCAAGAACTGTTAAGTGGTTGAGCATGACGTGGTGTACGCTTTAATGCAGTTAATGCACCACAGTACTATTCAAAATGATTCCGATGAGAACACGGAAATATATTTCTCCTATCATAAAGCCAACGAAATTTTTCTCCATTTTTGGGTTAGCACCGTGGTATGATTTTAATTATCACAGACTGCTTCATCCGAAAATTTTCAAGTGTTATGCAACATTTCTAGCGTTTCTACTGGCATCTTTAAGTTTAAAATCGACTTTTAAATTGCCCAAAATATTCAATGTAGTAGAGTATACCTCTTTTGAGCGTATTTTGTCTATTATGCAAGAACTATTATCATTGAGCCTGGCTTTGGTAGCAATCCTAGGAATGGCTTTCTGGAATATGACTTCTTGGCAAGAATTATGCTGCAGAATAGATCGTGTAGCTACTTCGATGAGATTGAAGTCTCGGGCCGCGAATAAATTTTTTATCACAAGATTTGCTAGAGTAATATTCTTATTAGGAAATCTGTACCTGTTTTTACTATATCTGTTACAATTTTTGACTTTCGGAATATCAGGATCTATCTTTCTACATTCTATCCCTAGATGTGTACTTTTTTACATTAGGTTTCCCTTGGCTTTTATGATTACCACTTCAGGTACTTTAATCAGGTGTGAGTATTTTTATTTAAATAAACTGCTAAATAGTCGCACGTCGAATATGGTTAAAAATATTCGGACAGTCAGAAGATTCTATATGGAACTGTATGAAATCATGATGGTTTTTAACGGAATTTTTGGGTGGCCAATGTTGTTATTTTTCTGTAATTCAGGTATATCCGTACTATTTGCTGTTATATTTGCTACACAGAAAAACAGCTTGAAGATTGAAATTAGTCGTGTTCTTATAAATAGTGCTTATTTACTTCTGTCGCTGGTAAGTATACCCATTAAATATACAACATATCACAAAATCAATTGCATTAATCTCTTCGCCAAAAGCGTAGATTCACTAGTCGTGCGTTGCGGGGAGCATACACATTCTCACATAAGACGGCGCCAGGGTGCTGAAAACTTTGAGCCTTTGTGGCCAATAATTACGCTACAAAAACGCTCACTGATTTCTGCACCTACGCGGATTGTTTAAGTTTTTAACCCTTCCAGATGGAATAAACAGCCACAGAGCAAAATAATTAATTAATTAATTAATTAATTACAATCATGTTGAAATAATTATTTATTTATTTAAAATATATATATATATATATATATATATATATATATATATATATATATATATACTGGGTGTCCCATCGAAAAGTATCACATTTCGTCGCCTTATATCTCAAAAACTAAAAGAGATATCGCGATGCGGGTTGGACAGAACGACTTAGGATTTTTGTAAGTTTTTTTGGCACTGTTGCCAAATCTCCAAATATATTAGTAAATTTTTTATGGAATTCGCTACTCTTTGGAGTAAAATTACTTGCTTATATTAAATGGAACACTCTGTGTATTTTGCCATAATCAGAAAGCCTAATCACTCTACTTTTCAAAAAGGTATGCATTGTTTACATTATCTTGAGAATTGGAGCCACAAAATTAAGTTTGTTAGAAGTACTCTTATTTGGGTTATTACGAATGAAAAAATGCCTCCTTCTTTGTAAAGTTATTTTTAAGTTTTTGTACACTTATTTTAAATAAAATACCCTATATATTTTATCATTTTCAAATATCTGATCAAACTTGATGTGGATTTGACTGCATTTGCTTTTTAAATGAAAACAGATAGGGAGAAAAGAATAATTCTTTAATAATCGGTAGGAACGAGTTTTGTTAACAATAACAACAAAGCACAATGACAGTAATAAAAATAACAGATAAAATAATCAAAATAACTGTATAAATAAAAAGTACTTGAATAAGTTAGAAAACAATTTGTTTTAACTGACCACCATTTACTTCAATATACATTTGTGCATCCTTAGTAGTAAATGATCAAAAGTGTGTGATCCTTCGAATGTGAACATTTTTATATCTATACTTCAAATATTTGACACAACTGACAATACAGTTTATTATTGTCCTTTTGTTTTTCATGGCTACTGTGAAAACGAAGACCAGCTTCACAAACTGTTCAAGTAAGAGGTGCTCCCATTCAACTGAATTTTGTGGCTCCAATTCTCAAGATAATGTAAACAATGTATACCTTTTTGAAAAGTAAAGTGATTAGGCTTCCTGATTATGGTAAAATATACAGGGTGTTCCACTTAATATAAGCAAGTAATTTTACTCCAAAGAGGAGCGTATTCAATAAAAAATTTACCAATATATTTGGAGATTTGGCAACAGTGCCAAAAAAAACTTACAAAAATCTTAAGTCATTCTGTTCAAACCGCATCCCGATATCTCTTTTAGTTTTCGAGATATAAGGCGGCGAAATGTGATACTTTTCGATGGGACACCCCGTATATACAGTGAGCGGCAAAAGTATGGAATATATTTATTTAAAAATCAGATGTTCGTTTTTTGAAAAATCGCTCGGACCCGTCGATTTCTATTTTTCGTTGCGAATTTTCTGAAGCAATTGTTATTTATACAGGGTGACCCCAAAAAAAGTTATTAAATCAAGACCAACCTTTTTAAATGGAAACTCCACTTTTTTGTATTTTTATTCAATTCTCCATGGAATTCTGATCATTTTTTATGTAACATAACCTATACCTATCTTTAACCGTTTTCGAGATAATGGCGTCTGAATATCGAATATGGAAAATTTTCAAAAATTACTCTCGATACGTAACGTCGTAACGTACGGCGATACGTAATGTCTCGATACGTAATGACTGTAACGTCAATGTCAGTGGGAACTGGTGTACCTAGTTCAGTACTACTTATACTAAGGACAGTGCAATTACTTAACTAGATGGCACATCTAACAGAAACGCAGCGGATAGAAATTCTAATTTATTTGGGAGACGGTGACAAAGCCAGAACACAACAAGAAGTATGTGATATATTCAATAACAAGTATCCAGATCATTCAATCAATCAAGCCACTGTAAGCAAAATTGCCAAGAAATTTCGAGATTCTGGTCACATAAAAGACATCCCCAAAACAGGTCGTATGAAAATAGACGAGGACATTAAGTTAAATATCTTATTGCAGTTGCAAGAAAATCCTCATAGTTCGAACAGAGATATTGCTGGAGCAAATGCAATTTCTCAAAGATCAGTTTTGCGTATTTTTAAGAAAGAGAAATATCACCCGTACAAAATTCATTTAGTACAAGAACTCAACGAAGATGATCCTGATCGTCGCATTCAATTTTGTGAAACCATTTCAAGATTATCCGACCGCAACCCACAGTTTCATCGGCAAATACTTTTCTCAGACGAGGCAACTTTCTGTTTGAATGGTACTGTTAACCGTCAAAACTGCAGGTATTGGAGTCAAAACAATCCTCATTGGATGACTGAGGCACATACTCAGTACCCACAAAAAGTGAATGTATGGGCAGGCATAATTAATGATCAGGTTCTTGGCCCTTTTTTCTTTGAAGAAAACCTCACGGGAGAAAGATATTTGGCCTTCCTTCAGTTTCATCTAATTCCCGCCCTCATTCAAATTTTTCCAAATGGAAATGAACCTGACATGCCAAACGATACCTTGTATTTTTAACAGGATGGCGCGCCGCCTCATTTTGCTCGGCAAGTCCGGAGTTATCTAGACGAATGTTTTCCTGGGCGTTGGATTGGAAGACGGGGACCAATAGAGTGGCCTCCGAGATCACCCGATCTCACACCTTTGGATTTCTTCTTATGGGGTTATTTAAAATCCAAAGTTTATACAATAAATCCACCGCAAAACATCGAGTATTTAAAAACCCGAATCAGGCAGGAAATTAGGAATATCGACAGAAACGTACTAAATAATGTTCAAGATGAGTTTGTACATAGACTTGCGTATTGTCAAGAAACCAATGGATGGCAATTTGAACATTTAATTTAACTCTGTTTATTTGAATTAGTTTATAATCCTGAATTATTTGCCAATGTTTCTTACAGTAGTTTGAATGATTGTATGATTTGGTTTACGATGATTTTACGTTTTATGATTTACCCCCCCTTTCTCATGAAAAAAAAAATTGAAGATTTTTTTTTTCTCTGGAGATTATACATCCAAAAGATAGAAAAAAACAGTTCACCTGCTGACAACAAATTACTGAAAATAGTTATATAATGATAATTTATACATTCAAGAATGTGTTTATTACTGGTCATATGTATCGTACTTACTGAACATTAGTTTTATCAGGTTTTAAATCCTTACAATGCCAACAACCTTTTGAAATGCCATTTTTGTCTTCTAACTCATAAACATTTATACCTAATTTTGTTTTGATCCTAAATGGACCTGTATATTTTTTCCCTAGTTTTGCTGCATAACTCTTAGCAGCATCTGATTGATTATATTCTTTTTTCCAGACAAAATCCCCTTCCCTATAATGTACAGGTCTGTGTCTTAAATCATAGTCATGTTTTGTTTTTATATGTGCTGCCTTCAGCCTTTGTTTTACAAAATTTCTAAGATCGTTTAATTTATTTAATCTTGGTTCAAGCGTATTGCCAGAATCAACATTATCTTTATTAACACAATTAGTTTTGTCTCTTAACTCTTTGTATTCATTACCATTCACTATCATTTCGTAACCAAAATTTATACAAAATGGTGATTTTTCTGTTACTTCATGTTTAGCTGTTCTATATGCACATCCCAAGTGACTAAGATATTGGTCCCACTTCTTGTGGTTTTCACCCACATAGCTAGATATCATAGTCTTTATTACTTTGTTACTGCGCTCACTGAAATTTGGTTCTGGATGATATAATGGATTATATAATATTTTGACATTATATTCCTTCATTAATTTCTTAAAATCGCGGCTTTTATACTGAACACCATTGTCACATTTACAGTACTCAGCTACTCCGAATAACATGAAAACTTGCTCTTCAATTATTTTAACTATACTAGATGCTGTGGCTTTACGTAATGGAAACATGAGTGTAAATTTGCTAAAATAATCACAAACTACTAAAATATATTGATTACCTTTCGAACTGCGTGGTAAAGGTCCTATTAAATCTGTAGCTATATATTGCCAGCATCTTTCAACATTAGGCTTACTGCCCATTTGACCTGCCTTACGTTTTTGTTCAGGCTTTTGTTCACAACAAATTTTACACTTATTAACGTATCTGGATATGTCAGATTTCATGCCAGGCCAAAAATATTTTGCTAAAATACGATGATAAGTTTTAAATATACCAAAGTGTCCGCCAGTAACAGGTTTATCATGAAATGTTTTTAAAATTTCGCTACGTTTACTTTTAGGAATGACTAATTTCCAACTAGCTATGTCAGAGAAATCCCCACCTATGTGCTTATATAACTCAAAATCATTTGATATACGAAAGTTAGGAAATTTCAGAGGGTTTGATTGTACTTTTTCAATCATGTTTTTATACCATTTGTCTAGATCCTCAGACCTCAAATCAAGTTCAGAAACCTCCGGAATTGCTCTAGATAAATAATCTGGTACTACATGATATTTTCCGGGTCTATGTATTATTGTATAATCAAATTGTTGTAAGCGTAGGGCCCATCGTCCAAGACGACCTTGTGGATTTTTTAAGTTATTAAGCCATATCAAACTATGATGATCAGTGATAATAGTGACATGAGTGCCTTCGATGTAACAACGTGTTTTCTCTAAACCATTGAGCACGCTCAATAGCTCTAACTCCGTCACGGTGAATTTAACCTCACTTTGCGATAATGACCTAGATAAATAACATATAACATGTTCTTTACCATCATAGACTTGACTTAAAACTGCTGCGATACCTTGTGAACTTGCATCACATTGTAATATAAATTCATAATTAAAATTAGGACAAGAAAGTATTGGCGCACTAATAAGTAAATTTTTAATTTCTATAAACGCTTTTTCACATTCAGGAGTCCAAATAAATTTACATTTTTTCCGAGTTAAATTTGTAAGTGGTTCGATTATACTAGACAAATTTGGTATAAATTTTCTATACCATGAAACCATACCAGAAAATCTGCGAACATCCTTTGGTGTCTTTGGTCTAGGCAAATTAACGATACTACTAACTTTGTCTGGGTCAGTATTTAACCCTTCTCTATTTATGACATAACCAAGAAATTTGAGTTCATCACGGCAAAACCTACATTTGTCTTTGTTTAAAGTTAAGTTGGCATCTTTCAGGCGTTTTAAAACCTCTTCCAATACTTTTAAATGTGATTCAAAATCTGGAGTTACTACTACGATATCGTCTAGGTACTTGAATACATAAGGTTCTAGTTCTGGTCCAAACAATTTATCTACCAAACTCTGGAAAGTAGCTGGGGCGTTAGATAACCCAAAAGGCATTCGAACAAATTGAAATAAACCTCTACCAGGTATCGTAAATGCAGTATACTGTTTACTGTCCTCTGACATCTGTATCTGCCAGTATGCACTTTGAATGTCTAAAGTTGAAAGGTATTTTGCATTACCCAATTTATCAAGAATAGAACTCATTATTGGTAAAGGATAAGCCCATTTTTCAGTTACGGAATTTAATTTTCTATAATCAACACAAAAACGATATGTGTTGTCCTTCTTAGGAACCATAAGGATAGGAGAACTCCATCCGCTATTACTTTTTTCAATAACTCCCAACTCTAACATTTTTGTTACCTCATCATCAATTTTTTTCTGCATAAAAGGACTAACTGGATAATATCTACTTTTAATTGGTGGACTATCTGTTTTGATAACATGTTCAGTTATTGAAGTACAACCTATTTTAACTGCCTTTATAGAATCAAAATATCCATTTATTATTGATTTTAAATCTGTCCTTTGGCTAAGTGTTAAGTCATCCGCGGTTTGTATAGAACTAATTTCAAAGTTATTAACTCTATTACCAAAATACCATTCACCTTTACGCAAGTCAGGAATTAAATTCATTTTAATCCAAAATATAGTTCCCAAAATTAAATCATGACGTAATTCTGGTACAACATAAATTGAAAAAATGAAAATTTTGGTTTTTAAGGCAATTGGGACTTCCATATACCCTATGCAGTTCAATTCTTCATTATTGGCCACAGTGCAATTAACATTATCTAAATTATGTAATTTAACTCCAAGATTACTCAATACATTTGAAAGTTTTCCATTAATAAATATTTTGTTTGCGCCAGAATCTAATAACCCTTTTATTTCACGACCATAAATAGAAACCGATACATAAGGACATTCACCCTCATTGGCTTGTTCAAAAACGTATTGTAATATAGGCATACTACTTTTATTAAAATTTTCTAACTCTAAATCTGTACAATAAAATCCAATACCCTTATCAATACTATTATTTACATCAACATTTATATTATTCTGGACCGATACCTCTCTAGAAACCAAAGCTCGGTCTACACTTGGTCTCTGCGAGCATTTCCCTGATTTTTACATCTAATGCAATTAAAACGTGTATATCCTGATAACCCACAAGTATAACACTTCTTTGCCATACAATTTTTGGCCATGTGATTTAATCCATTACATTTAAAACATTTAATATTTGAATTATTATTATTACTATTCCCTGTACCAGAATAAAACGTTTCAAATCTACTATTTCTTCCATTATTGCTAAACCTATCTCTACTATTATTTCTAGAATAGCTATTACTGTTGTAATTTGTAGAAAACTTATTTCTACTATTATCTCTAAAATTCCTATCTCTAGAATTGTATTTATATCTGTCTAAAGAAAAATCCCTATTAACCCTATCGAAATTATTTTTATTACTAAATTTCTCCCTACTATTATCTCTATATCTAACCACCGAATCTTCCCTTGAATTATTACTTAATATTGAGTCCCTACTATTACTTCTTGAAGTTCTACGACTGGTGCTAGGTTTACTTTGTTTAGAAACTGATATATTTTTTGCATCAATATTCTCAAATGTTACTTGTTTATCAAGTTCAATATTATCTAACCTCTTTTTATTAGGTTTTTCATCCTGGTACTGTAAATCCCCTTCAATAACATTTTTCTTAGAAGAAGGAGGTACAAAACTAGCGATGTTCCTATTGGTATCCTCTATTCTTCTACCTAATCTAATTAAATGATCGAGAGAACTAATTTCATCAATAAGATCTAACCTAGTTTGATATTCTGGACGTAACCTTTCACGAATAATTTCTAATTTAATACTTTCAACAACAGGTATAGATAATCTGTCAAATAAATTTATGAGAATAAGTTTATTATAATAAACTTATGAGATCCCAGTCTAAAGTATTATTTGTAACTTGGTAAAGTATTATAACTGTGTTATACCCTTATTTCATCTCTAACTACTGTAATTAATATCCTAGGTACCTGTAGCTGTGTGGTAAAAAAGGCACCAATCATTGAGATTGGATAAGTAACTCACACTCTGAGAAGTCCTTGCTCGAACACTAGTCAAAACCTAACAGTGGGAAAAACCCACGTATCATTATCGGCCCCACGTTGGGCGCCAATAATGATACGTGGGTTTTTCCCACTGTTAGGTTTTGACTAGTGTTCGAGCAAGGACTTCTCAGAGTGTGAGTTACTTATCCAATCTCAATGATTGGTGCCTTTTTTACCACACAGCTACAGGTACCTAGGATATTAATTACAGTAGTTAGAGATGAAATAAGGGTATAACACAGTTATAATACTTTACCAAGTTACAAATAATACTTTAGACTGGGATCTCATAAGTTTATTATAATTTTAAGTTACTTAGTAACGTCGAATACTCATTAATATATACAATCAACTCTTAAACTTTAAGATAACTGTCTTTCTCTCATCACCACCCTCAGTCAAGGTAATAGCTCTACACGCTTACACCTACTGTAAATTCTTACGAGAATGCTTCGATATCTCAGTGACTGAGTGAGGTTATGTGAGTAAGTAGTGTCTTGCTACTCTATACAAAAAAACAATAATATAATATAGTACAAGCATAACATGTTGAAAGATGATTACTACTTTTATTTTTAATACAAGGGTAATATTTTGAAAGATTATTAAAAATTAGTTTACTATAACCATAGGGCAATATCATACCATGAGATTAAAAAAATAACTTATCTGTGATTCGAAGATCTACAGGAACACTATGTTCTTACATCACTCTTGTCGATAGCTTCAGTCTTGTAATAAACTTCTATTCAGTAAGGTGAAACATTATATGACCAGTATTTTATTTCCACTTAGTAAGGGAACAAGTTACTTCAACAAAAATTCTACCATGTCTAACTACGGTGAACCAATGGAAAATTAAGCTTATGAGACCTCAAAGTTTCGATTCGTGGTTATTGATACATCGAACCAAAAAAAAAATACCATAATAAAACTAGGTACTTTCCATTCCAGGAAGAAAAAAAATTCACTCCATAAAAAAAACAGGAGCTAGGCGACTGCTTTAAAAAACAAGCATAGTCAACCCTTTCATAAAAAGCCTAAAATTTTAATTACAATAATTAATAAATGCCTAGAGTACTTAATATATAATATTTTATCTTACCCATTATACAGGGCTTTAAAACCAACGCCATGTGGAGTTCAAAAAAGAAAATGCATAATAATCCAGCTTACGCTGTTTACAAAAATACATAAGTATTTTATACTATTGGTTTAGAAACAATCCCACATCTATCCATTGTAGACTACTTGTATTAACTATAATACCAATAATTCCGAACCAATTTGCAATTTACTTGAAAGCGTCTGTATCGTTCGACGACCCACGAGAAAAGAGATCGATATTTTTAGCCGTTTGCTAGAGCATGGATTTTTAAAATTTTATGCGCAGACTCGCCTGCGACACTGAGTTCATAAAATAAACAGAATGACATGTACATGATGTACAATGATCTATGTGCGAATTAGAGCAACACGGAGTAATAAGGAGTAACTCCGAATATTGTTCAGCCACACATTTCTACGAATACAAAGGAAACACAAGAATAATATGTTATCAGCCGATAGCTTTTTAAGAAAAATTGACAAGATAACTAGTGATCTGCTTCGACGTAAGGGTGAAGAGGTGCAATGAGGAGGAATAATGAGTAACTCCAAATCGCTCAACTACTACACATTCTCACTGATAGAAGGAGATGACTAGTCCTCTGTTAATGATGATAAATGAATAATGTAGATATCTAAACAGTAAGGTATACAAGGTAATTGAGACAAAGGATTGAAGTTAACTAAATTGAATTTACACAGTGAGCCAAATAAGTAAAACGGTATTATTGATGCACACTGAAGTATAAATCTCTGCTACAAGTTGAATGACAATTCCAACCGTAACAATTTGTTATTCAATATTCTTGCTTTCTTCTGGCTTTGTCAGTTTGTACCAAACAAATTAAAATTAAGTATTAAATTCATTAGCTGTGTTTAAATATTTAAAAAACACAAAAATTACACCAATTCCCACTGACTTTGACATTACAGACGTACGATAGTTAATTTTTGAAAATTTTCCATATTCGATATTCAGACGCCATTATCTCGAAAACGGTTAAAGATAGGTATAGGTTATGTTACATAAAAAATGATCAGAATTCCATGGAGAATTGAATAAAAATACAAAAAAGTGGGGTTTCCATTTAAAAAGGTTGGCCTTGATTTCATAACTTTTTTTGGGGTCACCCTGTATAAATAATAATTGCTTCAGAAAATTTGCAACTAAAAATAGAAATCGACGGGTCCGAGCGATTTTTCAAAAAACGAACATCTGATTTTTAAATAAATATATTCCATACTTTTGCCGCTCACTGTATATACAGGGTGTCCACCTAGTGCGCGTAAGTCCAATATCTGGGTTAATAAAAGAGATAACTTAATTTTTTTTTCTACAGGGTTGTCTAATATCCCGAGCTGCACAAAATGAAAATATATTTACATATTCAGGGTGTTCAGTTTTTCCTGGACAGGTACCAACTTCGTTTTTCTAAATGGAAATATATATTTTTTATTGCTTTTTCGAACTAAACCCTTGATTTTAGTAGGACTTTCATCAGCCTTCCCTATACCTAACTTAAACTGTTTTTGAAATATTGACGGGTGAATATTGACATTTTTGCAACTTTGACACCCTGTAAAATCTAAACGGTTTGAGATCAAGCAAAACGGTTTGCACATTCCTATCTTAACTTTTCATAAGCTATCGTTTGGTACTAATTTCAGAATTATCCAAAAATTTAAAATTTTCTGAAAATTTTGAAATTTTTTTATTTCTGTATAAATTTGAAATTAGTATCAAACGATAGCTTATGAAAAGTTAAGATAGGAATGTGCAAACCGTTTTGCTTGATCTCAAACCGTTTAGATTTTATAGGGTGTCAAAGTTGCAAAAATGTCAATATTCACCCGTCAATATTTCAAAAACAGTTTAAGTTAGGTATAGGGAAGGCTGATGAAAGTCCTACTAAAATCAAGGGTTTAGTTCGAAAAACCAATAAAAAATATATATTTCCATTTAGAAAAACGAAGTTGGTACCTGTCCAGGAAAAACGGAACACCCTGAATATGTAAATATATTTTCATTTTGTGCAGCTCGGGATATTAGACAACCCTGTAGAAAAAAAAATTAAGTTATCTCTTTTATTAACCCAGATATTGGACTTACGCGCACTAGGTGGACACCCTGTATATATATATATATATATTACTGAGGTGATATGTGACGATGTGGCTTTTTCAATAAAAGCCCATCTGTTATTATGACAGATGACAGTAGTGCCGAACGTAATGCCTTAACCAAAGTCTTTCCTACATCAAAATTATAATTATGTTGTTTTCACGTATGCCAGGCGATGTGGCGGTGGCTTTGCACCGCTAGTGCACCGCTGGTGCTTTGCGGTGGCACTAATCATGGTATTGAAAATATGCATCGGAAGTCCATTATGTTAATGTTCCGCCAAATCGTTTTTGAAAGAGATTTCACTGCTTGTGAAGAATTGATGAAAGAATTTTTATCACATCACCTTGTTTTGAAATATCTGGTATTACAAGAACATCTTACACAATTCTGGGAACGAAAATCCAAATGGCGTATATGCTACAGATCATCATATTTCACTCGTGGGCGTAATACAAATAATATGGTGGAAGTGTCTATCAGAATTTTCAAAGAGAACGTCCTTCAGCGCAGCAAATCACTGTAGCTACTATCGATTTTGTATCAAACCAACTTGAACAACACTATATTAGACGCTTAAGAACATATGCACTAAGTCGCAAAACTAATCTAGATTTACTACATAAACAATTTTGTATAAAAGCAAAGACTTTACAGGTCAAAAAATTAGATAATTGCACATTTCACGTAACCTCGTATGAGAATACATTTGTATACGTAGTGCGCTCCGATATCGAGATGTGTGACTGTCCAGCAGGTCAAGGAGGTGCATTCTGTAAACATATGTGTGCTATGGAACTAAATGAAAAAAAATATTTAAAAACCTCACTTATGCTCTCTTTTGAAGATCGAATATGTTTAGCAAAACTAAGTGAGGGTAAAGAAATCGATGAATAATTTTTTCAGAAAATGACTGAATCCAGTGGTTTTACAAATGAAGCCCCAAGTGTTTCAAAGACATTACAGCAACAGACAGATGAACAGTTTCTTAAAGAAGAAATGGTTTGTATGGAAACTCAGCCCTCTTCTGTGGATGACAATTGTAATGAAGAAATTGTGAAATTAGAGTATACTTCAAACTCCTTTATTAATATGGTTAAAAATAATCCCAGCAAACATATGGGAAAAATGCTAAACATATTCCATAAATCAATCAATTATAGTGACTGCTTCAGCACTTCAGCACTTTTCGACTTTTGTTTATTGTTGTCAAAACAAAAAATTTCAAGTGCAAGAAAGAAGTGGAAGAAAAATACTTGAACAGCCAACTTCCATTAGTAGAAAAAATAGCCAGAGAACATTAACCTGCGGATCGCGCCGAATTCAGTCTGGGAGACCCTCAAAAGAGGAAACAAAAAACAAAAGAATAAAAAGATCTCGCAATCTTTCCCAAAACATAAACCTTAATCAGCGTAATGCTAAAGGCCATGGTGCAAGCCATTAGTTGGACTTCGTATGTGTGTGCTTATGTATGTATACGAGTACATAATAATATAAATCATATTGCCACGAAGGATTTTTAACACTCTGTACATCAACTGTATTACCAAATAATTACAATTAAAAAATAGTAAAGACAGTTAAAAATTATTGAGGTCAGCCAGCAGGATTGCTGAACACATAGGTTCACCACAGGTCGACTGTGGAGCCAAAGGTGGGATGCAATTATGTAGGTGCCGTCTTATGTGAGGATGTGTAAATTTGATTCCGGGGAAACCCCATTCCGTCGGACAATAACTTTTAATGAAATTGTTTACTGGCTTATCAAGACTTGTTGCCAGTGATGGGTTGACAACCATCCTGGCGTGCATGCGTAGGATGGTTCAACTCAACTAAAATACAAAATTTATTTCGAGGTTTACATAAGCACGTCCTCATATGACCCATAATTCCTTATGGGCCTGATCCTGCCTGCTCGCATGACCCATAATTCCTTATTTTTGCAATACCAAGTAGCATTTACCAGGCCGGGTAATGTGTCATCATGTGTCATCAGGCTTCATCATGGTGTCAGTCTCTTTTGTCACTATGCACTCCGAATATGGTTAAAAATATTCGGATAGTTAGAGGACTCTATCTGGAACTCTATGAAACCGTGAAGGTCTTTAACAGAATTTTTAGCTGGTCATTGTTGCTATTCCTTTCCTATTCAACCACAGATCTTCTAATCTCTGTAATACAATGAATAAAATCTATGAGGTTATAAGAAAAATTTTTCATATGTATTGTCGCCGGAGCGGTCATTTTACCTATTCCCTGTATACATTTAGGTGAGGCGCGCAGCCAGACATCTGCGGGCCATCCCCAAAGTAGACACCGTTGAGAAACCCGATTTGCAAGAATCTTTCTCTTTGGGTCTTGGCCGTCGTGGCATTGTTGCGATTTTTGTAAGTGCCTGTGTTTATCTGGGAATGTACTAAAGGCATTTATTTATTCACCATGTTTTTCGATAACTTGGATAATTCGTTTTAGACACTTTAAGTCCACTATAAGCTTTAATATTTGCATTTTATATGATTTCTATATTACGTTACTTCAAAAATCATTTTATAGATTTAAATTTAATTGTTTGATACTTATCACTTTTGGTGTTACTAATAACAATATAGAGCTAATTTGCTGGGGCACTGTTTCCACAAATTAGTTAAGATAAAGAAATTCGTTACATTGCATAATTAATTGGTACTCGCTACTACGAGGATTCTTTGGGAGCAATTATCATTGCTAAGTCTGCTAAGTCTGCAATTATCATTGCTAAAACTTCCACCGCTGGACAAGACTACAAAGATAAGAAGTGGCAGGGTTCACTCATATTTTATCTATGGGTTCACTAGACAAGCTGAAAGACATTGTACCGTTTAGTGGGTAATTTGGTCATCCTAGCGCCACCAGCGGCGAAGCAAAAAAAGTGTGGGCCAGGAAGGAAGACTGGTAACCACCAACGGGGACGGACGTCGCGGATACTAGGTATTCGCATACGAGCAGTCCGTCTGAGGCAGAAGAGCCTACATAAGTGGTTCTACGCAGACGTTAGGTCCTCCTAGGTCCTCCTAGGTCCTCCTCCTACCACGACTATATCCTCCTAGGATATAGTCGTGGTAGGCACGCCGTTTACGTTTTGGCGCGGTAGAATTACGTTTTCCCGGAACCACCTGTGGTTTTGGGAGTATTAACTAATTCCGACTTGGGCGCTTGGTGTATTTCGCATGTGTCACGCCGATGTCTAGCTAAAATAGCCCAGGCGATCGTCGTAGGCTACTGCAAGCTAACACGGACTAATAGTGGGTAAATAGCTTGCTTTCACCTTACTCTAGGGCGTTAGCGAAGCCATATAGAAGAGCGTAATATCATCCACCTGTGTACACCGACGGTCGCCTAGTAGAGTTGGGATTTGAAGCCAGAAACCCGGCCCTGGCCTGGCCGGTTCAGACCGGTTCAGATCTGACCTGAGCTAACCAGTTTGCCGTATAACCAGAGACTTATACATGTAGATTCTATACGTCTCTGGTATAACTTAACAAATTTAAAATACTATATCTTGTTCTTCGTATGAGGAATTTGATTTCATAATAACGTGAGATGTTTCACTCATTTATCTAACCACTTACACCCAATCTCACTGATACTACTTAAAATTTAAGGTGCCCTTAAATGGAAAAATTATACTTAACAATAACTATTATAAGTATTACTCTGCTATTTAAGCACATCTAAATTTTTTTATTAATGTAGGTGGGATAGGCCATTAGATATAGGTTTATCTCTTCCAATAAAAGCATAAATATTTACTATTGAAAAATTAAGCCGCAAAATTTTTCATACAATCAATCATTCATTTATTTTAACTTTAGTACCAAAAATTATGATTTGTAATGTTAACAGAAGTGCAGTATCGCCTTACGAAATATTTTATTATGAATATTATAAAAGTTACTAGTGGAAATAATATGACATTATTTTTCATTTCCGTGCGTTATCCCGGATTCGCCTCCCTTATTTTGTCATCTACTATTCAAATCCCATCGCTGATGGAAATTGATCTGTGATCTAATAAAATGTTTTTGTAATTTTCCCGTTGTTGTTCCCGACTTCAATCTGGCGGTTTTGGCCTAGTCTGGCCTGGCCTGTTTTGGACTGTTCTGGTCGCATCATCCCAGTAATAAATACCGGGATAATGCAACGACAGTATGCTACTTATATACTTGTATTATGGTAAGTGTACCCTGTTCGTTTTTATGTAAATTGAACCAGATTTACTATTACTATAATATGCCAAAAATTAATACATTTTTATTTGATTATTGATGAACAAGCTCTTCTCTTTTATTTAGGCATATCAATAGCATTGCATCTTTTCATCAAGAAATAGGTTAGGATTTTACTGTAAATGTTTCCTTTGTTAATTTACATAAACTGAAGAGAATTATGTTTTTATAATCAAGGTACCTGCTTCAGTAGATAGGCAACCAATGCTCTTATGTTGTATGTTTCCTATGGTATACCGTGATTTTGCGCATCTTGCAGATCTCAGTGTATAATTGGTTTATTTTTATTATTATTATACTTATTATTAATAATAAGTTGGCTGTAAAATAGTTTACAGTATGGGAGAACCTCCGTGTGGTTTTTGTGGGCAGCTGATAAACTCTAGAGCAAAAAGTATAAAGTGCTCAGGTTCATGTGATAAGGTTTTTCATGCTAAATGTCAGAAATATCTCTGTAGATGTTATCAAAAGCATTGATAAGGTACCTGGGCTTATCTGGAAATGTCCCTCCTGCTTTAAAAAGTCTTGCGATTTAGAAGAGTTATTTGAGAGTAAACTAGCTGAAATTTTGAACAAGGTTGAATTGATATTTTCGGCCTTTAAATCTGAATTTGTGCAAATGACTGATAGTAAATTTAAAGAAATTAATATATCCGATCCCTGTGATAAGAGATTATTATACAGTGCCATAACTCAGAAAAAAACAGCTGTTATTATTAGGCCTAAGGATGTTTTACAAAAGAATTCTGTTACCAAGTCAGATACGCTGCTAAATATTAATCCAATACAAGCTGATATTAGTCTATCTGGCATTAAGAATGTTAAAAATGGAGGAATATTAATTGGATGTGATAAAAGTGATGATATCTCCAAATTTAAGCAATTAGTTACCGCTAAACTGGGTGAGAAGTATGAAATTAAAGACGCTGGTGGTTTCTGTCCTCGGATTAGAGTAACCGGAATGTCCGATAAGTTCTCTCATGACGATATTCTTAATTACATGCAGCAACAAAATAAAAACCTTCTAAGCAGTAATTTCCAGTGCAAAGTTATTGAAGTTAAGGCGATTAAAAAGAGAAGTGATATTTTTCAAGCTCTTATGCAAATAGATGTAGGTAGTTATAATAATATCGTGTCAGTTGGCAAAAGTAAGTTGTTTCTTGGGTACGATGTTTGTGATGTCTATGATGCTATTGATGTAAAGCAATGTTTTAAATGTTGTGGTTTTTCTCATTTTCAACAGCAATGCAAATGTCCACAATATTATTGCCCAAGGTGTAGTGGTAACCATACAGTTAAGGATTGTCAATCATCCATTCTGAATTGTATTAACTGCTCAAAATATAACCAAGAAAAGACCGGCAACTTAGATGTAAATCATGCTGCTTGGGATGCTAATTGTTTTAGTTACCAGCAAAAACTTAAAGAGTTTAAGGCAAGTTTATTTTTTTCTGAATAGCAATTTGCCTCTTTTCAACGCAGGAATATCAGTCATCGTGTGTCATCTATAGATCGTAATATATACATGGCTGACTCAATAAATACTGAACCTTCCCATTCACTTGGTCACTCTACTATAAATGTTTACTATCAAAACATACGTGGTATTAATACGAAGTTGCAATCCTTTCTGAATAGTGTTTCTCCCTCAAATTATTCAATATTATGTTGTTCTGAAACCGAATGTTTTAGATTCTGAATTTATTAGTGACACATATACAGTGCTTAGAGCTGATCGTAATATTACCGAGCTAAATAGTAAAAGAGGTGGTGGGGTGTTATTAACTGTTCACAATAAATATTCAGTAAGAGAATTAGATTTAGGTTTCATACGTCATGATATTCCAGGGATTGATATTGTGGGAGCCAAAATAACTTTAGGGTCATCTAATATTTTTATGTTTGTGCTATATATACCCCCTAAGACTCATATATCTAGTTATAATCATGTATTTGACTTACTGGAGACCTTGGACTACTTATCGAGTGGCGATATTTACTTATTAGGTGATTTTAACTTACCGGAGTTTGTGTTGAATACGGATATTATAAGATATGAAAAGGTTCTTTCTTTAAAAACGTTCTGTAATTTTTTTGATCTTGTTCAGTGTAATAATATACCAAATGTTAATAATAGATATTTAGCCTAATTTTGTGAACTAGGGCATGTACTGTACTGAAAGCACATGATATTATTTTGACTTGAAGATCCGCAGCACCCAGCGTTGTATTTCCCTATAATATGTGACAGTTTTAGTAGTGTTAAACCTCCATTAAATGTTAAAGAAACGTATAATTTTAAAAAGGCTAATTTCATAATACTTTATGAGCAGCTTAATTAAGTTGACTGGTCATTCTTAGATAATTATATTGATTGTAACATTGCTTGTGACCACTTCTATAAGATTATTAACAATATAATTGAAATGAGTGTTCCCAAAAAGATATTTAGGCCATTGAAGTATCCTCCATGGTACCAAAAACATCATTAGCGATATTAAGAGTAAGAATAAAATTTGGCAATCTTATAAGAAATTGAGTGATGTAAATTTATACAATGACTTAAAACATTTACGCTCGAAAATTAAAAAGGACATTGATGAAGCCTATAAAAATTATTTAAACAATATTCAAAATAATATTCGCCTTGATCCGCAAAAGTTCTGGTGATATGTTAAAAGCAAAAAAACCCATAGTTTTTCTGAAACTATGGTATATAATAATTCTGATCTCCATACGCCAAAAGAAATTTCTGAAGCTTTTGCATCATTCTTCAAATCAAGTTTTTCTTCAAATCCTGTTTCTGTCCCTGACCTTACTGATAATGGATTGGTAAATTCTTTTACACTTAATCAAGTTTCCGTGAGTGATGTTTATAACTCGTTAAGAGAAATTAAGCCTAAGTTAGGTCCTGATGGCATACCTGCATTTATTTTGCGTGATTGTGCTACTGTTTTTGCCCAACCACTCACATGTATTTTTAATCTTTGCTTACACACTGATACTTTTCCTAATGTCTGGAAAGTTTCTCGGTTGTGTCCTGTTTTTAAGAAGGATGACAAGAAAGTTATAGATAATTATAGACCTATATCGATAATTTGTCACTTTTCCAAAGTTTTTGAAATAGTGTTGCATAGGTCCATATATACTAATATACTAGGGCAAATCAGTGATTCTCAACATGGCTTTATTAAAGGACGCTCTACTACCACCAATTTATTTTGTCTAACGTAATATGTCTCTGAGATAGTGGATGTAGGTGACCAAGTGGATGTTATATATACTGATTTTAGCAAGGCCTTTGACCGACTGAACCATGATATTCTTCTTCATAAACTAGAACAATGTGGTTTTTCACCGAAATTGAAAAAATTCTTTGCTATCTACCTACTCGGTCGAAGTCAATATGTGGAATATCTTGGATATCAGTCTAATCAGTTTTTGGTCACGTCAGAGGTTCCTCAGGGCTCCACTCTAGGTCCTCTGCTTTTTGTTATTTTCATTAATGATATTATAAATAATATTGATGTTAAGTGTCTCCTGTACGATGACGATTTGAAACTTTATAGCAAAATTGACTCTTCCGCTGACATTTTTAAACTTCAATGCAGTCTTAATGCAGTTAGTGACTGGTGCAATAAAAACAATTTACCACTGAATATTGCGAAATGCAATGTTTTATCTTTTTCCAGAAAAACCGAGCCTTTGAATTTCCAATACTCGCTAAATGACATACCTATTAAAAGAGTCACAGAACTTAAGGACTTGGGTGTTATATTTGATGCCAGACTAACATTTAATCAGCATATCAGCAGCGTGGTACTTTCTAGTTACAGAAGCCTTGGATTCGTTATACGCAATTCACATGGATTTACTGATGTAAACGTATTATTTTTACTTTTTAATACCTTTGTTTTACCCAAGTTGGAATACGCTAGTATAATATGGAATCCAGGATATGCCACTTATGCTCAGAAACTGGAAAATATCCAACGGAAATTTTTAAAATGTGTAACATTCAGAGTAGATGGTATTTATCCGGCTGTTGGTATTCCTCACTATGAATTATTATCCAGACATAATTTCCTAAGTTTAGCTTCTAGAAGGGAGATGCATTGTCTTATTTTCTTATTTAAAATTATACACAACCATTTGGACTGTTCACCCATTTTGAGTCAGCTAAATTTTAACGCTCCCACTGTTGTGACTAGACGCAATATCACATTCTATCTGCCTATCCCACGGACCAACTTGCTAAAGTATTCTCCGTTATTTAACTTATTCATACTTACAATTACATGCAGGATAGCTTGGATTATATTCCATTGTACCCTTAGTTCTATTAAAAAGTTATTTGTTGTTAGGGAGTAATATGATTTACTCTACTTTATTTTTTAGTGCTGTACATTTGATTTGTTGTTTTTTGTTGTACATGTAATGTTTCTCTCTATTTTTTTTTATTTTTTACTTAATTGTTCTGTTTTCCCATCCTATAATTGGAAGAAATTCCGTTGGATGGTGTGTGTAAATAAATAAATAAATAAATAAAATAAAATAAAATAAATTTTTCTTGTGGATGGGTTAATACCAAGTCTAACAAGAAATTTTTGGTTTAGAAATAAATGATCTTAATAGGTTGCATGTACGAAATATAGCTGCTTTTTGTGACTGGGTGACTGCGACTTCCATATCCTTTTAACTTCTATTGCTAGTTGCTGATATTTTTCTTTCTTTTCTGTATATTTTTTTGCTATGTTTTGGTCAGATGGTATTGCCACACCGATAAGGTACGTAACCTTTTTATTTTATCTTGAACTCTTATATCTGGTCTACATGTTCTACTGTTTTATCAGATTGTGTGGTTAGGTTCCAGTATAATTTAAAATATTGGTTCTCTATTAAACCTAGTCGGTGGTGAATATTAGCAGTAAGTAGATATGGTTGAGGCTCCGATTGCAGATTATATCGCAGGGTTATTGTCTGATGAATAATTTTTGCCATTGCATTATGTCCATTGGTATTGCATACCTGCAAGTGGTCTACATCCGGATATTATATGTTCTATTGTTTCTGAAAATTGGTGGCATTTTCAGCACCTGTCTCTCTTAATTGAAATATCCTTTAAAATATATTTTTTATAGTTCTTTGTCGTTTTAGGCTTGTCGGCTTGGTCTTGTATTGCAAGTATAAATCCCTTTGACTTATTAATAATTGCCTTGTATAATTGACTTGTCTGTAAAAACTTATATGAAAGTTGTTTGTTTATATGTTCATGGTTATTATTATTATTATTATTATTATTATTATTATTATTATTATTATTATTATTATTATTATTATTATTATTATTGGAATTGATTATGAAAATTCATTATCTATTACTTAGGAACTACTTGACAAACGGGTTGCTATATTTATTATTGGAATAAATTGTATGGAGTATGGCTATTAACTAATAGCAGGTGAAATAAATTGTTAATAGGAACGTCTAATTTTGTTTTCACAATGGGCATATATGGTAGAAATTCTGTATAGTTTCAATAAAGACTTTGGCTATACAGGCTGATTCAAATTCGGGTGTATGCGTAGGGACCTCGGAAATGGTAAGAGATAGGAAGTCGGTTAAATAAAGACAAAGTTGCTCAATCAGGTGCTGAAAAATATCAAGATTGCTTTTTGAAATATTTGAAAAAACTGAATTTTGTAAATTCGTTTTTATTTTATTTTAACCTTACTTGAGTAGATATTGACAAAAATAACAACACTTCTTCATATCAACTTTTTGTGCTCTACCGAATGGCATATAATTATATTTTTCATAAAACGTTTTGTCTTTCCAGGACCATCATCAATTCAAATTTTTTAAATGCGACCCTAGAAGTTTCATTTTTTGAAATCTTTATGTATCCTGACACTATGCTGCCCTCGCCCAAAACAGATTCAAACGATTTGTCCCGAAGAATCCACCTTCAATATTTCCATTTCTTTTGTTCAATGTGTCATATTGCTCAGAAAAGTCCAAAATATTATCAAAAAACACAAACTTTCATACTACATATTTATAGTCAATTAAAAATGCGTTTTAAATTCAACAAAATTTAATTCAAGTAAATGAGAATAAAAACATAACAAAAAACTTTTAATATATATTCAAACTGATACGTTACATTTGTTAATTGTTTTATTAAAATTATTAATGAAGCGCCCTCTGCCTAACTGGAGCTCAAGCATTGAAAAAAGCATTGCTTAGGTTTATGAGAAACGTTTTGGAAGAATACTTGGACGATATACCTTTAACGGAGCGTAATAAAATATGACTCCAACGTAACGGAGCACTCCCTCATAATTCAAGGGAGGTATCTCAATATTTAAATACAATACAACAGGAAACCTTGGTGGCCACCTTATAGGACCTTTCTGAGTATTTCTCAAAACCCAAGGCAATGCGTTTTCTCAATGCTTTAATTCCGGTTAGGCAGAGGAACGTTGAGATCTCTATTAATAATATTAATAAAATAATTAAAGAATGTATGAAACAAGGAGGCGTCAGTTTGAACAATTATAAGTTGTTTGATATGTTTTTTGCTTTGGACGATAGCAGCATAGTATAAGGAGACTCGAGATGTCAAAATATGTAATAAAATGCACCAGTCTGTCTAGGGAAAATCCGGGAAATGCCGAGAAAAGCCAGATACTAATAATAATAATAATAATAAGAATAAAATAATAATAATAATACTAATAATAATAATAATAATAATACTGGAAAAACAGAAAGATTAGTCTTGCACTGTAAATGTTCCTGTTATAAACTTGAGAGAATTATATTATAATCAAGGTAATAGTTTGACGGCTGCTAATTGTCTGCTTCATAATATCTTCATAATAATCTGCTTCAGCAGGTAGTTGCTGATAAATGAGATAGAGAATGTTAATTTTTCCTCTTCAAAATAGCTAATCAATGCTGTTGAAATTATATTATATAAATAAACGATAACTATCAACTTTTCGGCCATGTAACAAAGTAGAACCATTTAGGAAGTTTGTATAGAAGGCGTACCACTTTGGTAAACTAAAGTAAAAAATAGTGGAATATCCCTTCCCCATGGGAAATTGGGCAAAATTCTTAGACGGGATAATGGGGGCTTTTTCGGCGAAATAGGTCGCAGTTAATAGCAATATTGAAAAAATGTTATTATATCTTTAGTGGTTTTCAAGTAGGTATCTAATCGTATTATACTATGGTATAGTTTCAAAAAATAAGCAAGATGCATGTTGTTGGGTATTGCATCAATAGCTCTTTCTTTAAGTATGGCATATATGCGAGCTCAAAAACAGATACAGAATGGATACAACTCAAACTTCAACTTCTGATGATACTATTCTTTGCCGACATTCTTGATGAAGAAAATCTAAGTGTTGGTTGTTATACATCTCTTTTAATATTCCGGTACTTCTATTGTCTAACTGCTTTTATGGTTTTCAGTATCGGCCTATCAATATTACACATATATAAAGCCATAACCGACTTGTTTCATTTCAAGTTCCTTAATAGTAATCTTGTCAAGACGAATAGAAAATAACTATAAAAGAGCCACATGAGTGTTGTTACTCAGCCTTTTAATTCACTGTTTGGCTGGCACCAAATATGGCTCGTGTTCTACACCATGGTATAAATTTGGGCATTTTCACATTTTTTATTAGAGACCACATAGTGTTTGGACAACACGTTTAAAATAAATAAAATGTTGATTACTTTGAATATTGGATATTTATATTAGTGGTGAATAATACAGGGCAAAAACATTTTTTGCTCCTCTTAAAACTGTTGGTAGCCATTAAATACCGTAAAAAATAAATAGCTGTTTCTTTTTTGGTCAGCTATATATATACGTATAGGTATATCTTTTCTTAAAAAATTAGTATATTGTACATTTCCTTCGACATGGTGTTTAGTGTTAATTATAATTATTTAATAGTACTGGAAAATCAGTTCATCTAGCTGGATACATCCCAGATGACCTAAATGATAAAAATTTTTTACCCACGTTTTATTAGACTCATTATGTATAACAAAAATTGGATATCATCATTACAGCAGTAGTTTATCGTTTTGTACAAAGGTGTACCGTATTCAAAGCCTTTAGAAAAATCCAGTTCCAAAATATTAATCCATTAATGGGAGGAGAAAATGACAAACTGTTTAATTAAGGTATTAGCTTAACAAATTCTTAATCTTCCTTCAGTCAGATCTATTCTATTTTTTTATAAGGTACTTTCGTGGTCTTTCTATTCTTAGTTTGTGGACAATTGTTTGCTTGTCGAGGACACGTAGCACGTGCTCTTTTCGCTAAAGTGGTCATTAACTTTTTTGTTCATTTGAAATAGTGGCTATATCTAAAAGCGTTTGTACAGCCCACACCATATAAGTAATAGTTTCCATTAACTAAATTATAGGTCCTATTAATAATTAATCTCTCAAATAATGAAGAATTTATTCTGTGTATATAAAATTATTGTAATAATTGGGAGATAAAATTCGGATCAACTGATTATAAAATCAACATATTTCATAATTAAATTCATATTAATCACTTTCGTGTAATTTCCACTGTCTTTAATTGTACTATGAAAATAATTTTTATAAAATATGTTTTATAAAGAGGTAAAGGGCAAGCCGTGGTAGCAACTTGGCGTTCATATATAAAGGGTTTTTCAATAGGAACGCTCGATGTTTGGCAACAGCGTATGACGAAGTCGGTAGTCAGACAGGTTGTATCTTTGACGGACTTATTCAGTTAGTCTTTACATTTCATTATTTAACGCTATACGATTCAACAACGCCTCGAAATGGTTAAAACTTATTATCAAAATCAATGTTCTATTCGGCAAACGTTTTGTTCACTTCGGCCAATTTATGGTTTCGATGGTCGTCCTTCAGAGTCCACAAATCGCCGTCTAATAAATAAATTTGAAGCAACCGGGTCGCTGTTAGATCAGACAACGCCTGTACGTCAACGAATCGCAAGATCCGTTGAAAATATTGCTGCAGTCCGGGAAAGTGTGCGTCACAGTCCATAACAATCCATTCCACGTCGTGCTCAAGAACTTGGCCTTTCTTCGACGTCAGTTTGGCAAATCTTGCATAAGGACTTAGGGTTTCACCCTTATAAAGCGCAATTAACCCAAGAACTAAAGCCCAACGATCATAGACAGCCGCTTGCATTCGCTGAGTGGGCGCTAGAGCAGTTGGAGGTTGATCCTAATTTTGGACGAAAAATAATCATGCGATTTAACGCCACTGGATTTTTTTCTCTGGGGCTTTGTGAAATCTCGTGTCTATGCCGACAAACCACAGACGGTTGCCGCCTTAAAGGCCAACATCAGACGCGTCATTGATGAAATTGAGCCACTTCTATGCGATAACGTCATCGAAAATTGATCTCCAGGATTCGAGTCACCAGGCGAAGCCGCGGCGGACATTTAGCTGATATAATTTTTAAAACATAATGTGCTCACATATGTTTTAAAATAAAAATAAAAACATGTCAATTTAACTTATACAATTTGTTTTATTACATTACAAAGATCGAGCGTTCCTATTGAAAAACCCTTTATTAACGATATGAGCGCCAAGCAAGGTAGGTCGCGGTTAGAACTTGGATGGGTGACCATGCAGGGAAGACCGTCGGTGCTTGCCCGCATCTTCTAGTGGGCTGTACGTAGGTGAATTCACAGACGCTATGCAAATTTAGGCGAGGTTTGCGTAGAAGACGTACCATCCCTTGGATAGGATGTAAAGCCGGAGATGCCTAGTCTATGAAATGATAGGCAAGTAAAAGATCCCTACCCTGCTATAAAAAGTGGGGATTCGGCAAAATTTCCAAATTGGGGTTGTTCGTCTCCTGGCGTCGGTGATTGGCCTTAGTCCCGGAAATAAGCCGACGTTAAATAAACGATAAAAAAAAATAATAAAGAAGTAAAATTTATCAGACGGTTATTTAGGGAACAACAAAATCCAAAAAAATAATATCTAATCCAAAACATCTTGCAGACCAATGAACAGAAAGTAAAATACTGTTAAATTTCGAAATCAAACAATTGACAATAAAAAAGAAACTTATTTTAGCAAACAGAAACCAGTTTTGATAGCAATTTCGACAGGGCGCGTTCAGAATTCGCTCAATCATTCTGATCTCACCGTATTTATGTACAAAACCAAGCCTTGGTAACTACGTGTAGCGCTAAAAGTCACATTTTATTTGAAACTGTATGAATTTGTGAGTATTTTGAACTGTTTTTTTATTGGCCACTATTACTGGAATTCTCGTGTTCAGCTTTGGAGATTATATGTTATCTTTTATTTACGAAACTATTTGTGAAAATATGTACATAAAATACTGCAACCATCTTTTTGCCAGTGTGGCAATTTTATGTTTTGGTAAAGCAAAAATAATTTTGAGAAAGCAATATCAGTCGCCTTCCGCGGAAATATAATTTCCGTAATTGTACGTATAATCACAATAAATATTTGATAAGGCTTTATTTCATTTGAATAATTGTAGTATAAGAAGTAGCCATTAGGCACTTACTTTTTGCATCTAATGCATCAAGAATTGTTAAGTGCTTCTGCATGACGTGGTGTACGCTTTAATGCACTTAATGAACCACAGTACTATTCAAAATGATTCCGATGAGAACACGGAAATATATTTGTCCTATCATAAAGCTAACGAAATTTTTCTCCATATTTGGGTTAGCACCGTGGTATGATTTTAATGATCACAGACTGCTTCATAAAAACTATTTCAAGTGCTACGCAACTTTTCTAGCGTTTCTACTGGTTTCTTTAACTTTAAAATCGACTTTTAAATTGCCCAAAATATTGACTGTAGAAGAGTATACCTCTTTTGAACGTATTTTGTCTATTATGCAAGACCTATTATCATTGAGCCTGGCTTTGGTAGCAATCCTAGGAATGGCTTTCTGGAATATGACTTCTTGGCAAGAATTATGCTGCAGAATAGATCGTGTAGCTACTGCGATGAGATTGAAGTCTCGGGCCCTGAATATATTTTTTATCACAAGATTTGCTAGAGTAATTTTCTTAATAGGAAATCTGTACCTGTTTTTGGTATACCTGTTACAATGTTTTACTTTCGGAATATCAGGATCTATCCTTCTACATTCCATCCCTAGATGTGTACTTCTTTACATTAGATTTCCGTTGGTTTTTATGATTACCACTTCAGGTACTTTAATAAGGTGTGAGTATTTTTGTTTAAATAAACTGCTAAACAGTCGCACCTCGAATATGGTTGAAAATATTCGGACAGTCAGAAGACTCTACATGGAACTGTATGAAATCATGATGGCTTTTAACGGAATTTTTGGGTGGCCATTGTTGCTATTTTTCGGTAATTCAAGTATAGCCTTACTATTTTCTGCTATATTTGCTACACAGAAAAGCAGCTTGAAGATTGAAATTAGTAGTGTTCTTATAAATAGTGCTTATTTACTTCTGTCGCTGGTAAGTATATCCATTAAGTATACACAATACCTATCACAAAATCAATTGCATTAATCTCTTCGCCAAAAGCGTAGATTCACTAGTCGGGCGTCGGTCACTAGTCGTCAGTTATTTTTAATTTTTAATTAAATTGTTTACTCGTATATCAAGACTTGTTCCCGGTGATGGGTTGACAACCATACAGGTGTGCATGCGTAGGGCGGTTCAACTCAACTAAAATACAAAATTTATTTCGAGGTTTATATAAGCACGTCCTCATACCTGCTCGTATGACCCATAATTCCTTATTTTTGAAATACCAGTTAGCATTTACCAGGCCGGGTGATGTGTATCTTTATCATGGTATCAGTCACTTTTGTCACTATGCACTATGTATGCTACTTATATACTTGTATTATGGTAAGTGTACCTTGTTCATTTTTATGTAAATTGAACCAGATTTACTATTACCATAATATGCTAAAACATAATACATTTTTATTTGATTATTGATGAACAAGCTCTTCTAAGCCTGCAGTGACCCGTTAAAACTCCCACCAACTGGTTTAAAGCCTTCCGGCTACGACTTAACAGCCAGAGCGTCTTGGTCTTGCTTGGCTCCACTATAAAGGTACAAGCTTGTCTACAAGTTCCACTCCTTCTCCAGTTTTTACTTAGTGTTTCATGAGCCCAATTATTAAGAGCCATGTTGACCTCCCTTCGTGTAATCCCTAAAATCGGTTCTGGTCCTTGCCTGGGTCCCTGAGATCCGAGTCGAGCCAGTTCATCAGCCCTTTCGTTCCCCGGGATTCCACTATGACCTGGTACCCATACCATTTTAACATCTTTTCCTCTGCTCAGCTCCTCCAGGGTATCTCCGCACTCTTGGACAAGAGCGGATCTTTTCTTGGAGATGCTAAAGCCTTTAAGGGCAACTGACTGTCGGAGCATAAATAAATATTTTGCTCCGTACAGTTTCTTACTTCTTCCTTGTTTGCTGCCATTAGGATAGCGAAGACTTCAGCCTGGAAGACTGTGGCATGCGAATCCAGTGCATAGCTTTGCTGCACGCCCCCGTCCTCCACATAAATTCCTGCCCCTGAGAACCTGTCCGCCACACGAGAGCCATCTGTGTAATAGACCAGAGAATTAGGGGGGAATATAAACTGGTCCTGCTTCCATTCCTCCCTCTCTGGAAATATGACAACATATTTCCTCTTTAATCTAAGGCGATCTATTGCTTCAGTTACTCTGATGGCAGATATAGGTATTTCCCTCTCCGCCATCTGTGCAATTGCCGCGTGACCGTTATTTCTTCCTCCCGCCTGCCAGCTTCCTGAGTCCCGCATTCTTAAATAGGCCGCCATTACCTCCCTCATTATCCATGTGGATAGACTTGGCAGCCCTAGCAGGACTTCCAGGGCAGCTGTAGGTGTCGTCCTCATTGCACCTGTAATTCCTATGCAGGCAAATCTTTGGACCTTTGTCAGTTTCTTGGACACCGTTACCCGGCCGACGCTTGGCCACAAGACTAGGGTGCCATATTGGAGCTACGGTCTAATTTGTCGCTGTAAGTTGGTATTGTATTAAGTTTAAATCCCTCTGTTTCTGGGTATAACTGACCTGTTTGTAAGAACTTATAAGAAAGTTCTTTGTTTATATGTTTATGGTTATTATTTAATAATTAATATTTAGTAATTCGATGCATTATTGGAATTGATTATGAAAATTCATTATCTATTAGTAATTACTTGACAAACTAGTTGCTATATTTATTATTGGAATAAATTGTATGGAGTATGGCTATTAACTAATACTAGGTGAAATAAATTGTTAATAGGAACGTCTAATTTAGTTTTCACAATGGGCATAGATGGTAGAAACTCTATAGTTTCAATAAAGACTTTGGCTATACAGGCTGATTCAAATTCGGGTGTATACACGGGGATCTCGAAAATGGTAAGAGATACGAAGTCGGTTAAATGGGGACAAAGTTGCTGAATCAAGTGCTGAAAAATGTCAAGGCTAACTTGATTGCTTTTTGAAATATTTGAAAAAACTGAAATTTTGAAAATTCGTTTTTATTTTATTTTAACCTTATTTGAGTAGATAATACGGAGTTTCTGAACCCCTTAAATTTTAGCACATGGTTATCGTTATCGTTATTCTGAGCATGAGCAGTGTCAAAAAGAGTATGATTTTTGGCACTGCGCATGTTCAGTATAATAATTACGATAACGATAACGTAAAATTTAAGGGTTTCAAAATCTCCCTATTGACAAAAATAACAACACTTCTTCATATCAACTTTTTGTGCTCTACCGAATGGCATAATTATATTTTTCATATAAAGTTTGTCTTTCCAGGACCATCATCAATTCAAATTTTTTAAATGGGGCCCTACAAGTTTTACTGCATTTTTTGAAATCATTATGTATCCTGACATTATGCTGCCATCGCCCAAAGCAGATTGAAACTATTTGTCCTGAAGAATCCACCTTCAGTATTTCCATTTCGATACATCAATTTTATTTTATTCAGTCTTTCGTTTTTCGGGGTTTTCTTTTGTTCAATGTGTCATATTGCCCAGAAAAGTCCAAAATATTATCAAAAAACACTAATTTTCATGCTACATATTTATAGTCAATTAAAAATGCGTTTTAATTTCAACAAAATTTAATTCAAGTAAATGAGAATAAAAACATAACAAAAAACGTATAATGGATGTTCAAACTGATGCCCCCTTATTCGATACATTTGTTAATTATTTTATTAATACTATTAATGGAGCGCCCTCTGCCTAACTGGAGCTCAAGCATTGAAAAAGGCATTTCTTAGGTTTGGAAATGTTTTGGAAGAATACTTGGACCAGTGATTATAGAAAGAATATAGTCACTGCTTGGACGATATACCCTTAACGGAGCGTAATAAAATAGGGCTCCAATATAACGAAGCACTCCCTCTAATTTAAGGGAGGTATCTCAATATTTAAATACAATAAAACAGGAAACCTTGGTGGCCACCTTATAGGACCGTTCTTGGAGTATTTCTCAAAACCCAAGGCAATACTTTTTCTCAATGCTTTAACTTCGGTTAGGCAGAGGAACCTTGAGATATCTATTAATGATATTAATAAAATAATTAACAGATGTATGGAACAAGGAGGCGTCAGGTTAAACAATTATAAGTTGTTTGATATGTTTTTTGCTTTGGATTTTTTAATTTGCTTTGCATAGTATAAGGAGACTCGAGATTTCAAAATGTAATAAAATCCAGCAATCTGTCTAGGGAGAATCCGGGAAATCCTGAGAGAAGCTAGATATTAATAATAATAATAATAATAATAATAATAATAATAATAATAATAATAATAATAATAATAAAATAATAATAATAATAATAATAATAATAATAATAACATAAAATAACTATGCAGAGCTTCGTGGAGGACTACCAGAAGAGGCCGACATCTGGCACATAAATTGTGCCGTGTATGATGCCGTTGAACGGCTCTCTCGGGTGGAGAGGCGACGTGAGAACGTTTCCTCACCACATGAGAGAGCATAGCGGCGTCTACACAAGATGGAGGCTAAGATCCGGTCGGCGAGACAACACGCTTCCCGTATCCAATGTGTGATGGACTAGATCGAGGCAAATAGGCCCTTTACGCCTAAAGTGCGTCGCATAGCCGCTACGCTAAGACGTACCCATCACACGCTTAATCGAATGGTGCTGCAAACCATCCAACAGCACTGTGTCGATAGGATACGGATGCTAGTGACTGCAAAAAAGTCACTAGTGAAGCGGGCGAGAGGACCGACGGAGAATGAGCAATTCCGTCAAAAACCTTCTCGTCTGTTCCAGCCGCCTCAGCGTGTTGTTGAGAACCCGCCGACTGTTGATGAGGTAGAGACCTTCTGGAAAATTCTCTACGAGGAGAAGCTACCGCTCAATAAAGACACTCCAGCCCTGGCACACTTTGAAGTTTTCTGCCGAAGGCTTCAGCAGCCTCAACAGGTGTGCCCACCGATAACCCCGGAAGAAGTTCAAAGGACCGTCAAAGGCTCTAAGAACTTTGCTGCTCCTGGTCCCGATGGGATCAAAAACTTTTGGTGGAAAAAACTACCGAGTACCCACCACCATTTGGCCAGAATATTCACCTCCTGGCTTAATGGAGAGCAGCAAGTTCCGGCATGGTTTGTCGAGGGGAGGACAGTGCTAATCCCTAAGAACGGAGATTTGTCTAGCCCAAAGAACTACCGACCAATAACCTGCCTGAATGCGTGTTACAAGTTGTTTACACGCATCTTGTACATGCGGGTGCTCCACGCAGTTGACCCGGTTTACGAAAGGATATATGAGCAGCGTGGGTCCAAGAGGGGTGTAGCTGGCTGCAAGGTGTAGCTGGCTGCAAGGAGAATCTGCTGATTGACAGATGTGTCACGCAGGACTCCATGCAGTATAAGCGAAGCCTCTCTATGGCCTGGATCGACTACCGCAAGGCGTTTGATATGACATCTCATGAGCTTATTGTCTACTTGCTCCAACGCCTTGCCGTGTCAGAGAGTGACACGGCGGTATAGTGAGATGCATCGAAGAACTGATGCAGCTCTGGAAAACCCGCTTTACCATAACATCTGGTAATGTCAGGGTCCAGACAGAGCTGGTATCGTTTAGGAGAGGAGTTTTCCAGGGAGATTCCCTCAGCCCTCTCCTGTTCTGCATCTCGCTACTGCCATTGTCCATGGAACTCCGCAAAACTCGTGGCTACAACTGCGGTACCCCCGGCAACAGGAGGCATAAGGTCACCCATTTATTTTATATGGATGACCTTAAACTCTATGCCTCCGGAGAGAGGGATCTACATCAATCTCTCAGGGTGGTACAGGAGTACACGCAGGCGGTCGGGATGGAATTTGGGTTGGACAAATGTGCACTGGTTCATCTCAAGAGAGGACAATGCGGTGAGTATGGCGAAGATGCGCAGCTCGTGGATGGAAGCATCCTACATCATCTGGATGTCGGAGAGACGTATACCTACTTGGGTGTCGAGCAACGCTCCACCCAAGAGGCTGCTACCGTAAAAAACGCTCTCCGCGGCAGGTATAGACACCGCCTCCGGCAGATCTGGTCTTCAGAACTGTCGGGTAAGAATAAGGTGAGTGCTACTAACATGCTTGCCGTTCCGATCCTCCTCTACTCCTTCGGAGTAGTGAAATGGACACAAGAAGAGCTGCGACAACTCGACATAGGAACACGAAAAATGATGCATCTCAATAGGAGTTTGCATCCTAGGTCGTCCGTTCCACCGTTGTACTTCCCAAGACATCAGGGAGGCCGTGGACTCTTGAGTTTGGAGTGTTTGCACAGCAGAATGGTCTGGATGGAGCCTGCAAGGTAATCAGGAGTTCGGATCCCCTCCTCCGCATGGTCCAAGACCATGAAAATGCAGGGGTCGGAGCATTTCTATTTAAGGCAGCACTAAGAGCAGCTAAAAGCCCGTTCAGCTGAAAGCCCAAGTTAAAGCTGCAGAAGGCCGTAATCTTCTGCAGCTGCATAAGGATAAGCCATTGCACGGTGTCTTCTATAAGAGCCTTGAAGACCATGGCTTATCCGAAAGGCTGACCTTTGCCTTCTTAAGGTCAGCGGGGCATAAGTCGGAGACCGAGGGATTCATAATGGCTTGCCAGGATGGTGGATTTAACACCCTCGTCTATCGAAGCCGTGTCATGGGTATGGAGGTCCCTGATGTCAACTGCAGGGCCTTCCATAGGGCGCCGGAGACAATTATGCATCTGCTCTCCGCTTGTTCGGCATATGCTGTCTCGGCCTATATCCATAGGCACAATGCGGCTTTACGAGTGCTCTACTACTTTCTGCGGCACTCGTACGAGATAGACGAAACACCAGTGCTGCCATACGCTCCGGGGGATATTGAGTCCGTTGTGGGGAATGAGAAGTGCCGAATTTATTGGAACTACTCATTTCCCACGCTCAGGCAGATTCGAGCCAATAAGCCTGACGTAGTCCTCCTCGACCACCAGCTCAAGACAGTGTTTGTCATCGAGTTCTCGGCTTCTATCGAGAACAACGTTGTCTTGAAAGAGGAGGAGAAACGGACGAAATATCGAGACCTTCTCTTCGAACTCCGCAGACTCTATCCAGAACATACTGTGAAGCTTGTGGTGTTGATAATAGGAGCCCTCGGTGGAGCAAGAGATACACTGCTTTCGGAACTGAATATCATACCGGCATGCCGAAACTCAGCAGATCTTTTAGCCGGAAGAATGCAGAAGGCGGTCTTTCTGGGCTCATTACGTCTACTTAGGGCACACGATTCCCGGACTCAGTAGTTACCCACCTCACGGACGTGAGGAGTAGCTACTGATTACCACCAGCGGCCGACCCTGAGAATCGGAGCCAGGGAACCGGCCGACTGGATTTCAACAAAAAAAAAAAAAATAATAATAATAATAATAATAACGTGTTACACTGGAAAAACCGAAAGATTAGTCTTGCACTGTAAATGTTCCTAACATAAATTTGAGAGAATTATATTATAATCAAGTTAATAGTTTGACGGCTGCTAATTTATCTGCTTCAGCAGATAGTTGCTGGTAAATGAGATATACAATGTTAATTTTTCCTCTTCAAAATAGGTAATCAATTCTGTTGAAATTAGATTATATAAATAAACTATAACTATGAACTTTTCGGCCATGTAACAGAGCAGAACCATTTACGGAGGTTTGTATAGAAGGCGTACCACTTGGTAAAATAAAGTAAAAAATAGTGGAATATCCCTTCCCCACGGGACTCTGGACAAAATTCTTATGAAACACACATTTCGAACCCTCCGCCCGCCGGAAAAATCACCGGCGGGAGGAGGTTGTCCCGGCGCAGCGCTCGGCGACCGACTATGAATACCAGTGGCGTTAGCTCGTCTTTAGGCGCCAGTGATTGGGGCTTTTTCGTTGAAATAGGCCGAAGTTAATTCCAATATTGAGAAAATTTTATTATATCTTTAGTAGTTTTCAAGTAGGTATCTAATCGTATAAAAAATCAAACATTCATGCCCCTATGAATTAATACAATGAAACAAAAATAATTATATCACCAAGTTTACAGTTTGCTATTATAAGTTAGTGTTTTGTTGATCATTATTCGATTAACTAATGAACAATTTATTAACCTAGCAAATAACTACGAATAGTAAGGACATCATTAGGGGTCCTCCATCTGCAAAAGTCTTAGTTTAAATAAGAACTAAATCAAATCAAGCCATAACACTCCTGGCTATATGCCACGCCGAGCGCTGAATTACAAAGCAAAATTTGCCGTATTTTGTCTAACACAGTTAGAGTCAAAGTACAAGGATTCGGATTACAACGAATGTACCTATTGTGCCAAATACTCAGGTCTTCGCATACGTAGGTATGCTCACTTATGTACTGATGAGATCATAAAAATGTCGAAACCGGTCTGCAATTAGTGGCATCCTACGATGTGCGGTCTCAGTATTTCCTCGTAGTTTTCGTTGCAATCCGAATCCTTGTATTTTTTATTCTAACTGTGTTAGACAAAATACGGCAAATTTTGCGTTGTGATTCAGCGCTCGGCACGTCATATAGCTAGGAGAATATATAGCTGTTTTAGCTTGATTTGTTTTAGTTAAAATAAGGCTTTTGCAGATGGAGCACCCCTAATGATGTCTTTACTATTCGTAGTTATTTGCTATGTACAATGTACAGGGTATTCGCGTATATTTTGACCTCTACCTACAGGGGTTATTAAGAAAGTTAGGAAAAAAGTTTAAACACAAAAGTTGTTTGTTTTTTCACGTATTATCTTTTGGCTAGGTAATGTAAAAAAAAATGTAATGTCGTAAATTTGAGGAAACCAATTGAACATAATATTTTTAAATGGGACAATTTAAAATGGTATAATTTTACACGCTTGGGTAAACATTTTTTTCCTGATTTCAAAAATATATGTTTTTTTGACATTTGCACTGAGAGTTTTCGAAATCTTTAATATATAATATTTGCAATAAATCATAAAAAAAATATTAAAAAATGAAAATATTAGAAAATGTTTAAATAACAAAGGAGGTTACATCGAAAATCATTAAATATTTTTTATTACTGTTGGTTTCTACTGATAAATATTTTTAGTTCTTTGTATTTTTTGTATTTTTTTATGGTACTCGCTGTTGAATATTTCGAAAACTGTCAGTGCAAATGTCAACAAAATGTATATTTTTGAAATCAGGAAAAAAATGTTTACCCAAGCGTGTAAAATTATACAGGGTGTCCCATTTAAAAATATAACGTTCAACTGGTTTTCCCAAATTTACGACATGCAATTTTTTTTTCAACCTAGCTAAAAGATAATACGTAAAAAACCAAACCACTTTTGTATTTAAACTTTTTTTCTAACTTTCTTAATAACTCCTGTAGGTAGGGGTCAAAATATACGCGAATACTCTGTACATACCATCTGTCAAGTAGTAGAACTAGTGTCTCCCTGTTATTGTATTGAATTTATTAACAGTCAGTTTCCATACCTATATCAAACGCAGGCAGTGTAGTAAAAGCGATGCAGCTGCCACAAATTCATTTTATAGCTTTCACAAAATCTCTAGCCATATTTCTGTCAGCGTTTGTGGACTACCCTGGTATAGTTTCAAAAAATATGCAAGATCTACTGCATGTTGTTGGTTATTGGAGCAATAGCTCTATCATTAAGTATGGCATACTTGTGAGTTCAAAAACAATATTCCTATCATCATATAACCATAATTGTTGGATATTCAGATTTAAGTAGTAGGGCTTAGATTTGTTTGTGATCACATTGTTCGGGTTTTCCATATGGAATATGAAAGTTTGGCTACTTAGTAAAATGAAACGGACTCAAGATACACTGGGCGTAACACACAAGTCAAAGTTCATCTTTTGCAACATTATTCTGATGATACTATCCTTTGCTGACATTCTTGATGAAGAAAATCTAAGTGTTAGTTATTATACATCCCTTTTCATATTCCTGTAGTTCTATTGTTTAACTAGTTTTATAGTTTTCAGTATCGGCCTATCAATATTACACATATATAAAGCTATATAGGTATACGACTTATTTCATTTTCAAGTTCCTTGTTAGTAATCTTGTCAACAGTATAAGACAAATAAAAAAGAGCTTTTCCACATAAGTGCCTCAGTATTTTAATAAACTGTTTGGCTGGCACCTTTTATTGCTCCTTGCTGTTCTACACCATGGTACAAATTTGGGCCTTTTCACATTTTTAATTTGAGACCGCATAGTGTTTGGACAACGCGTTTAAAATAAGTAAAATGTTGATTACTTTAAATATTGGATAGGTACTTCTATTAGTCGTAAATAATATAGGGCAAAAACATTTTTTTGCTGGATCTTGAAACTGTTGGTAGCCACTTTCTTTTTTAGTCAGCTATATATACGTATACAGGGTGAATCACGAGTATTGCTATGTATTGGTATCTTTGGTATTTGAAGAGATACAAAGTTGGTTAAATTAGAGAAAAGTTGAGCAATTACTAGCACTAAATAGTGGTCCCGGAAAATTGTTCAAAAAATCAGTGGTTCTCAAAATATTTAGCAAAACAATAAATTTCCAAAAAACTTAAATTAGCCCTAGCTCCGTTATTTATAGAAGTTTTCAAATAAAAATTGATTTCGTACATACATGCATAATTACCTTTATTTTGACGAAACCAGAATTTTTTTTCGTTTACTAGATTCTGATTTATGAATACCATGTTTTGTTTTTCTTATGGACGCCATATTAGAATTTGACGTGGTTAGATAGAGAAAAAATCAAGGAATCCGGCGATGTGTCACACTTAGGGTTTTGAATGTAATTAAAGTCTGTAATTTTTTTTATTAATCATAACATTGAACAACAATAAACAAAATAGCATAAATGAATAAAACAATTAAATAGAGTGTAACAAACTGACAAATAACTTTAAATTAATTTAGATATTCAGATATTTAGATAGCCGCTGTTGCAGCGGGTGGAGACACTGTCAGCAGCCCTCCTAATTTGTCTCAGTGGAAACGATGTAATTTCCCAACGAACTGCCTCTTCCAATTCCTCTATTGTCTCGTAAACTATGTTATTGATTTTTTCTTTTAGATATCCCACAGGAAAAACCGAGAGGTGTGAGGTCGGGTGATCTTGCTGGCCACAACACTGGACCATTGTTGCCTACCCATCTCCCTTGAAATCTTTGGTTTAGATGTTCTCTTAGTGTTGTGGGGGGAGCACCATCTTGTTGGAACCATCATATCTTTCTCAGTTGTGCTAGAGGTAACTCATCAAGTGCATCTTCTTCAATGTCATTTTGGAGGAGGTGTAAATATCTCTGTCCAGTAAAATTATGGTTAAAAATAATTGAACCACTAAAGTTATTATTAATTTGACCACACCACACATTAAAACCGAATTTAAGGTTGACGAACTTGAAGAAGACGGGGATTCTTCTGACTCCATATAGTACCTCATTTTGCCTATTGAAAATTTCACAATTGACAGAAACTTCCCGCGGTCAATCCTTTGAACAGATGAATCCATATTTACCAATTGTGGAATTTTCTATAGACACAATGAGGTACTATGGCGTCAGGAGAATTTTCCAGAGAATTCTTCAAGAAGTCCGACCCCAAATTAAATTCGGTTTTAATGTGTTGTGCGGTCTAATTGACAATCGATTTATTGGTCCAATTATTTTTAATCATAATTTGAACGGACAGGGATATTTACACCTCCTTCAAAATGACATTGAAGATACACTTGACGAGTTACCTCTAGCACAACTGAGGAAGATACGATGATTCCAACAAGATGGTGCTCCCGTTCACAACACTCATGTTGTAAGAGAACATCTCAACCAAAGATTTCCAGGGAGATGGGTAGGTAGATGGTCCAGTGTTGTGGCCAGCAAGATCACCCGATCTCACACCTCTTGATTTCCCTTGATTTTGTCCTGTGGGGATATCTAAAAGAAAAAATCTATAACATAGTTTACGAGACAATAGAGGGGCAGTTCGTTAGGAAATTATGTCATTGCCACTGAGACAAATTAGGAGGGCTGTTGATAGTGTCTCCAGCCGCTGCAACAGCTGTTACAGACCTTAATTACATTCAACACCCTAAGTGTGACACATCGCCGGATTCCTCGATTTTCTCTCTATCTAACCACGTCAAATTCTAATATGGCGGCCGTAAGAAAAACAGAAAATGATATTCATAAATCAGAATCTAGTAGGCGAAAGAAAATTCTGGGTGCGTTAAAATAAACGTAATTACGCATGTATGTACAAAATAAATTTTTATTTGAAAATTTCTATAAATAACGGAGCTAGAGCTAATTTAAGTTTTCTGGAAATTTATTGTTTTGCTAAATATTTTGAGAACCGCAAATTTTTTGAACAATTTTCCGGGACCACTATTTAGTGCTAGTAACTGTTCAACTTTTCTCTAATTTAACCAACTTCGTATCTCTTCAAATAAAAAAGATACCAATACATAGCAATACTCGTGATTCACCCTGTATATCTTTATTTCTTAAAAATTAGTATATTGTACATCTCCTTCGACATAGTGTTTAGTGTTAATTATAATTATTTAATAGTACTGAAAAGTCAGTTCATCTAGCTGGATACATCCCAGATGACCTAACTAAATGATAAAAAAAATTGACACACTTTTATTAGGCTCATTATGTATAACAAAAATTGGATACCATCATTACAGCAGTAGTGTCGTTTTGTACAAAGGTGTACCGTATACAAAGGTGTACCTTCAGAAAAATCTAATACCAAAATATTACTCCATTGATGTACAACTCCAAAAAATACAACTTCATTAATGGGAGGAGAAAATGACAAATTGTTTAATTAAGGGATAGCTTAACAAATCCTTAATCTTCTTTCAGTCGAATTTATTCTATTTTCTTATAAGGTACTTTCGTGGGTTTTCTATTCTTATTTTGGGGACAATTGTTTGCTTGTGGAGGACACGTAGCACGTGCTCTTTTTGCTAAAGTTGTCATTAACTTTTTTGTCAATTTAAAATAGTGGCTATATCTAAATGCGTTTGTACAGCCCAACCATAATGGTTTCCATTAAATAAATTATAGGTGCTATTAATAATTAATCTCTCAAATAATGAAATATTTCTAATGCAATTGTACATTTCTGAAGCTATATAAAATTATTGTAATAATTGGGAGACAAAATTCGGATCAACTGATTATAAAATTCGACATATTTCATAATTAAATTCATATTAATCACTTTAGTGTAATTTCCACTGTCTAAATGTACTATGAAAATAACGTTTATAAAATATGTTTTATAAAGAGGTAAAATTCATAAGACGCTTATTTAGGGAACAGCAAAATCCAGAAAATAATATCCAATCCAAAACGTCTTGTACACCAATGAACAGTACGTAAAATACTGTCAAATTTCGAAATCAAACAATTGACAATAAAAAATAAACTGATTTTAGCAAACGGAAACCTGCTATGATAGCAATTGCGACAGGATGAGTTCAGAATCAGGTCAATCATTCTGGTCTCACCGTACGTACTGTACGTTTCACGAAGTTGTATCCCGGATTGGAATGTTCGGATAGTCAGGATTCGCTGGCCAATCCTGTGCGAGACTGGCACGCGCGCTTAAATTACACCACCTCAATTTGTAGCGGTCCGTAATCGAGATGTGCCTATGCATTGAATTTAACTAATAACATGACTACGCTCCATACGTTGGAGATATATACTAACATTCCAATCCGGGATATAACTTCGTGAAACCTACATAGACCAGGCAAATCTTATTTTTTCAATGAAGTTTAAGGGGACATTTATTTTCCAGTGGGAATCGGTAGGTTTTATGTTCAGGAACAAATATATAAAAATCCCAAAAAATCCATCGTGAGCTAAAAATGTCATCTTGAAAAAACATGGCCGCCCCTTCAAATTTTTGAAAATGAAATATCTTCTTATCCCTTGGAGCAATTTTAACATTTTTTCTTATTTTAACAGGATTTTAATCTTAAAACATTAAAAAAAAATTATATTTTAATTTAGATATAACCAAGAATATAAATTTCCTAACAAAAAAACGAAAAGGGAAACGATTTTTTAAAATTTTTTTCCTACCTACATTTATTTTTTTAATATCACCAACTAACTTTACATTCTAGTTAACTACAAAAACTCGGTCATTTAAAAGATCCTCGTACATATAAATTTTTTTTGGCAGCCATTTCTACATTTACACTGCTTTTCGTTACGGGGATACGCATTTTATGCGTTTTTCGTCTGTAACGTGATTATTTTTACAGTTACAAAACAAGTTACAAACAAAAGATGTTTGTTATGATTCGTTTTATAACTTAAAAATATAAAATGTCTCAATTTCGCGAAGCTGAGCTGTTAAACACATTATTCTTACTGCGAAATTTGTTCCTCTAAGGTTTTCGCCACGGATTTCGGGAGAACTGTACAATATAGAGTAAAATTGTACATACACTTTTGTAGAGCACAAAATATACTACAAGAAAGACTATGGGAGGGTATTATATGCACAAATAAACACAACACAAGTTCTAAAAATGTGGGGGTTTTATTACCTAATACAGTCAAAATTTTATTCTTTTTTTTTCTTAACCAGTTTAATTTATTTACTTTTTATATATCAATACCTAATGCCTGCATAAAATCAAACAATCTCCAAGTAAAAAGTATCCTTATCTAACCAAAACCTTACGTTTAAAGGATTGGAAAGTAACGACCATATATATCAAATATACCAAAATGATGGTTACCCAAATTTTAAGAAATATTTACATATGCTAGTTTATTATTGTCCATAGCATTCGGACTTTTATATTTAAAATACCTCATAATCTTAAATTTACCAATATTTAATTTTAAATAATTTAAATTAGACAAGTTCACCAATTTATTTATTTATTAATATTTTCCTGGATTGTTACACCGTTCTTGACGGTATTTACAAAACACGCAATTTAAAGTATACAATATACATAAAAATACAACACATAATTAGAAAGTATGATGATCCAATTCCAGTCCTTTAAACTTAAGGTTTTGGTTAGATAAGGATACTTTTTACTTGGAGATTGTTTGATTTTATGCAAACATTAGGTATTGATATATAAAAAGTAAATAAATTAAAATGGTTAAGAAAAAAAAGAATAAAATATTGACTGGATTAATAAAACCCTACATTTTTAAACCTTGTGCTGTATTTATTTTTGTGCATATAATACCTTTATCCGGGGCTAGGAAATTTCCCATCCATTGCTGTATTTGAAGATAGGTCCTGAAAATATAAAAAAAAATATTTGTTATTAATGTAAACTACATTTGAAACTACCTTAAAATATGTCGCTGCAGTGCTTCCCGTTGGGGGAAGAACGCTTAGCTATACCAATGTTGTAAAGCCTATATTGTTCTTCTATAATGTCTCGGGATCTGTCTAATCCGTACATAAAGGAGACAAATTTATAACCAACGTTTAGTAGTTAATCTAGATCGCATTCTTATCACTGAAGACTAACAGTTTGTCTTACATGAATGTATGCTTCTTAAACACCTTAAAAATAAGGCGAGCGGCGGCCATGTTTTTTAAATGCTGACTTTAGCTCACTTCCGATTTTTTGGGATTTTTAGATTTGCATTCTATGATAAGAGAGCTATCGTTTTCAACAAAAAAAATAATGTCCGCAAAAACTTCACACTTAACGTATATTTCTTTAAAATTTGCCTGGTCTAACAGTATATATGTCAAGACCAAGCCATGGTAACTACGTGTAGCGCTAAAAGTTGCATTTTATTTGAAAGTGTATAAATTTGTGAATGTCCTTAACTGTTTTTTTTTATTGCCCACTATTGTTGGAATTCTCGTGTTCAGCTTTGGAGATTATATGTTATCTTTTATCAACGAAACTATGTGTGAAAATATGTTGTACATAAAGTACTGCTACCATATTTTTGCCAGTGTGGCAATTTTATATTTTGGTAAGGCAAAGAGAATTTTGAGAAACCAATATCAGTCGCCTTCCGCGGAAATATAATTTCCGTAATTAAACGTATAATCACAAATCAATATTTGATAAGGCTTTATTCCATTTGAATAATTGTAGTATAATAAGTAGCCATTAGGCACTTACTTTTTGTATTTAATGCATCAAGAACTGTTAAGTGGTTGGGCATGACGTGGTGTACGCTTTAATGCACTTAATGCACCACAGTACTATTCAAAATGATTCCGATGAGAACACGGAAATATATTTCTCCTATCATAAAGCTAACGAAATTTTTCTCCATATTTGGATTAGCACCCTGGTATGATTTTAATGATCACAGACTGCTTCATCAAAAATATTTCAAGTGTTACGCAACTTTTCTAGCGTTTCTACTGGCATCTTTAACTTTAAAATCGACTTTTAAATTGCCCGCAATATTCAATATAGTAGAGTATACCTCTTTTGAGGATATTTTGTCTATTATGCAAGAACTATTATCATTGAGCGTGTCTTTGGTAGCAATCCTAGGAATGGCTTTCTGGAATATGACTTCTTGGCAAGAATTATGCTGTAGAATAGATCGTGTAGCTACTTCGATGAGTTTGAAGTCTGGGGCCGTGAATATATTTTTTATCACAAGATTTGCTAGAGTAATATTCTTATTAGGAAATCTGTACCTGTTTTTGCTATACCTGTTACAATTTTTGACTTTCGGAATATCAGAATCTATCGTTCTACATTCCATCCCTAGATGTGTACTTTTTTACACTAGGTTTCTGTTGGTTTTTATGATTACCACGTCAGGCACTTTAATAAGGTGTGAGTATTTTTGTTTAAATGAATTGCTCAACAGTCGCACCTCGAATATGGTTCAAAATATTGGGACAGTCAGAAGACTCTACATGGAACTGTATGAAATCATGATGGTTTTCAACGGAATTTTTGGGTGGCCGTTGTTACTATTTTTCGGTAATTCAAGTATATCCGTACTAATTTCTGTTATATTTGCTACACAGAAGAACAGCTTGAAGATTGAAATTAGTCGTGTTTTTATAAATAGTGCTTATTTACTTCTGTCGCTGGTAAGTATACCCATTAAATATACAACATATCACAAAATAAATTGCATTAATCTCTTCGCCAAAAGTGTAGATTCACTAGTTGGGTCAGTTTCGGGGAAATCTCATTCCGTCGGACAATTATTTTTAATGAAATTGTTTATTGGCTTATCAAGACTTGTTCCCAGTGATGTGTTAACAATCATCCTGACGTGCATGCGTAGGGCGGTTCAACTCAACTAAAAGTCAAAATTTATTTCGAGGTTTATATAACCACGTCCTCATATCTGCTCGTATGACCCATAATTCCTTATTTTTGAAACATCAGTTAGCATTTACCAGGCCGGGTGATGTGTATCTTTATCATGGTGCCAGTTTCTTTTGTCACTATGCACTCCGAATATGGTTAAAAATAATTTTATCTATTAGGAATTACTTGACAAACGGGTTGCTATATTTATTATTGGAATAAATTGTATGGAGTATGGCTATTAACTAATAGCAAGTGAAATAAATTGTTAGTAGAAACGTCTAATTTTGTTTTCACAATGGGCGAAGATGGTAGAAATTCTGTATAGTTTCAATAAAGACTTTGGCTATACAGGCTGATTCAAATTCGGGTGTATACATGGGGATCTCGAAAATGGTGAGAGATACGAAGTCGGTACAAAGTTGCTCAATCAGGTCCTGAAAAATGTCAAACCTAAGTTGATTGCTTTTTGAAATATTTTAAAAAACTGAAGTTTTGAAAATTCGTTTTTATTATATTTTAACCTGATTTGAGTAGATAATGACAAAAATAATACTTCTTCATATTAACTTTCTGCGCTCTACCGAATAGCATAATTAATATTTTTCATAAAAAGTTTGTCTTTCCAGGACCATCATCAATTCAAATTTTTTAAATGGGGCCCTAGAAGTTTTATTACATTTTTTGAAATCATTGTGTACCCTGACATTATGCTGCCATCGCCCAAGGCAGATTCAAACTATTTGTCCCGAAGAATCCACCTTCAGTATTTCCATTTCGATACATCAATTTTATTTTATTCAGACTTTCGTTTTTCGAGATTTTCTTTTGTTCAATGTGTCATATTGCCCAGAAAAGTCCAAAATATTATCAAAAAACACTAATTTTCTTGCTACATATTTATAGTCAATTAAAAATACATTTTAATTTCTTCAAAATTTAACAAGTAAATAAGAATTGAAACATAACAAAAAACTTATAATGGATGGTCAAACTGATGCCCCCTTATTAGATCCATTTGTTAATTATTTTATTAATATTATTAATACAGGGCCCTCTGCCTAACTGGAGCTCAAGCACTGAAAAAAGCATTGCTTAGGTTTATGAGAAATACTTTGGAAAAATACTTGGACGATATACCCCCCTTAACGGAGCCTAATAAAATATGACTCCAACGTAACGGAGCACTCCCTCATAATTCAAGGGAGGTATCTCATTATTTAAATACAATACAAGGAACCTTGGTGGCCACCTTATAGGACCTTTCTGAGTATTTCTCAAAACCCAAGGCAATACTTTTTCTCAATGCTTTAACTCCGGTTAGGCAAGGAACCTTTACATCTCTGTTAATAATATTAAAAAAATAATTAACAAATGTATGAAACAAGGAGGCGTCAGTTTGAACCATTATAAGTTTTTTGATTTGTTTTTATTGTTATTAACTTAATTAAATTTTGTTGAATTTAAAATGTATTTTTAATTGACTATAAAAATGTAGCATGATAAGAGTCTTTTTGATAATCTTTTGGACTTTTAGGGATATAAGACACATTGAACGAAAGAAAACTCCTAAAATCGACACTGAATAAAACAATTGATGTACCGAAATGGCAATATCGAAGGTGGATTTTTCGGAACAAAACGTCTGAATTTCCTTTGGACGATAGTAGCATAGTATAAGGAGACTCGAGTATTAAAAAAATGTAATAAAATGCAGCAATCTGTCTAGAGAGAATAGGGGAAATTCTGGGAGAAAAACTAGTTTCTAATAATAATAATAATAATAATAATAATAATAATAAAAATAATAATAAAAATAAAATAATAATAATAATAATAATAATAATAATAATAACAATAATAATAAGTGTACGCTGGAAAAACAGAAAGATTAGTCTTGCACTGCAAATGTTCCTATCATAAACTTGAGAGAATTAAATTATAATCAAGGTAATAGTTTGACGGCTGCTAATTGTTTATCTGATTCAGCAGATAGTTGCCGGTAAAGGAGATTATACAATGTTAATTTTTCCTCTTCAAGACAAGTAATCAATGCTGTTAAAACTAGATTATATAAATAAACTATAACCTCGACTATAACCATTTAGGGAGGTTTGCATAAAAGGCGTACCACTTTGGTAAACTAAAGTAAAAAATTGTGGAATATCCCTTCCACACGGTAAACTGGACAAAATTCTTAGACGCGTTAGCTCGTCTTTGGGCGTCAGTGATGGGGGACTTTTCGGCGAAATAGGCCGAGGTTAATTCCAATATTGAGAAAATTGTATTATATCTTTAGTAGTTTTCAAGTAGGTACCTAATCGTATAATGAATCAAATATACATGCCTCTATGAATTAATACAGTGAAACAAAGATAATCATATCTCCCAGTTTACAGTTTGCTATTTATTAAGTTAATGTTTTGTTGAACATTATTCGATTAACTAATAAACAATTTATTAACCTAGCAAATAACTACGAATAGTAAGGACATCATTAGGGGCCCTCCATCTGCAAAAGCCTTATTTTAAATAAGGACTAAAACAAATCAAGCTAAAACAGCTATTCTCCTGGCTATATGCCGCGCCAAGCACTGAATTACAAAGCAAAATTTGCCGTATTTTGTCTAACACAGTTAGAATCAAAGTACAAGGATTCGGATTGCAACGAATGTACCTATTGTGCCAAATACTCAGGTCTTCGCATTCGTAGGTATGCTCACTTATGCACTGATGAGATCATAAAAAGGTCGAAACCGATCTGCAATTAGTGGCATCCTACGATGTGTGGTCTTAGTATTTCCTCGTAGTTTTCGTTGCAATGCGAATCGTTGTATTTTGATTCTAACTGTGTTAGACAAAATACGGCAAATTGTGCTTTGTAATTCAGCGCACGGCGCGGCATATAGCCAAAAGAATAGCTGTTTTAGCTTGATTTGTTTTAGTCCTTATTTAAAATAAGGCTTTTGCAGATGGAGCACCCCTAACGATGTCCTTACTATTCGTAGTTATTTGCTATGTACAAGGTGGGCCGTTTAATATGGGCCTATACCTTATCTCAGAAACTACAAGTCCCATGGAAAAAAAATTACATAAAATTGTCTTTTTCAAAGTCATCTCAATTTTTTTAATATATTCAAATGTATAACCTGTTTATATACAGGGCGATGAACTAAAGTTCCTTTTTTTTAAATAGCACACCCTATATATTTTTACATTTTCAGAAAGCCCTTCTAAAGACAAGTTCAATGATATATGACATGAGGGATCTGACGGCCACCGTTTCGGAGTTATTGAGAATTATCTTCAGGAAATAGCCTATATTAAAATGGTGCTAGAGAAGTTAATAATTAAGTTTATGAGCATCAACTTGCGCCAAGAGAATTCTAATTTTATTTACTTTATTATGTAATTACTCAATATTCAGTTTATAAACAAATTTTTACCGTGTTGCCACATTTCGAAATCCATAAATTCTCACGATTTTTTCAAACGGAACACCCTGTATATTGTTACATTTCTAGCAAGCCCTTCTATCGACAAATTCATAGATATATGATATGAGGGGTTTGTATCCCATCGTTTCTGAATGATTATTCTCAGAATATGGGATTTTAATACTGGCTATTTTCCGAAGATAATACTTTTTTTAAATAGCTCACCCTATATATTATTATATTTTCAGAAAGCCATTCTAAAGACAAGTTCAATGATAGATAATATGGTAGGTCTGATGCTCACCGTTTCGGAGTTATTGAGTATTATCTTCGGGAAATAGCCAATATTAAAATCCCATATTCTGAGGATAATCATTCAGAAACGAAGGGATACAAACCCGTCATATCATATATCTATGAATTTGTCGATAGAAGGGCTTGCTAGAAATGTAACAATATACAGGGTGTTCCATTTGAAAAAATCGTGAGAATTTATGCTTTTCAAAATGTGGCAACACAGTAAAAATTTTTTTATAAACTGAATATTGAATAATTACATAATAAAGTAAATAAAATTAGAATTCTCTTGGCGCAAGTTGATGCTCAAAAACTTAATTTTTAACTTCTCTAGCACGATTTTAATATTGGCTATTTCCTGAAGATAATTCTTAATAACTCCGAAACGGTGGGCGTCAGACCCATCATGTCATATATCATTGAAGTTGTCTTTAGAAGGGCTTTCGGAAAATGTAATAATATATAGGGTGTGCTATTTAAAAAAAAGGAACTTTATTTCATCGCCCTGTATTATAAACAGGTTATACATTTGAATATATTAAAAAATTGAAGATAACTTTGAAAAAAACAATTTTATGTGATTTTTTTTCCACGGGACTGGTAGTTTCTGAGATAAGGTATATGCTCATATTAAACGGGCCACCTTGTACATACCATCTGTCAAGTAGTAGAACTAGTGTCTACACCCTGTTATTGTATTGAATTTATTAACCGTCAGTTCCGTTCCATACCTAACTAGGTATATCAAACGCAGGCAGTGTAGTAAAAGCGATGCAGCTGCCACAAATTCATTTTTTCATTTCTGTCAGCCGTTTGTGGACTACTTTGGTATAGTTTCAAAAAATATGCAAGATCTACTGCATGTTGTTGGCTATTGCAGCAATAGCTCTGTCTATAAGTATGGCATACTTGCGAGTTCAAAATTATTCGTATATTCCTATGATCATACAACTAGTGATGTTAAATTACGTGTAATATATGATCATGTAATTTTACATGTAATTTTCCACGTAATTTACAGCTTTACACGTAATTTTAGGAAACTTATGAATTTCATTAATATATCGTTAATTGCAGTTTCAAGTCAAGGAGAATGTTGAAAACGAAAATTTAACTAATGATGTTCATGTGTATTGTCAATAATATGTTAATAATCATACTCCAATGTAATATTGTCTTAGTAGTCAGTACTGAATACACTGAAAATTATTACTTTTCAAAGACTTTTCTCTGACTTGGGCCACGTTTATGGGATTAGGGTATACAGGGTGGCCCATAGAAAACGTACCGGAAGGTATAACTGCCAGAGAAATATTTTGTCGAAAAAATGTTGGTTTGTGAGGCGGACAACTCTTTTTGCAAAAATTATAGCTCAAACTTTACCCTCCGAAGCGAGGGTGTCATCCACCCAGAATTTTTCAAATGGGAATGGGTGACATGTGATTTCTCATTAAACAGGATTTCGAATTTTTAATTAAACAGGATTTCCGTTTATTCGTTGGACTCCTGTAATGCCCCTAATACGTATCCCGAAAAAATGCAAAAATTAGTTCGGGTTTACTTAACCGTATCATTGAAGTAAATGCTGAAAATAATTCCTTAGGGAGGGACAACCAGTTTCTTTTATGTTTTGGTTGATTTGTAGATTAGTTGGTAGTAAGTATTAGTAGGTACACATTCTTATAGGTACACAGAACACACACTAATACACTAGTCTCACGTGTTTATAGTCGAAAATATAACACTTCATAACTTTGACAGGGTCCAGTGAACCATAAACGTTGTGTGATTACTGTCGACTGTCAGATCTGTTTGGCGCGTAATTTGAAATGTGGTGTAAAGTTTCATAAATTACAGTAAATTACGTAACTTATGAAAAATTACATAAGTTTCATAAATTTCATAAATTTCTGTAATTTATAAGGTTTATGAAATATTTCAGTTACTTTACCGTAATTTATGTAACTTACAATTTATATTCTTACAATTTACATCACTACATACAACCATAATAGCTGGATATTCGGATTTAAGTGGTAGGGTTTAGCTTTGTTTGTGATCACGTGTTCGGGTTTGCCATATGGAATATGAAAGTTTGGCTGCTTAGTAAAATGAAACAGACTCAAGATATACTGGGCGTAACACACAATGGATACAACTCAAAGTTCATCTTTTGCAACATTATTCTGATGATACTATTCTTTGCCGACATTCTTGATGAAGAAAATCTAAGTGTTGGTCCCTTACATCCCTTTTCATATTCCTGTAGTTCTATTGTTTAACTGGTTTTATGGTTTTCAGTATCGGCTTATCAATATTACACATACCTATATGAAGCTATATACGACTTATTTCATTTCAAGTTCCTTGATAGTAATCTTGTCAACAGTATAAGACGAATAAAAAAGAGCTTTTTCCACATGAGTGTTGTTACTCACTCTTTCAATAAACTCTTTAGCTGGCAGCTTTTATTGGTCCTGCTCTACATCATGGTACAAATTTGGGCCTTTTCACATTTTTAATTAGAGACCGCATAGTGTTTGGACAACGCGTTTAAAATAAGTAAAATGTTTATAACTTTAAATATTGAATACTTATATTAGTGGTAAATAATATATGGCAAAAACATTTTTTGCTGCCTCTTGAAGCTGTTGGTAGCCACTAAATATCGTTAAAAAATAAATAGCTGTTTCTTTTTTGGTCAGCTGTATATACGTATATATCTTTGTATCTTAAAAATTAGTATATTGTACATCTTCTTCGACATGGTGTTTGGTGGTAATTATAATTATTTAATAGTACTGGAAAATCAGTTCATCTGGCTGGATACATCCCAGATGCCCTAAATGATAAAAAAAAATTACACACGTTTTACTAGGCTCATTATGTATAACAAAAATTGGATACCATCATTACAGCAGTAGGTTTTGTACAACGGTGCACCGTATACAAAGCCTTCAGAAAGATCCAGTTCCAAAATATTACTCTTGTTTAATTAAGGGACTAGCTTAACAAATCTTTAATCTTCCTTCAGTCAGATATATTCTATTTTCTTATACTCTTGCTAAAGTGGTGCTCTTCTTGCTAAAGTGGTCATTAACTTTTTTGTTCATTTGAAATAGTGGCTGTATCTATATGCGTTCGTACAGCCCACACCACACAAGTAATGGTTTCCATTAAATAAATTATAGGTGCTATTAATAATTAATCTCTCAAATACTGAACAATTTCTCATGCAGTTGTACCTTTCTGAAGCTATATAAAATTATTGTAATAATTGGAAGACAAAATTCGGTTCAACTGATTATAAAATTCAACATACTTCATAATTAAATTCATATTAATCACTTTCGTGTAATTTCCGTTGTCTTTAACTGAACTGTGAAAATAACGTTAATAAAATATGTTTTATAAAGAGGTAAAATTTATCAGACGTTTATTTAGGGAACAGCAAAATCCAAAAAATAATATCCAATTCAAAACATCTTGAAGACCAATGAAGAGAACTTAAAATACTGTCAAATTTCGAAATCAAATAATTTTAGCAAACGGAAACCTGTTTTGACAGCAATTGCGACAGGGTGCGTTCAGAATCCGGTCAATCATTCTGGTCTCACCGTACGTATTATTTATGTCAAGACCAAACCTTGGTAACTACGTGTGGCGCTAAAGGTCACATTTTATTTGAAAATGTATGAATTTGTGAATGTCTTTAACCAATATCAGTCGCCTTCCGCGGAAATATAATTTCCGTAATTATACGTATAATCACAATAAATATTTGATAAGTCTTTATTCCATTTGAATAATTGTAGTATAAGAAGTAGCCGCATTAGGCACGTACTTTTTGCATCTAATGCATCAAGAATTGTTAAGTGGTTGTGCATGACGTGGTGTACGCTTTAATGCACTTAATGCACCACAGTACTATTCAAAATGATTCCGATGAGAACACGGAAATATATTTCTCCTATCATAAAGCCAACGAAATTTTTCTCCATTTTTGGGTTAGCACCGTGGTATAATATTAATGATCACATACTGCTTCATCAAAACTATTTCAAGTGTTACGCAACTCTTCTGGCATTTCTACTGGGATCTTTAACTTTAAAATCAACTTTTAAATTGCTTGAAATATTCAATGTAGAAGAGTATACGTCTTTTGAACGTATTTTGTCTATTATGGAAGAATTATGATCATTGAGCCTGGCTTTGGTAGCAATCCTAGGAATGGCTTTCTGGAATATGACTGCTTGGCAAGAATTATGCTACAGAATAGATCGTGTAGCTACTTCGATGAGATTGAAGTCTCGGGCCGTGAATATATTTTTTATCACAAGATTTGCTAGAGTAATATTCTTATTAGGAAATCTGTACGTGTTTTTGCTATACCTGTTACAATTTTTGATTTTCGGAATATCGGAATTTATCCTTCTACATTCCATCCCTAGATGTGTACTTTTTTACATTAGGTTTCTGTTGGTTTTTATGATTACCACTTCAGGCACTTTAATAAGGTGTGAGTATTTTTGTTTAAATAAACTACTCAACAGTCGCACCTCGAATATGGTTCAAAATATTCGGACAGTCAAGACTCTACATGGAACTGTATGAAATCATGATGGTTTTTAACGGAATTTTTGGGTGGCTATTGTTGCTATTCTTCGGTGATTCAAGCATATCCGTACTAATTTCTGTTATATTTGCTACACAGAAAAACAGCTTGAAGGTGGCAATTAGTCGTGTTCTTATAAATAGTGCTTATTTACTTCCGTTGCTGGTAAGTATACCCATTAAGTATACAAAATATCACAAAATCAATTGCATTAATCTCTTCGCCAAAAGCGTAGCTTCACTAGTCGGGTCAGTTCCGGGAAAATCTCATTCCGTCGGACAATAATTTTTACATAGTTAATTTGTTTACTCCTATATCAAGACTTGTTCCCAATGATGGGTTGACAACCATCCTGACGTGCATGCGTAGGGTGATTCAACTCAACTAAAATACAAAATTTATTTCGAGGTTTATATAAGCACGTCCTCATGCCTGCTCGTATGACCCATAATTCCTTATTTTTTAAATACCAATTAATTACCATTTACCAGGCTGGGTGATGTGTATCTTTATCATGGTGTCCGTCTCTTTTGTAATTACGCACTCGGAATATGGTTAAAAATATTCTGAAAGTTAGAGGACTCTATCTGGAACTCTATGAAATCGTGAAGGTTTTTAACAGAATTTTTGGCTGGCCATTGTTGCTATTCCTTTCCTATTCAACTACAGATCTACTAATTTCTGTAATATACTTTACAATGAATAAAATCTATGGGGTTATAAATAAAATTTTTCTTATAGATAAAGGAAACGAACCAATTAAAACATGTTTTATTTTTTTTTGATAAGCAAATATTGTGACTTTTTCAAAAATAATAAATAGGTACTGACAATGAACCATATTTATTCGAATAAGTAAACACTAATAATTTGTAATTAATGAAAAAGTAAAATAAAAAAAAGATGTCTGGTAGGAACCTGCAAAATTTTGCGGTTCAGTTTGAAACACTCCCGCTCAACCAACTAGTCCACCGGATGACGTTTAATAATGTTTCTAAAACGGTTATGTAAACTACACCTATTAACTTAAAACGAATGTTTATTGATATTTTAATTAAAAAAGCATTTCGCTTTAGCATTTTGGTAATCAGAAGTGTTTGACAGTTAGTACTATCGATTCCGTTAGCAATATTTCTCATAGTGTGCCCTGGGAATATAAAATTCAATGAAATGCAATAGCCCATGTTAATTGCCATTAGTTAAATGAAATGGGACACCCGGTATATGCTACCTATATACTTGTATTATGGTAAGTGCACCAGGTTCGTTTTTATGTAAATTGAACCAGATTTACTATTACCGTATACCAAAAATTAAATACATTTTTATTATATTATTATGAACATGCTCTTCTTTTTTAATTATTTATTTTTCTTGTAGACGGGTTAATACCAAGTCTAACGAGAAATTTTTGGTTTAGAAATGGTCTTACTATATTGCATGAACGAAATATGGCTGCTTTTGTGATTGGGTGACTGTGACTTCCATATTCTTTCAACTTCGATTGCTAGTTGTTGATAGTTTTCTTTCTTTTCTGTATATTTTTTTGCTATGTTTTGGTCAGATGGTATTGCCACATCGATAAGGTACGTAACCCTTTTTATTTTATGTTGAACTATATTTGGTTTATCATGGGCTACTGTTTTATCAGGTTCAGGAATCTACCAAACCTTTTCCGAAGTTCGTTTACTGGAAGATGTTATTTTAGAAGTTACAGGACTGAGCCTGTTTTTCATCAATGTATTTGGTTCTTCTCTATAGAACATTCGAACCTGGGAACAACTCTTTAGAAAGATGCAAAAAATAGAGAATAGAGAGCAGGATTATTTTCCATCAAATGAAAATTCTACTTCTTTTTCGCTCTGGGCAACATATACTTGGTGTCTTTGTTTATTTGGGATTTATGGCAATTTGACTCACATTATTGAAATGGGTTGCTGAGATAATCACAGACCCCTTTACTTTGTTTCAACAAAAATCTTTCGTTATATTGAGTTTATTACTGCGTACGTGATTTTGTATATCGTTTTGATAATAAAGTACAGATATGAACATATAAACTGAATTTGCCAGAGAGATAACCAGGTCTTAAAATACAGTTTTCTTAATACTACGCAAGACATGAAGAGGTTGTATTCGAAGATGAATGAAATCACGCAAATTTTTAGTAATTCGGTTGGCCTATTCTTCTGTTTTGTTTCTATTCCGTGGTTCAAGTGTTAAACTGTAGATCTTTTTTGTCTGGATAACCCGAAGTGTCTGGATTTAAACGAATGTGGAGAATTTTTATCCATATGCTTTACGATTTTGATGTAATGGAAAGTAGAACAGTTTTTTGACCAGCATGATCGTAATCATGCTGGTCATAATGTAAGCATGATAGCAAGTAAGAAGGAGAGGTGCGGGATGTCCAGCGCTCACAAACATAATGGTTCACTTGTAAGATTGCTGCACTTGATTTCGGCCCATACCCAAATCTGAATCGGGACGAATTACCTGGTTTCTGTATTTATTGTTATACAGTATATTACTTTTACATAGTACAGTACATTTTAAAGCTAAACCTAAAATATAAAATATCTCTATTATATTTATTTAACTGTTTATATATTTCTTTAATTAATACGACAACGACAATAATATGTGTTTGTTGTGTTACCCTGGTATATTTCCACAAAAGACGGAGGCGTTTTTAGTATACTATGTAGCAGTAACTATAACCGCGAGTCCTCTTTTCTTCGATTTCGAGATACGTTTTCGCGCAATCCTACAATATTGATAGTGGACTAGTTTGTTGATAGTGGATAGTAGTTTTTCTTGAAGTAGCAGGCCTGACATTCTTGGTGATGACAGTTTTAAGATCATAGTTATGGAAGATGCACATGTGTGAAAAGTTACTTGGTATAGTTCAAGGTTCCACTTCACATGGTAGGAAACATGTCCATTCAATTTGGGAAATATTACTATTGCGATGTTGGTGTTTGTAAACTATTTAGAGAAAGAAAATAAATTGTTTTTCTATTACACATTCTTTTTTACTTATCGTTACTTTAGCTTATTTACTGTGCACACACATTTTTCCAAATTGTCATCTTAATAAAGGCCACAAATGGAATAATAGATGGCTTATTTCGTTTTAAAGTTCTTCATAGTAATACTACCATCAGTTTCAAGAAAATTACGACATTATACCGCGAAATAAGCGAATTGACAACTTCCTTTAATATACTATTACATTGCTATATTTAGTCTATTCATTATTACAACTGCAAGGTATATTTTCTATCTTCATAAGCAGACCTTTTATCTGAAACAATTTGCGATACGAAATAAGTAGGTTGTCGTAGTAGTAGTAGTAGGCATTTACGATAATTGGAGCGGTAAATGTATCCTGGTACATTGCGGTAATCAGCTGTTTTATGTCAATACATCTACCAAGCTAAGAATTACCGAACGCCAAATTTTCATAGACCTAACCTACACAACATTTATAAATAATAATTGACACATGAATTGTGAATTGCTTTTTTATAATCTCATAATACGCTTGTCAAAATGGAAAGTGGAAAAAGGAAAAGAATGTTGGTGCTCACAGCATTGCAGCTGGTAGACAGTGATAGTGATGATGATCTCATTACAATAATCACTACTCGTTGTATACGTAAATATTTCCGTCCTCATCGAACATTACTTGATTATTTTCGTCAGTGATAGGTTTCATGTTAATTACAAAAAATATAAAGTATTATATTCAACTTGCACAAACTGATGCTATCCAGAGATAACAATAAAAAGAAAATTTTCTCTATGATGCTATCTGTGTTTTTCATCATATTTTGAGGTTACACCACATATTATACCGAATGTATCAACTGATGTAGTCGATCCATAAATTTTGGATCGGGTAGATGTATCGAATAGATTCGATACGTTTACCGAACGCGGTTAGGTAGATACGTTCCAATTATCGAACGCTCTAATACATTGCGGTATGTAGCGCTCCAATTATCGTAAATGCCTAGTATTAGTAATAGTAGTAGCTTATTGTTTTTAAATATCGGATATATCTTAATATCAATGGTAAGTAAGCAATCATTATACTGCGCATGTATAGGTACCTATATAGATATATAGACATCTACGGACTATGAAGGCCTCGGTTTACAATCGCTCTCTAGTCTTTGGTTATCTTGTTTCTTCGGTTATTTTTATTCTTCTTACCGTATCTTACTAGTCCATTTCCCGTGTTTCGCTTACGTAAGTACTCTTGGTTTGGGATTTATGGATGTATGTTCTTTATTATTTGTTGCATTACCTCATTCTGTCTATTCCCTTTTAAAAATAATACTTTGATTTGGTAATCTTTCTGTTCTTTCTTGTTCAGCAATTACTCTCATTTAATTTTCAAAGCTACAGTCTTTTTCTGTCCATAATCTTATCTTTAAATATCATTAATCTTTGCCATTAATCTTCTCTTTTTAAATCTTTGATTATTATATTAAATTATTTTTCTGTTGTTCTCAGGAATCTGTGATCATCACTATCACGACATTAAATAGTACTGTTGCGTGAGGGGGACCTTGAGTAATACCATTTTTTACTTTGAAGTCAGCTGATTTATATCGATTTAACGACACTGCATAACTACCTATTGCTTATAAAATAAAAGTTCGTTATAATGGTTAAAACCATTTCTTTCGTAGCTTAGCATTACCTTAATTTCTGTTCTTGTCGTTCCTAATTGGTTCCACTTCTTTTCGCTTGCCATTGAGTATATTATTACTAAATTATCATTTATAAGTGTCGCCACTATAATTCATTAATGTGTCACCATAATTTACTATACCTAATGCTACTAAAGACAGGTCAATATTTACATCACTGTTATTCTTCACGTCAACTAAATAATTTACCTAGTTAAGTAATTGTCATTCAATAAATTGTACCCTGACTCATAAGACTATAATATTTTACTGTGGATGTATATCTACATATACAGTCCTATGTCAAGAAACAATGATTTCAATAGTGAGGCCGCGTTATATTCCATTCATCGTAAAATTAACAAATTTTTTGTCCCTTTTCGGCTTAGTACCATGGTACAATTTTGATCATCATTGCTTGGTGCGGCCCAAACTGTTCAAGTGCTACGCAAGCATTCTAGCTTTTCTAATAGCATCTTTAACTGTGTGGTCCGTTTATGTTAGATATTCTGTGCTTTATAAAAACATAGTTTCGATTTCAATGATTACTGACCTCTTTCCTGAACTTGAAGTACTTCTTATAGTTTTATTGACAATTTTAGGAAGCAGCTATTGGAATATGCACACGTGGAAACATTTACATCTTGTAAATAGTCAACCAGATCTCTCCCAGGAACTCATATCACAGTTTGCCAATAAAACATTAATTTTAGGATATGACAAAGTTATATTTATTCTAGCAAATGTGTATATATCTTGTATATATCATGCGAATCGCCTTATATTAGAGCAGTCAGGCCATATCAGTCGTTACTATTTGTCAAGCTTCGTTCTACACTATTATGAATTGCTCATATCCTTTATGGTTACCAATATAGTTACACTTGTTAAGTGCAGATATACATGTATTAATGTATTATTTATGAGAAACCTCAAGAACATCAACATAATAAAGGAAATACGACACGTTAAAAAGATTTGGTTGAAAATGGATGATACCGTGCGATATTTTAACAGTTTGTTCGGTTGGCCTATATTATTTATATTGTTCGATTTTGTTTTGGTAATACTAAATGCTTTGGTGAGCGCTAGTAGCAGTACCTACACTTTTCAAGATCATGTTTACCGTGTAGAGAGCAGTCTTATGGCGGTGAATATTGCCTACGTACTTCAGTCAGTGGTGAGTGTAATTAGTTTGCAAACTATTATAGAGTCGGTGGCTTAGAGTTTAGTCTCTCGATTGCTTAACCCAGAGTGGTCGAATCCTAATTCCGCCGGATAATTTTTAATTAATTTGTATACTCATATAACCTGGCGACATGCCTAGGATGGGAAGAATGTCAGCTTGTTGTCAATGGAAGAGATTAATATCGGTTGACGTTTGACTGTCCACCTAACTATTGAGGTTGCCAGGTTTTCCTCGTTTTCCAGCACTGAGTGATGGTTAGAGCTTACTAACATAAATTTCTGTATAAATAAACTAATTAACACCTACATCCCGAATATGGTTAAAAATATTCGGAAATTTAGAGGACTCTTTCTAGAACTCTATGAAATCGTTTTTAACAGACCTTTTGGCTGGCCATTGTTGCTGTAATAGATATACTACAATGAATAAATGTAAATAACTGGAATTGCAAGTAAACTTGTTCTTGTAACTTTGTTTGTAAAATATTGGTATTTTGCTTATATACATGTATTATAGTAAGCCTACCCGGTATGTTTTTATGGAAATTGGACCAGATTTAGTATTACCATATGTTAAAAAATGAATACATTTTCATTTGATTATTGATGAACATACTCATCTTTTTTTATTAGGCATATTAATTGCATTGCATCTTTTCACCAAGAAATAGATTAACAATGCGCAGTAAATATTCCGCAGTACTAGCGTTTGTTAAGAAATTATATTGTTTTATAATCAAGGTACCTGCTTCAGTAGATAGGCAACCAATGCTGTTATGTTAAATATACCGGGTTTCCCATTTCATTTGACTAATGGCAATTAACATGGGCTATTACATTTTATTCAATTTTATATTCCCAGGGCATACTATGAGAAATATTGCTAACGCAATCGATAATACTGACTGTCAAACACTTCTGATTACCAAAATACTAAAGCAAAATGCTTTTTTAATTAAAATATCAATAAAAATTCAATTTAAATTAATAGATGTAGTTTACGTAAGCTTTTTAGAGATGGTATTTTATGTCATCTGGTGGACTAGCTTGTTAAGCGGCGGGCTTTCAAACTGAACCGCAGAATTTTGCAGGTTCAAATCCCGTCAGAAACAACTTCTTTTAATTTTACTTTTTCATTAATAATTACAAATTATTAGTGTTTACTTATTCGAATAAATATGGTTTATTATCAGTACCTAGTTATTATTTTTGAAAGTCACAATATTTACTTATAAAAAAAAATAAATAAAACATGTTTTAATTGGTTCGTTTCCTTTATCTTTAGCTAAAGCTACTATCTTATAAAATAAGTAATCAACAAGCAACATATTTTTTACAATAAACATACACCAACATATTTTTTAATAAATAAAAAATATGTTGCTTCTTGATTACTTATTTTATAAGATAGTGCCTTTAGCTAAAGTTAAAGGAAACGAACCAATTAAAACATGTTTTATTTTTTTTTTTTTTTGATAAGTAAATATTGTGACTTTCAAAACTAATAACTAGGTACTGACAATAAACCATATTTATTCGAATAAGTAAACACTAATAATTTGTAATTAATGAAAAAGTAAAATTAAAAAAAGTTGTGTCTGACGGGATTTGAACCTGCAAAGTTCTGCGGTTCAGTTTGAAAGCCCGCCGCTTAATCAACTAGTCCACCAGATGACATAAAATGACACTTCTAAAAAGCTTATGTAAACTACATCTATTAATTTAAAACGAATTTTTATTGATATTTTAATTAAAAAAGCATTTCGCTTTAGTATTTTAGTAATCAGAAGTGTTTGACAGTCAGTACTATCGATTCCGTTAGCAATATTTCTCATAGTGTGTCCTGGGAATATAAAATTCAATGAAATGTAATAGCCCATGTTAATTGCCATTAGTCAAATGAAATGGGAAACTCGGTATAAACATTCCTATTAGATATATAAAAAATATGACCTATGGTTGCTGTGGTATTATTCTATCTAAAAGGTGTCAATATTATATGGTATTATTATTATTATTATTATTATTATTGGAATTGATGTTAAAAATTCATTACCTATTAGAAATTACTTAACAAATGGGTAGCCATATTCGTTAATGGAATAAATTATATGGATAGATAGCTATTAACTAATGGCACATGAAATAAATTGTTAGTAAGTACGTACGTCTAGTTTTGCTTTTAAAATGGGCATAGACGGTAGAAACTCTGTACTTTCAATAAAGACTTTGGCTATATATTCGTCGTTTTTTGGTACGACACCATGGTATAGTTTCAAGAAGAGTAACATCATTTATTCCCATACTTTCAAGTGTTATTCCATTTTGCTAGCACTTGGTGTAGGGGCGCTATCTTTCTGTCTTATTTTTATGAGGTTTTCGTACATAGTCTACCGAACCGTTTCCATAGTTCTCGTACTGGAAGATGTTATTTTAGAAATTACAGGACTGGGCCTGTTTTTGATTACCGTATTGGGTTCTTCTTTATGGAACATGCGAACCTGGGAACAACTCTTTAGAAAGATGCAAAAAATAGAGAGCAGGATTATTTTGCGGCAAGTGAAAAATGGAAGACGCATTTCGACGAGAACTCTTTACTTCTTTTTCGCTGTGGGTAACATATACTTGGTGTCTTTGTTTATTTTGGATTTAGGGCAATCTGCCTTACATATTGTTGAAACCGATCGCACGGATAATCATATACCCCATTTCTTTGTTTCAACAATAATATTTCGTTATACTGAGTTTATTACTGCGTACGTGATTTTGTATATCGGTGTGATAATGAAGTACAGATATGAAGATATAAACCGAATTTGCCAGAGGGATAGCCAGGTCTTAAAATCCAGTTTTTTTAAAACCATACAAGACATGAAAAGGTTGTATTTGGAGATGTATAAAATCACGCAGACTTTTAGTAATTTATTCGGTTGGCCTATTCTTCTGCTTTGTTTCTACTCAGTGGTTCAAGTGTTAAACTGTCTGTCTTTTTTGTGTAGACAACCTGAAGTGTCTGGATTTAAACGAATGTGGAGAATTTATGTCCATATGCTTTATGTTTTTAATGTAATGGTAAGTAGAATAATTTGTTGACAATTTTTTTGATTTTTGAAGTAGACAAACTTATTTCATTAAAATGTGTCTACATAGTGCAGGTAAAAAAGAAAGGTGCGTGGTGTCCAGCGCGCAATAACATAATTGTTCACTTGCAAGATTGCTGCACTTGACTTCGGCCCATACCCAGATCTTTTTTTTTTTTTTTTTTTTATAACGAGAGGAAATCGCATGACCCCCGGGCCTTAGTTTCTATCGGCACCGAGGAGTGTGGGGCGCAACTCCCACTAAAATCCCTCCTTTTCTTCTCTACCTCGGACTCGGGACTGTCGTGGGACCTGGCATCAAGACCCGAGGTAGCTATTCTTTTCCTTCCTTTAGTTATCTCCACCACCTCTCTCCATCTCTCTCCCACGCACCTCCCTTCTCTTAACTAATTCCGTGATGCTATTTTCTATTTCCGTCCGTTCTAGCATCAAGTTTACCATATTATGTTTCGTCACTGTTTCCCCCATTGCCGCTCTCCAGTTACTTCTAACGTTCTCTCCATATCCGCACTCAAACAGGGCGTGCTCAGCAGTGTCAACCTCTCCGCAGTCTTCGCATAACTCGTCCATAGCCTTGCCAATCGAGTGTATATATGCCCGGAAGCATCCGTGGCCTGTGAGAGCTTGAGCCAGATAGAACGTCATTGCTCCGTGCCTTCTATTTACCCAGGGTGCCAGGGTAGGAATCAACGTCCTAGTCCACTGCCCCTTGTATCCCTCCATCCATTCCCTCTGCCATTCCTGTAGAGTGCTCTGCCTCTCCGCTCTAGCCGCCTCCGGATTCTCTAGATCGCTCTCCCAGATGCGTCGTCTCTCATACACCAGCAGATGAATGGGGATCATGGAGGAGAGCACCATTGCTGCATCGAACGAGACCGTCCTATAAGCCCTACATATTCTAAGCGCCAGCTTTCGTTGGACGCTTTGCAACGTGCGCCTATAGGCCGCCACATCCATAGCCCTGGCCCAGATCGGCGCCCCATACAACATTATAGACTGCGCCACTCCCCCCAGAACTCTCCTTTTGGCTTGTCCTGGACCTCCTATGTTTGGCATTAATCTCATAAGTGCCTTTATAGATGCCTCAGCCTTCCTCGCAGTGACCTTTACATGCGGCCCGAAGCTAACTCTCGTATCTAGCATTACTCCCAAGTACTTCACACTGTCCGCCATGGACACGTTCTGCGTCCCGACCTGTAGCGTCACCTCTTGCCTTCTCCTTCCAAATTTGAGTAAAATTGCCTCTGTTTTCTCTGGGGCTAGCTCCAGGCCGTTCTCTGATAGCCATTCCTTCACGCGGTCTAAAGATTCATCCATTTTCCGAACAAGTGCGTTTATGTGTTTGTCTTCCCCGATAAGTGCAACGTCATCCGCGTATCCCAGCGGTCTCACACCTTCAGGGAGCTGTAGGTCGAAAATTCCATCGTACATGACGTTCCACAGAGTCGGGCCAAGAACCGACCCCTGCGGAACGCCTACATTTACTCGCCTTCTGGTTCCCTTATTGTCCGTCACAATATATCTTTCTGAGAGGTATCCCATTATAATGTTGATTAAATAGCTAGCAATATTTTTCCTTTCCAACGCCTCCACTATCCTGGCCCAGCTGGCGGTGTTAAAGGCGTTTTTAACGTCTACTAGCGCTGTCATGCACCATGCCCCATGGTCTCTGTGTGCCGTACTAGCAAAGTTCACTACCTTCTCCACTGCCATAACCGTTGACCGACCTCTTCTAAAACCGTGTTGTGCCGGAGAGAAGGCCCCTTTCGCCTCTATTTCCCCTACCAACCTTCCATTCAGCAGTTGCTCAAATAGCTTACCCACAGTGTTGATTAAGCATATAGATCTATACGCTTTGCTCTGAGATGCCTCTTTCAGCGGTTTTTCGATAAGCACTAATTTAGCTAACTTCCAGTCATTGGGGAATTCACCTCTCAACAATAGGCAGTTGAAGACCTCAAGAATATAGTTACCGATGCAATTCACCGCTACCTTTATCGTCTCGGCTGGTACCCCGTCTATCCCGGGTGCCTTCTTGTTCTTTAGCTTGCCGGCCGCCGTCTTTAGCTCCTCCTCTGTTAACGGGATGATTTCGTTTCGCAGTTCATGCCTTCTCCATCGGATAGCCGGTGCAACTGGGAACAACTTGTTCACCTGGGCCTGCCTCTCTTCGCCCGTTAAATCTAACGGTGGCTTTTTTACATTTAGGCCTCCAGTCGCTATCCTATAGCCCTCTCCGTAGACATCGTTATCCAATTGGCTTATTACATCGCTCCAGCATTTCTTTTTGGAGTTGTTTATTGCCTTTTTTAACTCCCTCCTCTTATTCTTGAGATCATCTTCCAGCACAGCAATTGCCTCCTCGCCTGCTCTTCTACTCCTCCTCCTGGTAAGTAGTCTCCTTGCTACATTCAGCTCCGCCCTGAGCTCGGATATCTCTCCCGTCCACCAATATGGCACCTTGCCGTCTTTTAAACGCACTCTCGGTGTTGCCCTGCAATACGCCACCTTCAGAATTTTACCCAGTCTCTCGGGTGTGGGGTCGCTGTTTATCCTCGTTTCCCATCTCAATTCCTCCTCTAACCTGTTTCTCATAATCGGGCCGAAGCCCCATTTTGCCCGCGCGGGAGGTATGTCGCCAATTCGGAATTCTAGATACAGATGAGGGCTAATTGAGTCCTCCTCCGCCAGCACCTTCCATTCCTCAACTTTTCCTAACAGCCCCTCCGTAACAGCTGTAACATCTATCGTGGAGCCAGATCCCCTCCTAACAAAAGTGTACACTCCGTCCTCGTTTAGTGCTGTCATCCTAAGGGTGGATAGCAAATCACCCAAAATCCTACCCCTCGCGTCCTCCACTCGTGAGCCCCATAGCGGAGATTTAGAGTTGAAATCGCCTGTGAGAATTATCTCACCAGGCTCTTTTGCCAACAGGTCTATCGTCAGTGTATTGATATACTCTTCGTACTCAGCAATGGAACAGTTCGGAGAGATGTAACAGCTATACACAATCACTCCATCTACATTAATCCACACAAAGCCATCACCTGATCCTGTAGCCGTGACCCTCGGGCGATGACCAATATATCCTATCGCTGCGTCGCTTTTTTTATCCCTAAACCACCTTCTGCTCTCAACCGCCCGCTTGTTTGGCTCGCTCACCAGAACGAATCTCAGCTCTCTCTCCGCCGCGCGAGCTAGAGCCATATCCATAGATGTCTTGCTACGGTTGGTATTGATTTGCAAAAAACCCACGTTGAGAGTCATGCAGCGAACATATGTATAACAAATATAAGTACTTATGTAACAGATTACTTGTAAATGACTAGGCTGTATCACAAGGTATAAATTATATTTGACTAGATTACGACTTAAATTTATGTTTTGACTATACTATATCACAGTTATAAAGCGCACTCAGATATCGATGACTAGACAACTATAAGACTTAACTAATATCACAGTAACTTAACTTGTCAGGCGAGTTTCTACCTGGCTCCTAATACGAGGCCGTCTCGAGACTCCTCCTCTCCTCGCACTTTGTTGCATCCTAAGGCTTCGCATTGTCGCCCTCATTCTAGGGCAAGCTCCGCTTCCGGCTCTATGGCCGTGTCGTTCGCACAGTGGACAATATAATTCCTTGTCGCATGCACTCGCTTCGTGTCCGCTCTCTGCACACCTGAGGCAGGCTTTGGACCTATCTGGTCCGGTGCAGTCTTTGGCGATATGAATACCCATACCCAGATCTGAATCTAGACGACTTTCTATATTTATTATTATACAGTATATTACATTTTAAAACAGCTCAAAATATAAAATATCTCTGTTATATTTATTTAATTGTTTATATCTTTCCTTGGTTTTGGTAATACTAAATGTTTTGGTGAGCATTAGTAGAAGTACCTACACTTTTCAAGATCATGTTTACTCTGTAGAAAGCGGTCTTATAGTGGTGAATATTGCCTATGTACTACAGTCAGTGATAAGTGTAATTAGTTCTTTCGTACAAACTCTTATCGAGTCGGTGGCTCAGTGTTTAGTCTTTCGATCAATTAACCCAGAAGCCACGGGTTCGAATCTCCATTCCGCCTGATAATTTTTAATTAAATTGTCAATTCGTATATTAAGGCCTGTTCGCAGCAACGGGTTGACAACCATCCTGGCGACATGCCTAGGCGGTAAGAATGTCAGTTTGGTGTTACTGTGAGAGATTAAAATCGGTTGATGTTTCACTGTCCCCCTAACTAATCAGGTTTTTCAGCTTTCCCTCATTCCAGCACTGAATGGTGGTTAAGGCTTACCAACGCAAGTCGTTCTTGAGGCGCAATCGCGGTCTACTAAATAATAACATGCTGTCCCCTTTCCCACACACTCAGACTTTAGTAGAGTTAATCCTTGTGATTAGAATGAGGAGTAGAGATATTGTTATTATTATTATTATTATTATTTGAAGAAGGTACCGAAAACAACTACTCCACGGCGTCTCCTCCATAGGAGACGCCACATCTTTCATCGAGACCAACTGCCATAGGTAGTGGACTCGATGAACGTTGTTGCGACATGATTGCCTAATGGGCATCGTGAATGTTAGGTAGTGGTGTGAAACACATCCTAGTTGCAGATCTATACAAAGACAACGTTATATTCCCTGCAACTACGGTGTGTTTCTCACCACTACTAACAATCGCGATGCCCATTAGGCAATCACGTCGCAACATCGTTCATCGAGTCCACTACCTATGACAATTGGTCTCGATGAAAGATGTGGCGACTCCTATGGAGGAGATTCCGAAGTAATGCAATGCCAGTCGGAGCACATTAGCCGTAGAGTAGTTGTTTTCGGCATCTCCTTCAAATAAATAAGTAGTGTTGCTTTCCTCAAAGACCAGAGCACAAAATAGAAATGACTGCTATAATGGCACCTGCGGAAAACCAGGTCGTTATCTGTCTGTCAATTTGATAATAATTGTCAGACAGACAGTAGCAAAGACCTAAAGAAGGCACTATGGTGTGTTTCTCACCACTACTAACATTATTATTATTATTATTATTATTATTATTATTATTATTATTATTATTACAAATTCTTCTTTACATGTTTTAAAATAATTGATTGATCACTTTGCGCCATAGATTTTTCATCGTCATAGACATCGTTCACTTATTACATTAGTAGTTATTTAATAAGAAAGTACAGTACAGTACAGTCAGTAAAGGATTCACACCTTATGAGTGTAGTTTTTTTTAAAGAACATGGTATCTGTAAGCCAGTAAGATAACGACAAGAGGTTATTCTACGTATAATTTTCATATTTTCTTCTCTATACATTATTCTATTACTCTATTCTCTATACATTACTCTATTTATACTCTATTAAGTAAAACATCAACAGTCCTCTCAGCAATTGCTTGATGTAGGTACGTAAGTTTTTTGTTCAATTTAGTGAACTGGATAGTAATGAGAAATGACTCAGTATTCATTTATATTAATTTGGTTTTGATATCAACACAATAAGTTAAAATGTATTTGATGAGTACTTTTACTGCAAGTGTGGTCAAGCTAATGGATATCCATTAGATAAATTGAATTTTTACCTAGACAGTTATACAGTGCTCTTACCCAATGAAATGATTTCTATACATAGACAAGGTCATATTCCTTTTATTATAAAATTAATAAATCCTCTTATATTTTCGGCTTAGTAACATGGTATAACTTTGAGCAACATAGTTTGGTATGGTCAAAACTATGCAAGTGCTATTCAACCATTATAGCACTTCTAATGGGTCTTGGACACTCTGGTCGGTCTGCTCTATAAAAATGTAATTTCAACTTAATGCTTCCTGATCCTCTTTTCCAACTGGAAGTGCTCGTTATAGTTTTATTGGCAATTTTGAGAGCTACCTATAGGAAGGAATATGCACACCTGGAGAGAGTTTTACTTACAAATAGCCAAATCTCCCCGTATGTAAATAAAATTTTTATTTTAGGATATGACAAAGCTATATTCATTATAGCAAATCTATATATTTATTGCATAATATGCAATAAATATATATATACTAACGAATAGTCCAAATTTTGGAGAAGTCAGGCCATAGGTAGTCGTTACTATTTCTCGATTTTCATACTACACTATTATGAATGAATGAATTATTATGATATCGTTTATGATTATCAATAGCTATATTATTTAAATGCAAATACATATTTATAAATTATCTGTTTTATACGTGTGATTTCAAAAACGTGCACTTCGTAAATGAAGTAAGATAGGTACGTTAAAATGGTTTGGGTGAAAATGGATTTAACAGTTTGATCAGCTGTTAATATTTTAGATTTCGTTTTGATAACACTAAACGCGCTTCTAGTGACACCTACACTTTTGAAGATCATGCTTAATGAAGATCTTATAGCAATAATTTTGCCTACCTGCTTCAGTCATTAGTAAGTGTAATTATTAGGTTCATAAAATACTATACAAGCACCTTCTAATTGAAAAAATACATATTGGAAAATACAATATATTGGTTGGAACTCTCATCCAACAAGTACAAATTCTTTTATCCGGCTTTGGATTATCCGGATGGTATAACTTCACAAAGAAAAACTGATTCATGCAGCATCCTTAAACGTTAGCATTCGTTTTTACTACTGGCGGCAATAAATTTCGTATCCAATATTCTTTTCCTTAGATCACATGGTAGTTCTTCAAGCACTGGTACAAAATGTAGTACTTAATTTCCTGAAGTGACTTTTTGTTGTGCATTTATCTCATTGAAAGTGGCTTAACAAACATTGAATGGAAATACAAATCAGTTATGATTAACAATTCTATAAGTTGATAACGCTCCCATTTTTGTTGTCCCAGAATACGGGTGGTTGTTGTATAAATGTATACATATGTTTTATTGTTCGCAGGTTTGGTTGACAGCTATAATATTTTGCTGCGATTCGGTGGTAAGGGAGGCTGAGGAGTTGTTGACAAACTGCTACATGTTGGAGGAGACTCTACCCATGCACTCCAAGGAGTTAGAAGAACTGGAAACCTTGAAGAAGTTAATCAAGGATAAGAGACCAAAGCTGACAGCGGCGGGATTTTTCGAGATAAGGAGATCAACGTTACTTTCTTTGCTTGGTACCACTACAACATACTTCATCGTTGCCTTACAATTTAATTCTTTGTAGACGTATTGCACTTATTCATTTAGGTTTGTTCCATCCATAGCCGTAGGAACTACAGATTAGGTTTTAATGTCAAAAACAACAAAAATTAATTATATTTTCACTTTATTAGAATCCTCCGTGGTTTGGTCTGAGATTTTAGACGCTGTTAATTGTAGATTACAATTGCTATTAAGTCATGCTTTTAAATTATTTATATAAATATTTTGCCAAGTGATTGAAATTTTTACTGAGAGAGTACCAATACCAGTACCAGTCACCATAAACTGACCGTATCCCATCAACTTAAAAGACAAATTTAAAAAGTACAAAATGGAAGTTTCAACTATTGATTGTTGGTATAGTAAGCCATGCATCATAGTATTAAGTCATCAACGTGATGTTGAAAACTGTTCACTTAAAGTCAATAGTTTCATTTCAATGCTACACACTACGCATTCAATGCAGGGCAAACGTACACAGATCCCCAAAAAAATGTATTCAATTCGAAAACAAAGACTGAAGATCAAGAATAAAGATAAATATAACATGTCACACCAGTAAAATATGTATTAAACGGAGAAAAAGAACGGCGCATGGGTGGGAGCCGAGATATCAATCATATATATCACTGTCTGAATATGGCACTATATAGCCACAGCCGCCGGCTATGTAGTATCGTATTCAGACAGTGATATGATTGATCCCACCCATGCACCGTTCTTTTTCTCTGTTCAATACACACTTTACTGACTATCGACCCGTCCTTGTCTACGAGTTGAACAAATTTGAATTTGGGGATCTGTATATTGCCATAAAAACCATGAAAGGGTAACAAAACATGAAAGGGGAATTCTATCTGAATATAGCCACTGCTTTTTATTAATTGGACAAGTCTAGAACCTGTTCTTGTTGTTTTATTACCTAAACCCTTAAACTTAAGATAGAAAGAGATATTCAAATATTTAATTTTAAATTTTAAGGTTAATTTCCTTTACATAATATGTACTCGTAGAACACAAGCTATAATTTTATATACCAAATGTCTAGTGGAATAAACCTATTTATATTTGCTTTTCTTAATAATATATTAATAATGATGATAACAATACACTCTAAGACATAAATATATTTATGTGACTAATTTCTGTCAAGTTGTATCTAACTATCACAATGCACATCTCTATATTTAAATGCCATCCATATTTGATTGCACATGTTTGCAAATAGTGCACAGTATAAGCATTTCACAGGGAGTGATAGAAAATCAATTAACATGTAATATGGCTGTGACCACATATATGACTAAAAGTACTTGATAAATAAAAAATGAGTCTTTTATTTGTTTATATCTTCATGTGAGTATTTTCTATTTGGTAATACTAGGATGATAAACAGCACTATAAAAGTTTTGCAGTATATGGCAGTAGAGCTGCCCCTCTTAGTAATATTTTATGACACTCGCGATTTTTATTCTTACCAATATATTACCAAACATATGAAGTTTCATTGAGAATATCCTTGAGGACTTATCTCAGGCGTACGTTTCGACTTATTGGACCTCATTAGGATGGCACAATTTTTATGAAGGATGGATCCTATGTAAAATAGGTCACCCATTTACAAATTGTATTCACTGTGTTGCTCTACTATATAGTGTAAGTTATATCTCACTGCTATAATAGAGCAAAATTTTAATGTATGCCTGCAACATATTTTGAATTGTCTGCACCCTAATATATGTATGTCACTGATGAGGCCTAATAGACCAGAAATTTTAATCTGTCGTTTAATATTAGCGGTGATAGACGCTAATGTGGTGGCATTCATTTGCGTCGATATGCACAAAAACAATACAGGGTGATTTTTTTTGGGCGTCTGTTAGAAGTATCTCGAGAACGGAAAATTACTTTGATCTGAAAATTTGGCAACGTGCATTCTGCGATAAGATCTATTTATGGAAAATATTTTCCAGGTGAAAGTACTTCCGGAAATACCGGAAGTTGAACGTAACTTCGTTATTTTAAATGGAATACCCTATATATTGTATCATTTCTGGATTCTACGTTAAATTCTAAACACATTTCATGTAGGATGTCCTATACCTATCTTCAACTGTTTTTGAAATATTGGAGGGTGAATATTAATATTTTGCAACTTTGACACCCTACCTATAAAATCTAAACGGTTTGAAATCAAGCAAAACGGTTTGCACATTCCTATCTTAACTTCTCATAAGCTATCGTTTGACACTAATTTCAGATTTAGCCAGAAATTAAAAATTTTCGATAAAATTTAATAGCTTATGAGAAGTTAAGAGAGGAATGTGCAAACCGTTATGCTTGATCTCCAAACTGTTTAGATTTTACAGGGTGTCAAATGTCAATATTCACCTGTCGCAGGCAGGTGAATATTGACAAACAGACGCCAACAGACGCCCAAAAAAAATCACCCTGTATTATACATATATACTGTCTTTATACGTAGGACTCAAAGTTTACTTATTTGTATAAAAACATTATTTTCACCTCGGTAACAGCTATCATTACATGCGAATGATCATTAAATAATGCATATTCTATTTTCAACTTAGATTGAATGCACACAATTGAAAATTGTTAAATATATGTACTGTATAACACGTGAAATGAAAGATAAATAAATTATTATACTTATCTCCTTGTATCTGTTTTATTTCATGCTTCAAATATTTTTGGAATGCAAGTAACATAATATGCAATATGCAGTAACATAATATGACATCAAAGTAATGTTTGGAATCAATGCTTCTAGATTTTCAATACCCTCTGGTTCGCGTTTCCCAATATTATAGTTGTAAATATGTTCTGCAATTTGACTTTGTATAAATTATCATATCTGGAGAAACATTCTACACTCCCACCCTATAATATGATGTACAATAAAAATATACTCAAAATTTGCAGGGTGTTTCATGTAAAATAAAAATTGTTAGGCACTACTTTCAGCCTAATGAGAAGTGCCAAAAAGTTGAGATTGAGAGTTGGGACAACTTTTAGATTTGAATTTGAATTAGGCACGTTCCCAGATAGGAGTCATGTGCAACGTAACCTTACTGATGTGTGTGACAGAAAAGTTCAAGGTCAAAGGTATTCGTTAGAGATCATCAGTTTTTTTGCTCAGTTCAATCACCTCACTGAGATTCAAACAAAAATTAGAACAATACATCTTTATTTCTTCGCTGGCAATTAATTTTCTTCATTTTGTATAAAAAGTCTCGGTGAGTATTGAACTCAAAAAGAGGTAAGAATTATTTAAACTGGTTACAACGAAAAAGAAAGCAATACAGGTGTTTTCCTAAAAACCCAGCAGGCCTAAACCTTGTTTTATTGACAAAAAAAAAAAGAAAAACAAAAAATTGTAATGCGTGGGTTTTAAAAATTCTATAATCTAACACTTATTTCAATTTTTTAACCTTATCTTAAACGTCATGCGATAGGTGTCCCGTATTTCTCGCCGCTTCTAATATACAGGACACGTCAAAAGTCCCTGGACCATGTGTTTAGCCATACTGAGAAAATTTTCAAAATTTCGAGATTTTTATCCGACCAAATAAGCTGAATATTCAAACAGCTCTGGATATCTCCACTCGTAATAACCTGTAATTTTTAAGTAGCAACATCTATTGAGTCCTGGGACTTTCGCCAAACACTGAATATTACAAAAATGTACTAAATACTATATATACTGCATTCTACGGAAAAATTGATTTTCTTTCTCTATTTATAATAAATAACTTTTGTGATGCCAAAGTGCTACAATCGCCTTTAAAACTTGCTTCGTGATTATGGTCACCATGCGTTATGGCCAAAGTTTTGCCTGATGTGAAACATCTAGCCCTACATTCGTACTTATCCTTGTTGGTACAACACCACACACTTTTCAGAGGCAGCTTTCGTTCTACTTTGAATATGTAGCAGCCGAGTATCATCTTTGGATATTTTGAATGAAATATACAATACCTACGGAAAGATTATTTTAAACCATGCACTGATCCACTAAAAGAACATGAAGGTGATAGTGACACTTATCAAAGAAGAGTGATACAAAGCAATTTCCATAACGCTCGAACGCGTCATTTTCCATGGTAATCGAATCTACTGCCAATTAGATAACATCAGATTATTTTAATTGGGCTCTGAAATATTCCTTCTTTCAAATTGACAATTTGGACGATTTGTAAGTCCAGGAAATTTGATATGAATATGGTCTTTACTTGAATTATGAATTTTGCCTTGATAGAATTGACCATTTGAATCTTTGTACCCTTTCCAGGTCTATTAAATTTGACTAGCAGGTGACTTACATATTATCAGCTTCGCTTCCTATACAAACAGATCTCGAAAATGTGAAGATTGAATGGAATTGAATGTGTTTCTTTTCGTGAGCTAGCATGTATTGCAGGTCTAAGTGCAGATTTATGGTTAACAATAACTGTCATTCTCAGACCTGCAATACATGCTATCAGTCCTTAATTACCTGCTCTCGAAAAGAAACACATCAATGGAGACACCAAAACCTGATCATTCTCTGTTCTAACTACACGTACATTGCATTCTTAAAAAATAAAAAATATGAAAAACAAAATAAAACCAAACCCATACAATGAAATTAAAATAAATAGGAAATTGATATGAACTATTAGGTAACCTTGAAAAAGTCTGAAAACTCGGACGAAACGTAGGATATTTGTCCATGTATCCGGCTGAAAGTATCTTTTTTTGTTTTTCATTGAAGAAATAAATTCTATTTTAACAGTCAACAACTTTGCCAATATCATATATGAACATTGAATATATTTTCGTTCCTTGAAGTGATTGATACAATATTTCTGTACTTGAAGAAGATGCCGAAAAGAACTACTCCACGGCCAATATGCCCCGACTGGCGTTGCATTACCTCGGCATCTCCATGGAAGTCGCCACATTCTTCATCGAGACCAACCACAGACACTGACCGGTTTCGCGCTTATTATGCGCCCATCAGAGTGCCATAGATTATAGATTAATAATACGGAGAGCCATAGATAGTGGAATCGATAAAAGATGTTGCGACATGATTGCCTAAGGGGTATCGTGAATGTTAGTAGCGGTGAGAAACACACCGTAGTTCCTCTTTGGGTCTTTGGTACTATCTGTCTGACACTTATTGTCAAATTGACAGACAGATAACGATCTGCTTTTCCGCAGGTGCCATTACTGCAGTGACCTTTATTGTCTTTGAGGAAGACAATCCTACTTTTTTATTTGAAGGAGATGTCGAAAACGCAATAATGCAACGCCAGTTGGGGCATATTGGCCGTGGAGTAGTTGTTTTCGGCATCTCCTTCAAATAAAAAAGTAGGATTGTCTTCCTCAAAGATAATAGAGGTCACTGCTGTAATGGCACCTGCGGAAAAGCAGATCGCTATCTGTCTGTCAATTTGACAATACTTGTCAGACGGATAGTAGCAAAGGCCCAAAGAGGGCACTACCGTGTGTTTCTCACCACTACTAATAATATTTCTGCTCTCCCAATTTATTCATCACCTATAAGATAAATAAATAAATAAATCAATCAATTATTGCCCAACAGATTTCTCCAATAACAGGACAACATTTATCAATATAATCATTATTTCCATTAAACATATTAAGTATATAACAACTTATAACAACTTGTGCAGTCAAATATACTTATTACTATATAACTAAGAAATACAAATACCGAAGAAAAGTATATATATATGCAGCACATATATATTATATACAATTACATGAACTACTAGTGATATTCTGGTACATAAAATATAGCATTTGCTTTATTTAAAATACTATGAACGCTATCAAACTGTATACAACACATACACTCGCAATTAAGTTAAAATTACGAAACATATATAAGGGAGAGTTCTACAAAGTGTTAGTGTTCATATGTGGTTGATGGAATGTAGTAAAGTGTAGAGGGTAGTAAGATGAATTAATTGATAAATATTTAGTGATTATTCAATGTACACTTTGACCTTTGTATTTTTTAGTGTTGCCGGATATTTAAATGTCCAGACATTTATATGTCCGGACACGGACATTTATGGACATGACACAATGAAAATGTCCGGACATTTATGAATGTGTCCGAATCCTAACCTAAAATTTTCCTCAAAAAAGTTGAGTTTAGAAATTACCACTTGATATTCACATATCTAGTAATTATTCACATCCGAAGATGTAAGTAAAGTTTTAGATAACAAAATAGTTATGAAGGATATAAATGAAAATAAACATAATGCCAGTAGTGTCCAAGTGGAAACTGAAGATGATAATAATGATAGTATTAATATTACTAGCGATGATGATATTGATATAGAAAGTTATAGCACAGAAAACATTTCAGATCAAGATAGTGAATTGCAAATCCAATCACATGAGGATGCTGATTACATTGTTTCTTTTTTCACTCATTTTCCTTACAAATAATTATCTAAGGATGAATTTGATCCGAACAAGTTGTAATTTATTATTATAACATCACGACTGTGATCACGGCTATGACTAGCTTGAAATTCAAAAACAGTTTTGTTTTAATTCAGTGAAAATAATCAATACTTATTGTACTGAATAACAAATGGTATCTTAACACTTTAGTGCATCACATTTTGTTTTATTCATTTTTATTTAAATTTTTGTGTTGGAAATTGAAATTTTGTTAATATGTGACATTATCGGATTTATTAAAATGTCAGGACATATTGAAAATGTCAAGACATATTGAAAATATCAAGACATATTAAAAATGTGCGGACACTTAAATAAATGTCCGTATTTGTTTAAAATAATCATTTTTTGTTTTCTTTCAATTTCCTTGGTAATGTTTGACATACCATTTTAAAGATCTGGAGAAAATTAAGATGATGACACTATTTATAGCTAAATTCATAAATGTCCAATATATTTCCAAATAAATGTTCTGAAAATGACCGGACATTTCTCGAAAAAAAAATGTCCGGACATTTGGCAACACTGGTATTTTTCATGTAGGTAGGTACTCGTATTTTTTATCAAATTAGTCGTACCCACGGAACCATATCAATTTGCAAGATAAACATTCCACGGAGCTAAATCAATAGGTATAGAAGTTTTTGTCGACAGAACACAACCAATTTTGATTGAAATTATTATAATTGACCTTCCTGTATAACTATTGACTGAAATGAATTACCAATCAAGCTTAATAACGCCACGACATTTGTTGAATTACTTATCGTTGATTAAATTGGTTAGTACCCTCCAGTAGTTTGTAGTCTGCAGCTTACATACACGCGAATATGGAGTTACATCAATACAGTCCAAAACACGTCCTTTTTTTGATGTGGTTAGCCAAGTTGGCTACTTTTCTTGGCATAGTTCCAAGTTACGACTATAAACAAAATAAACTCAGCCACGTAAAACTATATAGATGCTATACGCTCGTCCTTGTCTCTATATCATCGGCTTGGTCATTGATATCACTGTACTACCGCAATGAGTTCGGTAAAAGACCGGTAGTTATAAAAGCTGTGGATGTCCTATCAGAAATAATTGGAATACTTCTATGCTTGATAACTATTTTGGCATCCTCGTTTTGGAACATGCCGACATGGAAAACACTTATAAGTCGGCTGTCTCGGTTAGAAGGAAGACAAAATTTGACAACAGCAGGACAGAAGATTAACTCCACGTGGACGCATCCTGTCGTTCTTTTTGTTAGCGGTACTATATTTGGCAGTTGCTTTCTTGTATATGAAATAGTGCTTGTAGGGCTGACAAATTTTCTCTACCATATTTCTACGGTTTCAGTTCTATACATCAAATTCCTACTGATTAATTTGGTATACAACGTTACGCTGTCTATAAAAAATAAATATGTGTGTTTGCACGAGATGCTTCTTGGTGTTAACACACGTATCCTTTCTGAAAAAGATATAGTGAGAATTATTCAGAAAGTTAGAATACTGGTTTTGGAGTTAGATGCCATCGTTGAGACCTTCAATGAATTTTTTGGCTGGCCCTTGTTGTTTCTGATAGCTCATTCGTCTGCACAGGTCCTGATTGTACTGTCATTTTTCACTTCAAAAAGCATAGAAAAGGGAGCTGGTATGGGTGTGGTTTTTTTATTGATTGCATACTGGATAGGCAACGTAGTAAGTATGTATAAGTAAGCAAATTATTTTTTGAACAATGTGTTTTCTATTAAATAATAATAATTAATTAACCAATTAATTAATTAATTAATTAATTAATTAAGTAATTATTTATTTATTTATTACAATATTCAACTGGTATTATGCCCAGTAACAGGATACGTTTACAAGAAAAAGAACATATTATGTATATACAAAATCCAATCACAAATTTAACACATAAAACGTAAACAAATTTACATACATATTATGTATAACATACTTAATGCTATAGGTATAGAGTAACATCTTTTAATTTGATGGATGTTGCAACTAAGTAATATGGGGGAACTTTTCTTTTGTATAGATGTGTGCGGTATTTTTAATTGAAAGGAGTTGCTGATTCCGAGTATTCCGACCATTTCCAATATATCCTGACAATTTATTTTGCTATTAAGAATCTTATACAGAAAAATTTCTGTATACAAGTCTTACAAGTTAAATACAAGTCTTTTTTGTAAGGGATTTATGTTAAATCGATCATAGAAACTTTCTTGTGGGAATCCCCTCGGTGGATAGTGACCATCAAATGTACAAATGCCGTGGATTTGAAAAACCTACGTTGCACTTTCTCAGTATAAAATACATGATTATTATACAGGGTGTCCCACCGGGAAGAGCCGCGATCGATATATGGAAAATTATGTATAGGGTAATTTTTAAAGTTTGGTTATTTACAAAGGTCAGTGGGACCTACCTTTTTAAAATATTTTTACGTTTCTGTAATTTCCGGTATAACCGGAAGTCGACACCAACTTGCTTATTTTAAACGGAACACCCTTTATGTTTTTGCAGTTTTGGATTCTACGTATACAATTTAAAGTTAACTTTGTGTAAAGTTGTCTTAAATATACCTAAATTTAGTTATTTTTGAGATATCTCCATTAAAAAAAGAGACAGTTACAGCACCATATTAAAAATGTTGAATCTTGAACAGTGGAAGACCTCTGTCAAAGGCCTGAGAAAAATAAAGTAAATAATGCCTATTTACTACCCTCCACTTATTGATAACTCCACTTATGTATTCAGTAATGCATGTTAAATTGGTGACCGTCGATCGATCTTCCATGAAGCCATGTAGTTCAGGTAGTATAATATTTTTTACGTGAAATGACAAACTGCCTAGTTATTTCTAAAATTTTATTAGAATTGCACAGAATTGCAATCGGTCGGTAGTTTCTAATATAATTGTGGTCATCCTTTTTTATAGATTGGAAATTGGAATTTGGAAAAATATAAGTTGATAAAATTAAATTAAATAAAATATGAATATGAATATGTAATAATAATAATAAAGGTCTTTATTAATTATTTACTTTTGGCGATTCCAAAAATGAGTCCGCCCTCTGCATGAAAATATTTGAACCTACTTAAAAGGTAATTTTTGGAGGCTTATTGCTGATATAATGATAAATAACACGTATTTGGGTTTGTTTAACGTAATAATTTAATTGTGCTTGTAATTTTTTAGTATTACAAAGTTAAAAACGACGTGGTTAGTATTTGTACATCTTTATTTTTACATTTTAAAATGCCATTCAAAATAAAATCAGCACAACACAAACTGCCGTGTTTATAAGTGTCATTCTACAAAATGTGTAAATAAAAGTGTTTAAGATTGAAGATAGGTAGAAGTTTGGCCCTAGTATAAGAAACTGTTTCTCATTCATTTCTCCAAAAGGCATGTAACAATTTAATAACAGAGAATACGTTTATTTATACTTATAATACTGTTTGTCTATACTTTTCTATCATTAGTCTTATAAAAGCAGAATATATTTTAATTTAAACATTATTTAACAAAAACGAGCACTAATATGGTATGACCATACAGTTTATCACACTTATTTTAGTCCAAAATGTAAGTATCCAAAAACTGAGTACCTATTTCAACCCAAAAAATTCATATAATTAGCAATGAAGCACTTATGGGACGTTTGACTACTTTTACCACTCTTTTTATCCTTTATTTCACCCTAACTAGTACATGAAATAACTATATTTATGGCAGCTGAATGCTAAATTGCTAGATGATGTGATATGAAATGCAAAATTTTTACTCGTGTTCCTCCATATTTGTTTGCAATTTGCAGCGCCCTCATCGGTAATTTGAATCACCAATTAGGAAGTGAGGTCAGATTCAGTTCGAACCCGTAAATATGTGATACGTAAAATTAGGATTCCCATTATGTAAAATACATTAACATAAATAGTATATTATGTTACTAGGAGTAGAAGGCGGACATTGTTTATTGAGCCCAGAAGCCTATACCGCCGAGGCGTTATAGGCTTCTAACACATAAAGAGCTTTATACTCCGAGTGACATATACTATTTTTTCTTCAAGCGTCAAAATTAAAACTGTATTTCTTCAGACATTTATCTTCCATGGTGGTTGGATGTCGCTAACTATGGTGGTGTGGAAGATATGGGGGTTGAAAGTGCTGCGAGCGAGCTGGTTGTCCGCAGCTAGTTCTTAATAAATTTAAATAATACAATATAATAGACAGTATACATTGTGTAATATAATGATTGTTTTTTTAAGATTCACTGTTGCGCACTTTTTAACATTTTAAATAGTCAGTTCTCGAAAGTTATGAGATTGTTAAGAGACCTAACATCCAGAGGTAAATTATTAGAACATTTAGTAATAAGGTATAGTAAACGAACGAAGTTTTGAGGTTCTTACTAAAATACCCTCTTTTTTGATAAATAAAACTTGGTTTAAATAGGCTTTCTATAAACATTTAGATACATTAGATCTGTGACCGGCACAAAATTCTGCACATTTTTACTCATTTAACCATTATTGTATGCCTTAAAATAAGAAAGATACCTGTACTGGACAATTAAAAAGTTGTAACCATATACATATATGGCCTGTAAACTTTAAATCTTGGTAAATAAGAAGGCCCAGATTTTTTACGGTTTCACATTTGATAAGGTTTTCATTATTTAATACAATTTGAAAGGCACCATCTGAGGTAAGTTTAGTTCCGTTACATTTTCTACCAAATAGAATTACGTTAAATTTACTAGAAATAATTTGTAGGCAATATTAGTCGAAAGTAGGAAAACCTCAGTCAGATCAAAATTAATGGCTACCATTGTCTGTGTCCTCTCATCGGGGTAGAATGATATAATCAACTGTAATTAGCATAGTCATAGTAGTGCTGGAAACATGATGTCAAGAATCTGTAAAAGTTTGATATATAAACACTAAACAAAGTTGGACCTAAGATAGAACCCTGGGGACACCCCACAGACATTTTAGTAAAAGTAGAAACTGTGTCCCCATATGAATATAACAGCTGGTGATCAATTATTTAAGTAATTTGATAACAAATTAAGAGTTTGTTGTGTGTTAAATGTGGTGCCAATATTTTATAAATAAAAGTCACAGTTTAAAATAATTTTCTGTTTCACATTTAACAAATTTAACATTGCCAGCATATCTACTATTCGTGTGTATCGATTACAACGTTTAGTAATTCTAAAAGCTTCATGTATTTTTTTTAATTGGCCTTTTCCTCAAATCTTCTCGGTTTATCGACATCAGTAGGTACAGGGTATTCGCGTATATTTTGACCCCTACCTACAGGGGTTATTAAGAAGTTAGAAAAAAAGTCGAAATACAAAAGTTGTTTGGTTTCCACGTATTATTTTTTGGTTAGGTCGAAAAAAAATTGCATGTTTAAATGGGACACCCTGTATAATTTTAGACGCCTGATTCCAAAAATATATATTTTCTTAACATTTGCACTGACAGTTTTCGAAATATTTAATATAGAATGTTTACAATAAATTAAGAAGAAATATTAAAAAATGAAAATATTAGAAAATGTTTAAATAACTAAGGAGGTTACATGGAAAATCGTTAAATATTTTTTATTACTGTTTGTTTCTACTGTTAAATATTTTTAGTTCTTTGTATTTTTTGTATTTTTTATGGTACTCGCTGTCGAATATTTCGAAAACTGTCAGTACAAATGTCAACAAAATATATATTTTTAAAATCAGGAAAAAAAATGTTTCACCAAGCGTGTAAAATTATACAGGGTGTCCCATTTAAAAATATTATGTTCAATTGATTTTCCCAAATTTACGACATGCAATTTTTTTTTCGACCTAGCTAAAAGATAATACATGAAAACCCAAACAACTTCTGTATTTAAATTTTGTTTCTAACTTTCTTAATAACCCCTGTAGGTAGGGGTCAAAATATACGCGAATACCCTGTACATTTGAACATCCAATGTTAAATATTTTCCGACCCTTGACCCTTGCTAAAATCCAAATTTCTCTAGAAAAAATGTTCATGACATAATTTGCTTAAATCTATAAAAACAATATTTAGATATTTTATTTCTTTTACTTTTTCAGTTTCACTATTGTTGATTTTTATAAGACTTATGGTACCTTTTTTACTACATTTGACCTATTTTTTAAAATTATAAATTTTGTTTTGTTAATATTTAATTTAAGACTATTTAGACTTATAAAAGTAATTGCACGTTATAAATTGCGTTGAAGAAGCTTTTGAAAGACTTAGAAAATGGACTAACTTCACCGTCCCTGGAAAAATAATGAAACTTTTTGCCTTTTGCCTTTTTGAGTTGTTAAATTTTTTAAAAATATATAACGGCTTGAATTCATCCGTAAATGATATTTTAGAATTTCCAAGGAAATGTTCTTTGCCCAATTATATTAATTCTATATAGAAAAAAAAGTTATACAAAATGAATTTAGTAAATCCAAGGTCCTTTATATAAAGGACCTTGGATTTATCAAATTCATTTTCTACCATTCGGATCATCTAAATTGTAGTCTATACAGCAAAATGGGTTCTGGCAAAATAAAACAAGTTTGCAGTAATAAAGAAATATTACCTCACAATATTATAAACAAAACTGATACGTAAAAGCTTGTGAGCTACTTAATTTGGGACCATTTAATAATTTTCCTTCCTGTAATATGTAACTCTAATGCATATGAAACGTAGATTCATCAGGCAAATTGCATATAACGAATTATTGTTCATACTTATTACTGATTAAATTCGTTCGAACGGTGACAATATTTAGTAATCTAACAATTGCCCATTGAAGTACATGATGGTAAAATACACATACAAACCAACAGACATGGAAATGGATATGGAAGTTTCGTTGAAATGGATATGGAAGTTCGCTACCTTGTTTGGCATTATACCAAGTTATGATTATAGAAACCGGAAACTTAGACATATAAGATTGTACAGATGCTACACGTTGATCGTTGTTTGCTTTGTAATATCCTTCTCTATAGTTTCAGTGACTCATCATTTTGCTACACTAAAAGTTATGACTATACAATTATTGGATATATTTACAGAAGTAATTGGAGTAGCTTTTTATGTATTCACTGCCTTGGGTTCCTCGTTTTGGAACATGATGAACTGGAATAAATTAATCAGGCAGCTATATCGATTAGAACAGTCATCATTTTTGAACACAAGACGATTAAAAGACTATTCCGTACGCAAAAATCCATTAGTATTGTTTGTGGCCGCGACTATATTTTGTATTTCCTTTTTTCTATACCTGTTGCTATTTACGGGGATTGCAAATTATGGCTATCATGTGTCGCCGATATCGATCCATTATATAAAATTTATTTTGGCGTATTTGGCGTACATTGTCACGCTGTCTATAAAATACAAATATAAGGGTATGAGCGAGATGCTTGGTAGCTACAAATCATGCGTTTCTTCGGAGAAACATGCACTGAAAGTCATCCAAAAAGTTAGAATGATGAGTTTAGAGTTAGATAGCACTGTGGAGACATTCAATCAGTTTTTTGGTTGGCCAATATTGCTGCTTTTAGCTCATTCGACTATGCAGATCTTGGCTTGTCTAGCAATTTTCACCACAAAGGGACTAATATATAATGGACAAGTTGTTTTCATAATCTTTGCACATGTGACTGGAAATCTGGTGAGCAAACATATCTTCAAGGCGACTTAGTCGTAGAACAAGCACTTAGATATATTATTATAAGACCCATTGCCGGAGCTATCAATTTTTCTTTTATAGAAGTACCATTTCCAACTATTTTAAAACAGTACTTAGTTGTACCCATTTATAAAAACTTTACCGTGATAAAAGTTCAAATTACCATCAGTATTTTCAAAGATGAAATTGCAATTAAAGAAAATTTTAAATTCTTCTTGAATGGACATTGTATACAAGTAACAATCAAATTGTATTTCGTACTGGCCTATCTACTCAGGAAGTCATTCTTGATGTTTATAAATATATTTTGAACGTTTTGAATCAAAAAACAAAACGCAAAGTCTTAATTTAGAATGGTCCCCACGGGTGTTCCTCGAGGAAGCATCCTGGGTCCATTATTATGTATAATTTTTATAAATGATTTAAAAAATCATTTTGATCATTCTTATCGTTTATAAGTATATTTTGCAACGTTTTGAATCTAAAAACAAAACGGAATGTCTTACTTTAGAATGGTCCCCAGGGTGTTCCTCAAGGAAGCATCCTGGATCTATTATTATGGATAACTTTTATAAATGACTTAAAAAATTATTTTGATACTATATTCTTGTTATTTTTCGCTTATATAACACAACTATTCAAGCCGAAAATACAACACAATTGTCTATTAAGAGTAGAGATTGCGTTGACATTGTCCAATTATTGTGTAAAAAATGGACTATTTCTAAATAGTTTAAAAACAGAAATGACCTCATTTTCCATTATTCAGCCCAACTGTATTGTATGTAACTTCAAGTTGCAAGTTTCTTAAAGATGACAGGGAGATTTCTTTTATGACAATAGATAAATGTGTAAACTGGAGCCCCCATGTGGCGATCGTTTGCAGTGAATTAGTCAAATAAAATTATATACCTCCCCTAAACCTGAAGGGAGGGAGCATGTTAGCTTAGATGTATTAAAAATGTACTATATGGACAAATATATCCAATCTTAAATTATAGGAAGAAGAGTTATATATAAGGAAGAAATGTCCTTCCTCAACACCATTTGTCAAAATCAGCTAACAGTCCATTTGTAATGGCCCCAAAAATATTTTACCGTGTATAGATAGATCAATAGTGTTAAACTTCCTAAGAGTAATGTCCTACTGCCGAATTTATTTTATAATTTACTGTAATTTTTATCTCTAACTGTTATTTGGTTTAATTATAATTACTTTATTTAGTTCCATGCACTATTAGTGTTCAAATTCTAATACATTGTAGTATTTGATATAAGTACATGTCATGTAGTATGTCAACTAAAGTAATTGGTTACTTTATGATGATTGATGTGTACATATATCTTCACTGACCGTTTCCATGCATTGTAGCATATCAAAGAAAATAAATTTATTATTATATTATTATTATTATTTTGAAATCCAGTCGACCGGTTCCCTGGCTCCGATTCTCAGGGTCGGTCGCTGGTGGTAATCAGTAGGTACTCCCCATGTCCGTGGGGTGAGTATAACTACTGAATTCGGGAATCGGGTGCTCTAAGTAGACGTAATGAGCCCAGAATGACCGCCTTCTGCATTCTTGCGGCTAGAAGATCTGCCGAATTTTGGCATGCCGGTATGATTTTCAGTTCCTGAAGCAGTGTATCTCTTGCTCCACCGAGGTCTACTATTATCAGTACCACGAGCTTCACAGTATGTTCTGGATGGAGTCTGCGGAGTCCGAAGCGAAGGTCTCTATATTTTGTCCGTTTTTCCTCCTCTTTCAAGACAATGTTGGTCTCAGCAGGAGCCGAGAACTCGATGACAAACATTGTCTTGAGCTGGTGGTCGAGGACTATATCAGGCTTATTGGCTCGAATCTGCCTGAGTGTGGAAAATGAGTAGTTCCAGAGAGAGGTGCCGAATTTCCTAAATTCGGCACCTCTCGTACCAGTGCCGTAAGAAAGTAGTAAAGCACTCGTAAAGCCGCATTGTGTCTATGGATATAGGCCGAGACTGCATATGCCGGATAAGCGGAGAGCAGTTGCATAATTGTCTCCGGCGGCCTATGGCAGGCCCTACAGTTGACATAAGGGACCTCCATACCCATGACACGGCTTCGATAGATAAGGATGTTAAATACACTACCCTGAAAAGCCATTATGAATCCCTCGGTCTCCGCCTTGAGCCCCGCTGACCTTAAGAAAGCAAAAGTCAGTTTTTCGGATAAGCCATAGTCTTAAAGGCTCTTATAGAAGACACCGTGAAATGGCTTATGCTTAGGCAGCTGCAGAAGAGTGCGGCCTTCTGCAGCTTTAACTTGGGCTTTCAACTGAACGGGTCCCAGCTCGGTGACAGAGTCTGGGTTTCTCCGTTCAGCGTCGAAGATGAGACCGAGTTCATCAGCTGCTCTACGTGCTGCCTTAAATAGAAATGCTCCGACCCCTGCATTTTCATGGTCTTGGACCTTGCAGAGGAGGGGATTCAAACTCCAGATTACCTTGCAGGCTCCATCCAATACCATTCTGTTGTGTAGACACTCCAAACTCAAGAGTCCACGGCCTCCCCGATGTCTTGGGAACATTATTTGGGGAATTATTATAATTATTATTATTATTAATATTATTATTATTATTATTATTATTATTATTATTATTATTATTATTATTATTTTAGAGGGCGGTGGAAAAACCTTCATAAAGGCATCCAGCAGGATCCGCACTGCCGGGTAGTGTGGGATTACCAGAGTCGCAGCGGGCTCACTCACAGATGTGCCCGCCGGGAAACCAGCGACCTCACTAAAAAACCACCTCCCTTTTCCCACGCAGAACATCAGGCCGGGACCGCTTTCGCATTACTTCAGCCTGAGTCTTGTTTCTTGCTCTTGTGGCAATGCAAGCCAGAACGGTAGAGCTACTACCTTTCTGGCTTGCATTGCCACTCTGTCTTTTCTTTTCTCTTCAGTCTGTCAAGCAGCTGTCATCCCTCTTTGTTCGTAGCAGCCTCTGCACGTAGGAAGCCACTCTGTTCCACCAGTTCTCGTTGTCAAGCATCAACTCGACGATGCTCCGCGGAGTGATTTGGCCGATCAGCGTCTCCAGGAGTCTTCTTTCGTCGATCCACCGACTGCATACGAAAAACGTATGCTCTGCGTCGTCTCTTTCATGTACGCAGTATTTGCACTCCGGTGTCCTGACCTTGCCCATTTTCCACAAATAATGTCGGAAGTAACCGTGCCCGCTAAGGAACTGGGTCAAGTAAAAATCCACCTCTCCGAATTTCCTATTCATCCAGGGTCCGACCCTCCCGATGAGCAGGTACGTCCACCTACCTCTTGGGTCGTTCGTCCATCCTTCCTGCCATTCCGTCAGGGTTCGAGCTCTCTCTTCTTCTACTGCCCGTTCTCTGCCCACTTCCACGCTGGCGTCGTAGATTCGCTTCCGTTCGATAGCGAGCAGGTCGATGGGTAGCACGCCCGCTATCACCAGGATTGCGACTTCGGAGACTGTACGGTAAGAGCACGCGATCCGTAGTGCTCCCCTTCGCTGCACGGTCCTCATACGCTTTCTGTATTTCTTCACTCTCATAGCGTCGGCCCAGATCTCTGCCCAGTAGAGCAAGATCGAATCGCACAGTAGAGCAAGATCGAAGATCGTGGTCGCCATCAACAGTCTGCGCTGGCTTGGCCTCGGGCCGCCCACATTCGCCATGAGTCCGCTCAGTGCAGCGGTTTTCGTCACGGCTCGGTCAGCTGAGCTCTGTATTTGTGGCCAGTAGGTGAGCTCCTTCGTATCCAAGATCACTCCTAGATACTTCGCCGATACCTTTGTCTGCACCCGTTCTGTACCGATTACCATGGGTACGATCTTGGGGATTCTCTTTCTCGTGAGCAACACGATCTCGGTCTTTGCCAAGGCCAGTTGCAGTCCATGTTGGCTCATCCAGTTGTTGACTCGCCTCATTACTTGGTCGAGTTTCAGTTGTGCCATTTCAGTGTTTCGGGAAACAATGACCGCTGCGACGTCGTCCGCGTACCCGACGAGGAAAGCGTCTCGGGGCATGTCCGCTCGTAGTAAGCCGTCGTACAGCGCGTTCCAGAGGTCCGGTCCCAGTATTGAGCCTTGTGCCACCCCAGCCGTGATGTCTCTTGCCTTCGTCCCTTCGGTCGTTTCGTATTTTATTGTACGGTCTCTGAGGTAGTCCCTGAATATGCGAAGGAGATAAGTCGGAATGCCGAACGTACCCCGCAGCGCCTCAAGGATATCTATCCATCTCGCCGAATTGAAGGCGTTTTTCACGTCCAGGGTGACAAGCACCACTATCGGCCGGGCCGGGTGGCTCGCCGTCTGGGTCTCGCGCACCGTCTCTACGACTTCTCGTATGGCGCCGATTGTGGAGCGGCGCTGTCTAAAGCCGTACTGTCTGTCGGAGAAATCTCCCGCCGTTAGGATGGCATCCAGCAGTCGGGGCCTCAGCAACAGTTCCAGTGTCTTGCCGCCCGTATCCAGCAGACTCAGGGGTCTATTATTATTATTATTATTATTATTATTATTATTTATTTTTTTGTTTGTTTTTTTTTTTGAAACCCAGTCGACCGGGTCCCTGGCTCCGATTCTCAGGGTCGGCCGCTGGTGGTTGACAGTAGCTACTCTCCACGTCCGTGGAGTGAGTAACTACTGAGTCCGGGATTCGTGTGCCCTGAGTAGACGTAATGAGCCCAGAATGACCGTCTTCTGCATTCTTCCGGCTAGAAGATCTACCGAATTTCGGCATGCCGGTATGATCTTCAATTCCGAAAGCAGTGTATCTCTTCTCCACCGAGGGCTCCTATTATCAGTACCACAAGCTTCACAGTATGTTCTGGATGGAGTCTGCGGAGTTCGAAGAGAAGGTCTCGATATTGTGTCCGTTTCTCCTTCTTTTTCAAGACAATGTTGGTCTCGATTATTAATAATAATAATAATAATAATAATAATAATAATAATAATAATATTAATAATTTTATTATTATTATTGGAAGCAAGTTCTACTCGTCTTTATTCTTTGATCAAAAGTAGAAAAGTACTAGTTTTTCTCAAGAGCATTTCAATAAAACATTAAAACAGAAATATTTTCGTATATCTGAACAAATCAATTGATGCCTGGTTTGTCTCTTATAAGGAATACATTCTTGATTGTCACTGTCAAGTTTTGGTAATTTTATCATAGATTCGGGGCACTCACAGAAATCGTAAAAGTAAATCGAAACTATTTAATATAGGAACAGATATTTTCCTTAATATTTATTAATATATTATTAATTACTTATTATTGTCCCAGTTATTGAATATATTTAATGGATGAAGTTGAAAATTACCTTGTAAACAGATACCGAAATAAAAAAATGTTATTTATTAATTTTTATTAACTTTTTTAAATATTTTTATTTTATTATTTAATAGTTTTTTATGATTTTTTTGTTATTTTTTAGGGTGTGATGATGATGCTCATTTTTGGATGTGACAACGTACTTCAAGTGCTGCATGGGATACTCAAAAGCTGTGGGGAGCTTAAAGCAACAGTGCCGTTGCAGTCCAAAGAAGCTGAAGAAATAGACAGGCTACATACCGTACTAAAAAAGCAAGCAACTTTTACAGCCGCTGGATTTTTCGAGATCAATCGTTCAGTGTTACTTTCCATATTTTCTACAATTACTACTTACATGATTGTCATAATTCAATTCGATTCTTTGTAAGATGGCGATATGTGAATAACAGTAAAGTTCAATTTATAGATTGAGACGTAGCAGTAGCGGTAACGGCAGAGGTTCATCGCCAATGTTGAACATCGCGGCAAACGAGTGTTTCTGCACGTGTGCATATAATCCAACAATATTTGATTGTAACATTATACTATGATAGCTAAGTTATATTAATAAACTTCTAATACAAGTTTTTCTTTGTCCATAATGAAAATTGCTCGCAAATCACTAATGTAGATTCAGTCCCATTTATACAGGGTGTTAGTTAAACATGCGGCAAAAATTCAAGAGGTTATTCCTTGGACTATTCTAAGGATATTTTGTCCTTTGATGATTTTTGAAAAAGCACTTTCCTGCGAAGATATAGGGCGAAAAAAAATTTTCAACAAATCCAATTTTGGTATTTTTCACATTATTAATGGTGAAATAAAAGTATGGCGTACTAGACTGGACGTTTCAAGTAAAAGACATATAAGAAAAAGAAGTTGTTTTTTCTTACCAACATCCCGTGATACTTCGGAGTAATTTTTTTTTATGTTTGTGTATGTTGTGTTTTTGTAGTTTGTATGTGTCGCATTTGTTCGCTATACGAATGCCGAGTAGCTGGACATGCTTTTTATTTATGGACTTGCTGATGGCAATGCATTAGAAGCTAGGCGACTGTACATTGAACGATTTCCTAACCACATTGCTCCCGGTAGAAAATTTTTTCAAAGTATTCATCAACGTCTTTGGGAAACGGGAACATTGAAGCAAAGTGGAGGACCAGGAAGGCCAAGGACTGTAAGAACGGTAGACGTAGAAGAGAATGTGCTGGACATGATAGAAGAAGATCAAGGTACTTCTACGCGAAAAATTGCAAATACTTTAAATGTAAGTAATTGGACTGTTTGGAAAATTCTGAGAGATAATTTGTTGTACCCATACCACATTCAGCGCGTTCAGGCACTTCTTCCTGCGGATTTTGCTCCACGTATTGCATTTTGTCAATGGCTTTTGCACACATTGGTTGAAATCCCTCAACTACTTACGCTAATTCTTTTTACCGATGAAGCCAGTTTCTCGCGAAATGCAATAAGGAATTTCCACAATAACCATGTGTGGGCTGACGAAAATCCACATGAGATTTGTGAAGATCGGTTTCAACATCAGTTCTCGTTGAACGTTTGGGTTGGAATTGTGGGTGACCAGCTAATTAGTCCGGTATTTCTATCAGGAAGACTTACCGGCGAAGTATACCGCAACATTTTGGAATAAACACTATCTCAGTTTTTGGAGGATGTACCATTGGCTACAAGACAGGCAATGTGGTTTATGTATGATGGTGCACCACCTCATTGTAGCGTAGTTACTCAAGAGTTTTTAACAGCAACATACGGAGATCGCTGGATTGGTCGAGGTGGACCTCACGTATGGCTTGCTCGATCCCCGGACTTAAACCCCCTGGATTATTTCCTATGGGGCCATCTAAAGTCATTAGTTTATACTATGCCAGTGGAAGATGTGGATGATTTAAGAGATCGGATAATTGCTGAATGTAACTCAATAAGAAACGACCCTGGTGTTTTTGAAAGATTTCGGGAGTCTATGAGGAGAAGATTGGATGGTTGCATCCGAGCTGGAGGTAGCCATTTTGAACAATTCTTGTAGGTTCAGAAATGTTACATGTAATTTTTAGTAATAAATTGTTATTTGTTGAAAATTTTTTTCGCCCTATATCTTCGTAACAAAGAGCTTTTTCAAAAATCATCAAAGGATAAAATATCCTTAGAATAGTCCAAGTAATAACCAATAATTTTTGGCGCATGTTTAACTAACACCCTGTATACTTGTTAACATTTATTAAGTATAATGTTGATTTATCGAAAGGTTAGAGCTTAATACAAGTAAGTGTCTACATCGTTGCAATCGATAGTTGCCTACGTGGCTACCTATGTTTAAACCTACATACAGAGTCCACTAAATAGTTTATATTTACACAATATTAATTATATTTAATGCTTAACATTTACAATACACAGGGTGGCCTAACAGTGCGTGGGCGGAGCATACCTCCGTTGCTATTATCAATATGCAATTATCCTTTGATATAATCAGACCACCCACTAAGGTGGTTGGCTGGCACCCACCGGCGTGTATTATCCATATTTACTGAAGAAAATATCAAGTAGGATATATCACCGTGCTTGTAATTTCTTTCTGTATTTAAAGAACGAAAAATCCAATATGGCGCCCATAAGAAATACAAAAGTTGAATATTGTTGCCGAAAAACTAGTAGGCCTAGAACATGTTTTAGAATGGCAATCGAAAGCTCTCATCAAACTATGTAAACATACCAAATTTCAAAAGTCTACATTTATTTCAAGAAAAGTTATTTAACATAAAAGAAACTGGCAAATTTTTAATCGGCATGAAATTGAGCAATTTTTTCCTAATTTGAGCCACGTTGTATCTTTTACCGTTTTCGCGATACCAATGCTGAACATTAAAAACATGACCATTTTAACTATTCCGGTTTCTAAGCATTCAGCACTTTACACTCAACACACTGGGTAATGCAGCGCAGGTGTGAAGAATGAACAAGGAATGACATGAATGAAGAATGACAGTGTGAATACTTGCAAAAATGTGTGACCTTGACTCCCTTGACTTGATCGTGACATGACAGGCTAATGTGAAGATACCTTTAACATTCTACTTTTGATTGACATTTACCATACTGCCTTTTTTTTTTTTTTTTTTTTTTGTGAGGAGGGGAAACTTTCATAGGCACCTTACGGTAGTGTGGGATTCCCTCTCTTTCCAGAGAGAACCTACCCACTAAAACCCCTCCTTTTTTTCTTCTCTCATGTACCCCGGAATCGCTTTGCAGCATGCATCTGGGTGCAGAGATTGCCTTAATTATTTTGCCTTATTTCTCTCTCCTCTTTTTCTTTCGCTTTCATTACTCTTCCAATATATTTTCCTATGAAGCTCCACTTTTCTACGCTTTCCATCATTTCCTCTGTGATATTATATTCGTTTAGAATAATTCCTATCTCTAAATTTACTCTTTGCCTTTCTCTTTCCCACCTAATGCATTCGAACGCTGTATGTGCAACAGTGTCCCTATGTTCACAGTATGCGCACCTTTCTTCTGCTGCTTTACCTATCCTGTGCGTGTAGACCTTATAGGATCCATGTCCTGTCAACATTTGGGTAATATAGTAGTCCGTACGCCTATGTCGGCATTTGGTCCATTTCTTTATATCGGGTATAAGTGCCTTTGTCCACTGTGCAACTTCCAACGTCTCCGACCACTGCCTCTGCCATCTCTCCAAGCTTACCTCCCTCTCTGTTTTCTTGGCCTGTGTCGTGCCACCGTCTTCTCTTTCATATAGTCTTCTCCGTTCGTCTATTAGGATATCTATTGGGAGTATCCCTGCCACTGCTTGAGCAGCACTTGCAGATATTGTTCTATATCCGCATATGACCCTTAGTAACGCTTTTCTTTGTATGCTTATTAGCTTTTGTTTACACCATTTCCTTTCTAGCGCTGTGTACCAAATTGGGGCACCATAGGTGAGTATTGACTGCGTGACGTTGTATAGTACCTCACGCTTTTTACTTCCAGGTCCTTTTATGTTGGGCATTATTCTAGTTAATAACGCCACCTGTGTGTCAGCTTTCTTAATGGTTTCTTTGATGTGTTCGCCAAATGTCCCTTTTTCGTCCATTATTATTCCGAGGTACTTTACGTATCTCTTTGGCGTTATTTGTATATCCCTAAGTTTGAATCCGACCTGTCTTCTATCTCGTTTCCCTTTAAGGATAACTGCCTCCGTTTTTTCCGGGGCTAACTCCAAATGGTGGCGTTTCATCCACTCATCTATAATTTCCAATGCGTCGTCTGCTTTGGACTCTAGTTCTTCCGCTCTATCTGCTACTAACACCACAGCAATATCGTCAGCAAAACCTACAGTCCAGGTCCCCTCCGGCATTTTTTCTTTCAGGACGCCGTCGTACACAATGTTCCATAGTATTGGGCCGAGTACCGAGCCCTGCGGAACTCCAGCGGTAACATTTAGGATTTCCCCTCTTTCAATTTCTAACGATCTTTCTTTCAAGTAGTTGCTCACGATGTTTACAAGATACTGGGGTATTTCCCTTCTCCTAAGTTCTTTTATAATCTTTCCCCATGGTGCTGTGTTGAAAGCATTTCTAACATCTAATGTTATTAATGCCCCCCACTTCTTGGATTGGTTGTCTCTGATTATCTGTCTCACTTTTCCCACGGCTTGAAGTGTTGATCTTCCTTTGCGGAAGCCATACTGGAGGTCTGACAGCCTTTCTGTATTTTCCATAGCTGCTTCAAGTCTTCGCTTTATCAGTTTCTCATAAAGCTTGCTTATTGTGGTAAGTAAGCATATTGGTCTATACGCTACCGTGTTTGCTCCATTCTTTCTTGGTTTTGGGATAAGTACAAGTCTCGCTTTTTTCCAGTTCTTTGGGAAATTTTGTTCCCTCAGTAGTCTGTTCAAGATGCTTAGGAGCCAGTTTGGTGCTATTTTGCCTACTACTTTGATGGCTTCTGCAGGAATACCATCATGGCCTGGGGCTTTTCCGAGTTTTTGTTCTTGTAACGCCTGATTTAACTCATCTTGTGTGAACGGGTCTATCCTTTCTGCTCTTGCCGCGTGCTCCCACCTATCATCTCTCGTTGGGAAGAGATGCTGTGCTATTTCCCTTTTTGTTGCTATGTCCAGGTCGCAGGGTGCATACGCTCTTAGACTTTTAACTACTATTTTATACCCTTGTCCAAAAATAATGTGAAGATACCTTTAACATTCTACTTTTGATTGACATTTACCATACTGCCTGAAAATATAAAAAGGTAGGTAGGTAGAATAAGGTGACAAAGAAATAGTTACAAACAATAACTATATATCTACTTAGATTTTAAATATTAACTCAAAAAGATGACTAAAAAAAATTATAAAACATATGGACTAAAAACAATATTACATAATAATTAAACAACGTGGCAGACAAAGATACATTACAGGTACATTAACGTACGCATCATCTCCGTTTAACCATTACCTTAATAGCATGGATATTCTAGGATGTGTATTCGTAATCTGTAACTATAGCCGTTGGTCACAATTTGAATTTTTTTTAAACTAAATTTAATCGTTCATAAAACTGAAGAAGAGAAGGTCTTACAAAAATAAAAGTGTAGTAGGCTGCGGTTACATTGGATACGGATTCGTACGAAATTTTATTCGTACGAATTTGTACGAATTCGTAAGGACTGGTCTGAAGTAAACCAATAAATGCTTCTTTATGTTGGAGGTTACAGTGCATAAGAACATTTGTTACGATTTTGTACGAATTCGGACAATGTTCTGATGCAACCAAACTAATTTGTTTTTTTCGTCAGTATTCGTGCGGAGTGGAAGAGTCGAAGATAGATTGCGAAAACTTTATAACTTTAATACAGGAAAGAAGGTCTTTGCGAGACAAAAAAGTAAACAGTATCATAATAGAGACAACTAAAAAAATATGGAGAAAAGTGGCAGAGAGATTTTTTATTAGTTTCTTATAAGTTATTACAGTAACAAAATTGATGTATTAAAATAGTTATTTATTAAAATCGAAGAATTTTGGATTGTTTTCTATAATTTCTGGAAAAGATTGTCCAAACTCATCCCCATTCTGCTTTATCCTTAAGAAGTATCTTATCGTCAACACAAGTAATACAGTTTTACAACTGGATTCATTGTCAGTGCTGTTAAAGTATTTACATATTATGCAGAGTATGCACTACAGAACAACCTACTACTGAATACTGAATTGCACTGTCAGTACGCATCTAATGTAACCACTTTTAATTACGCATCCGTACGATTAGATTTCTTACGAATTCGTACAAATAAAACTTCGTACGAATTTGCATCCAATGTAACCGCCGCCTAGGTATTAAAAGATCAACCAGTTTTGTAATTGATCTAGAACCATATCTTTTTAGGAAATTTTTATCAGAAAGATATACTTACAATGCTTATCCTCTTAATAAAAAAGTCTTTGTATTCCTGTGAATGTGTTTCTGGATTAACAGCGTAAGCCCAAACTTTTTAAATGAAGCATTGAATCAACGCTCTGAACCATCTTGGTAGTTCTTGTAACTGTTGTAGTGTTTTCCCTCCAGTCCAAATCAATTTTGATGTTTCATGTTGTCAGGCGTGGTGTGATGACACGGTGTCATTTTCCTCAAGGCCCTGTATCCAGATAGGCTCCGCTACCTGGTTATCAGAGATTTATTTCCAACCATCTGAATGTTGCATTTAATGCATTTGCTCCAACCTCTGTACAAAGTGTTAGCTTATACTGGATTAACAGTAATTTAATCTTTTCTACCACCCTGTTACCCTGTTGTAGTGTAGATTAAGTTAATAGCATGTCATTTAGTAAATGCATCGAGTAAATTGCAGTTAGAGGTACTAATGCGTTTTCGCTTCGCCACTAATTGTAACGATTATTTCAAGTGTCATTTGTAATTTTACAAGCTGTAGAAAACATGAAGCCCACATTCGAAGTTAATCCGAAAGACATAGGTTTTTTACGATTCGTATCTAAGCTGGCATCTTTATATGGCGTTATTCCCAGCTATGACGTTAAAAAAAGAACATTGGCCCACAAAAAGTTACATAAATTTTGCGTGGTGGCTTTGGTTTGCACTTTAATAACATCTTTTGGGGTGTCGAATTACGTTCGTTTAATGTACGAACCCTTTTCTATCACTTCAAAAATTGTCGACCATTTAGCAGACATGGTGGGACTAACTTGGTTCCTAATATGTTCGCTTAGATCATCATTCTGTCACATGAGGACTTGGGACATACTTATCAGACAACTCTCGCGATTGGAAAGTGTATCAAATTTCAACAGTAAAGGTCTGGAAAATCCTCCTCGATGGAAGAATCCGTTGGTGTTTTTCAGTACCGGAGCAGTATTTTATGGTGTCTTGTTTGTATACGAAATTCTGTTAATGGGACCAAGAGTTATTCTAATACATTTGATGGAGATATTTATTCAACATGCAGTATTTGTATTTCTGAATGTTATGTATAATATTACGCTTTCTATAAAGAATAAGTATGAAGATATGAATGATGTGATGGTTATTATCAGTTCCAGAACTGTATCCAAGAAGAAAATGGTGGAAACTATGCGAAACTTTAGAGTACTGTTTTTGCAACTGCACACTGTTGTCGACTCTTTCAATTTATTTTTTGGTTGGCCCTTTTTGCTGACCTTAACGGTTTTTTTTATCCAGGTGCTGAGAATTGTGTCGCATCTTCTACGAGTTTTCCAGTATTTTAGGAGGAATTTCTTCATCGGACTTGTGGTTATATCTTATCTTGTTTCAAATATGGTACGTATTACACTAATTTTACATATAATTTAAAAAATCGATAAGGTTAAAAAATTATTCAACCTAATTGGATATTCCATAAACGTGTAATAATTTTTAATTCCTGAAACTGCGTTGAAAGTTTAAAATTTATGTCAGGCACAGAATCTGAATTCCTTATGCCTCTCGGTGTAAGTAAAACTATATAATTCATCAATGTCTTTGCACATTATGTACTTCTTAGTTACTCGCTGGTTTAATTTTCTTTTGGAAGGGTATGTTCTAACCAAGTCCAAAAATAATTTATTTTTGGGTTAGAAACGGCCAAGTTGAGTGAGGTGATTTATGAATGATATGGAGTGATACCCGTCTGTTTCCATATTCTGGATACGTCTATGGTCAATTGCTGATATTTTTCTTTAATTTTTATATATTTTTTAGCTATGTTCATGATATAATTTGCATGGCTGTGAAAATGTAAATGTTCATCTATAACAATATCTAGATATTTTATTTCTTTGTACTTTTTCAGTTTCACTATTGTTGATTTTTACAAGACTGATGGTACCCCTATTCACTACATTTGACCTATTTTTTAAAATCATAAATTTTGTTTTTTAACATTTAATTTAAGACTATTTAGACTTATAACAGTAGTTGCACGTTATAAATTGCGTTGAAGAAGGTTTTGAAAGACTTAGAAAATGTACTAGCTTCACCCGTCCCTGGAAAAATAAAGAAACTTTTTGCCAGTGTTTTTAAATTTTTAAAAAATACATAACCGCTTGAATTCACCCGTAAATGATATAATTTTAGAATTCCCCAGGAAGTTTTCTTTGCCCAATTTTATTAATGCTATATATAAAAGACCTTGGATTTACCAAATTCATTTCCCACCATTCGGATCATGTAAATTGTAGAATATACAGTAAAATGGGTTCTGGCAAAATAATACAAGTTCCCAGTAATACAAAAATATTACCTCACAATCTTATAAACAAAACTGATACGTATAAGCTTGTGAGCTACTTAATTTGGGACCATTTAATAATTTTCCTTCCTGTAACATGTAACTCTAATGCATATGAAACGCAGATACATCAACCAAATTGCATATAACGAATTATTGTTCATGATTAAATTCGTTCGAACGGTAATAATATTTAGTACTCCACCAATTGCCCATTGAAGTTCATGATGGTAAAATACACATACAGACCAACAGACATTGTTTCTTTGAAATGGATATGAAAGTTAGTTACCTTGTTTAGCATTATACCAAGTTATGATTATAGAAACTGGAAACTTAGACATATAAGATTGTGCAGACGCTACACGTTGATCGTCGATTGCTTTGTGATATCCTTCTCTATAGTTTCAGTGAATCATCGTTATGTTACATTAAAAGTTATGACTTTAAAATTATTGGATATATTTACAGAAGTAGCTTTTTATGTACCTATTCACTGCCTTGGGATCAACTTCCAACTGCTCAAGAACCCAGTTATTTAAGTTAACCCGAACCACCAACAATATTATTTTACTGCAATTACAAAAATGTCAAATACATAACTCGAAAATCAGAAATGTTAGGTATAGCACTAAATAGAAATGCCTCGACAATTCAGAAATGTAAAAATATACAGGGTGTTCCATTTAAAAAAATCAAGTTTTGACCCCTCGAAAATCATGAAGTTTATTAATGTTTAGTGAACATCCTGTACGGAATATCTGACTTCTGATCGTATGTGTAGATAGAACAAGATTCTGTTTACATTTAATCTTGCAATGAACCTAGTGGAAATTAATTGGCTTTAATCCACCAGGAACTACTGACATTAGCTCCGGCTTAGCTTGTCGGTTAGGTGTCGGTTCGTAGGAAGAAAAAATGTTATTTTAAGTTATCCTGTTGGAGCGCCAGGATAATTTTAAATAGACGATAATAAATAATATGAGTTAATATAAAATAATGAATGTTTGATGAAATTAAACAAGTCAATTAAAATAATTGCATATTACAGTTAAAATAATGATGCAGGATATGTACAATTTAGGCGATGAATGTAACGATAAATTATCATGTATTAACTATTGATTAAACTACTTGCAATCTTTGTGGTTGTTACCACGCAACAATGACTTTACAAAAACTTGCTGGTAGCAGATATTGATTTGGTTTACACAAGAACAGATATATTCCTCTGGCCTCGAAGAAATCAGATTAACTCTCACCAAAATATATCCTTAACAATGGTAGATCAGGACTCACCAAAGTGCAACAGTTATGCACCTACTGCAGTCTGCAACCAAAATAGATGGGCTAGCTAGCGTTTGGTTGGTATGTTCTGAGACGTTGGATGTCAGCAACTTTGTCCTTTCCAGTTCCTAGTGGTGGAGTTAAAATTTCTGAAGATTACTCTCTTCCAGTAAGCCAAGATGTTCTCATGAAATACAGTAAATGTGTTAAACCAAAATCATAGGATAAATACAAACTCTACTTTAACAAAGTAGAATCTCAGTAGACAATCTTGCTCTGATAACAAACACAACTGTGGTATTAAAATTTAAATTAGGTAATGAAAACAATTAAATGAAATAAAAGACAAACAGGAATCACCCTGTATAATTTGCAATAAAATTATCCAAAATTTGCAAATGAAATAATATTAGTTTAATAATAGTAAATAGTTAATTAAATACAGGAATTGTTAATTAGTTCCTAAAAGAATTTATGAGGAATTATTTCTTTTACTTATGAAAAAAATTACAATGTGAACAAAAACATATTAGTGACCTTGCTGGTTGAAAAGGAAATATATAAACATTCACTAACTGCTGGGTTATAAATTAAATATTGTAAATGATTGAATATTAACAGATTGTTAAATATTAACAAAAATAAATATTAAAATTGCCTAAACTTTAAACAAATGTATTTTACATCTATCCAATTTTAATTAATAGAAATACAAATCAAATTAATGGCTTTGTGCAACTTGATCAGGAGAGATACTTGTTAATAAAAAAATATTAAACATGAAATTATTTGGGGTTTATTACCTCAGCCTATACTCAGTAAAAAAAATTAACCTATCTTCAATCAGAGATATAACTAAATGACTTTGAATCCCTTTAATATCACAGATTGACTAACAATTGCCCCGAGTTATAGATTTTCCTGCAAAGCTGGTTAAATAACCTTAATAAAAAAAAATCGAACTTAAAGGTCAACTGCCTTGTAGTCTTAAACTTGATTTGAACTCCAAAATTAACACAAAATGGTAGTCATAAAGACATGAATTCAAAACGAAATTACAGCGATATTTAGCTATTCAAAGTACTAATATAATATATATAGAAGGCATCAATCAGACGCCCTAAAAAACTGAAGCCAACACGTGGCTTTGAACCTTAATAAAAAACCCTACACGTATCCCTGTGTAAAAGAAGAAAAATACCAAATATTATTACTGAGTAACACTATGCCCTGAATAAACCACAAATATAATAATAGCAAATAATAAATAAATTAATCAATATATAGAAAATGAAATTCAATAACAGAAGTATCTCACCTGCTAATTTACACCCAAAAAGCCCTGAAATTGGTCTGTCCTTCCAATTTATTGAGTTCCCCCTCTCTTTTGCAAGAGTACAATGTGACACCAATGCTTGTTTAAAATATCACCCGCAACTGGTAATACAGAGGTGGAGTCATGGTTGCATAAGAGTGAATAGCAAATATAGTACTGTACGTAAATTGTTACAATTTTCGCTACAATCTTGACCATCTGCAGCGTTAAAAGAATGTTCACAAGTACTTACATGTAATTCAGGGGTTTTCGAGAGAAACGTTAATAAAATTGCAACGCCGTAGGCGATAGCAAAAATATCGACAAATAGCCCAGAGCAAGGAGAATGAAAATGTATAAAAATATATAGGGTGTTACATTTAAAAAAATATATATTTTTCATGTCACTCTATGTGTGGAGATCTTCTGTATATAAAAATAATTTATAAAATGGATCTTAGTGGGTGCTCTGATTATACCAAAGGATAATTGAAGGGCTCCATGCAAAAAGTCCCTGATGATGCTTTAGAAATTTTAAGAAATAGAGTATTTTAGGACTATTTACTAGAATGTATAGTACAAATTCTGGTTTTTTATTTTTTTTTTTTCGAAATAATGCGTTTTATTATTTTCATATAGGAATTTCTTGAAGGAAAACACAAGTATTAGTAGTAAACTTTTTATAAATGAGAAAAACAGCATAAGTTTTCACAAACTTTAGTACCTAAATAAGTAAAAAAACTGTTTTAAAAAAAATAACGACTATTCAAAATGTACACTTTCTAAATTACTGGCTTTTTTCATCCAGGATTTCCTCAGCTTCCTCGTCTAGGATCTTATAAAACTCCCTATTTTTTCTTCTTCAATGTTCAATATTTCACGTTTTCGAGTTTAGCTACTTTTATTTTGAGATATTTCTAGAAGCTTCCTTCAGGTGCAACAAAGAACAGTCACGTATTCTGGATTGTCCCTTTTTATATAGGTAATGAAAATCCAACGTCATATTCTCCTGTCATTGTCTCCCTTAACATTAATTTCTGTATCATATGGAAGCCATTTATCTTCACTGCTCAAGTTGAGGTGGGTTCATGCAACGTTCACCTTCATTACATTTTAACTTCATTTTCCTTACATTTTCATTAACATTTTATGGAGAAAAGAATCCGTTCGTGCAAACCCATAATACTTAAAGCAATTGCGCCGGTGTCATTTACTGTCATTTACATTAGGTTATATTTGGTTTGTGGTTGTGGTTTATAATTTATGGTTATTCGAGCAACATTATTATTAATTTTTTATTGATTTAAAATTGCTCAGAAAAAATGAGAATACATAGAAAAAAAATTTCTTCTCGCGTCTGCAGCGATTGCGAAGTGAAAGAAGAGATTTAGAAGATTTGGGATCCGACCTTTTTTGAAGAAAAACAAAAAACATGGTCAATTCCAAAAACTTGTTCGCTACATGCTGTTGAAAGACGAAAAAGAATTTTTCAACTATACACGGATGTTTACTTGAAGGAGATGCCGAAAACAACTATTCCAGTCGGGGCATATTGCCCGTGGAGTAGGAGTTTTCGACATCTCCTTCAAATAAATAAATAGGAATGTCTTCCTTAAAGACAATAGAGGTCACTGCTGTAGTGGCACCTGCGGAAAAGCAGGTCGTTATCTGTCTGTCAATTTGACAATAATTGTCAGACAGATAGTAGCACAGAGGGCACTACGGTGTGTTTATTACCCATATATATAATACTACTATATCGCGTATTTCCTATGTTAGCCCATAAGCGGTGTCTCCGAAAACATTAAAGGACAAAAGATATAGTGCTATACTGTTCCAGAGACCCTTTGTTCGATTTGCGCAAGCGCAATCTCCATGGTTACGGAAGCTGACACACTGTTTATAGGCTGACAGACTTCCCAACTTTCAACTTTTTTTAAAAGAAGTCGGTAGACGGAGATGCAGTATTTATGCTGCATGCTTATTGGATGTCGCGAAATTCGCATGCGCATATTTGACTAAGGTACTCTCGATAAGGATAGAGATTGTATGTCGGCGCCGTGTTGTTTTCGGAATTTTTGGGCCTCTACCCGCGATATAAGTATTATATATATGTTATCACCACGACTAACATACAAGGATGTCTCCAAAAATTATTCATAGCGAGCTTGTTCTTATAATCTATAGATATGTTTTTTATTATAAATAAATATGCTCGTACTGCCGAACTAAATCGATTAAGGCCTCTCGGTCCATTATTTTTTAAAATTTATTTATTGAATTTAGGTATTATTAATATTCAATTTGTCAAAATTCGAAGAAAAGTAAAGTGACAGATTTCATAATTAGTTCCCATTGGTACATTAACGTACGGATCATCTCCGTTTAACCATTACGTTAATAGCATGGATATTCTAGAGTGTGTATTCGTAATCTGTAGTTATAGCCGTTGGTCATAATTTGAATTTTTTAAGCTAAATTTAATCGTTCATAAAACTGAGGAAAAGAAGGTATCACAAAAATAAAAGTGTAAGGTAATAAAAGAATAACCAGTTTTGTAGTTGATCTAGAACCATATCTTTTTAGGAAATTTTTATCAGAAAGATATAATTACAATGCTTATCCTCTTAATAATAAAGTTTTTGTATTCTTGTGAATGTGTTTCTGGATAACCAACGTAAGCCCATACTTTTTAAATGATGCATTGAATGAATCGCTTCTGAACCATCTTGGTAGTTCTTGTAAATGTTGTAGTGTTTTTCCCTCAGTCCAAATCAATATTGATGTTTCATATGTTGTCAGGCGTGGTCTGATGAGACGGTGTCATTTTCCTCAAGGCCCTATACCCAGATAGGCTCCGCTACCTGGTTATCAGAGATTTATTTTCAACCATCTGAATGTTGCATTTAATGCATTTGCTCCAACCTCTGTACAAAGTGTTAGCTTATACTGGATTAACAGTAATTTAATCTTTTCTACCACCCTGTTGTAGTGTAGATTAAGTAAATAGCATGTCATTTAGTAAATGCATCAGGTAAATTGCAGTTAGAGGTACTAATGCATTTTCGCCACTAATTGTAACGATTATTTCAAGTGTCATTTGTAATTTCACAAGCTGTAGAAAACATGAAGCCGACATTCGAAGTTAGTCCGAAAGACATAGGTTTTTTACGATTCGTATCTAAATTGGCATCTTTATATGGCGTTATTCCCAGCTATGACTTTAAAAAAAGTACACTGACCCACAAAAAGTTACATCAATTTTGCGTGGTGGCTTTGGTTTGCACCATAATAATATCTTTTGGGATGTCGAATTACAGTCGTTTAGCCTACCAACGCTTTTCCATCACTTTAAAAATTGTAGACCATTTAACAGACATGGTAGGACTAACTTGGTTCGTAATATGTTCGTTGAGATCATCATTCTGTCACATGAGGACTTGGGACATACTTATCAGACAACTCTCGCGATTGGAAAGTGTATCAAATTTCAACAGTAAAGTGCGAGAAAATTCTTTTCAATGGAAGAATCCCTTGGCGTTTTTCAGTGCCGGCGCTATATTTTATGGTGTCCTGTTTGTATACGAAATTCTATTAATGGGACCAAGTGCTATTATAATGCATTTGATGGAGATATTTATTCAACATGCAGTATTTGTATTTCTGAATGTTATGTATAATATTACGCTTTCTATAAAGAATAAGTATGAAGATATGAATGATATGATGGTTTTTAACAATTCCAGCATTGTATCCTAGAAAAAAATGGTGGAAACTATGAGAAATTTTAGAGTACTATTTTTGGAACTGGCCACTGTTGTTGAGACTTTCAATTTATTTTTTGGTTGGCCCTTTTTGCTGACCTTAGCTGTTTTCTTTATCCAAGTGCTGAGAAATGTATCGAATCTTCTACAAGTTTCGCAGTATTCTAGGAGGGATTTCTTCATCGGGTTTATGATTATGTCTTATTTTGTTTCAAATATGGTACGTATTACACTAATTTTACATATAATTTAAAAAATCGATAAGGTTAAAAAATGATTAAGCCAATTGGATATTCCATAACCGTGTATTAATTTTTAATCCTTGAAACTGTATTGAAAGTCTAAAATTTATGTTAGGCACAGTATCTGAATTCCTTATGCCTCTCGTTGTAAGTAAAATTATACCTACAAATTAAAGGTATACGTCGTCATATGAGACTGGGGTTGCCGCGTTGTGCAAATTTTCTGTAGTACCGGGATGAAAGAAAATTTTACAATATGATACTCCAGCGTTTAGATGGAGAGCTCATATTATTATTTATATGTATTGTAAGTAAAACTCTCGTGCCACAGAAAATAATACTTGACAAAATAGAAAAATACTTTTGATTACCTACATTTTTGCATGATTCATTTATTATAGGAGCATAATTACCATAATTTATTCCCCAAATAAACAATATTTCCTGCCAGTCACTGTCCTGTCACTATCAGTCACTCTCATATCAGGCTTTTCTAATATATTTGAATATGCCTTTTTACATCGTCTTCTAAATTTATTCCACAAAAATAACATACTATTACTAACCGAAGATGAAGATGGCTTTCATACTAATAAATCTGTTCTTACTGTATACGTCCGTCTCTACAGTACCCCCCCCCATTATTATTATTATTATTGTTTATTTATTTATTTTTTTTGTTAAAATCGAGTCGACCGGTTCCCTGCCTCCGATTTTCAGCGTCGGCCGCTGGTGGTTATTATTATCATCCATATATAATAAAACGCGTCGATTTTGTCTCCCTCTAAATTACGTTGCCGAATCCGCAAAGTTTCAAAGCTATCTCCTCCGTGGGGCGATCTCGGAACGATCTCCGCGGATCACTGGAGGACGCCCCCGGCCTTTCGCCAATGCGTAGGAGTATTTTCGTCCCGTTTTCTACGCGTTTTGTCAATTTAAACGCCTTTTCAAAAAACCTCTGCAAAATTTTCGTCGATCGCCGTTCGGAAAGAGAGATGCGGCTAGCACCGGCGTTTGTCCTCGCGCCTAATGGTCCCGTCACGCCCGCCGAAATACCGACTTTTCGCGGAACTCCCTAGACTCTTTTTCTAATTTTACGGCTTCAAGAATGGCTTCACGCGAAAGTTCCGTCCTTTCTCTAATCCTTTGAGATTTTTTTTCCAGACCGTACGTCGACTCCTTCTACGTCTATTTCGTCTTCGAAAATCTCGAGTCGCGTCCGTTTCAACTTCTTTCTCATTTTATCTACCGATGTAAGATTGCACTAACGAGACAAGCACCTCCCACGAAAACTGTCAAATTAATTAAACTTCAGATAGGTTATTTTCCTACGAGAAATATTGCTAACGGAATCAATAGTACTGACTGCCAAACACTTATGATTACCAAAATACTGAAGCAAAATGCTTCTCCAATTAGAAAATCGGTAAAAATTATTTTTTCAAGTTGACACGTACAGTTTACGTACTTCAATGTCTCAAGGTAAACATTTGACAGCAGACGTGATAGCGCAACGGGAAAGTCGTAGGATTCTAAACTTCATAATGCTGATATCGCGAGTTCGAGTCACGCTGGAGGCTAACCTTTTTTTACTTTTTAATTCCAATTTATTAGTATTGGTATTTAGTTATTCTGTTTCATTATCCGCAGCTTTTATTCTTTCTGCACGTAAAGTTTGGAATTAATTCGTTCATTGAGGCAGTCTGTTCGTCATTTTAGCTTACAAAAGTAAATAGGTATCTACAATATTTTTGGTCCCATTGATACAGTTGATAATAATGTTTACTTAAAAATAAATTCTACTTTCAGTACTTAAAAAAATTACCATCAAGAATAGAGTACCCTTACAATTCATCAAAATATTAAGAAAAATCGTTTAGTATAATTATGATACTAAATAATTACGATAATTTTGTATCATTCCAGATACAAAATTTCTTTATTATGTATTTTCTCACAAATAATATTATTTTATAGTCGACTGCCATCATAATGCTATCATTATGAACGTCAAAATCGTCAATAATCTGCCACTTTCTAGCACCCATGCCGTAATGTGACATAACCGTGCCATAATTTTCTCTTACGGCACGATAATAAATAGTAGGTTTTTATTAAACTTGAAATACTATTTATTTATATTAATGGTAATACTACAGTTTGAATTTCCAGATATAGAAAGTCCTGAACTAGTTTCAAGAACACTTGAGCATGTACTCGTAGATGATGAAATACAAATTTGATTCACGTTTTCTAGGTCGCTTGAAGATCCCAGTGTCTTGGCAATTTTGTTTTTATTTTCTAGTGAATCTGCTACATATCCTTCGGCAACAGCATCACTCTTCCAATCGCCATGCCTCTTAAGAGTTCTAATGTCAGCACCACTATTTGCTAAAATTGTAGCGGATGTTCGCCGGAATGAATGACCCGTATACTGATCAGCATTGGGAATGTTTAGATGCTTTGCAATATTGCGGGGAATCTGACCGAATGTATTAATGCCAACAGGGTTACAGGTACATTTACCCGCATTATAAAATAAAAAGAACTTCTGAATTTTGACGTGCTTAGGTCTTAAATGCATATACTTCTTAATGATGTCAGTATAGTTCACTGCACTGTCGTCAGTATTTAAAATTGTAAATGTTCTGGGTCGATGTGTTTTAGTATCTCTCACATAAACCACAAAAACGGTGCCTTCTTCATTAACATCAGCAACACATAAATTATAAAATTCCATACGTCGACAAGCACCAAATAAACCAAAAATGGCAACTACCTAAAATTTTAATTTTGTTAACTTCTAATAAAGAAAAGGAAATGAAAGCATAACAAACCTTCATAAGCAGATATTTGCCATCTGGTGCATGAAGTAGAAAATCCATTAACTGTTCCTTTGAAAATACTGGGGATTTATCTGGTAAATAACCAACTGAGCGATTCTTCAAAAATGCAGTAAGTTTAGAAAATCTGCTAATGTCGATGTCATTTTTGATTCGTAACATACATTTCAATTTTGAATACATACACCATAACGACGATGACTTGTACTTCTTTGACTAATAAAATAAGGTATAATTAATATATTTATTAATTTAAGTAGAGTTTATAGACATCATTGTATTAATTTAGGTACCTACCTGGTCAAAGAAATATGCAAGTAAAGCCTTCTCAGTATCCATTTCTCCAATTTCCATATTACTAACTCGCATCCATTTACAAAACCTCTCCCATTCTTTTTTATAAAGATCTTCTGATTTTTTTGGAATAAGGCTTGATTCAGCTTCTTCGGCTTTTTTTAGAATATCTTCACGTGAACACATATTTTTAAAAAAATATTTGCTTGTATACACAACACCATAGCAACCACAACATGCCAACATTCAACGATTGCTCGAATAATAATTTCATAGTTTGAACAAATTTAATATTTTCAAAACTTAAATAATTGTACGTTAAAACCGCAGTTCGACTATAAAATAGCGTATGAAATTCGTTTATAATGCTCGATTATGGCATTCGTGAAGTGTTAGCGCATTCGCTTCGCTCATGCGCCAAAATTCACTCATGCCATAATCTGCTGCATTATAAACTAATTTCATAATATACTATTAGATGCATTTGTCACCCGAAGGGTGACCCCAGGCCGCAGGCTTGGACCTCTGCTAGGGCTAGAAATGGGAACGAAAATCGCGACAGCGATTTTCTCCCATTTCTAGTTATTATTATTAATTAATATTAATAATAATAATAATAATAATAATAATACTAATAATAATAATAATAATAATGTCTTTGCGCATTATGTACCTACTTCTCAGTTCTTCGCTGGTTTAGGTTTCTTGCGGACGGGTATATTCTAACCAAGTCTAACAATAAATATTTTTGGTTTAGAAACGATTTTACTATATTGCATGTATGAAGTATGGCTGCTTTTTGTGATTGGGTCTTTCTTCCAGGCCAAGTTGAGTGAGGTGATTTATGAATGATATGGGGTGATACCCGTCACCGATATAATGAGTGAAATGATATGGACTTGTTCCTGTTTCCACATTCTTGCTACTTCTATTGCTAATTGCTGATATTTTTCTTTATTTTCTGTTTTTCTTGAAGGTGGTTAGAACCTTTGGTGTGAAGCTAACACTGACGTAGTTTTCCACATAACATCAAAACACTATACTGCACTCTACCCACGTTTCGCCAACCAAGTTGGCATCATCTAGAGATTATTAAAATAGATTTTTCTGAACTGAGTTTTGATTAATTTTTTTTTATTTTCTGTATATTTTTTTGGTATGTTTTGGTCAGATAGTATTGACATATCTATAAGATAGGTGACCATTTTTATTTTATGTTGAAATGTTATGTCTTGTCTATTATGGGCTATCGTTGTATCAGTTTTTCTATTAAAATTGATGGTAGTACTCTTGACACTCCAATTGCTGATTATATCGCAGGACTATTGGCTGGTAAATAATTTTTACCACTGCATTATGTCTATTGGTATACTGTACACCTAGTAGCTTACACCCGGATATATTTTCTTGCTTTAGGAAATTGCTGGTATTTTATGCGCCTATCGCTCTTAATTTGAAATATCCTTTAAAACAAAGTTTTATAGTTATTTATCTCTATAACTAGGTCTTGTATTGCAAGTATCTATACATCCTTCCATTTCTGGGTATAATTGGCCTGTTTGTAAGGACTTATACGAATGTTGGTTGTTTGTTTGGCCTTGGTTTACACTTGGTGTAATGCTTTAGACTGCCATACAGTTTGCTTTTGTACAAGGTGGCCCGTTTAATATGGGGCTATACCTTATCTCAGAAACTACAAGTTCTAAAGAAAAAAAATATATGAAATTGTTTTTTTCAAAGTTATCTTCAATTTTTTTATATTTTCAAATTTATAACCTGTTTATATACAGGGCGATGAACTAAAGTTTCTTTTTTTTAAATAGCACACCCTATATATTATTACATTTTCAGAAAGCCCTTCTATCGACAAGTTCAATGATATATTATATGATGGGTCTGACGCCCGCCGTTTCGGAGTTATTAAGTATTATCTTCAGGAAACCTCCAATATTTAAATTGTAACTAACAAAATTACTTTTATTATTACTTAATTAAGTGTTTGAGTTCTAATTTGCACCAAAAAAAGTTATATAGTAGTATATGATCTATCACTTTAATGTAATTGATGCAACGTTAGCATAGGGACATTTTCATTCTTAATATTTATAATAAAACTAGTTTCAGTAAAATGCACGTATTTAATTTTGGTTGCTATATAATTTTCAACATAAATTTGAAATTATTCGGTGAAATATATCAGATTATTGTATACTAGTTGATTTTCAAAGTCCCTAAAAAAAATTATTTAGTCACTGAAGATGTACCTAATACATACTACAATACAATATTGAGGGAACAATACTTTACTTTTTCAGGAACTTTGAATAATAGGTATTTCATTTATACCTGATAATATTAAAAAGTTAGTTCGAAAACTGTATAGCATCAAAACTAAAGATAAATTTGCTCATTTTGTTAGATATTATTAGATTCGTCTTAAAAATATATTTAATTTTGTTTAATATTTATATTTTAAAAAATTAAGTTTTCGATATTTGGTGAGAGGTCTTAAATATTTTCATCTTATAATATTCTTAATCTATTCATCTTACTGTTTGCAAATTATATCAAGAGGTAGATAAAATAAGATTTTTTATGCAAATTAAGAGTTCAAAATTATAATTTGGGATCTTGGTTAGCACTATTTCAATCCTGGTCATATTCAGAGTATCATATATCTCTGAATTTGTCAATAGAAGGGCTTTTTAGAAATGTAACAGTATACAGGGTGTTCCGTTTGAAAAAATCGTGAGAATTTATGGTTTTCGAAATGTGGCAACACGTCAAATTTTTTTTATAAGTTGAATATTGAGTAATTACATAATAAAGTACATAAAATTAGAAATCTCTTGGCGCAAGTTAAGGCTCAAAAATTTAATTAGTTTTTTGTCTATATTTGTCTCGACCAATGGAGAGAGTCGTCAATTTCCATTTTCTATGTAAAAAAAACATGCTTTTCCAAATGGTGAAGGTCCCACTTGGTTATACCTCGGTTTTTTTTCTGTGCATCGTAGACCGGGCTTTCCGACGGACTATAGGCCGAGGCTGCATATGCTGGACAAGCGGAGAGCAAATGCATGATTGTCTCCGGCGCCTTATGGCAGGCCCTGCAGCTGACATTACGGACCTCCATACCCATGACGCGGCTTCGAGAGACGAGGGGGTTAAATACACCACCCTGGCAAGCCATTATGAATCCCTCGGTCTCTAACTTAAGCCCCGCTGACCTTAAAAAAGCAAAGGTCGGCTTTTCGGATAAGCCATGGTTGTCAAGGCTCTTATAGAAGACACCGTGCAATGGTTTATCCTTAAGCAGCTACAGAAAATTACGTCCTTCTGCAGCCTCGGTGACAGAGTCTGGATTTCTCCGTTCAGCGTCGAAGATCAGAAGATTATTATTATTATTATTCTTTAATAATAATAATAATATCTTTGCGCATTATGTACCTACTTTTCAGTTCTTCGCTGGTTTAGGTTTCATATGGACGGGTATATTCTAACCAAGTCTAACAATAAATATTTTTGGGTCAGAAACGATTTTACTATATTGCATGTATGAAGTATGGCTGCTTTTTGTTACTGGGTCTTTCTTCTAGGCCAAGTTGAATGAGGTGATTTATGAATGATATGGAGTGATACACGTCACCGATATAATGAATACAATGATATGGAATTGTTCCTGTTTCCATATTCGTGCTACTTCTATTGCTAATTGCTGATATTTTCTGTTTTTCTTGAAGGGGGTTGGAACCTTTGGTGTGAAGCTAACACTGCGTAGTTTTCCACATAACACCAAAACACTACACTACACTCGACGCGCGTTTCGCCAACCAAGTCGGCATCATCTGGAGATAATTAAAACGGATTTTTCCCACTGAACTGAGTTTTGTTTAAATTTTTTTTAATTTTCTATATTCTTTTGCTATGTTTTGGTCATATAGTATTGACATATCTATGAGATATGTGACCCTTTTTATTTTATCTTGAAGTGTTATGTCTTGTCTATTATGGGTTATCGGTTTATCAGTTTTTTTATTAGGCGGCGGTTACATTGAATGTAAATTCCTACGAAGTTTTATTCGTACGAATTCGTAAGAAATCTATTCGTATGAATGCGTAATCAATAGTGGTTACATTAGATGCGTACTGACAGTACAGTTCAGTATTCGGTAGTAGTTCAGTAGTGCATACTCTGCATATGTAAATACTTTAACAGCACTGACAATGAATCCAGTTGTAAAACTGTATTAAGTCTCTATTATGATACCGCTTACTTTTTTGTCCCGCAAAGACCTTCTTTCCTGTATTAAAGTTATAAACTTTTCGCAATCTATCTTCGACTCTTCCACTCTGCACGAATACTGACGAAAAAAACAAAATAGTTTGGTCGCATCAGAACATCGTCCGAATTCGTACAAAATCGAACGAATAGAATTTCGTACGAATCCGCATCCAATGTAACCGCCGCCTTTTTATAGTTAATGCTAGTATACGTTTGAGACTCCGATTGCAGATTATATCGCAGGACTATTGGCTGGTGAATAATTTTTACCACTGCATTATGTCTATTGGCATATTGTACACCTGCAGTAGTTTACATCCGGATATATTCCATTGTTTCAGCAAATTGATGGAATTTTCTGCACCTATCGCTCTTAATTTGAAATATCCTTTAAAACAAAGTTTTATAGTTATTTATCTCTATAACCTGATCTTGTATTGCAAGTACCTATAGGTACATCCCTCCATGTCTGGGTATAATTGGCCTATTTGTAAGGACTTATATGAAAGTTGGTTGTCTGTATGTTCTTGGTTTACACTCATATATATAATACTACTATATTGAGCTAATCGAGTTTGTTTTGAAGCCACTTTATGAGATAGAGTTATATATTTCGTTCTCTTTCACGGACAAATGTTCCTTTGCACATGCCCAGGTGTTGTCCAATCAAATCCAAGAATTTCAATGTGGCACCAAAGTAAAGAAAGACCGGGCTTTTGTTTTGTCATATACAGTGTGGCCCATTATGAAACCAGGACACCCTTCTAAAAAATTTTTGGGAAGCGCGATTCCAATGAATTTTTTTTGTATATATTAGCTTCCTATATTTACTTATTGAACATAATATGTTCAATACGATGGTCCAGCTGCTAATCCTCAGACTACTACGATTTTTTTCAATCAATTTTTTTAAAATTACTTTAGGGATTTAGGGATATAGAGGACTACTGTAAGTAAGTAAAGGAACAGTATTCTAGATTAACAATAATTATTAGAGTGTTCAATGCCTGCTATACCTTTTAAGCGAGACACAAATTCAATAAACTTGAAATATAATAAGGCTCTATAAAAAAAATTATTCTTCGATACAAATTGATGAAATTTGGGCCACAGGGGTTTTAAGTGATGCTGAAGAATGCCATGATGTCAAATTTTTAATAAAAAAATTCCTAAAGTAATTTTCGAAAAAATTGGTTGAAAAAAAATAGTAGTAGGCTGAGAATTAGCAGCTGGTAATAGGTTCAACAAGTACATCTAGGAGGCTAATATATATATATATAAAAAATTAATTGGAATCGCACTTACCAAAAATTTTTTAGAAGGGTGTCCTGGTTCTTATATAATGGGCCACCCTGTATGTGTTTTGTCATATATGTGTTTTGTGGTGTGGTTATGTCACAGTTTATCTTTTGTATTTCATGTATATTTGTGTTTCCAGAAAATAAATTTGTGTTTTTCGTAGTGCCGGCAATTTAGAAGTATTTTATTTAAGTGTATCTTGTAGTTTTAGTTTTGTTCATATATTAGAGTTATTAGTGATTACGAGACATTTGCTCATCAAATTATTTCGACGGTATTTTTACAGTCGCAACTGCAAGTGTAGGTACATAAGAACATTTTGTAAATTTAAATATGTAGTGAATTATATGAATTAATTATAGCTACTGTACCTCATTTTCATTAATTTAATTCCACAGATATCGCAAAATGCCAAAACGAAAAACTCAGTCGAGGTTTTGACTTTTGTGCGAAGAAAATATTCGATATGAAGTCGCATACCTTCAGTGTGTATTTTTAAAATTTTATTTTCAAATACAAACTGCATCCACTATTTTGGTAAACTTGATAAATACGGGAACATCCCAATAACAAGATTGAAAAACCGTTATATGTAGATAAAATACAATATAAAATAAAGTTAATTTATTGTATTCTACAGTATATGGAGCAAAATTCCCGAGGTTTGCTGCGCATGCGTATTTGGTATTTTCTCCGTGAAAGAGACAATAGATATGATTCTGGACTATTCTAATTTGGCTTCACATGTGAAGCATGGTAAAGATTACATACGCTCCATATATATATGTTTACACTATTATAAAATCGACCGTGTAATGCTTTAGACGACCATACAGTTTGCTTTTGTGCAAGGCCATTATTTTGTAAGCATTTTGCTTCTTGTATTGAGAGATTTGAGGTTGTGAAACCGTTATCAGTTTCTAATATCGCCCTATGTAATGGATGGTCTTTGTTTTTGAAATATGTTTTTAATGAAATTGTCTGTTCATTTTTCTTATCTATACCTACTAACACCTAACGTTAGTCTTGACATTTACGATGAATTTAAGTTTATTAATTTATTGATATTTATGTCGAATTTAAAGCAATGCCTACATACATTGTCGGTTATTGTTTATGAAAATAGGACAAGTTTAATATTTTTGCTATAACAAGATTCTTTTATCTTCAGGTCCAAATATGTGTGGTAATAATTGGCTGTGACAAAGCAATTGATTCAACTCGAAAAATATTCAAGAATTGTAACGATCTCAAAGAGGCATTTCCTTTGCAATCTAGGGAAGTGGAAGAAATAGAGAGACTAGAAGCTACTTTCAAAATACAATCTAAATTTACCGCCGCAGGATTTTTCGAAATAAATCGATCGTTGTTGCTCGCCTTATGTTCTAGCTTAACTACATATGCAATTATTGTAATACAGTTTAATTCCTTGTAATTAGTGCACAATTGAAAATTGAAGTTATTTTATCTCCAACGTAATATGGTAATTTAAAAGACACTCACTGTTTATTCACTTGACAAGCACACACCCTCAAATACCGGTTTGTCTCTATTATAGTTCTAATAGCAGCATTATTTATTTATATTCCCCGTTATATCAGATGATTAATACATCTAGCCGTACCCCCTAATGTATACAACCTTGACAGTATTGTAGTTTTCAACTCTACCATACAATGTGTGCTGCCTCTGATGGTCATTCTGGTATTTACCACTGGATGAAGACACTGCATGATCATGAAGACACTGTGCTTTCACTGATGTTATTATCTTTGATGAAATTAGGAAGTGCATTTGCAGATTTTGGTTGACAATATTCTTCCCTGACGAGGGCATAACAAGTGCGAAACTGCACAGTAAATATTTTACTGATTGGGCTTTTACTTGATGAAAATTCATAATCCACTGAATAATAAAACTACTGTAGTTTTAAAGAAATTTTCACTTTAATTTGTTAACATAACAATTGTTTCGCCACACAGTGGCTTCTTCAGATGAGTCTATTACAACTAAAGCTTACAAATAATAGTATTTATATAGGTACTGGTATCTGAAATTATTAGTTTACTTGTGGGATATTGAGATTTCAAGGAAGTAGGGTTCTGGGCTAAAAGGTTTATGATACAATTTTAATCAAGACGGGTATTGAAATAGATTTAGCAATGGAGATGAATTCGTTTCTGTCTGGTCGTTAAGTAATATACCGGATGATTTTAATTTGTTGATTTCTATGACTCTAGTAAGTTTAGTTTTTTCCCTTTCTTCTCTGTATGTAAAATTCTGTAATCATCGTTGAAAGAATGGTTTTCTTCTATTAAGTGTGTTGCGTATGTTGAACCCTGTTTTTTATTATTGAAGCTTCTTTTGTGTTCCTTTATTCTCTTCTTAAAATTTCTTCCTGTTTGACCTATATATACCTTCGGGCATGTACCACATTTCAGCTTATATACCCCTGATTCATTTGAAAGATTTGCATCTTTACCGTTTTTTATAAATTTACCTATTGAATTATTCGTTTTAAATGCTACATTGTAGTTTTGTTTTTTGATAAAGGAACTTATTTGTTGTGTAGGATTGCCTATGTATGTTAAAACTTTAAAAGTGTTATTAGTATCATTAACTTTCGGATATACTCCTTATATTGCTTTGTTAAAAGTTTTTTTGGTAATTATCTTGTCAATAATTTCTTGGCTATATCCATTATTACTTGCAATTTGTTTTATAATTTTACATTCTTTATTGTAATTTTCAATAGATATAGGAATATTTAAGAGTCTGTATATCATGCTGTTGTACGCTGCCATTTTTTGTTGATATGGATGTGTAGACGTGTTGTGTATTGTGATGTCTGTATGGGAAGGTTTATGGAATAATTAAAGTGAAAATTTCTTTAAAACTACAGTAGTTTTATTATTCAGTGCACAGTAAATGGATAAAAGGATGACTATCAAAGTGTTATCCAGTGGTAGATACGATTGCAAACTACTGTGATCTCGAGGTCAAAATATCTTTCAAATATTTGAAATGACATATTCGTATATAAGGAAACTATTCACATGAGATTTTCACAAGATTTTTGGGTTAATTCATAAATATTTAATAAAGTTAATGGTCACTGGTTTTCGAGTTCTTTTCGTGTTAAAATAAATGTTAGTAAATGTTTTACTGTTGTTTATGGTAGATATCTATGTAGACAGTGAAATTTAAAATAGGAGATCTTGTTACTAGGAGTCAAATTAAACTTTATGTGCTGAAGGTGGTGGTTTTTGGCCGAAATAGTAACCATTTTACTCCTAATAGCTCATAGGTTTTTTTCAAACCCATACCTTAAATTGTAACTAATTTTGCAAAGTTATTTAACAATAACTTAGTAGTGATCCTCTGATCTGATTCTATTTGGGAACCTCTCCACAACCAATCGGGTAATTGTAACCGATCATATAAGGATAAATAGTAACCAAAATGTAAGGTAATAGAATAATAGACACAATTTTGCACTGATTTTGATCTTAATGTTGAAAAATATAGACCAGTGTTTTATTAAAAGAGTGAAGTTTCATTTGCCATGTGTTTACTGCTCCCCCGTATATTATCGCTTTATATGTATCTACAGTGGTAACGTACAGTGTATGCACGCGAGGTAAAATCAAAAAATATAATATTGATATTATTAGTTTTCGATTACTTTCTGAAACTTATAAGATTTGACAGAAAAATCAAGTACTACAATATTAGTCTATTGTTTTATATTTCCACACAAAAAATTACCGAGTCATATTAAACTGTATGATTATTATAAGATAGGTAGTAACAGCTGAAAAAAGGGTAGATAATACAGTTTGATTTATTTTAAAGAACCCAGCTGCTGAAAACGTAGGTGCCAACTCCTTTGTAAACCTCGCGAACAAAATCAACTCATCTTTAAAAGAAGGCTTCTCTTGCACTTCCTGATACAGAAAGCAGGTCTTGACAATCTTGTTGCCACTTTGTTCGACGCCATCACAGGACATCACGATAGCAACCGTCGATATCTGAAAATAATAATAATAATAATAAGCAAAATCCACATAATTACAAATGGTACTTATTTTACATTCATCTGTAAATCCTTGAAATCAGGAATTGAACCGAAAGAGTTATTTTCCCGGCTATACCTATTAAATTCATCTGGTTTTGTCTAACAGGATTAGCATAAAAATAAAAGGATACCTATATATTAACAAAAATCCAGAACTGTTCAGATCTGGGTCTGGGTTCTAGAAAAATGAAAACGTGCTTACGCGATTGAAACGAAACTGGCTCTATTGACAGATGACAGATCAAGTCCGAAGATATCCATATACTTTTTGGGGGTTATTTTTCATGAACTGCAAACTTCTCATGTTAAAATCGAAGATTTTTTGAAAATACAATGAACTTGTTAACTGACAAAGAGTTTAAATAACGCTTTATGTAGGTAAAAAGTATTTTTAATTATGTAAAATACTGCTAAATTAATTTTAGGTTATGTAAATCATGGTTATTTACCGGTAATTTTACATCACTAAGGGTGAGTTCGAGTCAACACTCGACAGAGCGGGCGGAGTATTATGACGTCATGAGCAAAGTACTGTGGGATAGCAATCTATCTCGAACGCTGTGCGGAAGTATGGATGCCGCCTGTCAAAAGTAATCCGTGATCATAACCACAATCTTATAAATTCGTATCAAATTTGTATCAAATTTGTAATTTCTTTTGATTTTAATTTAAAATTTGTACATACGTACAAACAGGTGCTTTTTACTTGATATTCGCCGTGTTTTTATTGTGTTTCTTATCAACATGGGCTATGAGACATGTACACAGTGCTCTAAAAACATTACCAAGCAATCTGCGTCAATTCAGTGCTCGGTTTGTAAGAAGCATTATCATCTTAATTGCTTGCAATCACCTAACAAGGCTGATATAAATAACTGTCCTGGATCTTCTTGGAAATGTGATACTTGTGCCAAGAATTCCAGTGACAAGGATGAGAAATTTAATCTCATATTAACAAGTCTTAATAGCATTCAATCAGAAATTCTGGAAATTAAGAATAAGCAAAATGATATGGTCAAGTCACTGGAATTTTACGGAAATAAAATTGATGATTTTTCCAAAAAAATTAATGAATTTGAAATTAAGATGAAAGTTATACCTATTATTCAGGCTGATGTACAAGCTAATTCTTCTGAAGTCGTTGTTCTTAAAAAAGAAATATTGAATTTACAGCAGCAGCTGCGAATGAATAATATAGAAATAAATGGAATACCAGATTCATCGAATGAAAATATTCGCACTGTTGTTTATAAATTATTTGCCACACTGGGTATCAATGATACCAATAGTATTGAAACTTGTCACAGAGTTCCTCACATGAGACCTGATAATAAAAATCCCAGATCTGTCATAGTGAAATTAATTTCGCGCTCCTATAAGGATGCAATTTTGGCTGCGATTCGAAAAAAGAAAGGAGTTACAACAACTGAAATCGGCTTTGGAGGTAACTCAGTAAAAATTTATATCAATGATCATTTAATTCCGATCAATCAGATGCTATATAAGAAAACTAGAGATTTATGTAAACAAAGGAATATTAGCTGTTGGACCCGTGATTGTAAAATATATTTAAAACACCCACAGACTGGTCGCAATCATCTTATAGATAGTGAGGACTCCCTTCACAAAATATTTAGTGGTTTGTAACTTAAATTTAGCTATACCTTTTTTATTTATGTCAAGCAATTTTTCTTATTATAAAATTCGATTTTTCAATAGTGTACCAAAATGTAAGAGGATTACGCAGCAAAACACATGATTTTTATACATCTACTACAGCTAATTCATCAAATATTATTTGTGTCACAGAATCATGGTTAAATTCTAATGTTAATACTACTGAACTTTTTGATACTAAAAAATATAATGTCTTCAGAAAAGATCGTAATAAAATTCTTAGTGGTAAATTAGATGGTGGTGGAGTGATAATTGCAGTCGATATTGAGTTTCAGTCAATTGAGAGAGAGGCTTGGTCATCTGACGGTATTTGTGAAGATCTGTGGGTCAGTATCAAAGTTAGTGCATCTAAATATCTACATTTGTGTTGTGTCTATGTTCCACCACATGCTAGTGTGAATAACCTTAAAGCTCACTTACTAAATGTGAGTCAGATTGTCCATAATCATAACAAAAATGATTATTTTATAGTTGTTGGCGACTATAATATTCCCAATATTTTTTGGGTAAAGGATAATAATATAAATTGTTATAAAGCCATGAACACAACGGACGGGTTTGGAGAGTGCCTTGTTGATTCATACAATTTTTTGCAATTATCTCAATATAATGGTGTGCTTAATAACAACGGTAAACTTCTTGATTTAGTGTTTAGTTCACTGAGATCAACTTCTGTAACTTATTGCAGTACTCCGATGGTGCCTGAAGATAATCATCATAAAACTATAGAGATCCATGTTGATATTCAAATAGATAATATTGGCATGCGGTATAAACACTCATTTTACAAACTGAAATTTTCTAGAGCCAATTACAATGTCATTAACTCTGAAATAAATCAAATTGATTGGAACACGGAACTATTTAATCTTAATGTTGATGAAGCAGTGCAAACTTTTTATAGCATTTTAATGGATATATTAAATAGGAATATTAACAAAAAAAGAATTAACAATAGTTATCCCTTATGGTTCTCTCTTTGTACAAAAATTCTGATAAAAGAAAAATATAAACTACATTGTCGTTGGAAAAAATTTAAAAATCCACTTGATTATCAAGAATTCTCTAATGTCCGTAAGCAAGTTAAGTTAGCTGTTAAAAATGATTATCAGAATTACATTGTTAATGTTGAACGAGACATTAAGGATAATGTTAAAAATTTTTGGAGGTTCGTATCTAATAAGCGTCGTTCAAAGACTATACCAAAGTTTGTACAACTAGACAATAAGTCTGCTTCAACAGATCATGAAATTTGTGAGTTATTTTCTGAGTTTTTTGCATCTGTTTTTGAGCCCTCTGATAGTCCAGCAATTGTAAAGATCAGCGAACCTACTGCTTCTATAACTTTAAGTACAATCACAGTCCTTGATATAAAAAATCAAATTACAGCCTTAGATGTAAATAAGGGTGCTGGACCGGACGGTTTACCTCCACTGTTTTTTTAAATCTTGTGTTGACTCTATTTCGTATCCTTTGTTTATAATATTTAATAAATCAATATTAAATGGCATGTTTCCCTCTACTTGGAAACAAGCCCAAATTGTCCCAGTTTTTAAATCAGGCAATAAAAATATGGTAAACAATTACCGCCCGATTTCGATATTATCAGTTCCTGGTAAACTGTAGGAGGCGATAATTTGTAAGGAATTGTTTTTTAAGACAAAACATTTAATTAGTGAACAACAACATGGCTTCTTCAAAGGCCGTTCTGTGGCTACAAACTTAATATCATTAGTTCAGAATGTTCTTGATTCAATGTCTAATAGATATCAAGTTGACGCTGTGTATACCGATTTCTCGAAAGCATTTGATAAAGTTCATCATAATACCCTCTTCACTAAATTGCAGAATATCGGTATACACGGCAATTTACTGAGATGGATAACATCATATGTACTCAATAGATCACAATGTGTTAAGATTAATAATTGCTCATCCTCGTTTGTTGATGTCACGTCTGGTGTCCCTCAGGGTTCACACCTAGGACCATTACTTTTTTCCTTATTTATATATGATATTGAACATTGTTTTTTGTATTCTAAATTTTGTCTATATGCAGATGATTTAAAGATGTATAGTGAAATTTCTAGTGTTGCTGATTGTGTGAACTTTCAGAGCGATCTTTCACGTCTGTACAAGTATTGTGTTAATAATAAGCTTTTTTTAAATATAAATAAGTGTCACCATATTACATTTTCAAGGCTTAGTACTAATTTCAGTATTCCTTATCATATTAACAACTTAGAGCTTATAAAGGTAGATCAAATCAAAGACCTAGGTGTAATACTTGACTCAAAGTTAAATTTTGATTTGCATGTTGAGGCCATAGTCAGAAAAGCTTACCGAAATTTAGGTTTCATAATGAGAGTAACTAAGTCTTTCAATAAACCTGACTCTATTATACTATTATATAACTCTTTAGTCCGTAGTCAACTTGAATATGTCTGCATAATTTGGAACCCATCCTATGTTAAATATATAGAACGCATTGAAAAAATACAAATTAAATTCGTAAATTTGTTGAATTACAAATTTAACAGACATCTGCATTATGTTTCTTACGAGGATAGCATTAAACGGTATAATTTATTGAAGCTTACGTCTCGTAGATTTATAATGTATTTACTGTTTATTTTTAAAATTTTCAATAATGCAATTGATTGTAACTTTATAACAAACAAATTAACAATTAATATTAAGTCCCAAGTCACTCGTTCCACTCACTTATTTTACCTACACTCATGTTCTACAAATTATGCAAAAAATTCTCCGTTGTATCAATTACAAAATATTTATAATGTTTACTTTAACCATATTGATATATTTAATTTATCTTTAAGACAAGCTAGATATAATGCGATTTTAGTCTTTTCCAATTAAATAAACTTCTGTTGGCTGATATGTATAAATATTAATTATTATATAAATTTATAGCATACAGGTATATAGCTACATTGTTAATATATCCATATTTTTTGTTTTTTGTTATTACTAATTTTATATTATTACTTAAGATTAGTTAGATTTTACATTAAATGTATTTCTAATTTATTGATTTGCCGAGAGCAGTAGTCACATATTACATTAAAACGTGTAACCCTGTAATTGGAATTTATTGTTAAATTCTGTTGGGATACCTACTTTCAAATAAATATACGGGTGAAATGAGTTAATTTATCCATAAATAACTTGTTTTATGAATTTGAATTTATCGTATCCTGATCCTGGCATACACTATCGCCAACCGCCATTGTTGACTGTATATAGTCAAATACTGTAATTTTAAAGTACTTATTTGATTAGTGTCCTGGATTCCTAGATATTTATTTTTGTGGCCGCCACTTACCAGTCACCAGTAATACATAATGGATATAAATCGGCTTTATGTATTGCAGTTTGCAGTGGAAATGTTTTTTCAAGATGATATGATCACTACCTCTGTTTTTTCTTTAAATACAGAGTAAAAGTGAGGTTACAAAACCCTCATGCTCTTAGATCTCCATCATTAAACTTGGAGAAATAGCACGCTCAGAGTACGCACTCTGTGTCAACTCGAACGCAAACGAGAACGCTCCGAGTTGCGAATAAAACGCAATAAATGAACTCGGACCAACCTGAGCGTCGACTCGAACTCGTCATAAATGAAGATTGACGAACTTGAAGATTAGATCCATGTCCTAGCCATTGATGAACGATTTATTACTTAAAAAGTAAACTCTGATTTTATACAAAATTTACAATAACTCACATAAATACAAAATTCACAAAAAATTATTTCCGAAATACCTAATAAGTAATTCAAGCTCTAGGGCACTAGTGTAAGGACTACACTCGTCGGATAAAATAATAGGCAGTGACGTATTACCGCGTGGCGTAATAAATTGTGGTGGGGACTGTAATTCCATAGGCGTACTCAAAAATCATTGGAAAGGTGCTAATAATGTCAAATAAATATAAAAAATATCAGAACATGAACGGTGTTATAGAAATTGTGAATTGTTTTTTAAACTCACCTTACAGATTAGTTGTACATCGAACGAAATTGATGAATATTGCCACAGATATTAAAAGAACGCTTTTAAGTGTTGATGGCCCACCACCAACCCACATCCGCCACCGAAAACGCGATTAATCACATTCCGGAGCAAGTTTACTATTTAACACTTCACTTCACTTCACTTCACTTCACTTCACTTCACTTCACTTCACTTCACTTCACTTCACTTCACTTCACTTCACTTCATTTCACTACACTACACTACACTACACTATACTACACTACACAACACAACACAACACAACACATGTCTACACATCCTTCATTTAACCATGTCTCATCCATATAATATATTTTTCTATTTAAAACGCGAAATTCTCTTATTTTCTCCAAATATTCTCGTCTCCATGTCACAATCTCATTTTTCTCTATAAGCATACTCTTCCGATTCCGTTTGCAATACGCGATTCATTTTAAGATCGAAGCGCCAAAATGGCAGAAACTTATACAAACCTATGTTCACTGACACTGACGTTTGAAATTTTATTCATCAAAGATTTGTTGTCGAGAACTTTAAACCAGGTAAAAAGCTTGTAAAACTATTTTGAAAGGGGTGGTGGTAGTGTGATAAAATTAAAATAGATTTCAATATTTTTCGAGCGTTCAATCTGAAAATGAAACTTAACCTCAAAATATGTCAAATCCTTTATTGGGCATATGGCATACATACCTTTATGGAACTAGTCATCCTTTGAGAAAGGTAAAGAGCACACTCTCTACTCTGCGTTCTTTAGTTTCTTTATCCATACTTGTCTCCTGTAACTCTGTAGTGCCCAACTTATAGTTTCCGCGATAGCTCCAGATTTTCCCGCTTTTGGAAAAGTATGAAACTGATCTCGGGGTTTTCTTTGTACAAGAGGAACAATGACGCTAACAACAATAATGATTCATATCTAATCAAAGCAATTAACTAATATAACAACGGATATTTCAAAATTCACAACAGACATACATACGCAAAACTGAACCAATAACCCAAGCGTTGGTTGGGCGTGCCGCCAGTAGGTAGCGTATTGCTTAGCAAGAATCGCGGATATTTGAAATTCACTTCATGCATTGTCCTTATAAGCAATTTATACGAGAGTTTGGGCAAATCGCTGTCTTCTGCTAGGGCAGAAGACAGCGATTTGCCTGAACACAGCGCCTGAACTTTACTTACTGTTGGGATTTCATTTTTGAAAAAGAAACCATGAATTTTTCGCCGAATAGGATATTTCACATTTTCATTCACAGTAATTTTTTTTCTTCCCCGTGTTTCCATTTTCTTCTTCTTTGCGTCTGTGTCTCCACATTTTAATGCACGAAATACACTTCGAAAGGAAACTTTTATTAATTCACTACCAGTTCCGCCGCATCCACTACACTTAAATTTTTATCATGCGCTTTTAATCCCTCATAGAAATTTTTTATCATACGAATTTCCTCGCTTGTCAGATGAGATCGTTTACGCGTTTCTAATCCACTACTCCCCGCGATCGCTTCCATAATAAAATCCTTTTCTTCGAACACTAAATAAACTAAGAAACACATCACCAAGTTCACCAATTAATATATGTAGTCCAGACACAAATTACAGCATTTCCCGCGTACTACGCTTATGTCAGGCTGCGATGAACTACTTGGATGGTGTGAAATGCGCATGTCCGATCTTCTAGACACTCTTGACTTTTGTTGCATAGGTTGCATATCTCGCTCTTCGTTTTTTAACCCGTTAAACAAAGACGGAACTATATCCGACATAAAGAATTGTGGTGGAATGACAATTTATAGTTCTGCTCAATAGTAATGCGTAAGCGGCATCACTTTTCTGTGTGCAAACGTTTGTGTCGCTATGTATTAAGTATTTACACTTCGTCCCTATTCTGTATCGAATTAGATCATGAGTCACTGCGTATTATTTTAGCCGACAAGTATAGTTAGAACTATTCCAAACGGTTCCGAATCTAGTCCACATTAAACCAAAACAGGCAACTGCAAAATCCTGAATCGATCGCTTAATCGGATAATCTGAGAACCCGAAGAAATCTTTTGATTCCAACTCATAATTCAGTACTCGTCAAGGCCATAGCCAGAAGAACACCTTAATTTAGTACGTTTGTTTGTAGGGACAAAAACTAAATTTAGTGGAACCCAGTTCCTTTCTATCAACGGAACACACAACGTATTTATAATAATAAAAATAATAGAATAATATCTCTATCCCTCATTCTCATCTTAATGATGATCCCGGACGTCAGAGACTTGTATGGGAGAGGGAGCGGCATATTATTATTTAGCGGGCCGCAAGTGGGCCCACGAACGACTTAGGATGTTATACCTTTAACTACCATTTAGTATGAGAATAAGGGAAACCTTATTAATTTCTATCATTTTAATACATTATTTCCTCATAAATACACTGATGTAGGATTGCTGATTGGTCTATAATAGCAAGGATAATATGAAGGCTAAATAATATGTTCAATCAAACATCAAGCAAAACAGGGCTGGTTTCTGTGTTTTTTAAATAATTTCTTACTAAAAACTTACTGTGTAAACAACCGAATAGATGATATAGGTAATAATTATCTTGACATTGAAGTCAATATCTGTAGTCTGCGTGTACTTTAAAACGTAGTTAATATTGACCAGAACATTCATCACGAACGTAGCAAAGTAAAAAAATAGCGTCCAATTAAATATAGCGTTAACATCTTGCACAACAGTGTACAGAGTAGTATAGGTTCTCTGTATTTGTCTCAGCTTCAGTCGGACGCGTTGGTCTTCCTTGTTTGAAATAACGACAATGCCACACTTCTTCCTCAATACTTCCTCTGTCAGCTTATTCAAAAAGTCATACCTCTTCTTCAACATTTCCGTTATACAAAATGTTACGTACACGGTAAAGAATTCGTAATACATTGAAATCCGGTACAGTATGTAACCGTACTCGATAGAAGGTTCCTCTATGCCTTTCCACATAATTATTTCATAAGCGTGAATTGCACAGAATGTTAAGTTTACAGTTGTCAGGCGTGCAGCAAACACACACACATTTCCATGATCGTGGAAGCCTAGATAATGAAGCTGCTCGTCTCCTTTAACGAAGTTTTGAAAGAACCGTCTCCATGCAGTCCCCTTGCAGAGTACCCCAAGGAAACAAGACAGCATAAAAAGTAGTTCAGAAAGACACTCACAGCTTTCTAGAAACGCTTGATCTACACTCATATTCAGTTCAAACAGAGACTTGTATCTGTCGTTGATAGATAGAAATGTACCGGAAATTACCAGACATACCAGCAAGCTAATGTATATTTTTGACACACATTTTGGACTTTTTAACCATACCGGTGTCACACCTAAGATTTTTCCAATTAGAAACAATAATTTAATGTTAAATATATCGCTTCTCATTTTTAAATTTATATGCTACCACTTACAGGACCTTAATGACTTTGCTTATAAATAAGTGCTTTAAGTGGTACACATAAACTTTACATAAGTGTATTAAAATTTAATTGTACTGTTAGTATACTTTACATGGAGGTCTAGCATCAAACCCTGCCACATTTCTTTAATGAGATTCGTTATAATATATTTTGTGATTGGTTATAGCGATAGTATTGTAACCCCAATCGTTTTGCTCAGAATAATATCAATTTATCACATAGGAGTAGGCGTTTGTACTAATCCATTTTGTTATTGATTCGAATTTCTTTTATTAGGAGCCCATTACATATGTGGGTATGAAGGTGTTTCCCATTTAGTTGCTGAAAGCCTTGTTCACTTTTTCAGTCTAAAAAACCTTTCAACGTGCTAGCTTAAAACCTGTACCTTTTACTGATAATAATTTGCTTTCAAGTTGTTTATTATTATTTTCAAATTAGCATTTGTTTTTAAGTTATCTTAAAACGTCAGTTTAATGTTCATTTTTCGTATAAAAATATGATAAAATAGGTAAAACTAGGTAATTTTTATTTGATTAAATGGAAATGCAGAGTTTATCGATTCCAATTCAGTACAGATCAGTTCAAAATTTCTATTCTCGTCAGAATGACAAATAAAAAATAGATATTAGCTCTCACAGCAAACATAAAGCCGTTTAAAAATATTTTGCCGCTTTTCATCATAAAAACATTTATATTAACTTCGTTGTTATTTATTATATTTCGTTAATTACAGTTCTTATTGGATACACAGGTGATTTACTAGTATGAACTGATAAAGATAATCAACAGATCAGTGGTAGTAAACAACTAAATGTTATTGTGTTATTTTCCGTCCAGCTAGTAATCCCGATCTTCCCGATTTAACTAAAAGCCAATATTTATTTAAAAAATAAGATATTTAAATACTAACGTAGAAAAAAACAATGTTTCTATTTGGACTAGTTGTTAGTAATTTTTCTAAATAATACTGTAAGAATTATTTTAACCGCTACACCCCTTATATTTAAACACAATTAACTGCATAAAATAGTGTAAATAACTTACAATGTAAACAGAGGAATATATCGAATTCGTAATCAATACTCCTACAAATATCTCCCCTCCCTGGGCATCTCGAAGGACGAAATTTAAGCTATTCAACACCTCCAGAACGGTACACGCCAATATAAGGAATACCTGCCATCCAAAAATAACATTAAACTGTTGCACTATACCGTACAATGTCTTGTACAAGTTGTAGATATCATTCAGGTTTAAATTGAACTTTGTAAGAGTTACAGAAGGCAAAATATTTTGAGCCATGGTATCATTCAAACATCTCTGAAGGTACGAGTATCTTCTTTGCAACATCTTGGTAATCTTACAAATAAAGATCAGCTCAAATAGCTGATAGTAGAGACATATTCGGTAAGTTATATAAGTATATATTGCATAATTTTTGTTGGTCATAACCCACTCATAAGATTCATAAAAGTGGAGCAGCAGAAACATGATGTGGTAGATGATGATGTTAACATTGTTCAAAAATAAACTTTTCTGCACTTTGAAATCTGTTTGGTCTAGTCTTTGTTCCACTTCTTTAATGCCGGTGAAGAGTAATTTCCAATTTTTGTACTTTGTTATTGTTCCTATGAAGCATACAGCGACGAACAGTGTTTGAAAGACACACTGGGCCAGGTCAAGGACTATTTCAGTCATCTTCGCACGTTTATAGATACGCTCACTTCGGTCTTTCATGTTAAACACACAAGAACTCAAGAAAATCACTATTAACACTATTGGATAAACTTTCGATAACATTATCCTCTTCTTATTGCTTGAATCAAAGTATATAGGAGTAAGCCCAAGTATGTTTCCCAGTTTGAATTGCTTGAGCAGTATGAAAATGTCGAGTTTCGTGATATGCTCTAGATTGTTCATGTTTAGGTGGGTCTGAAATTGATTGTTATTTCCAAACCACTGGAGTTATTCGAAGGCTGTTGGTGCTGTTTGGATACAATTAATTGAAGTGAATATCAAGAGATATCCTTAATTAAAAATATATGTGCGTGCGTTGATGATATCAGTTGTTGTGCCACAGATAGAGATATACGGTGTGCCTATCAAAAGTACCGGAACAAGCAACTATCTTGGCACCGATCGGTTATATCGTGAACAGTAACCTGTCAATCTAGTACAGTATTATATTTCTAACTTTAAATGGGTAAAAATACCCTATATTTTACGTATTCCAATAGAACTCTCAGAAGTACCTATATTGACATAGGAGTCAATGGATATATTTTTCAATGTGTGCCGAAAAGAGTAGAGTAATAGTTACTCAATTTGGATATGATGTTATATAAACTATAATCAAATTATGGGGTTTTAGAAGCTCTTACCTAATTTCCTCACAAACCAAAGATGAGCTTCATTACCACGGCTATGTCAAATTTACATACAGAACCAAATCAATTGTACTTCTAAGGTCTAATCCTAAGATCTGATTAATAATATTCATATATTTAAATTTAGTATGTAAATCATACAGAAATATATACTTACATGCTTTTTATGGTATATTTTTAATATTATTTATGGGCTTATTTTACTGTTTACATCTTCCTTTATATAAGATTTAAGCCAAAAAGTTAACTCAGAAATAAATTATTATTTAATCAAATTATCAAATATAATAAAATGTAATAATTTTTATATAATTAAAATTTTATTGAACCGTATATGATATATAATAAATGATTTATTTCTTAGTTAACTTTTTGGTTTAATTCTTATACAGTGCTTTCGAAAAGTAACGAATAAATTCATTATTATAGAAATTGAGAAGTTTTCGAAAAAATCCCCTGACACGTCGATTTTGTTTTTAAAAAAGGCACTGTTTGACATACGACCCATATTTGTGACGTCATCGTTGTTCGAGATATGACGTCATCGACAGTTTTTTTAAATAGCAACCCCGAATTTTGACCACGCCATTTGAAAAAGCGTATCAATCTACATACGCATCATGAAAAATTACGGTGTTACATAACAAAAATTTCAAGAGAATAATGTTTGAAGATCTTAAAATTTAATTTTCACAATACTGACGATGATAATGATTATGTAAAAAATCGACTAAATTAAATGTTCAAATTGTGCACCGTTGGCTGCCTGACAGTAGCCAAGACGATTAATAAATTCTTTTTGACATTATCTATAACTTCAGGAGGTATACGATGTATCTCGTGACGAATTCTTGCTTTTAAATCTTCTAAATTAACCGGTCTAGTAACGTATACTTTGCTTTTTAAGTATCCCCACAAGAAATAATCTAGGGGTGTCAAATCAGGCGATCTGGCTGGCCACTCAATCGGCCCCCAATTTGGTGCACAATTTGAATATTTAATTTAGTCGATTTTTTACATAATAATTATCATCGTCAGTATTGTGAAAATTTAATTTTAAGATCTTCAAACTTTATTTTCTTGAAATTTTTGTTATGTAACACCATAATTTTTCATGATGCGTATGTAGATTGATACGCTTTTTCAAATGACGTGGTCAAAATTGGAGGTTGCTATTTAAAAAAATTGTCGATGACGTCATATCTCGAACAACGATGACGTCACAAATATGGGTCGTATGTCAAAAAGTGCCTTTTTTAAAAACAAAATCGACGTGTCAAGGGATTTTTTCGAAAACTTCTCAATTTCTAAAATAATGAATTTATTCGTTACTTTTCGAAAGCACTGTATTGTTAGATCTGTATTGAAGATTTTAAATTTACCGCTCTTTGACGTAAGTATGTGTCTATGCCTGGCTCGAGTTAATACGAGTGTGCTCGAAACCAATGGCTACGATGTTACGAAGCTACGCGACAACGCGACGCTCACACAGTTGCGGTCAAGGGTGACAATATAACGCACTGTTTGACTGTGTCAATATAAGTTTATTTAGTATTTTTTTTATAAAATCTAACATCAGGTGTGGGGTACACGTGTCCTTTTGTTGCTTTGAGTGTGTGTTGGTAAAAAGTGCAAAAATGGAAGATTTAACAAACTCTTTGGGAGCCATCGCAAACGTTCTACAAGATCTTCAGCGACGAGTAAAGGTGGATTTATAAACTTGACATTGGATTTGGCTTTGGTGCTGGCGCCGAACGTCGGCGCTGATCTTCGTAGCAAGTTTCACACCCAATTTATATTCTTGAAGTTGGCGTTCGGCGTTGTACATTTCTGTTTGTTTACATTTGAGTTTGTGGGGTTATTTCGCTTTTTGAAAAATTTAAAATAGATAAACCAGCTGTTATTACTTACGGAATCTTAGGTATATTAGGGTGTGCAGTTATCTGATTAGTTTGCAAAAACGAAAAAGAAGAAATAGGCGGTTTAAAGTGAGGCCTATTAACAGGGCTCGCAAACAGTCTGGTGGGTTCCAATACTACAAAAAAACCAGTACTTGGTATGAAGAGCAATTCTTTAAATTCACGATGTACGTACGTATACGTACACTAAATACAAGTAGACTTGCAAATCGAAGTTTTTGTTTATAAATTCACCTTAAAAACGCAACTAAAGCACATAGTAGATATAATCTGTGACTAAAAATATCAATTTGACATTTCTTTCCAACGCGTTTGATCACGTGCTGTCAGCGATGGATTTCTATTGGACGACGACGCGATGCTACGGATTTGCTACGAACGCCAACGGCAAAAAGATAAAATTGGTTCATGTTTGACGGCAAGCGGCCATCGGCCAGCGTCAAATTTTCTCCCGACGGCGAATATAAATACATCAATGTAACTGCGTGTATTTATGTTTCAGCGCCAAATCCAACTCCGAATCCAAATCCAGTTGCAAGTTTATAAATCCCGCTTTAACGAACAGTCGGCAACGTCTTCTGCGAGTCCAGCTGCATCCCAAAGTCCCGCTTTTTTAGCCCTTCCAAGTTTTAACCCGGAAAATATGGACAGTAGTGGTTGGCTATTGAAAATCGAGGGTTATAAAAATGAATTTGGTTGGTCGGACAGGGAAACTGTGAGTAGAGTTGGTCCATTTTTATTAAAGGCAGGCCAAAGGTGGTTTACTGCATGGCAACCCGAGGAAGAAACTTGGGAACGATTTAAATTAGATTTTTCTGTTTCCTTCCCAAAACAGAGAAATTTGGGAAAACTTTTAGCTGATGCAGTAAGCTATCGGAGTTCGGATGCACACAGTTATGCAGAATACGGACGAATAAAACTAGAAAAATTAAAGTCTTTACGTGCAAATTGGTCTGAGGCAGACTTATTTGAAATAATAGCACATTCTGTCGACGACGTTACCGTAAGAACGGCGGCATATAACTCGGGAACGTCGTCAGTTAGTGATTTAATTGCATTTTTGGGCAATTACGTTAAAAATTCAGAAAGTTCATCGCGGGATATATTGTGTAACCCTAATGTATCTCGAAAGAGAACATATTCACAAGTGTCAACTTCAACACAAAAAAAACACGCTCTTGTTATAATTGTGGCGAAACCGGTCATATTTCACGTGATTGTAAAAAATTGTCAGTTGGTAAAGAAATTCCATTAAAAAATCAAAACAATCTTTATTGCAGATATTGCAAACGCTCAGGTCATAAGATTGAGAATTGTTTTAGGCGGCAAAATAAAAGTAATCCCAAGTCCGAAGGAATGCTGAGTCAGGTGACCGACAATAAATTTAAACAAGAACGTATTCTGTTCAACTCATTTTCTCCAACGAATGAAAGTTTACAAACATTGCCAGTAAAAATTTGCGGATATAACACTAACTGCTTAGTTGACACAGGCTCGACTTGTTCGTTAATAAATGAGCTATTGGTCGATAAATTGAAACTAAAAAAAATTCCGCGTATAACTCCTTTGCAGTGGTTTGACGGTACGGTACATAATTCATTCTTTTATACACGCTGTGATGTAGAACTGCCCGAAGTAGTAGTGAAACTTGATCTTGTTATTGTACCGCACAGTCGCTCGTATTATGATATTGTAATAGGAGAAAATGTGTATGAGCATGATGTTGTTTTATTAAAGAATAGTGCTTTCATAAGAATAATTCCTAGCACTCCTGTAAACATCGTTTCTGCTCAATCTGATGTTGACATAATAACTGATTTGGGTAACGAAGATAAACAGAAATTGTTAAAGTTGCTTTCAAATTTTTCCGAATTATTTACGACCGGTAACTATGTAAAATCTGTAAATACTGGGGAATTGCAAATATCTTGAATATTTTAATATCGAGGTACATGTAACGACTCCAGGGGCGCATCGTTCTAATGGACAAGTGGAACGATATATGCGTATTATTACGAATATGCTCCGGGTGAAGTCAAAGAAATCTACAGAATGGCCGAATAAATTGTGGAAGATTCAATTAGTACTCAACACGACTAAACAAAAGACTACTGGTCACTCCCCTTTTAAGTTAGTATTCAACCACGAGGGACAAACCCCGCAAATTCGCTCTATTTTAGTTAATTTGCACGACTCGGAATTAAGTAGGTCTCCTACTGATCGCATTAAAGTTATAAACAACCTCAGGAAAAATGCAGAAAATCAAGTCACTGCTCTAAACAAAAAACGAAGAGATAATTTGCAGTACAAAGTGGGTGATTCAGTTCTCTTAAGTAGGGGACAAAGACCTGAAAAATTCGATTCAGAGTTTGTTGGGCCGTACATAATAAAGTCTTTGCTTTCAAATGACCGTTATGTACTTCAAAAAAAATTGGTACGCGACAAACTTTAAAATGTTCAAAGGACCAGTTACGCATGTGGCCAAAGGATTGGACCCCAGATGATCTGGAATGTTTATTAGAGTTAAATATTGGTGAGTACCTGACTATATTTGCCTTCATACATAGGCATTGATAGCTATATTATGTGTTTTGTAGACCCATCGTAAATATGTGTAGTATTTCCATCGTGTCTACTAGTCTCTAAATAAAGTAAATCATTGGAAAGACCCATCGTAAATACGTGTAGTATTTCCATCGTGTCTCTTTACTTTATTGATAGCTATATTATGTGTTTTGTAGACCCATCGTAAATACGTGTAGTATTTCCATCGTGTCTACAAGTCTTTAAGTAAAATAAATCATTGGAAAGACCCATCGTAAATACGTGTAGTATTTCCATCGTGTATTTCTATGTTTCACAGCTCTTGTTGTGTTGATTATTTGAAAAACAAATTTGTGTGGTGATCATTGCAAGCTACCTGTGACATTTGTCGCTTTATTACAGCAAACTCTACCGATCTAGAGGAACCCGATTCAAGGAGCTTCATTGAACCAGGGGCAACTGACCAACGAGAGTTAGATGCAGAAGAAGTACAAGTCGCAAAAGATTAAAGATTTGTAATATTATTTTCTATTAGCACATATGATACATACTTATTTTAAATATTGTTTGAAAAAGTTTTTCTAATAAACTGCTTAAATAGAATTTATAGAAAAAGATATAAAATATTGCATATTTAGTGACCTCGCATCACTGAACTTTTCCTATATTCCGAGAGCGGAATATGGTCAGTCTGGCCGTGTTAGATCTGTATTGAAGATTTTAAATTTACCGCTCTTTGACGTAAGTATGTGTCTATGCCTGGCTCGAGTTAATACGAGTGTGCTCGAAACCAATGGCTACGATGTTACGAAGCTACGCGACAACGCGACGCTCACACAGTTGCGGTCAAGGGTGACAATATAACGCACTGTTTGACTGTGTCAATATAAGTTTATTTAGTATTTTTTTTATAAAATCTAACAGTATAAAGAAAGATATAAAATATATACAGACTTATTCTAAGGAGATGCCGAAAACAACTACTTCATGGGCAATGTGCCCGGTGAGATACGACTTCCATGGAGATGCCGGAGTAATGCAACGCCAGTCGGGGCACATTGTCCGTGGAGTAGTTGTTTTCGGCATCTCCTTAAAATAAATAAGTAGGATTGTCTTCCTCAAAGACAATAGAGGTCACTGCTGTAATGGAACCTCCGGGAAAGCAGGTGGTTATCTGTCTGTCAATTTGACAATAATTGTCAGACAGATAGTAGCAAAGACCTAAAGAGGGCACTACGGTGTGTTTCTCACCACTACTAACATATATACAGGCTGTTTCATTAAGAGTGGCGATGTACCATATATCAGGAACTAATAGTCGTAGAGCTTTGGGGAGAAAAATCCTAAGGAAAGTGACCAGGAGAATTTACTGGAAATAGTTTCTAAGTTCCTAACTCTACCGTAGGGGAGCGTAACTGTGAAGGTCACATTACAAAAGGCAATTTTCGGAATAATGTCCTCATACAAGGTGACAAAAAAATATCACTAAGGTATGTAATGATATTAAAGTTTTGCAACTTTTTTGTTGAAGACTTTTCTGTGAGATGTCAAATAAGGGCAGGAGAGAGGGGGAAGATCTAACGATTAAAATGCCTATAACCATTAGATTTTCCCCCCTCCCGCCTGCCGTTATTTGACAACCCACAGAAAAAGATCTTAAATAAAAAAGTTGCAAAACTTTAGTATCTTTACCTTGGTGGTATTTTTTTGACACTAGCAGTTGCGTTCCCTTGCGGTAGAGTTAGGAACTTAAAAACTACTTCTAGTAATATATACAGACTGTCCAAAATTCGAGTCTCTACATAGGGATCTCAGTTATTATAAAAGATAGGAAAACGCTCAAATGGGGAAAGTTTTAGAGAATTTTATGCTGATTTCAAATCTGCATTGAAAGTTATCGTGAGTCAATTATTTTTCGAGATATTTGAAAGAAACGAAAAACCGAAGAATTTGTTTTTGGCCAATAACTCGCTAATGGTTAATCTGACACTTTTAAAAATTTTACATTATTAGTACACTTTTTAAAGACGAACATTTTGGCATAAACAAAAATTACAAGGCACTCTTTGTTTTTCTGTTATGAACCACAACTCTGCTATTTCTTATGGTCGCCATATTGGATTTTTATATCATATTTTAAAGCCAAAAATTCTCTTTCCAACGATGTATCATAAGCCTATAAAAGAATTTTTAAAATTTGTGAAATATTGAAAAAATCATTTTTTTACAAGTTTACTTTAGAAGTTGGCTGTGCCATGAAATGTTTTCTGTCACAAGTGTCAAATAAAACTGCTTAGAAAGAGTTAACGTGTCAGTGTTTTTATAAAGTGAAAATATGGAAAGAGTTCACAAATTGTCAAATGAAGAAAAATTGGATATGCTTACGCTTTATTTACAAGCTCACCGTAATGCGGAAATTGCATCTACCAGATATTTGGAATTATATCCAGAAAGACAGCAGCCGCATAAAACATATTACAGGAGAATTGTTACCAATTTGTTGAATTATGGTGCATTTGAGAATAAGAGGAACCACTACGAAAAAGATACCCATGATCGTGACGTAAACGTTCTTAATATAATAACTGAAAGTCCGTCAACATCTGTAAGATCTGTTCAGCATCAAAGTAACATCCCGAAGTCTACCGTTCATCAAATTTTGAAAAAACATGGATATCATCCTTACAAGCCTACTATTGTCCAAGGTCTTCGCGAAGGTGATTATGATAGGAGATTGCAATTTTGCCAGTGGTACATAGAAAAATGCAGAGAAGTTCCTGAGTTCCCTAATTTGGTAATATGGTCCGACGAGACCCGTTTTACTAATTGTGGGGTATTTAACAAACATAACAGACATCATTGGAGTATCGAAAATCCCCATGTGATGGAACAGCGACGATTGCAGTCTAGATTTGGGTTTAACGTTTGGTGTGGTCTTTTAGGTATTTTTATCTTCATTAATGATATTGTGAATAAATAAGCTAGTCATTAATGTATCATGTTAATGTATAATTATTTTAGGAAATCGTTTGGTTGGTCCGTTTCTTTTCGATTACAACCTTAATGGGGAACGATATCTAAACCTATTAAGAGAAGAAATAATTCCAGCAATTAGAAGGCTTGTACCCAATGCAGCTGCATTTCAAATATTGTGGTTTCAGCAGGATGGTTGTCCGGCACATAATACTGTAGAAGTTAGAACATATTTAACCCATTGTTTTGGGCAAAATGTTATTGCGAACAATGGACCAGTTATGTGGCCGGCAAGATCCCCAGATCTTACGCCACTCGATTTTTATTTGTGGGGACAAATTAAAAATGAAATTTACGAATTTGAACCACCCGTTAATAGAAATGAATTAGAAGCTAGAATTAGAGAAGCGTTTAACTTGTTAAACGGAAACACATTAAGAAGAGTTATGAGAAAGATTTTAAAGAACTGTGAAATGTGTCGTAATGCAAATGGACGTCACTTTGAGCATTTGCCTAATAATGCTTAATTATGGATGCTTCATTTTTTAGTTCTGGTTGTTTTTAATAGTTACTACTATTAGACCAAAGATATTCATATCAATATCATGGTTATCTTTTTCATAGTTGTTCCTCTTATTCTCAAATGCACCATAATTCAATAAAGTAGTAATAATTCTCCTGTAATTATGTTTTGTAAGGTTGCTGCCTCTGGATAAAATTCCAAATATCTAGTAGATGCAACTTTCGCAATACTGTGAGTTTGTAAATAAAGTGTAAGCATATCAAACTTTTCTTCATTTGAGAAATTGTGAGCCCCATATTTTCATTTAACGCAATTCATAAGTCATTTTGTATGACACTTGTGACAGAACGGGAAATATTTACATTTCATGGCACAGCCAACTTTTAAAGTAAACTTAATAATAATTTTTTCAATATTTCACAAATTTTAAAAAATTATTTTATAGGCTTATGATACATCGTTGGAAAGAGAATTTTTGGCTTTAAAATATTATATAAAAATCCAATATGGCGACCATAAGAAATAGCAAAGTTGTGGTTTATAACAGAAAAACAAAGAGTGCCTTGTAATTTTTGTTTATGCCAAAATGTTCGTCTTTAAAAAGTGTACTAATAATGTAAAATTTTTAGAAGTGTCAGATTAACCATTAGAGGGTTATTGGCCAAAAACAAATTCTTCGGTTTTTCGTTTTTTTCAAATATCTCGAAAAACAATTGACTCACGATAACTTTCAATGCAGATTTGAAATCAGCATAAAATTCTCTAAAACTTTCCTCATTTGAGCGTTTTCCTATCTTTTATAATAACTGAGATCCCTATGTAGAGACTCGAATTTTGGACAGTCTGTATATCTTAAGTATAACTTATTTTTATTCATTTTAAAACAACATTCGATGTATCTTTCATGATGTAACCGACTACATAAACCTTCGTGTGTAAGTAAATAAAACCAAATAATCAATTTGTTAAAAATATATTTAGCCTAAAAATTTCAAATTCTATTTTGAGCTATTTCTTTCTCCAGCCAGTCATAGTGAAAACTGACTTTAGTAAATAAGGAGCTGACTTGTATATCACAGTTGTCTTTCAGACCGTGGCCAATGCTTACAATTCCGTGCACATAGAATCGCTTTTCATGTTTGAACACCAAACCTCCTCCGCTGTCACCTTTACACACAGCTATGCCTGTAACAAAATGAGTGATTAAACATATTTTATTTTAATGACATTTCAGCATAACATATTGTCAATTTCTGTATTACATGTTTTATAAAAAAATGTACCCTATGGTTCCCAGTGTCCATTTATTTTCCAGTGATAAAATATTATTATTAGTCATCGATTTTTAGCTGAATAATAACAAATATTATCTAGCTAATTTATAGGTTTGTTCCTGCATAGAATCTCTGATAAATCCCTGACAGTCAGGCAGTGGCGGCTAGTCATAATGGGCACAAGGGCACGTGCCCTATGCGTAAGCACATAAGACTAGTGCATGTTGTGATATTTTATAAACTTTTATAATTATTATAATTTGGTGGATTTTTTTATTAATTTTTCATCATGAATATTGAATCATTTGGTCCGTCTAGCGTCTAGACCGCTTCACGCTTCACCGTCTGTGTGCCTGTTCTTTTTTCTTTTCTATTTGCATGCGCAAGAAAAGGATACACAGCTTCTATTTTTCCAGCGCGTCTTTTCTTATGCGTTCTGTTACGTCATTGAATGGGCGCTGCCCCGTCGACCAGACGGTACAGAGTACAGAGTACAGATAATTTTCAATCAGTTACAGGGGAGGCAGTTAGACTCTAACAGTATTATCTAGATGATAATACTGTTAGAAATAATTTAGACTCGTTTACAGCTGCTATACAATGTCTAAGAAATAATACAGAAGAATTAATAAATAATCCTGACATTTTAACAGAACATTCCGAGGAACATTCTGTGGATAATTTAACAAAAAAGAGAAAAGTTACTATAGGAGACTCAAAGGTAATGCAGTGCAAAGAAATATGTGACATCATATTAATGAACGTACGTGAGAGATTTCAATTTACTGATTTTTTAACTATAGCCTATTTGTTTGAAAAGGAGAAATTTAACAACTATAGAATAGTTTTTCCTCTGGAACATATTAAAACAGTGTGTGCGTTATTTCCAAAGATCAACATTACAAAATTAAAAAATGAGCTGTATATAATGTATTCTAGAGATGATTTCATGCAACATAGTGGTGCGGTTGCTTTATTATAAATGTTAAATAAAAATAATTTACTTACGATGTTTTCGGAATGGTTGAACGGTTCGGTCGGTTTATATTAACTATATTGTGCACAATTCCTATGACTACAGTCGAAAGTGAACGTGTGAAGTGAAATATGGAAAATAATTTTTCCATATTTCTGTCAATCGCATAAAAAAAAGGGGATATTTGCCTAAGGAAACCTATTTCTTCAAGCAAATAGTTTTGCTCTACAAATTTCTAATTTTTAATTTTCAGGTGTTTAACCTTGAAAAATGCAAAATTTTCGCCTACGGCGCATTTTATTCCCCTGTGCCCCCCATTCCCAAACTTCACCAGCCGCCACTGCAGTCAGGGATTGTGATTTAATGCGCATGTCTGATCTTAGATTAGTTTCTGCTTTTTGCTGGAACACCGGATTTTTAGAGAACTTAATAGCAGAAGAAGAAGAGTACAATAAACAATAACCAAATAATTTTTTAACCTATAAATTATGGAGGAATATTATCCGTTTCTGACGAATAATTATTGTTTGTTGAGTTATAATATTAATAATAGACAGCGTACAATAATTGAGGTTAAAGTTGGTAAAAGATTTTGGTTAATGCGCATTGCGCATGCACCGGACCATGAGTTTCCGAAGAATCAGTAAACTTTTCAAACTATCAGCAAACTGCCCTGACTCAAGCTGGAACAAAGGACAAGAAATCCTGGACTGTCGTTCGACTCTTGCTGGAACGCTTAGATTTGTAATGCGCATGCTTCTGACAGTTACTGACAGTTTTGGACTCCTGCAGGAACAAACCTTATAATTCCATTTGCGTTCCTAAGTAAATAAGAAAACAGCAAATATATTTTACATATTTTAACATTAGCCTTTTTTATGTTTATTTTTACAGTTTTAATAAATTTTTTGTTGAATACGATAGCTCAGATAATTTACGTAGGAAAAAACAAATAATAAAACTATTGCATTAAAAAACCAAAAATTAATTAATAACATTTAATAAGTAGTAACAACTAAGAAGCTCCAAACCGTAATAGCTTTGAAGTAGTCTTTGATTCATTAATTATTATTTTACAATAAACACTGGTCCATTACACAAATGCGTAAACATTCTCGTGTATATTCTTTCTACCAAAAGTGGAAATAGAAGCTTAAAGCTCTGAATAGAATTAGGCACAATTACTAACTATAACCACAGTACACGGTGATTCACTTTCGAGTGTGTAACATGGGTATCTCGCTTATTATAAAAGATAGACTGTAGGTTTAAATTCAGCAAAGTTGCGGAATTTCGTGCTCAATAAGTTGGCGCAAAGAAAACCCCCATATCTGCTTTTGTTTTTGAGTAAGAGGCAAAAAACAATTTTTTCCGGTTTTCGTTTTCTGGCCATAACTTCTATATTTTTGAAAATATTGGCGTATCGTTTTCACATTATTAGGACACTTTCTTGAGACAAATACGATGCCGTAAACCGTTTTTTAAAAAAATGTCACTTCTATTGTAAATCATTGTCAACTTAATTTTTTCTTATGGGCGCCATATTAATTTTTCTCATATTTGAATAAACCGATTTTTTCTGAATACAACAATATAATATATGTTAATATTTGCCTAAAAAATAAGGGCATTATGAAGGAAAATAAGTATTTTTTTTTAAATCTCTAGTTAGCCATGGCTATGACAGTCAATTCTCATTGTCATTGTGATTTGTCAATTCTTGACAAACCACAAATGTCACTTATAATTGTTATAAACTGCATCTGTGGAGTACTTTTTACATTGACTAACGATGTAGGTATACAACCGAAGAGAACCAAGATATAGATATTTATTACAGATGTAACAAAAATTTAAACAGAACAGTTGAAGAATATTTAAAACATATCCTGAAAGACGACAACCATGCAAGAGATATATTACTAAACTGGACTGTAATTTAAGAAATTATACGTCCATACCTATTTCATGGTTTAGAAAAACTGCCATAATTTCTTAAATTACAGTGCAGTTTAGTAATATATCTCTTGCATGGTTATCGTCTTTCAGGATATGTGTTTAAATATTCTTCAACCATTCTGTTTAAATTTTTGTTACATCTTTAATAAATATCTATAATACCTTGTTTCTTCTCGGTTGAATACATCGTTAGTCAATGTAAAAAGTACTCCACAGATGCAGTTTATAGCAATTATAAGTGACATTTGTGGTTTGTCAAGAATTGACTGTCATGGCCATGGCTAACTAGACATTAAAAAAAAAAATCTTATTTTCCTTCATAATACCCTTATTTTTTAGACAAATATTAACATATATTATATTGTTGTATTCACAAAAAATCGGTTTATTCAAATATGAGAAAAATTAATATGGCGTCCATAAGAAAAAATAAAGTTGACGATGATTTACAATAGAAGTGACATTTTTTTAAAAAACGGTTTACGGCATCGTATTTGTCTCAAGAAAGTGTCCTAATAATGTGAAAACGATACGCCAATATTTTCAAAAATATAGAAGTTATGGCCAGAAAACGAAAACCGGAAAAAATTGTTTTTTGCCTCTTACTCAAAAACAAAAGCAGATATGGGGGTTTTCTTTGCGCCAACGTATTGAGCACAAAATTCCGCAACTTTGCCGAATTTAAACCTACAGTCTATCTTTTATAATAAGCGAGATACCCATGTTACACACTCGAAAGTGAATCACTCCGTACAATATTTTTTAGACGGGCTAATAAACTAGCTTAAAAATGTTTCATACTCTTATTATAATGTCCAGCACACATCTTGTCATAGGTATAATATTTATCGGCCCAATCAGGAGGTAGTTCTTTCCAACACTCTGAGTCTTCCTTATAAGGCACTTCAATCTCTTTAAGTTCTTCAGATGGTTGACCACTTGCTACAGTGTAGCCCCATCCAGTGATCTAAAACATGAGTTTATACCTACAGGTGCTACATCAATAATGTAAATATTGAGACAAGAAGTTGTGTGATCTTTATATTTTTAATTTGGAGGTTTAAAATGTAAAGGTTTCTTTATTTTATTTTTATACCTACACACGTTAAAATACAATATAAAAGTAGGTGGAAAATATAGCAAACAATCTTTTTAATTATACATTCGTCTTTTCTTCAAAAATTGCAAAGTCAGATTGAAGGATGAAGAGACTTAATAGGCATTAATATACAGCAAATATACAGAATAGAACAAGGATGAAGTATACAACAATAACGCATAACTACGAATAGTACGAATCTACTTTATAACCATCATTTGAAAACGCCTTATTTTGAATAAGGACTAAAACAAATTAAACCAAAACAGCTATTCTCCTAGCTATATGCCTCGCCGAGCACTGAATTACAAACCAAAAATTTGCCGCATTTTGTCTAAAACAGTTAGAAGAATCGAAATACAAGGATTCGGATAGCAACGAAAACTATGAGTAAATACTTGGATACATACATATTTAAGTCTCATATAATAGTCTCAAAGTCTCAAAGTCTCATTAATACATATTTAAGTCTCTGGTCCAAGTTTTCGATACTTAAAACAGTTTTGAATGTAAAGAATAATATGGATGTATCCAATTATCAAAAAGTAAAAGCTTTTTTTGAAAAGACAAGACAAATTAAACATTGTTGTAACACTTTTAAAGCTATGTGTGTCAAATAATACCAGTATATATGTTCCTCCGATCAAATATGTATAGATAAGTAATTGCCTATTTGTCAGTATATAAAATAATGTGACCAAGAATAACAAAAAATATAACCTCAATTACATGAAATTACCTGTCACAGTGCCCAACGGCATGGGCGGCTATGTTTTAAGGGGTGAAAATAATAATTATAAAACTAAAAGTACAAATTAGAATATTTTATTTTAGTAAATACAAAGTTTAAGATTTACATATTCAAGAACAACAATTTATACACACATGTGTATAATATTTAGTACACTATTTATAATAGTACTTAATATTTACTATTAAAAAACAATTGTAAAATCATTGACAATCCCTCTCGCGATCGCCGATTCTACGTTTATGCATGGCTACTTATCTGTGTAAACCACGCCCATTGGTGACAGTCACAAAATCCCTAACAATTTAGGCGGTAAATTCAAATGGCATTTTTTGATTGGACCAAATGCTTGGGCACTAATGTAAACAAAAAGCTTTTGTTTTAAATATTGTTGGTCACAAAACTGTGTTGCTATTATTTGTCTATATAATATTTGGTCGGATATATGTTCGACTTACCACTCCATTGAGAGTTGGATTGAGGTAAAGGTTTTGGACACTTTGATAACAAACAGGTTGAACAACTTTCGATAATTTCAAAAGTGTCTTTGTTACTAACAATGCTATATCAGCAGCAAATCGCTGACTGTCTCCCCTGTATGAAGAGGGATATATTACTTTTTCCAGCTGAAAAACACAGACAAAAACCATTACCAAATTCTAAAATAAAACTGTGAGTTTCACTTACATTTGAATACTGAGCCTCCGTATCCCTAGGATCTTTATATTTGTTGTAATATTTTCCAACAGCAACTATTATGTTTTCCTTTGGGAGTAATAATTCCCCTTTATCATTGGCAACACAATGTGCAGCTAAAAGTGAATGAAGCATAGGTAGAAACACGTAAACTGAAATGTCAAGGGATAAGAACCACCATTTTCAGACAGAGCCTCAGACAAATAAATAAGTAAGAGGACTGAGCTTTTCACATTCTATCGTCTTGCCAACATCAAGTCACATAGTCTAAGGGTCGAATGTTTACATTGGCCTTGCCAAGTTTATTCCAAGTATTTAAACTCCTGACTAATTCCTTATAAATAAGGAGGTTACAAGGAGGGTTTTAGTTACTATTCGTTTTAAAAAATTGCCTGATATATGTGGCAATGTGGCCATTATTTAACTATATTTATTAAATGATTATTTTATAGTTATATCGATCACTATTAATAATTTTTTCGGGCAGCATATTAATCTATCAATATCACTAATCTATCTTAGTGATCGCTCAACATGTGGCAACCTCTTGTAAATACATTTCCTATTATTCCTATTTCCCTCTGTTTTGAAATGTTCCCATTTTTGTTATTGACATGTGTGGATGTAATTTAGGTAAATTGGTGACAAGTTTAAAATTTAGTTTACCTACCTATTAAAACAATGGTGCGACAGTACTATATTTGTAAAAAAAAATGTGGCTGTTGTCTAGCCTTGTAGCTTAAGTGCGTATTTGTTGTAATGATTAATCAAACTTTTAGTGAATAGTTTACCTAGATACTGGCTGTCTGATTAAAAAGCTACAAGTAGTTGGTTACAACCAGATTCCTACATATCAACATAATAGTATTATACAATTCTTGTTTCCATTTTAAATCCTTTATAAATGTTATATTATATATTTAACAAATAAATTTTTTTAAACTTTTTTATTTGACAAAGACTGTTCGAAGTGTCTTGTATTTATTTTATAATATTATGAGCGAGTTACAACTGTGGTAACACTACAACTACCATGAGTTAACTACAACTAACTGTTGAGAGGTATCTTGCTGGAAGGAAGTCGCAATTCGGTTTCAAAGAATGGTTTAGTAAGATAACTACCGGACGTGCATAAATGCAATTTATAGCACGTAGTTATATTAAGTTACACTGGGAATGGAGAGATAATAATAAGTAAGCTATTGGATTTCATGTGAATAATAAGATAAACATTAGTTGTAGTTCTTGCATTTACTTTGTGTACATTACACAAAGTAAATAAGTAATATTATATATGACATAAATAATTATAGAACTATTTATTTACATACAATTGTGTCTCAATACTATAGTTGAAAAATGATAGTGAATTCTGGCGTGAAGTTAAATTCGAAATCTAATAATTTGACCTATTATTGCTCCTAGGGGTTTAATTTTTTGAATGCAGGGTCATTAGAAAATGCTTCATTGAAATATTGCAAAAATGGGAGGTTATGGTGTGTTTCAAGTCACAGGTTTCCCACTATACTTAGTTTTACACTCATTTTGAGGTAATTAGTCTCCCTTTTAAGGACAGAAAATATGACTCGTGACCCGTATCTAAAAGTAAAATTTACACTATTAAAAATTTCTTTAAATAAACAATTCCTACGTGTTTTATGCAAAAGTTATATAATATATATTCTCTTAAGGTCACTTAGGTACAGTGCAGGCAATTTGATAAATTATTGTTCTCATTTTTTGCATGGAAGTTTATGTAAACTTATCAAAATCTGGATTTAAGTACCTGTAAAATTAGATTTTATGAGAAAATCACTGTCCTATTTATGAAATTTTTATTTTATTTTATTTTATTATCTTATTGCCTTTCGTTTACACAAAGAGAGATAGAGAGAGATAGTTGTTGGGAGTAACCTACTGTACAGTATGGGATAGGGAATGGTCAGTTCCTTTGTCTATTTATCTGAGAATAGAGCAGCCTCTACATTTTTACTACTTTGATCAAACTTTACCTACCTCACGAATAAATTGATGTAAGATACATAATAGATTTGTCTCCAATAAAGGAGATATGATCAAAATAGTACCATGGCTCTGTTTGCAATCCAATAATACTTACCAGTTAGAATTACTTTCTGCGTCAACATCGATCCACCACATACATTTTCGTATGAACCATCACCTTTCTTATGATATATTGCGGTGACCCATGGATAATTTCCTCTTTCTACCTTTTGCCCATTTACAATCAGAGGCTCGGCAGTTACTTTTTTCTCTCCACATACTGAAAACAAATTTTGTAAATATCAGTATCTGATATCTATTTAGTTGATACAGGAATAATGTGCTGTTTGTGAGAACATAAATATTTGTTCAATTTTGTACAATGTTTGAGTTCAGACATATTTGTTTCAAAGCTAAATCGACTACTTGTATAGATTCTGTCAACAGAGAGGATTCAAAGACAAATATTTTTCTTTTCAAGTAGACTTAAGTAATTTATTCTATAATGTAAAGATTTACGTTTTTATATAGTTACCCAAAGTTACAATTTTTACCTCAAAACTCTATTCAAGAATTTGGATTTTTTGGTATTGCCAAAACATGCAAAAATAAGTTGGAAATCTTCTGGCGACTCTAATAACCCTATATCAAAAGCCATTTTTTTTAAGACGATTAATATACATGGTGAAGTAAGTGCACATTTTACTTTCTACTAGTGGTCTTTAATAGTCTAAACTAAATGAAGTTAAATAAGATTAAGGCACCTATTTTTTTTCTAAAAATATACAGATCGACTCAAGCTGAATATCTTTCCTAGTAATATTTTAAAAAAATTGATTAACGTAAATACGAATAGGTCAGGTCATTAAAAAATATTGTCAAGGGTGATATATCAAAGTATATTTTTTAATAGAACATGTGAATAGGTCATTTTATTATTGGATAGAGCATCCGCTCAATCTATATAGGAGTTCTTAGGTAAAGGTCATTCACGTTAAGTTTAAAGTGACGTCATTTTCAGCAATTAATTGTTGTCAATATTCGATAAACAAATGACCAATAAATTAGCATAGCATTTATCATTTACAGAGTTTTATATTTGGCAACCCTTCTCAGCGTTGTCAAGTTGTTATTTATTGATATTGCCTATCTATTGTTTGCTGGGTTTTTGGTTCTGCTTAATTTTGCTCGTTTATTTTCTATTTACGTTTTCTAATTATTCACTTTATTTATATTAAAAACAGTTCTTCTCAGAACTAAAACCGTTGTGATTCTGAGACATTTTTCAAACTCCCGCCCGCAAAAAAGTTACATCTGTCAACGGCGTTTTTTTTGACAAGGTGACGTCACTTTAAACTTAACGTGAATAACCTTTATATATCTAATAAGAGAGATATACCCAGAAGAGAAGAGCACTATGTTGAACAAGCTTTGTAGTAAATCCTTCTAGAGCAACAAACTGCTAATCTGCTTTTAATAAAATATGTCACATTAAACCTTAATCCGTGAATTCGTGAGAGAATATCCTATCCCAAATTGTATCTCTATTAAAGACAATATGACTTTGATATATCATACATTGTATAATGTTTACTATTTAGAAATATAGGTTCTGCATAATGAATGAATTAGCTACTAATGCACAAAGCAAATCTACTGAAGCAATAGAGTAACAATATTATTTGAAATATCTATAATAATGATTCACCTTTCATATGTTTCTCATTATATATGCCACGTTCTTCAAACAGATATGGAATGAGGAAGGAAGACTTGGCTATGGTAAGGCTGTTCTCGTGAAAATATGCAGTTTTGGATGGTAGGTACTTCCTAAGGCATAAGCTAAATCTAGCTAAATTATTAGTGTGTTACAAAATTAAAACACCCTTAAAATTTCATTAGCAAACGCAAGGATATTATTTTACAAGTAGGTAGGTAATGATTTTAAACATGCACCCACGAAGAAAGCTTGGAAGGAGTCGAATCTAAATGTGGGGAACAGCTTCAGTCTAACTCATAAAGCAGAGGTGTTTCTGCTGTTGCCTAGAAGGTTTGGGACCCTGCTCACCCTCGGGTGTAGTCAGCAGGAGAAGTTTAAGAGATATAATCGTTGAATGAGAAATGTTATCTCACACAACAATGTAACTAACTCATAGTCAGAAGAAGCAGAGCTCATAGAATCAATTCCGCAAACAGGCACGTATTAAGGTATGTAAGTTAATCGCAGTGAATATACATACCTACACAAACAAATTAATATATGCAATAAATTTCTTAAAATATAAATTATTTTATATCTGCATGAAAATTATGTGGAAAATTTGACATCTCCACTTTTTAGCCAATCAGGTGTGTCAAATTTAGGTCGTTGCCATCCCAATGAAAAAAATTTATTGATATATTTTTTGATTTTAGGGTACAAAAACAAAATTATAAGGACAATTCCACTCACATTTGAAAAATCTGCTTTTAAAAATCGTGCGTAAAAATCGGGCGTAAAAATCGTGGATTGCTATCGGTTAAATAGGAAGGAGAAAAATGCAACTGGATAAAAAAGCGGATAAATTACGTTACCATAGCAACGGTGGTTTCTAGTTATTTTATTTATTAAACGTAGTATCAGTTTAAAACATTTATTGTAATAGTTATTCGTAAGTGAAAACCAAAAGGTTATCGCGGCATGTCTCGACTTGGCAATATGTGTGAAGAAAAGATAGCAAATTAAATCGAAAATTGTCTACGTCCCTAAAAATACGAAAAAAAGCCAGTCATTAATTTGGAACCAATTTAGTATATTTTGTAAATAAAGATATTTTGATTTAGACATACAGCAGTGGACATTGTTATTAAATTTTAGCATTATTCTATTCATGAAATTGTATTACCAAATACCATTCGAGCCCAGATTTTGAGCCTGATATTTTTTATGGTTTTTTTCTGGTACTTACTTTCGTAGGTAATTTAACTCCAGTTGTTCGACAAAATCACCAATCGACAAAATCACGAGAGCTTGTTTCAACAACTGTCGTTAAATTGCCACGACAGAGGACCAATCCCATATAGCCCGCTTTATTGGTTAGTAAGTCACACACTGATCTGTCGCGGCGGTCCCTGATCAGTCGCGATGGTTCATTAAGCGGTCGCGACGGTTCACTGAACCGTAGAAATACTTTAGGTATGAATAGGACACGTTAGCATAGGTTTAGTTTTAATCATCTCCGGATGGTGCCAACCGAGGTGCCAACTTGGTTGACGAAACGCGCGTCGAGTGCAGTATAGTGTTTTGGTGTTATGTGGAAAACTACGTCAGTGTATCTTCACACCAAAGCTCCAACCCCTTTAAAGAAGACAGTAAGTACTCGAAAACAAACAAAAAATATCCGGCTAAAGCTGAGCTCTTATGGTATTACTTACGAATATTTTTTGACGTTTAAGAGATGACATCAGAGAGAGAGACATTATAATATAGAATTTCCGAATTAGAAATTTACCACCAGAATCATGTGTTAAATTTTATTTGGAATTTCTAAAGGATTCTCTATTCCCTAATGAAACACTGTAAATTATAGTCACAAGACCTGTTCCTGCAGGAATCACAAACTAGTCTAGTAATGATCCAATCAAACCAGTCCAACTAGTCCGCAATTTGTTTTGAACCAATCACAATCCTTCTGACTAGTTGCTGATTGGTGAGGAACAGGCCTACAATTTAAACGTAAAAACACTATAAGTTTTTTTGAAGTTTTATCAAATAAATTATTACATAAGCCTTCTTTATACTGTTAATTTCATATTTTCATGGCAAAGAAATAATGACACTGAAATTCTAAATAAATGTTTCCTCGGTGTGAAATTTTCTTACCGAATATCCCAAGTGCATAAATTAATTGCCGGAAATTTTACACTTGGTATATTATAAGTGAATATATTTTTATGTTTTTACGTATGTTTTAGAATGCACATCGTATTTTATTTTATACTTGGAAAAACAATACATTTATGCGTTCATTATTAGGTATTTGGGGTATCTCCATGTCGGTCGTGGTCAAAAATTCCACACGCTTCTCGAATAAGGAGTATTTACTACTAAATACGCAGTGTCGGGAAAGAAAGAAGGAGGGGGGATTTAAAGCCAACACTGACTGGTCATTACGATGATTATTTTAATGACAAACGGTATTGCTCCTTCTCCTTACTTATTCATACAAATAGTCCCTATACGTAATGTTGACTCCTCGTTTATAAAGAAATGTGGAAGAAGGTTATCCTTCCACTTTTTGATAAAAAATAATTTCTCTAGATTCGTTTGTTATTCTAAACTACTTGCTCTAACTAAATATCTGGTAAAATATTACATTTCTACTAGAAATTAGATATTGGCATAATTTTCTGTTGGCCTTATTCAGTGAGGTTTAAATAAGTAGTCCAATCTCCAGCTCTATATAAAAATGTGTAGAATATATGTGTAAATAAACTTTTTAATAATTGTTTTGAGATGTATTGTACTATTAATATTTAAGGGCCGATTGTCCTGCATACGTCACTGTTGGAGGGACATATTCACCAGTTTTTCCCATAACTCATACATAATACAGGGATGCTCTTGTAGCAGCTCACAAATTTAGGGTGGGGGAGGTTTAAACATACATCTTTACAGTTGTATTATTACCTGTAACCCTGTATAATTTTCAATACCGGTCTAATACAATATTGATCTAAATACTGAACTAAACATTTCAGTAAGTTATTAACTCATTATAACATTGACACAATGTTTAAATAATAATGACAACAAATCGTTCCCATTTTCCTTATGATGTAAGACACGTTGAAGTACGCTATAAATAAATATTTTCAGCCAGAATAAGTGTAATTGGAAAACAGATAAAATCTTTCTTTTTCTATTATACCCAACCATAAATAATGTTACAACCCTCCAATAGATATTAGGTTTTTTCCTACACAACAGTTTCTGATAGTTTGCAGCACTGGTTTGACGCGCAAGTGCGATTCATGTTTCAATTGGAAACTAATTTGATTTATTGTTGTTGGAATACAATCTTTAGTTCACATAATATCCGGTAGGAGCGCTAGAAGCGTTGTTTTATTTTGTTGATTTCGATTTTCGACGAGTTAATCTCAAAAAAATGCCAGGTAATAGATAATAAAAAGTAATAAGTTGAACATTTACTCTAATAACTCAGAAGTGTTGGAACTACAGCAAATGCCGCTCATCCAAATGGGAAGTCGAGTAACCGCTGGTACAGAGACACAGAATAACATCCCTTGTGGAGAAACAAATGAGGCACAGTGGACAGTAGATAAGTGAGGTTTCTTCTCCACCGGAAGTGAGTTATGGGGTACATTGGGACAGCTGGTGATGATCAAAATGGTGGCCAAGAGCATGGAGCTGCCGGATATTGTCGCAGGGATTGAAGATGAAGACTTTAGGTAGCAGGGTGCAGACGTAGGTGCCCCAAGGGCTGTAGAAGGGCACCCCAAGAGGGTGTGACGTAGATTCGTCAAGATAGAGGCTACGAGCCGCGCCCCATATGACGAGGTGCTAATAGGTTGACACCTCATTAGTTGACACCCCAGTTGTCTGCCACCCAATTGTCGGCCACCCGGTTATCGCCCAGACCCAGTTGTCGGCCGATTACCGGAAAAACATCAAATACAAGTCTTGAGTTAACAAAAAAATACATATGCGTATCAATAATAAAACAAATTTCTCGTCACGTGATTCAGTAATTACTCGACAATAGTCAGTTTACAGCACCGCTATAGATATATAGATGGACGGATATAAACATGGTGGTATGTTTTCCTTTCTATTTCTTCAAATTCCTATGGCACTGTAATTATACTATACCCTTATGTCGCTCAATCCAGTGGCGGCTCGCCAGGTGACGCAAGTGACGCGCCGCTTCACCTACAATTTTCTGGTTTGGTTGTATCATTTAAAATTATTTTTAATTTCATATAAATTTTGTAATTTAGATATATTTACATTTATATAGATAATAGATTTATTTATATAGTTAATAAACAGAATAATTATTATAAAACGTTGCACGCTGAACGCCTTCTAGAAAACATCGCTCTCGTTGAGAGCAAACATTAAACCCCGTCGTACCAGTCCCTTCCAATAATAAGCAAGTGACGCAGATCGCTATCAGGTGGTATCTCTGCGCCAGTCGGAACGGCGGTTGCCATGGCAACAATGAGACCGATACGTGACTAAACTGTCCTGAGGGCGAATGAGTGCCGCAGATTTCGATAGCGTATCACATCACTCCTACCGTCCTGGTCAGTTTACCTCTATACGTGACGCCGTGCCGGTTAAAAAACAATTCTTATAATAATAAATAATCATTGTTTTCTATCAATCGTAGAAAAATTTCCTATGTATGATCCAGTTTGTGTTTTATTAGAAACACCATTTTCTAGATGGAAAAATGAGGACCAAAAAGATTTTATAAATTGCGAGAGAACTGTGCCTTCTCTCAATTTCCAAAAAAAGGTAAAGTCAAAAGACAAAGTGTTCTTTCGGAAGTTTCGGAATGAGTGGTATTCGGAGTATAAGTGGTTGTGTGGAAGTATTTATTTAAAAAAACTTTTTTGTATGCCGTGTTTAATTGTGGGTGTAAAAAAATTAGGCGCGTCGTGGAATAAGTAGGGATTTAACAAGTTTAGGAATGTTACGCGAGGCTGTCGTAAGCATGATGCTTCTTTAGAATATATGTGTGAATTTAGAAAAAAACTCAATACAATCGAATACGCTTTGAGGGAAAATTCCAGACCATATATTAAACAATTTAACGATGACGTCCTTTTAAAAAGACGGTTTATGCAATTACCTATTCGCGAGGCGATTTATTTAGGCAGATAAGAGTTGGCATTTCGAGGTCACATTGAATCGGAATGTTTGGACGATCGTGGCAATTTTAAATAACTTTTGGATGGCGAATTCGCCGCTTCTGTTTCAACTATCATAAAGTTCACATGCAACAGACAACTGCAATGACCTTGAATTTGCTTGAAATTTTCGCCTGCGGCGCTATTTGCATTTCCGGACTTGCAGCCCCCACCTCAGTCCGCGTCACCTATTTACTGACCCACGAGCCGCCACTGGCTCAATCCCATCACCCGTGTGTGGATTTTGTGGAAGAGGAGCTAGTTATTTACTGTGATTCAATTGCACTTGCCTTTTGCTTTATTATTCTTCGGGTCATTTAATGAATGAAATGGACACTCATCTATTTGCAACAATTTTTGTAGGGATGAAACAAATTTAAATGTACGCAATGTAGAAAGTCACGAAAAATAGATAATTGCTGCAGATATAACGACAAAAGGGAAAACCACATAAAAAGAATAGCAGTAAAAGGGAACTCCAAAAGAAGGTTAATAATAATAAATACCTGTTCTAGTATTAAGTATTAAGATGACATGGCAATTTTCCTTACACTATCATTTGCTTCTCTTGCGTATATATTTTATCAGTAATTTAATGTGTACCTACCGATGGTGATGGAGCAGAATGTATATACTACATTTTCTAAATTTTGTTATCTAATTATTAATAGAATAACTAGTCGTAGTACCTATAACGACGTAAAACTAATTTACGACGTACGTTGTAAAACTAACATAATTTTCTACGTATCAAATTGTATACCCTAAAAAAAATTCTGTATGAATATATTTGTAGCCACAGAGAATTCCTTTAGCCCAAGACAAATGAACACAAAATAATGTTAACAGACATTTATTAAACACATCAGTCATCCGGAAATATGATAATGTCATTGTTGTTAGTTGGTTTCTCTTTTCCAGAACCTGTGCCCAAGTTAATAGTAAAATTAGCGGGGAAAAGGATATTAACGTGTTGTTTTTTTCGCATCGTCTTTCCGTTAACATTAACAGTGATATAAACATTATAAATGGTAGGCTGACCTGGCTGACACACTGGTTCTGGTAAACTCCAAATACCTCCGAAGCAGTATCTCTTTGCATAGCTCCGGTCAGAGGGTTCATGGTAGTTGGCACACCTGAAAGAGGCTGAGGCGCCCTCTGTGGCGTCCTCGCACTTAATTAGGATCTGTCTCGTGTCCTTGCACTCGAGGGTAGTGACAGTTGTTGAGTAGAGGGGTTTGCACTTTTCTAAAAAGAAAAACTAAACGTATCAATCCTGCTTGGAAGGCCTGAATTTACTTACATTAACAATAAAATATATAGATAATATAGAAAATATTGGTAAAGGATAAGCTTTAAATTAAAGAATTATTATTAATAATATATTTAGGAAAAATATTTTTGGTCTAAAGGGACCCGTACATTGTCAAAAAAATTGCGAAACACATGCTCTTGCGTAGTAATTTGCCAATGTATGGCAGTGTTTGATGGGTTGCACCTGATTAAAACTGAGTTTGAGTCAGTTTTAATAACCTACAGACGATGCCAACTTGGTTGGCGAAACGTACGTCGAGTGCAGTATAGTGTTATGTGGAAAACTACGTCACTGGAAAACTACGTCAGAAACTACTGTCGTAGAAAAACTACGACATTTTCTTCAGCCATTCTTTCACTCAATTTATTTGTTTCCTTTTTCCTTTTCTGAGGTTATCAACGCCATCATCTAGAGCACACGTGATAATAATAGATACAATAGATCACTTGAGAATATGTTTGTCATACAACTCACAACTTGTAACTAAAAAAGGGGTAACAACCAAACATTGTCAAACAAATTGCGTAACAAAGCGATGTGCAACGTTGCGTTGCACAATTGCATCATCCATACACTTGGTTAGATTTTGTTCAAACTTTAGTTACAAGTTGGGAATTGCACGGCAAACATGTCCTAAAGTTCTATTGCGTCAATTATTATAGCATGTGCCCTCGATAACGGCGATGTTACCAAAAAAACGAAAAAGAAAGCAAAGAATTTGGATGAAAGAATGGCTAAAGAAAAAGGCGACTCTTAGCCATGAGAGCTTAATTCAAGAACTACAGTTATCATCCTCACTTGATTACAAAAATTATTTGAAAATGGATTCAAATACTTTCAGAGAACTTTTGCAAATGGTGCCTCCGTATATATCTAAACAAGAGACACAATTGAGAGATGTAATATCTCCTAATCAAAGGTTGTTTGCTACTTTACGGTATCTGGTATCTGGCCTTACATACGAAGCTTTAAAATTTGAAACAGTAACTGCTGCCCAAACACTAGGTAAGATTATAATCCAGATGTGTGAAGCAATTATTAAGGTGCTGAAGAAGAACATCCAGGTTAGCCGTTCCACCAAGAAAATCGGCCGACTGAAAAATATTGCGCAGCGCAACGCGTACATACATAACACAACGCGTTGCGCAAACGTTCCCGTTGTACAAAAGATTTCAAACACTGTTGAAACTAGTCAAAAATTTGTGCAACGCATCAAACACTGCCAGACTTTGGCAAATTACTGCGCAACAGCATGTGTTTGCGCAATTTCTTTGACAATGTATGGGCCCTTTACTATGAACAAACTTTGAACAAGTGTATGAATTATGCAGATTTAAAGTGAAATCGGGCCATATAATAAATAACAAAATTCATCCATGATATATGCGCCTTCATTGGGCATTTCAAATATTTGACCAGAAAATTGAAATTGCAGCCCCCAAAATACCGTTGCCTCATTGTTGTTGTAGTCATTGTTTTAGTTTTAGTCTATCGAAATTCAACGTGGGGCATAACATTTCAGATTGCAAATTATGGTGCAGTTTGAACACTTATAGAACTGAAGGAACACACCGGTATATAATATATATACAGGTTGTTTCAGGACGATAGTCAGTTAGCTGAATCTCAGAATCTACTTGACATTATTCGTGAAAATTTGTCAGGAAGTTTTAAGAAACTTTGAATTCAATGAGAATATTTTCAACTGTGACGTACTTCCGGTTCTAAAGGAAATTCATACCAACTTTCTTATTTCAAATGGGACACCCTGTACTATACCCAACCTCAATGGTTTTTGAGAAACAATAAAAAACAAGTTAGTTTATTGTTATAAACCCTCGGTTTATTTTGCAGTAATTTCCATGGAATTTAATCATTACCCATCCTTGCTATCAACATATTTACTTTCTATACAATATTTTTTTGTTTCCTTGAATTGCTTGTGATTAGCAGACCATGAAAATTAAAACAATATGTTATATTTATCAATCTCTTAAACGTGATTTTCTTTTAATTTTCATGGCCCTCTAATAACAAGCAATTCAAGGAAATAGACAATTATTGTATAGGAAGTAAATACGTCGATATCAAGCAAATGGTAACAGATAGATCCTAATACAGACTAAAGATCACTTTATTCTCCATCACATAGAGCAGTAAAATACAGAGTGTTAAAATACTTATGGGTAGTTGAAATTAGTCAGAATCAATTATTTTTTTTTAATACCCTGTTAATAATAAAATATGAAATTACACATAATCTGAAAGCTTGATGGTCCGCCTAACCATAGCCCAAAACTTGTTATCATAAATTTCCTCATCAGTGAATGACAAGCATTTCAATAAGGTACTACAAAATCAAATTTTTAAAAAAAAATTGAGATATCTAAAAAACTATTAATTTTTCGTATAGCTGGCTCCACAATTGGCGTAGAAATCAAAAATGTAAAAAATATAGGGTATTCCATTTAAAATAAGAAAGTTGATAGCCATTTTCGGTATAACCGGAAGTGCCAGAAAAACGGGAATACTCGGGAACGGGAACTTTCTCGAAAACCCCCGTATCCAAATTTTCAAAAAAATATTTCAATGGGAAGCCCTTAAACTTTTAATGAACGGGTTAGCTGAATCACCCTGTATATATATATATATATATATATATACAGAGTGAGTTTTATGTATGGAACGCCTCAATTATCTCGGAAACGGCTTACCCGATTTTTATGAATTTTGGTTTATAAGGGTTTTGTAATATGGCCGATATTATTGTGGCATTTACATTGTTGTCAGATCTTTCGTTTTTCCGGAAATATACTGAAATTTGTTATTTCAAATGGATCACCCTATATATTTTTTGTTTTTGAAATCTCTAAGAAATTTAGAATATTTTTCATGTAATGTTCCCTATACCTAATTGCCATAATTTCGGAGTTACAGCTACATTTGCAATATCTCCGCCGAAGTTAAAATATTACATCAGGGCGGCTATGTCTGCGACAAAAACAATTTTGACGTTTTAATAAACTATTATTGTTGGTGTTTATTGAAAGTTACAATGGACCGTTTATCTGAGAAAGAACGAATTGAGATTTTAATGATATTAGGATATGGTGATGTGCGTAGAAGTCAACAGGAAACGTGTAATATCTTTAATAATTTATATCCTAATAGAAATCCCATAGGATCTTTTGAAAACATAAAGTAAAGGCGGTTACAGCTGATGCTCAAAATGTTGTCCGTTTACTTCCATACAAGCAGCCATGCGATGTTTAAAACTTTGCAGACATTTTGTAACATTCCTGACTGCTCAATTCTTCTTATCTCTGTGGTAATCCTATCTTTTAATTCCTGAATATTGGCAGGTTTGGTTTTATAAACAATATTTTTTAAGTGACCCCACAGGAAATAGTCTAAAGGATTCATGTCGGGTGATCGCGGGGGCCATTCGATAAAACCACGCCTTCCAATCCATCTTCTGGGAAACACATCGTTTAGGTATTGCCTCACGTCACGCGCATAGTGAGGTGGAGCTCCATCTTGTTGCACCCAAATATTGTTATTTGGGACATTGTTATTGTCTGAAAGTTTCAAATAATAAAATTTCTAAATTAACAGGCAATTGAGAATACTTACTTAGATTTGGAAATAACCGAGCCAACTCAGGTATACTATTATTCTGTAATAATTTTAAATACGCCGGACCATTTAAGTTTCCTTCAATGAAAGAAGGACCAATTATTTTGTCGCCTATTATTCCAGCCCATACATTAATCTTTTGTGGAAATTGGGTGTGGGATTCTCTCATCCAACGAGGATGAGAGAATTTTCATTATGGATGTTTGAGAAATATCAACTTCCCTGGATATTTGTCTAGTACTCAAGTGTGGATCTTCTAACATAACAGAAACATCTAAAGATTTGTCTTTAGTTGTTGCAGTTTTTATACGCCCTGATTTCGGTAAATCTTTTATGGCTCCAGTTTGGTTAAACTTTTTTAACAACTTACTCACAGTAGATCTTGTTATGGGATTTCTATTAGGATATAAATTATTAAAGATATTACACGTTTCCTGTTGACTTTTACGCACATCACCATATCCTAATATCATTAAAATCTCATTTCGTTCTTTCTCAGATAAACGGTCCATTGTAACTTTCAATAAACACCAACAATAATAGTTTCTTAAAACGTCAAAATTGTTTTTGTCGCAGACATAGCCGCCCTGATGTAATATTTTAACTTCGGCGGAGATATTGCAAATGTAGCTGTAACTCCGAAATTATGGCAATTAGGTATAGGGTTAAAATATTCTAAATTTCTTAGAGATTTCAAAAACAAAAAAATATATAGGGTGATCCATTTGAAATAACAAATTTCAGTATATTTCCGGAAAAACGAAAGATCTGACAACAATGTAAATGCCACAATAATATCGGCCATATTACAAAACCCTTATAAACCAAAATTCATAAAAATCGGGCAAGCCGTTTCCGAGATAATTGAGGCGTTCCATACATAAAACTCACTCTGTATATATATATATATATATATATATATATATATATATATATATATATATATATATATATATATATATATTTAATATTGGAGACAGCATCAAAGCTATATGTATTATTGTACTGACAAACCAACGTTCTACGAGATTTGTTTAATACAGGAATATACAAATTCAATTTAATTACGAAAATAATAATTACTCACTCAGACACTTTGGCATTTCGGGAATGCCCCACTGTTGTCCAACGCAGACAACATATTTATTTTCAGTGGACACCTTGTAACCCTCATTACAGCCAAACTGCAAAATGGTATTGGTGGCCACCCTTTGCGAAGGAAATCCTGGAGAATTTCCTACGATGGTCCACTGGCCAAAATCTGGATGCTCAGGAAGGGCACATCCCCTAAATAATTAACAAATTTTTAATAAAAAGGCCCATATTACCAACTTTAGGACGGTGAAACTTAGCTCAACGTATAATGCTAATGCCGCCACCTAACGTGCCTAGGTGGTATTTTCCTCGAATTTTAGTGATCTTGAATCTATTCATTAAAACTATAAATATTATATCTGCAAATGTATATAAGCCAAATAATGTTTTCAACATGAGAAGTTATCTACAAAATGCAACTGTCGGTTTTGCTACATTATCACGTCCCAAATATATACTGTTCCCCAAATAAAATTGTATTCAATTTAGAGACAAAGCCACAATATATTGTGCATGATAATTAAACAAAGATACACCCACCCAGATATCCACACACACAGACTACCTCTGATCTCTGTTATCCGCGAGATGTTTCCCACTAACAGATATTGATACCTCGGCCCACCTATGGACCGTTCTTTTTGTCTGTTAACACACACTTTGCTTTACTATCAACCCGTCCTTGTCTCCAAATTGAAGATATTTTTATTTGGGGATGCGTATATTATCAGTAAATTTATTTATCCTGGCGTCGATATAATTATCGACGCCAGCAACAGTCAACAGTCACGTCTTCACACTGATGGTTCACACGATATGAGAATGAGTTAGTGGCTGTCACAGTACTGCACACTTATACTGGAAATTATTATTGTGCAATATGAACATTCATTCTACTATTTGGTTTTGCGACTTATAGTTTAAAATTTGGATCATTTTCTGATAAGGATATAGGAACGAAGCCAGCTAGCACGGAAAAGAAGACTCTTTTATTTCATTGAACGATTACCACAAGATTGTGAGGGCTAGCGGATGGTGGACCATTAGTTCCTTTAATTTAGTATTGGTTCAATTTTAATATTATTATTGTTAGTGCTTCATGGAAACTACACACTTGAGTGCTATTATTATTAACAGTACGAGTTTGATAGTTGTGAAAGATTAGTGGTGTTTGTATCTGTTAGTATGTCCAAACGGTTTAAACCTAAAGTTGCCTCTGAGCATATACATATACAAGGTACAATAGTTCATGAGTTCGGTGGTCTGATACAATAAGAAAGAAGAGGATAAACGCTTGTATAAGGCAGTTAGACTAGGATATAACATATCCATTGGTGCCACACTAGATCTTATTTTATGAGCTACGCCTGCTGAGCAGTGAAGACGAATGTTTACACCCCCAAGGCAAAGCAGGGGTACGCTCCACTCACTACTGTACTTATTATTGTGGTTGCGATCTAACGCGACCGCCCACTTCAAGACGGTCGGTAAGTATACGATCTGCATTACCGGAGCGGAAATGTCACGCATACCCACAAAAACGTCACGCGTAACCCCAAAAACGTCACGCGTAACACCAAAAACGTCACGCGTAATCACAAAAACTGTCTGGCGCAACCGTCCCCATACCTACTACTGTGGCTATCGTGAAATAATGTGAAATATAACCAACTTTGTTTGTTCTTACTCATGTCTATCAACTTATTCTGTTCCTCTCATAACAGAATCGACCTAACTCATGTACTTTCATGTCCTATATACATAAAACATATATTGCAGCTCAGCAGTGTTCTCAGCCGAAGCTCAACTGCGTAACATCGCACCATACGGCAGAGCAGGTCAAGAACCCTAAAAAAAGAGGACTGATTAATCAGTAACAGCCAATCACATTTGTTTATCACTTATGTGATGTCAGAGCATTCCCTTTAGCAGGAGATTTAAAATATTGAAATTTAAATATCTTCTAGTAATCTGTGCACTGATCAATACAACACAAATTATCAACGTCCCTGAAGTTAGCTTCAGATTTAGATTTACTTTTAGACGAGATTCATATCTTTACAGTCGACCAAACAATTACTGCCGGACAATATAAGAAATAGAAAATTCTTAGCAATAACAAGATATACTGAGATTGAAACTTATTTTAGGCCCTAAACAACACAGTTAAGATGATTTTTTTCAAATTACATGTTAAATAAATTTGATTATTCAGTAAAATATCCATCACATAATATTTTATAGAAGTGAAAGAAAAATATGCCTGATGTTGTACACAGTTCCCGATAAGGATGAGGCGTGTCCATTATACAGCGTGTTAGAAATATGTTGGTTCAATGAAATATTCGAAACGACAGTTGAGCCTAATTTACGACTCCTAACATAATTTTTCAAAAAGGCGACATAAACAATAAATCCGACGTTGTACACTATTCTCTCATGTGTGTACCTCTTCTAAAAGATATTTAAAGAAGCCCTAATAGATGGAATTATCCCAAATAACTGTTGGGCCCGATTTATGGGCCTAAACAGAATTTTTCAAAAAGGCGACATAAAAAATAAATCCGACGTTGTACACTATTTTCTCCTGTGTGCACCTCTTCTAAAATGTGTTTAAAGTACCCCTAATAGATGAAATTATCCCAAATAACCGTTGGACCCGATTTATGGGCCTAAACAGAATTTTTCAAAAAGGCGACATAAAAAATAAATCCGACGTTGTACATTATTCTCTCATGTGTGTACCTCTTCTAAAAGATATTTAAAGAAGCCCTAATAGATGGAATTATCCCAAATAACCGTTGGGCCCGATTTATGGGCCTAAACAGAATTTTTCAAAAAGGCGACATAAAAAATAAATCCGACGTTGTACACTATTTTCTCCTGTGTGCACCTCTTCTAAAATGTGTTTAAAGTACCCCTAATAGATGAAATTATCCCAAATAACCGTTGGGCCCGATTTATGGGCCTAAACAGAATTTTTCAAAAAGGCGACATAAAAAATAAATCCGACGTTGTACACTATTCTCTCATGTGTGTACCTCTTCTAAAAAGTGTTTAAAGTGCCCCTAATAGGTGGAATTATCCCAAATAACCGTTGGGCTTGATTTATGGGCCTAAACAGAATTTTTCAAAAAGGCGACATAAAAAATAAATCCGACGTTGTACACTATTCTCTCATGTGTGTACCTCTTCTAAAATGTGTTTAAAGTGCCCCTAATAGGTGGAATTATCCCAAATAACCGTTGAGCACGATTTATAGGCCTAAACATAATTTTTCAAAAAGGCGACATAAAAAATAAATTCGACGTTGTACACTATTCTCTCATGTGTGTACCTCTTCTAAAAGATATTTAAAGAAGCCCTAATACATGGAATTATCCCAAATAACCGTTGGGCTTGATTTATGGGCCTAAACAGAATTTTTCAAAAAGGCGACATAAAAAATAAATCCGACGTTGTACACTATTCTCTCATGTGTGTACCTCTTCTAAAAGATATTTAAAGAAGCCCTAATAGATGGAATTATCCCAAATAACCGTTGGGCCCGATTTATGGGCCTAAACAGAATTTTTCAAAAAGGCGACGTAAAAAATAAATCCGATGTTGTACACTATTCTCTCATGTGTGTACCTCTTCCAAAATGTGTTTAAAGTGCCCCTGATAGATGGAATTATCCCAAATAACCGTTGGGCCCGATTTATGGGCCTAAACAGAATTTTTCAAAACGGCGACATAAAAAATAAATTCGACGTTGTACACTATTCTCTCATGTGTGTACCTCTTCTAAAATGTGTTTAAAGTGCCCCTAATAGGTGGAATTATCCCAAATAACCGTTGGGCACGATTTATAGGCCTAAACAGAATTTTTCAAAAAGGCGACATAAAAAATAAATTCGACGTTGTACACTATTCTCTCATGTGTGTATCTCTGCTAAAAGATATTTAAAAAAGCCCTAATAAATGGAATTATCCCAAATAACCGTTGGGCTTGATTTATGGGCCTAAACAGAATTTTTCAAAAAGGCGACATAAAAAATAAATCCGACGTTGTACACTATTCTCTCATGTCTGTACCTCTTCTAAAAGATATTTAAAGAAACCCTAATAGATGGAATTATCCCAAATAACCGTTGGGCCCGATTTATGGGCCTAAACAGAATTTTTCAAAAAGGGCGGCAAAAAAATAAATCCGACGTTGTACACTATTCTCTCATGTGTGTACCTCTTCTAAAATGTGTTTAAAGTACCCCTAATAGATGGAATTATCTCAAATAACCGTTGGGTCCGATTTATGGGCCTAAACAGAATTTTTCAAAAAGGCGACATAAAAAATAAATTCGACGTTGTACACTATTCTCTCATGTGTGTATCTCTTCTAAAAGATATTTAAAGAAGCCCTAATAGATGGAATTATCCCAAATAACCGTTGGGCTTGATTTATAGGCCTAAACAGAATTTTTCAAAAAGGCGACATAAAAAATAAATCCGACGTTGTACACTATTCTCTCATGTGTGTACCTCTTCTAAAATGTGTTTAAAGTGCCCCTAATAGGTGTAATTATTCCAAATAACCGTTGGGCACGATTTATAGGCCTAAACAGAATTTTTCAAAAAGGCGACATAAAAATAAATCCGACGTTGTACACTATTCTCTCATGTGTGTACCTCTTCTAAAAGATATTTAAAGAAGCCCTAATAGATGGAATTATCCCAAATAACCGTTGGGCCCGATTTATGGGCCTAAACAGAATTTTTCAAAAAGGCGACGTAAAAAATAAATCCGATGTTGTACACTATTCTCTCATGTGTGTACCTCTTCTAAAATGTGTTTAAAGTGCCCCTAATAGATGGAATTATCCCAAATAACCGTTGGGCCCGTTTTATGGGCCTAAACAGAATTTTTCAAAAAGGCGACATAAAAAATAAATTCGACGTTGTACACTATTCTCTCATGTGTGTATCTCTTCTAAAAGATATTTAAAGAAGCCCTAATAGATGGAATTATCCCAAATAACCGTTGGGCTTGATTTATAGGCCTAAACAGAATTTTTCAAAAAGGCGACATAAAAAATAAATCCGACGTTGTACACTATTCTCTCATGTGTGTACCTCTTCTAAAATGTGTTTAAAGTGCCCCTAATAGGTGTAATTATTCCAAATAACCGTTGGGCACGATTTATAGGCCTAAACAGAATTTTTCAAAAAGGCGACATAAAAATAAATCCGACGTTGTACACTATTCTCTCATGTGTGTACCTCTTCTAAAAGATATTTAAAGAAGCCCTAATAGATGGAATTATCCCAAATAACCGTTGGGCCCGATTTATGGGCCTAAACAGAATTTTTCAAAAAGGCGACGTAAAAAATAAATCCGATGTTGTACACTATTCTCTCATGTGTGTACCTCTTCTAAAATGTGTTTAAAGTGCCCCTAATAGATGGAATTATCCCAAATAACCGTTGGGCCCGTTTTATGGGCCTAAACAGAATTTTTCAAAAAGGCGACATAAAAAATAAATTCGACGTTGTACACTATTCTCTCATGTATGTATCTCTTCTAAAAGATATTTAAAGAAGCCCTAATAGATGGAATTATCCCAAATAACCGTTGGGCTTGATTTAAAGGCCTAAACAGAATTTTTCAAAAAGGCGACATAAAAAATAAATCCGATGTTATACACTATTCTCTCATGTGTGTACCTCTTCTAAAAGATATTTAAAGAAGCCCTAATAGATAGATTTATCCCAAATAACCGTTGGGCCCGATTTATGGGCCTAAACAGAATTTTTCAAAAAAGCGACATAAAAAATAAATCCGATGTTGTACACTATTCTCTCATGTGTGCACCTCTTCTAAAATGTGTTTAAAGTACCCCTAATAGATGGAATTATCCCAAATAACCGTTGCGCCCGATTTATGGGCCTAAACATATAAATCGGGCCCAACGGTTATTTGAGATAATTCCATCTATTAGGGTTACTTTAAATATCTTTTAGAAGAGGTACACACATGAGAGAATAGTGTACAACGTCGGATTTATTTTTTATGTCGCCTTTTTGAAAAATTCTGTTTAGGCCCATAAATCGGGCCCAACGGTTATTTGAGATAATTCCATCTATTAGGGGTACTTTAAACACATTTTAGAAGAGGTACACACATGAGAGAATAGTGTACAACGTCGGATTTATTTTTTTTCCGCCCTTTTTGAAAAATTCTGTTTAGGCCCATAAATCGGGCCCAACGGTTATTTGAGATAATTCCATCTATTAGGGGTACTTTAAACACATTTTAGAAGAGGTACACACATGAGAGAATAGTGTACAACGTCGGATTTATTTTTTACGTCGCCTTTTTGAAAAATTCTGTTTAGGCCCATAAATCGGGCCCAACGGTTATTTGAGATAATTCCATCTATTAGGGGTACTTTAAACACATTTTAGAAGAGGTACACACATGAGAGAATAGTGTACAACGTCGGATTTATTTTTTTTCCGCCCTTTTTGAAAAATTCTGTTTAGGCCCATAAATCGGGCCCAACGGTTATTTGAGATAATTCCATCTATTAGGGGTACTTTAAACACATTTTAGAAGAGGTACACACATGAGAGAATAGTGTACAACGTCGGATTTATTTTTTACGTCGCCTTTTTGAAAAATTCTGTTTAGGCCCATAAATCGAGCCCAACGGTTATTTGGGATAATTCCATCTATTAGGGTTTCTCTAAATATCTTTTAGAAGAGGTACACACATGAGAGAATAGTGTACAACGTCGGAATTATTTTTTTGTCGCCCTTTTTGAAAAATTCTGTTTAGGCCCATAAATCGGGCCCAACGGTTATTTGGAATAATTCCATCTATTAGGGGTACTTTAAACATATTTTAGAAGAGGTGCACACAGGAGAGAATAGTGTACAACGTCGGATTTATTTTTTATGTCGCCTTTTTGAAAAATTCTGTGTGGGCCCATAAATCAAGCCCAACGGTTATTTGGGATAATTCCATCTATTAGGGCTTCTTTAAATATTTTTTAGAAGAGGTACACACATGAGGGAATAGTGTACAACGTCGAATTTTTTTTTATGTCGCCTTTTTGAAAAATTCTGTTTAGGCCTATAAATCTTGCCCAACGGTTATTTGGGATAATTCCGCCTATTAGGGGCACTTTAAACACATTTTAGAAGAGGTACACACATGAGAGAATAGTGTACAACGTCGGATTTATTTTTTTGTCGCCCTTTTAAAAAAATTATGTTTAGGCCCATAAATCGGGCCCAACGGTTATTTGGGATAATTCCATCTATTAGGGGTACTTTAAACACATTTTAGAAGAGGTACACACATGAGAGAATAGTGTACAACGTCGGATTTATTTTTTTGCCGCCCTTTTTGAAAAATTCTGTTTAGGCCCATAAATCGGGCCCAACGGTTATTTGAGATAATTCCATCTATTAGGGTTACTTTAAATATCTTTTAGAAGAGGTACACACATGAGAGAATAGTGTACAACGTCGGATTTATTTTTTATGTCGCCTTTTTGAAAAATTCTGTTTAGGCCTATAAATCTTGCCCAACGGTTATTTGGGATAATTCCGCCTATTAGGGGCACTTTAAACACATTTTAGAAGAGGTACACACATGAGAGAATAGTGTACAACGTCGGATTTATTTTTTTGTCGCCCTTTTAAAAAAATTATGTTTAGGCCCATAAATCGGGCCCAACGGTTATTTGGGATAATTCCATCTATTAGGGGTACTTTAAACACATTTTAGAAGAGGTGCACACAGGAGAGAATAGTGTACAACGTCGGATTTATTTTTTATGTCGCCTTTTTGAAAAATTCTGTTTAGGCCCATAAATCAAGCCCAACGGTTATTTGGGATAATTCCATCTATTAGGGCTTCTTTAAATATCTTTTAGAAGAGGTACACACATGAGAGAATAGTGTACAACGTCGAATTTATTTTTTATGTCGTCTTTTTGAAAAATTCTGTTTAGGCCCATAAATCGGGCCCAACGGTTATTTGGGATAATTCCATCTATTAGGGGTATTTTAAACACATTTTAGAAGAGGTACACATATGAGAGAATAGTGTAACAACGTCGGATTAATTTTTTTTCGCCCTTTTTGAAAAATTCTGTTTAGGCCCATAAATCGGGCCCAACGGTTATTTGAGATAATTCCATCTATTAGGGTTACTTTAAATATCTTTTAGAAGAGGTACACACATGAGAGAATAGTGTACAACGTCAGATTTATTTTTTTCTCGCCCTTTTTGAAATATTCTGTTTAGGCCCATAAATCGGGCCCAACGGTTATTTGGGATAATTCCATCTATTAGGGGCACTTTAAACACATTTTAGAAGAGGTGCACACGGGAGAGAATAGTGTACAACGTCGGATTTATTTTTTATGTCGCCTTTTTGAAAAATTCTGTTTAGGCCCATAAATCGGGCCCAACGGTTATTTGGGATAATTCCATCTATTAGGGCTTCTTTAAATATCTTTTAGAAGAGGTACACACATGAGAGAATAATGTACAACGTCGGATTTATTTATTGGAAGGAGATGCCGAAAACAACTACTCCACGGGCAATATGCCCCGACTGGTGTTGCATTACATCAACATCTCCATGGATGTCGCCACATCCTTCATCAAGACCAAATACCAGACAATGACCGGTTTCGATCTTGTTATGATCTCATCAGATTGCCATAGGTATCGGAATCGATGAATGATCTGGCGACATTGATTGCCTAAGGGGCATATGTGAATGTTTGTAGTGGCGAGATACAGTGAAATACACTGCAGTGCCCTCTTTGGGTCTTTGCTACTACCTGTCTGACAATTATTGTCTAATTGATTGCCCCTTAGGCAATCAATGTCGCCAGATCATTCATCGATTCCGATACCTATGGCAATCTGATGAGATCATAACAAGATCGAAACCGGTCATTGTCTGGTATTTGGTCTTGATGAAGGATGTGGCGACATCCATGTAGATGTTGATGTAATGCAACGCCAGTCGGGGCATATTGCCCGTGGAGTAGTTGTTTTCGGCATCTCCTTCCAATAATTAAGTAGGATTGTCTTCCTCAAAGACAATAGAGGTCGCTGTAATGGCATCTGCTTTCTGCAGATCGTTATCTGTCTGTCAATTAGACAATAATTGTCAGACAGGTAGTAGCAAAGACCCAAAGAGGGCACTGCAGTGTATTTCACTGTATCTCGCCACTACAAACATTCACATATGCCCCTTAGGCAATCAATGTCGCCAGATCATTCATCGATTCCGATACCTATGGCAATCTGATGAGATCATAACAAGATCGAAACCGGTCATTGTCTGGTATTTGGTCTTGATGAAGGATGTGGCGACATCCATGGAGATGTTGATGTAATGCAACGCCAGTCGGGGCATATTGCCCGTGGAGTAGTTGTTTTCGGTATCTCCTTCCAATAATTAAGTAGGATTGTCTTCCTCAAAGACAATAGAGGTCGCTGTAATGGCATCTGCTTTCTGCAGATCGTTATCTGTCTGTCAATTAGACAATAATTGTCAGACAGGTAGTAGCAAAGACCCAAAGAGGGCACTGCAGTGTATTTCACTGTATCTCGCCACTACAAACAGTCGGATTTATTTTTTATGTCGCCTTTTCGAAAAATTCTGTTAGGAGTCGTAAATTTGGCTCAACTGTCGTTTCGAATATTTCATTGAACCAACATATTTCTAACACGCTGTATAATGGACACGCCTCATCCTTATCGGGAACTGTGTACAACATCAGGCATATTTTTCTTTCACTTCTATAAAATATTATGTGATGGATATTTTACTGAATAATCAAATTTATTTATCATGTAATTTGAAAAAATTCATCTTAACTGTGTTGTTTAGGGCCTAAAATAAGTTTCAATCTCAGTATATCTTGTTATTGCTAAGAATTTTCTATTTCTTATATTGTCCGGCAGTATTTGTTTGGTCGACTGTAAAGAAATGAATCTCGTCTAAAAGTAAATCTAAATCTGAAGCTAACTTCAGGGACGTAAATTATCACAGTTGCCAAATCGACAAACGATTCTTGCACAACGCACTTCAAATCCTAAGATATATTATATCGTAAAACACATATATAAGTAGTTTAAAATCACATTTGATTGCATTAATACAGTCTCTGAAATAATATTGGGCTGGATATTTTAACTAAATTTTACAATTGAAATTGCATATTAGTTCTCTTAATCAGATAAATTATTCAAATTTGAGAATAGAAGATCCAGTGGCGTGTTACAAGAAATATATTAAAAATGACCTTCAAATTTTTATAAATGAATTAATCAGTCCTTCTTTGTTTAGGGTTCTTGGGAGCAGGTCGTATCATGAATAGACCGCACACGTAATAACTTACACCGTGGGTTGAACGGGGATCCCTGGAGTGGGTTTAGGTGGTGGAGCTGGTGTCGGCAAGAGCGTCGGACCACAGTCCTCCTCGTCGGAGTTGTCTACGCAGTCCTTGACGTTGTTGCATTTGGCAAAGCCGTCCACACAGGCGCCGTAGTCGCACTTGAAGGTCCACCCGGGGCACTGCAGGTTCAAACAAGTCTCCTTCGTCTCGTCGGACCGGTCGTCGCAATCCGCTTTGCCGTTGCACTTGTCGTCCTGCGAGATACACTGGCCTGAGTTACACTCGAACTGATCGGATCTAAGAACAGGGAGAGAATGCTTATTTTTTTAATCATTATTACTAATTCGTTCTCATCAAACCGTTGTTCTATCGAAGATTCATTCAAAACTTGATAAAGGCGTTGAATAAATCAAAGCTTATTATAAATAATAAAGTACATGAGTTCATAATTTTTTTTAGAGCTCAACTAAAAGCTCCCATCTGCTTTGATTAATTGTCCATCAATATAAAAACTCTGATAAAGACACCTGGTCCATATACCTAATAAATATGATTATAGGCAAATTTTGCAAATTAGGTTTTGATTTTTTAGTGATTTTGGAAAAATAGAAAAACCCAAAATTCACTTTTAGCCTCTAAAACGATTTTGTAATATAAAATGAAAAAACAAAAAACACAGCCAATTTTTTCGTAAAATGTTTCCCTTCCAAAAAAGTATCTTCGTATTCACATTTTAACAACCTTATTGGATCTTTGCATACACATTTAGAAACCCTAATTTTTATGGGTAACTTGATGTGCCACATAATATGCCAAGGTCTGTAAATAGGAATTTAATATTTTTGTGCAACTGCAGAAATAAAATGTAGTGTATCATACTTTAAGTTTGACACCCTGTAGATTATTTTACTCAAAGTTTTTTCGACCCTTTAGTACCTACCTATATAAAGAACTGATGTGTTTATTATTTACTAATGTGGCTATTTGTTTTTATTATAATTTTAAATTACGTATGGCTGCTGTTGTGTAAACAATATTGCAGTTGTTACGGTTGGTTAATAATAATAATAATAATAATAATAATATCTCTACCCCTCATTCTAATCACAAGGATTAGCCCGAAAGTCTGAGACTTGTGTGGGAGAGGGGGCGGCATATTATTATTTCGCGGGCCGCATTTGCGCCTCAGGAACGACTTACGTTGGTAGGCCCTAACCACCATTCAGTGCTGGAATGAGGGAAACCTGGAAAACCTCATTAGTTAGGGGGACAAGTCAAACATCAACTGATTTTAATCTCTCACATTAACACCAAGTTGACATTCTTCCCATCCTAGGCCATCGCCAGGATGGTTGCCAAGCCATCCCTGCGAATAAGCCTTGATCTACGAGTAAACAATTTAATGAAAAATTGTTTGGCGGAGTGGGGATTAGAACCCACGACCTCTGGGTTGAGCGATCGAGACGCTACGCCCTGAGCCACCTGCTCGGCGTAACCACACTGTTGACCTCTTGATAAACTTAATATGATTAGAGAAGATCAATTCAATCAAATCAAGGTAACATTATAAAAATCTATTAAATATATCGGTGTAGTCGAATCAACCCTGAAAAAATAGTTAAATAAACCTTCTAGTAAATGCGTCAATGTGTGACATATTGTGGTGAAGGTGATACTAATAGAATTAATTCGAATTATGCAGATATAAATATTGGAGTTCCACAGGGATCAACATTAGGCCCTGGGTTAATTCTGCTACATACCAACGACACTGACACCTTGACCCCTAAAAGTTTCATTGCCATGAATCCAGTTGATAGGTACCTCAAAATATCAGGTGACGTAGCTCAATATAAATTGATGTTGGTTGGATTTAAATCATCTAGTACTCGCATAATTTAGTGTATTTTAATATTAAAAAATTAATAAAAATTTAGAATGTATAGTTACAGTCGAAATAAGTGTTTGAAGCATACTAAACATGAACTTCATACCCTGAAAACAATGTAACAGCAAGTATTTATTAAATATAACTCCTTTATCCTTACAAATGTAAGTCTATAGCTTGTTAATCTATACATTGCTTTATATTTTTAAATCTTTATAAGTTATAATGATTGTTCTGTTGATGTACGTACACTGGAGTGATAATAATACTTGCAAGTATTTCATCCAAATTTGTTAGTAAATATTTATTATTCTAGAGCAGTGATGGCGAACCTTTTTTGAGAAGTAGGTACAATTTTGTTCATTATTTTTTTAATACTAGCCCGTGGGTCACTATGTCGCTAATGCCAGTTGGAAAAGAAGGGGGAGAGTGTGGTAAAAAGGGTACTAATAATCTGGAAATTCCAAAAATTTGTTAATGATAGTTAAGCTCTTCTTTGTTCCCACTTTTAAAATCCTCTAAAAAGTGTTACGGTTGTTTTCTTTTACTTTTGCAAGTAAGGAGCAAGAAATAAAGGTCGACGTCAAAAACTTGATATCAAAATAAAATAACAACTGGCCCCACGTTGGGCGCCATTTGTTATTTTATATTTCTCTCTACCGATATAAAAATAAATTTATAAAAATCAACGCTTGATTTAAAAAGCCTTCGTGAGTCAGTGTCTGACCCGAGGGTCATAGGTTCGCCACCACTATTCTAGAGGATTAAGCAGGACCTTTTTTGAAGAATTTTGAATCCTTATCAATAAACTGTATGTATTTATTCTACCTATTATTTATACAGAGTGGGCTAACAAAAAGTTTTATCCGTATACCTTTTTTGAAGAATTTTGAATACTTATCAATAAACTATTTATTCTACCTATACAGAGAGGGTTAACAAAAAGTTTTATCCCTAGACCTTTTTTGAAGAATTTTGAATACTTATCAATAAACTATTTATTCTACCTATACAGAGTGGGTTAACAAAAAGTTTTATCCTCGATTATTTGTCAAAGGATTGGTTTTCATGGAAAATACTCAGAATATTTTTATTTGAAGGGGAAACATTTTTATATTATTGACATTTATATAGGGTGTCCCAAACAAGAGAGGTCTACCACAACTTACATTTTTTAAATATAACACCCTATGTATTTTTACAGATTTGGATAGAACCTCCTCTCACCAATACATTTTTGTAGGGTTTGATGGATATAATCAATCCATATATCATTATATATGGATTGATGGATAATCGAGCATGAAACTTTTCGTTGATTCACCGTGTATAGACAACGCTATCATCTTACGAAAAATATGAATTTTGAGAAGAAAAATGTTTTATTAACTTTTATACAATTTAGTTGTACTTACTTTGATTTGAGTATTGAGTATATTTTTATAGTATTAACGAAATACTGCATTATTCTGCATTTTTAAAGGAACTGTTTTGTGGTCGGTAATTCTACGGGTATGAGGAAATGTTATACCCACAAATGGCGTCATACCTAAATTGTATTTATATAAAAGCTTACAGAAAGCCATAAAATAATAATTAAGAAGTTTAACATATTATATTTAGTTGTTTATGATTTTATAAATCCTAAGAAATGAATACTATATACATAGATAAAATTAGATTTAAATAAGATTTAATAAATATTTTTACTATTAAAATTAGATTTTTTGACATAATTTGGAATAATGACATAATGATAAATTTGGCATATTGTCTTTAGGAATAAAGTTAAGTGAGACTTTTCACTCATCAGTTGGGTTTAACCTTTGTTTCATCTCGATAACAGAGGTTGACTTGTTTTAGTATTCTCAGAACTATTGTACAATATTCAAGCTAATTAACAACTGTTTCTGTAATCAACCTACAAGATCATATTTAAAATAATTGTTATTAATATTAATATCACTTACTTTGCACAAATGACTTAGTAAGTAACTAAGAAATTTAAATCTTATTTAAAAATTGTTAATGTAGAAATATTGTTTTTGAGAAATAAAATATCTTAACATTTAAAAGTAGGTATAGCCTACTCTTATTCTCACTTACTTGCAATTGCTGGATATATTTTTGACGCCGCTGGATTCTACGCAGTTTGCCTCGTCGGAATTATCCCTACAATCTTTTTTACCATCACACTTCTTGTCGTTGCTTATGCAAGCACCATAATCACAGGTAAACAAGTAGCCAGGACACCTAAAAGGAGACACAACTTTCATAATTTTCTCGAGGAATTGTCATTCGTCTACATTCAGTACTACAAATGCGCCAATATAACTTGAGTGAAGTTACCCATAAAAGTTAGCCATAGAAATTACTATCTGTAGCGGTGAAATAAAAATAATTCTAGTGCCGTTCCCGGTCCCGGACTAGTCATTTTGACTATATAGGACGACAAAGGGCACTTCCCTTGACCACCCAGCATGATTTTTTTTTCAAAATTTCCCATAATTAATTGTTTACAGACTTGGCCATAGAAATTGATATCTCGATCGGTACAATAAAAAAATTCTAGTGCCGCCCCCGGTCCCGGACAAGTCGTTCTGACTATATAGGACGACAAAGGGCACTTCTCTTGACCACCCAGCATAATTTTTTTTTCAAAATTTCCCATAAATAATTGTTCACAGACTTAGCCATAGAAATTACTATACTGGTCAATAAAATAAAAAAAATTCTAGTGCCGCTCCCGGTCCCGGACAAGTCGTTCCAACTATATAGGACAATAAAGGGCACTTCCCTTGACTACCCAGCGTAATTTTTTTTCAAAATTTCCCATAAATAATTGTCCACAGACGTAGCCATAGAAATTACTATACTGGTCGATAAAATAAAAAAAATTGTAGTGCCGCTCCCGGTCCCGGACAAGTCGTTCTGAGTATATAGGACGACAAAGGGCACTTCCCTTGACCACCCAGCATGATTTTTTTTTCAAAATTTCCCATAATTAATTGTTTACAGACTTACCCATAGAAATTGATATCTCGATCGGTTCAATAAAAAAAATTGTAGTGCCGTCCCCAGTTCCAGACAAGTCGTTCTGACTATATAGGACGACAAAGGGCACTTCCCTTGATCACCCAGCATGATTTTTTTTCTAAAATTTCCCATAAATAATTGTCCATAGACTTAGCCATAGAAATTACTATACTGGTCGGTAAAATAAAAAAAATTGTAGTCCCGCCCCCAGTCACGGACAAGTCGTTCTGAGTATATGGGACGACAAAGGGCACTTCCCTTGACCACCCAGCATGATTTTTTTTCCAAAATTTCCCATAATTAATTGTTTACAGACTTACCCATAGAAATTGATATCTCGATCGGTTCAATAAGAAAAATTGTAGTGCCGTCCCCAGTTCCGGACAAGTCGTTCTGACTATATAGGACGACAAAGGGCACTTCCCTTGATCACCCAGCATGATTTTTTTTCTAAAATTTCCCATAAATAATTGTCCACAGACTTAGCCATAGAAATTACTATACTGGTCGATAAAATAAAAAAAATTGTAGTCCCGCCCCCAGTCACGCACAAGTCGTTCTGAGTATATGAGACGACAAAGGGCACTTCCCTTGACCACCCAGCATGATTTTTTTTCCAAAATTTCCCATAATTAATTGTTTACAGACTTACCCATAGAAATTGATATCTCGATCGGTTCAATAAAAAAAATTGTAGTGCCGTCCCCAGTTCCGGACAAGTCGTTCTGACTATATAGGACGACAAAGGGCACTTCCCTTGATCACCCAGCATGATTTTTTTTTCTAAAATTTTCCATAAATAATTGTCCACAGACTTAGCCATAGAAATTACTATACTGGTCGATAAAATAAAAAAATTGTAGCCCCGCCCCCAGTCACGGACAAGTCGTTCTGAGTATATGGGACGACAAAGGGCACTTCCCTTGACCACCCAGCATATTTTTTTTCCCAAAATTTCCCATAATTAATTATTTATAGACTTAGCCATAGAAATTGATATCTCGTTCGGTTCAATAAAAAAAATTGTAGTCCCGCCTCCGGTTCCGGACAAGTCGTTCTGACTTTAGAGGACGACAAAGGGCACTTCCCTTGACCACCCAGCATGATTTTTTTTCCAAAATTTCCCATAAATAATTGTCCACAGACTTAGCCATAGAAATTACTATACTGGTCACAATTTTTTTTATTGAACCGATCGAGATATCAATTTCTATGGCTAAGTCTGTAAACAATTAATTATGGGAAATTTTGAAAAAAAAATTATGCTGGGTGATCAAGGGAAGTGCCCTTTGTCATCCTATATAGTCAGAACGACTTGTCCGGGACTGGGGACGGCACTACAATTTTTTTTATTGAACCGATCGAGATATCAATTTCTATGGCTAAGTCTGTAAAAAATTAATTGTGGGAAATTTTGAAAAAAAAATCATGCTGGGTGGTCAAGGGAAGTGCCCTTTGTCGTCCTATATGCTCAGAACGACTTGTCCGGGACTGGGGACGGGACTACAATTTTTTTTATTGAACCGATCGAGATATCAATTTCTATGGCTAAGTCTGTAAACAATTAATTATGGAAAATTTTGAAAAAAAAATCATGCTGGGTGGTCAAGGGAAGTGCCCTTTGTCGTCCTATATACTCAGAACGACTTGTCCGGGACCGGGAGCGGCACTACAATTTTTTTTATTTTATCGACCAGTATAGTAATTTCTATGGCTAAGTCTGTGGACAATTATTTATGGGAAATTTTGAAAAAAAATTAGGCTGGGTAGTCAAGGGAAGTGCCCTTTATTGTCCTATATAGTTGGAACGACTTGTCCGGGACCGGGAGCGGCACTAGAATTTTTTTTATTTTATCGACCAGTATAGTAATTTCTATGGCTAAGTCTGTGAACAATTATTTATGGAAAATTTAAAAAAAAAAATTATGCTGGGTGGTCACGGGAAATGCCCTTTGTCGTCCTATATAGTCAGAACGACTTGTCCGGGACCGGGGGCGGCACTAGAATTTTTTTATTGTACCGATCGAGATATCAATTTCTATGGCTAAGTCTGTAAACAATTAATTATGGGAAATTAAAAAAAAAAATCACGCTGGGTGGTCAAGGGAAGTGCCCTTTGTCGTCCTATATAGTCAGAACGACTTGTCCAGGACCGGGGGCGGCACTAGAATTTTTTTATTGCACCGATCGAGATATCAATTTCTATGGCTAAGTCTGTGGACAATTATTTATGGGAAATTTTGAAAAAAAAACATGCTGAGTGGTCAAAGGAAGTGCCCTTTGTCGTCCTATATAGTCAGAACGACTTGTCCAGAACCGGGGGCGGCACTAGAATTTTTTTATTGCACCGATCGAGATATCAATTTCTATGGCTAAGTCTGTGGACAATTATTTATGGGAAATTTTGAAAAAAAAACATGCTGAGTGGTCAAGGGAAGTGCCCTTTTTCGTGCTATATAGTCAGAACGACTTGTCCGGGACCGGGGGCGGCACTAGAATTTTTTTATTGCACCGATCGAGATATCAATTTCTATGGCTAAGTCGGTGGACAATTATTTATGGGAAATTTTGAAAAAAAAAACATGCTGAGTGGTCAAGGGAAGTGCCCTTTGTCGTCCTATATAGTCAGAACGACTTGTCCGGGACCGGGGGCGGCACTAGAATTTTTTTATTGTACCGATCGAGATATCAATTTCTATGGCTAAGTCTGTGGACAATTATTTATGGGAAATTTTGAAAAAAAAACATGCTGAGTTGTCAAGGGAAGTGCCCTTTGTCGTCCTATATAGTCAGAACGACTTGTCCGGGACCGGGGGCGGCACTAGAATTTTTTTATTGTACCGATCGAGATATCAATTTCTATGGCTAAGTCTGTAAACAATTAATTATGGGAAATTTTGGAAAAAAATCATGCTGGGTGGTCAAGGGAAGTGCCCTTTGTCGTCCTATATAGTCAGAACGACTTGTCCAGAACCGGGGGCGGCACTAGAATTTTTTTATTGCACCGATCGAGATATCAATTTCTATGGCTAAGTCTGTGGACAATTATTTATGGGAAATTTTGAAAAAAAACATGCTGAGTGGTCAAGGGAAGTGCCCTTTGTTGTCCTATATAGTCAGAACGACTTGTCCGGGACCGGGGGCGGCACTAGAATTTTTTTATTGTACCGATCGAGATATCAATTTCTATGGCTAAGTCTGTAAACAATTAATTATGGTAAATTAAAAAAAAAATCATGCTGGGTGGTCAATGGAAGTGCCCTTTGTTGTCCTATATAGTCAGAACGACTTGTCCGGGACCGAGGGGCGGCACTAGCATTTTTTATTGTACCGATCGAGATATCAATTTCTATGGCTAAGTCTGTAAACAATTAATTATGGGAAATTTTGGAAAAAAATCATGCTGGGTGGTCAAGGGAAGTGCCCTTTGTCGTCCTATATAGTCAGAACGACTTGTCCAGGACCGGGGGCGGCACTAGAATTTTTTTATTGCACCGATCGAGATATCAATTTCTATGGCTACGTCTGTGGACAATTATTTATGGGAAATTTTGAAAAAAAAACATGCTGAGTGGTCAAGGGAAGTGCCCTTTTTCGTGCTATATAGTCAGAACGACTTGTCCGGGACCGGGGGCGGCACTAGAATTTTTTTATTGCACCGATCGAGATATCAATTTCTATGGCTAAGTCGGTGGACAATTATTTATGGGAAATTTTGAAAAAAAAAACATACTGAGTGGTCAAGGGAAGTGCCCTTTGTCGTCCTATATAGTCAGAACGACTTGTCCGGGACCGGGGGCGGCACTAGAATTTTTTTATTGTACCGATCGAGATATCAATTTCTATGGCTAAGTCTGTGGACAATTATTTATGGGAAATTTTGAAAAAAAAACATGCTGAGTTGTCAAGGGAAGTGCCCTTTGTCGTCCTATATAGTCAGAACGACTTGTCCGGGACCGGGGGCGGCACTAGAATTTTTTTATTGTACCGATCGAGATATCAATTTCTATGGCTAAGTCTGTAAACAATTAATTATGGGAAATTTTGGAAAAAAATCATGCTGGGTGGTCAAGGGAAGTGCCCTTTGTCGTCCTATATAGTCAGAACGACTTGTCCAGAACCGGGGGCGGCACTAGAATTTTTTTATTGCACCGATCGAGATATCAATTTCTATGGCTAAGTCTGTGGACAATTATTTATGGGAAATTTTGAAAAAAAACATGCTGAGTGGTCAAGGGAAGTGCCCTTTGTTGTCCTATATAGTCAGAACGACTTGTCCGGGACCGGGGGCGGCACTAGAATTTTTTTATTGTACCGATCGAGATATCAATTTCTATGGCTAAGTCTGTAAACAATTAATTATGGGAAATTAAAAAAAAAATCATGCTGGGTGGTCAATGGAAGTGCCCTTTGTTGTCCTATATAGTCAGAACGACTTGTCCGGGACCGAGGGGCGGCACTAGCATTTTTTATTGTACCGATCGAGATATCAATTTCTATGGCTAAGTCTGTAAACAATTAATTATGGGAAATTTTGGAAAAAAATCATGCTGGGTGGTCAAGGGAAGTGCCCTTTGTCGTCCTATATAGTCAGAACGACTTGTCCAGGACCGGGGGCGGCACTAGAATTTTTTTATTGCACCGATCGAGATATCAATTTCTATGGCTACGTCTGTGGACAATTATTTATGGGAAATTTTGAAAAAAAAAACATGCTGAGTGGTCAAGGGAAGTGCCCTTTGCCGTCCTATATAGTCAGAACGACTTGTCCGGGACCGGGGGCGGCACTAGAATTTTTTTATTGTACTGATCGAGATATCAATTTCTATGGCCAAGTCTATAAACAATTAATTATAAAAAATTTTGAAAAAAAAATTATGCTGGGTGGTCAAGGGAGGTGCCCTTTGTCGTCCTATATAGTCAGAATGACTTGTCCGGGACCGGGAACGGCACTAGAATTATTTTTATTTCACCGCTACAGATAGTAATTTCTATGGCTAACTTTTATGGGTAACTTCACTCAAGTGCCAATATACGGATTCCCAAATAAAATTATGTTCATTCTGGAGACAAGGAGGGGTCGATAATAAGTAGTATGTATTAAACAGAGAAAGAGAACGGTGCATGGGTTAGCCGAGGCCACGGTATTAGACTAAACGGTTAGATTTTTCAGCAAAAGCAAGAGAGGAAAAATGATGTATGACGTCACAATGGACCGTCTTCTGTCGATAACCATTACTTTTTGGATGATACTAGACAAGTTGTTGGCTGTTATAGTTGAATTTATTTCTTCAATAAAAAAACCAAAGGAAATCTTTTTATCCTTTTATTTTTGGAGGACTTTCAGCTCATTTTTTTACATTGATACCTCGTCCGACGTTTCGTCCGAGTTTTCGGATTTCTTCACAGGTTACTTAAATACTGAAAATAATGTTTTTACATGAATAATTAAAAAGAAACCAAAAACCAAATCAAACCAAAAGAGTGTTTTCTTACCTACTAGATTACTAGAATCTTTCTAGTAGGTAAGAAAACACTCTTTTGGATAAATTAAATATTCTGTCACTAATCTAATTTAATTATTCATGTAAAAACATTATTTTTAGTATTTAAGTAACCTGTTAAGAAGTCCGAAAACTCGGACGAAACGTCGGAGAAGGTATCAATGTAAAAAAATGAGCTGAAAGTCCTCCAAAAATAAAAGGATAAAAAGATTTCCTTTGTTTTTTTTTATTGAAGAAATAAATTACTTTTTGGTATCGTTTATTTCCTGTTTTTAGTTTTTTACCTAGTGTTTGGCTGCTTTGCGTTGTATTTTTTTGTGTTATGGGAAGAATTAGGTATAAACAATATTTTTCAAATCCATTAAAAATTTATAGACAATAAACTGTTCTTCTACAAGGTTACTTAGAGATCTCACAGTAAGTACCTATGTACATGTTATTATACAGGCTGTTAGAAGCTTGACTGCCATTATTTTAACAGGCGATAGTATACATCAAAATAAACAAAAAAATTCTATATAACATGGGTCCAAAACTCAACCATTTTCGAGAAAAAAATTATCAAAATATCCGATTTAACATGCAAAACTTCAGTTATTTACGGAATCTGTACGTAATTGTCTGCATAAAATATTATGAAATAGAATTTTTACAACTATGAATTTATTTACTTTTAGTTTTAGTAGAATAACTTTTTTCTTGATCAATAAAATTCGATAAATTACATATCGCGCAATATGACAACAACGCAAATAAATCGTAACTAGCATTTGACTAGCTGCCGGACATCAGTGATTAAACAAGTTAGTGTTTGAAATTCGTATCTGTTATCGAGAATTGTGAAACTTGGATTCGGAGATGTCGTGGGTATATTGAAAACAACAGTGAACATTTTGAACATTTGCTGTAGTTTATTGTGTACCTAGTTATCCATTAAAAAATGAATGTATTTTGATGTTCGGTGAGTGTCTACATTCTTGTTTTTAATACTTATGAATTATGTACATTCTTGTTTTTAATACTTATGAAAGAAGACACGTCGTACTTATGTGCGACGTGTCTTCTTAGATTTTTTGTTGCATGTTTTTCAAATTCATATAATGTATTAAAGTTATGTTCCTGTTATAAACGTTTACAAATTACATCTTCATATTTAAAAATTCATTATTCATTAATTATTGCACGATTCTATTTAAACATTAAATCCACAATGATTATCATCATCTAAATGTCTTCACTTAATTATTCACGACTTTTATTGTTTACATTTGGATTTTTTGTCATCCACTTGAAAAACAAGTTGCCGCGCGCGCTGGCCAGCTAAGCTCTCAGCTGTTTAAGAAAGGTCCAGTGTATTCGACACTATTGCCAAATTGTAATAAAATTCTTTGATGTTATTACTCAACGTATTTTAAAAACGATTTAACTTACGCTTATGTAATATACAACTTTCATGTTCATTTGTGATTCATCTATCTTGCTATGCTGAACTAATGGCAGTTAAAGCCCTAACAGGCTGTATACGCAAAATTATGCAGTTATCTTTTATTATATTTACAAGTTTATTTATGAAGTATTTGGGGTTTAGTGCACTAGGCCTTTTTATTTTACATATATATAAACTAAAGCTCGGTACATACACACTATTGTAGGTACCTTACGTCTTACCCGTTAAGTTAAAACTTATATTAGGTAAAACATTATTATTAACATATTATTAACGTTATTTCGGATTTTACAATAATTGCTAAATGTATACTTATAATAAAAACTTATAACTTAAATAACACCATTATTTTTTTGTGTGGTTGACATTAGACTGGAATATTTATTTTTGATGTCTGGTATCATTAGGACCCCTCTAAATTTGAATTTTGGTCAGTTTTTTTTAATAAACAGCTGACCACATCGAGAAAAATACTAATTGACAGTGATTTTTGAAAAATGTGTTCAATGTTTTTTAAGTTAAATACTATTTATAGTTTATGTTCTAAGTTGCAATTTACATACACAGAAAATAATATGTATCTGTATGAACGTATAAAACTAAAGGTACTGTTAGAGGAAAAGTAAAATAGAACTGCATATAATAACCCTAAGTACCTTATAAATTCGTCTTTTTGCACTTACGTAATTGAATTAAATGCACATATAACAAAATACTACATAACCTAAATCGGTATAAAACCCAAAACTTATTAAATTTTTAATGATTTCATCAATAAATTCATGTATTACCTTCTGTAATACTACTTACTTCATAGTTTTCTCCAAAATAAAGAAAATGTTTTTAAATAATAAATAATATGTTATTTTGGATTTTACAATTGTTAAGTGTATTCTTGTAATAAAGCTTTATAACTTAAATAACGCAATAATTATTTTCCTTTGTTGTGTCGTTGGCATAAGAGTTGAATATTGATTGACCTGTCTCTAAATTCGAATTTACAGAATTTTTAATAAAGAATTGACTACGTTAAGAAATATAGTGTTGATTGTAATAGAATAGTTGATGTAAGCAAATTAGTTTTTAGTTTCGACCTAAAAATTTGACAATACAATTATCCTTACTTTAACTGAAACCATATCTAGAACTACTTATGTAATTGAATTAAATATGTATATAACAAAATACTATATAACCTAAATAACCATAAAAACCAAATCTTATTAAATTTTTAATGATTTCCAACAGTAAATCCATGTATTGCCTTTTATAATACCAGTTATTTCATTGTTTTCTCCAAAATATTACATCATTTACTAGGTTTCATATACTTTCCGGTCTATGTGACCTGAAATCACGCAAAGTGATTTCATTGGTTGGAACCTGAAGGATCATACCATTCTAGTTTATATACCGTGAGCCGAGGTATCAATATCTAAGGGTGGGAGACGTGACACGGGTGACAGAGGTCATAGGTGTGGCCACAGAGGTAACTGGCTAATATCTTGGGGTTTTGTACCCAAATTAAATATTTTTATTTGGTCACCTGTATATAAGATATGAAGAATAGCTGCTCCTCCTCCTTAGCCTATGTAGTTCAAAATGTGTTACACTTTATTATCATATGTTATGATAGTGTATTGTTCACGACAGACGTACTATGAGAACTTATGTTGCATTTTAAAAACATTGTCCGATTTCTTTTGCAATATTAGGAAATTTATTCGGAACAGGATACTCGATCGCTATTTATTTTCATCATTCCCTAAGCGAGTGCAATTTAAATTTGCGTAAAGCACCAAAAATTGCATTTAAAAATACTTAAAAATCACAAACTTTTAAGGGTCCCCCAAACCAACGCGGATAATCGCAGCACCCACGGAAGTGGGTGCTCGCTCCGCTTGCTATTCGCATCATATTGTTTCCATTGCGTTAAATATGTACGTTCACACCATAGACTTTATAAATCTATGGTTCACACCAACACGATTTTTTTCGTTTAGACTGCGAATTGTCTGCGTTTATTTCGTACGGAGTTTTTGTTCGCAATCGGCTGCGTTTTTTCTCGGATCCGTAGTAGTTTCGCAGTCTCTTAACTAAGAAAGTAATTAATAAAATGGAAAAAATCATTGAATTAGTGCGAAAGTATCCTATATTAAACGACCTTTCTCATGACGATTACAAAAATATTCGAAAAAAGTAACAAAAATATAACAGATTCTCGTCTTTTCGTAATTGCGGCATTAATGTATGAAATTCCCTATATTGTCGTCTTTTTTTTATTAACATCGTGAACCCATTTTCTTTTCTTCTTAAGGTTAGATACATAATATGATCAACACATTTATTTTTAAAGAATAATAATAATTTTACCTGGTACGTCTTCTTCCAATGCAAGCAACACAAATGCTTCTTCTTCATCCGATGATGTACATATTTTTGTATGATAGGTAAGTATGTAAGTACAAGTACAAATTGTTTATTTTTCGTTTTCAGCAATAGCAATCAACCTTTTCGATACTGAAAATATGACGCATATGATGCGATTATATTCGCTTTGGTGTGGGGTTGTCTGCGGATTCCGCCACGAATTTCGCTGCGAATAATTCGCGTTGGTTTGGGGGAGCCTTTTTAACCACTTCTGATCCGATAGACGTGACCCTAACTTAACTTTTGTAATAAAAATATGATACTTTGCATATTTTTATATATTTGCATAAGACAGTTTCCCACAAAGGCACTACCATAGGATTTGATAAGTCAGTCCATCTCGTATGGTACTGGTTAATTGAACAATTAGTTTGAGTATTACAGTTGATCATAAATTATTCCGGGCAACATTAAGCAGATTTTGAGATAATAATATCAGTTTTATGTATATCTGTCTTTTCTGATAGAAAGTTGGTAGTAATTTTATAATATAGGTATCGATCTAACTCTGCACATTTTCCAAACAAGAGACCTCCAGTGGCACTCAATTTTTTTACATATATTATTGAAGGGTTTATAATAATCACAATATTATTTTAGTTTGAATAATGTATAGATTTCTTTAAATTTTTAATAATGGAAATATATGAATTATAAGGAAAACTTACGTTATATCTTTGCAATCGTTGAATTCATCACTGCCATCTCTACAATCGACTTTTCCATCGCACCTTTTCTCCACTTCCAAGCATTCTCCTGTCGCTGAGCATTTAAATCTATAAATTTAAAATCAATCAATTAAATAAATTAAATCTGCTAGTAAAAGTGATATTAAAGGTAGTTAAAGACTACAATATAATATAGCGCACATAACAAAAATTAGAAATTGAGCAATATCTTACAAGTGACATAGCTTTATATACATGTGCACCAATTATAAAAGGTTGGCAAATGTGGATGTGTTTATAGATCCGAACAGTTTATAGAGATATTCATAACTGTAAAAGATGGGGCATAATCGATGTCTTTTTTGTGACATCTTCATTAGTCAAATCTTTCGTTTACAAAACTACCTTTTTTAGTATGTTAGTGGTGGTGAGAAACACAACCTCTACCCTCTTTTGGTAGTGCCCTCTTTTGGTCTTTGCTGCTATCCGTCTGACAATTGTTGTCTGATTGACAGATAGATAGCGATCTACTTTTCCGTAGGTGCCATTATAGCAGTTGTCCTTGAGGAAAACAGTTCTACTTATTTATTTGAAGGAGATACCGAAAACAATTACTCCAGGGACTATGTGCCGCGCTGATGTTATTACTCTAGCATCTCCATGAAAGTCGCCACATCTTTCATTGATACCAACCAGCAGACACTGACCGGTTTCGCTCTTATGATATGCTTGTCGGATTCGAATGGAAGTGAAGAATTTGATAATAATGATGAAATTGACAAGCATTTTACCTATATTTGTCCACAAATTAAAGGAACATAAATTCATTTTTAATAAATCACAAAATCCTGACGTGTGTGCAGTCTATCACACCGATGGCAGTTGGCTCTCTGACCACAACCGTTTAACTTCCACAAAATCTTCAGCGCTTCTAGGAAATCTAAAGAAAATATTTACATGCATTACAGAAGTGGATGTCTTTCAGACAGTAGTTTACTGAACACCAAGTTCTTCAACTACAGAATTTTGAAAGCCCAGATCCGACAACTGGTGCAGAAAGACTTATTTATAGGTAGAGTTGCCAACTCGGAAGAGAGCTAAAGGAGGACACTAAGATTTTTTTTAGCGCTTAAAAAATATATGATTGCTTAATAATATTAATTGTACTTAATCTATACCGATTTACGATATATAAATTTCTCAGTAATCAGGAAAAACAGCAAATACTTTTTTACAAAACATGTATTAATAAAATAATAAAACAACAAAAATAAACTTTTCTGAAAAATAACAAAAAATAAACTCAATAAAAAACACATAACATTTTAAATATAAAAACAGGATTTTTAGAATTTTAGAACATTTTAGCGTAAAGGAGAACAAACTGCGTCCTCCGATGTACCTGCGGAGGACGGAGGACGTTTTGATCCAAAGGAGGACTGACCTCCTGGCTGGAGGACGGTTGGCAACTCTATTTATAGGTGATAGTGCACCCACCCTCTCGCCTTTCACCACTATCAGTCAAAAAATAATTTGCTAACCACTCAATATGTTCGCGGTCAAATCGATATAACTTTCTGAAATCGTCTCTGTAATTTTTACGTACACTCTATATTTATTTTTCTTTTACGCACATTTATATAATATTCAGCCATAATTAAAGAAGCTCAAATAAATAAGGACTCACGTATATGCCGCAAAGAACCAAACTTGACTGATCAAGCAAATGATGCAGGGGTCGACCTACCTTCAAAATTTGGAAGCAATTGCCACACTAGAAAAAGCAATTCCTTAATTTATTCTTCACATTGTAAGCATAAGTAAGCAATTGTTTCTATTTTTCAAGAAAAAGCTATGACTAGGAGCAATTTCTGCACTTTCATTATATTCTGCCTATGCAGAGTTCCTTGTTTAGGGGAATTATTTCCAGGTAAGGGGTTATTTTTCCCTAAATTGATTGGACTATTATGGCAAAAAGTTCATTATTCCTGAAGCAAACAAAGTACCTACAGATAATAAAATAAAAAAATAGCTTTACCTGTTTAGGAGTTATTTTGAAATAAGAAAATTCTAGTGAAAAATTTACGCTTCTAGCTACATTATCTTTTAACTATAAGAAGATGTTGTAAAGTTAAATGTTACATTTTAATTGTCAATTTTGTGTTTTGAATTTTTTTGAAGATACATGAACTAGTGGCGTTCGGTAATTACCTCAGATTGATCTTTTTAGTCCGTATCGTTCATCAATTACATCTAGAGGTAGAGGAGGTAAATCTTGATCGTTCAGAAATTAAATCAGATCGATCAGAGCAAGATCTGTTTGCTCCAAGCATTTCGGCCGAGGAGAAAGATTAATCTGACTTTTTGAAGTTGTAGTTGGTAATTTTGTAGTGTAATTTTCCTAAGAAGTCTTCAAATGTTTCAGCAGACATTCTAAAACGTTCTTTAAATTGCCTGGCAGAAAAAAAATTGGCACAGTTTCTTCAGCGAAGTTTTAATTTTTTTTTCTAAACAATTTGTAGGCAACTACATTCTTCATCTTCATCTTCAAAAATTATTTCATATCCTTGGACTGCATTTAAAATGGTTGAGTGTACAATATTCATTATTGAAGTAATTCGAAATAGAATATAAACAAACCGTCAACCAAGTCAAAACAGAAAAGGTGAGGTTATATTTTGCCTTATGCAATCATTGTAATCGATTTCGTTCATTTATTTTCTATTTGTCCGTTTCATCTGGAATCACGTGACTGTAATCTCGTCGCATCCGTGAGAGTGAGCATATTACCGAACGCAACTATTATATCATAATTTTCGACGGTGCTAAAACACAAGTCAGAATGTTGCTTTTCAAATAGACAAACATAACGAGTAGCGCTATTATTCAGACGGGTTTTGCCTTCTCGTCCTAACAGGGAAGGATGGAAGGATAAATATGCCACTACACATGTAGAGCCTCAGATCAGCAATCAGCGTAATACCCTTTTTTTTGTACTACCCATTGCTTTACATTACATGGTCATAATAAACAGAAGCAAAAGACTAGTTGAGTAAAGCGCAAAAACTCCTAAACATTAATTAGGTATTCAACCTAAAAAATATAACAACTACTTTAGTGATATTTTAGTAATGAAATTATGCAAATATTATGATCCGATGAGTTTATATTTTCCTTGTTATCTGCTATAACCTGGTATTCAAAGGAATAACTTCCTTATTTAATAGAATATTTCGTAAACACAGTTTATTTGTGCTATTATTTACAGCACAGAGGAACAATAAACATTAAAAATTTCAAAAAAATATTTTTTGAAATTTTTAATGTCAATTCTTGGACACAAAAAATTATAATTAGAAAATTATAAAGAAAATAATGTTTGAAGTTATTTCAAAATATGCCGTTATAATTCACAACTGGGAAGTGCAAGGAGCACTATATTAATTGATTCCAACATATTCTTTCAAATAATAAAGTTATTCCTTTGGATATATAGGTTAAAGATAACAAGAATAATATAAGCATAATTTATCATAATGTTTGAATCACTTCATTATAATAATAATAATAATAATAATAATAATAATAATAATTAATAAGAAGAAGAAGAATTTTATTTCTCACATATTTAAGTACGCCCACTTACAAGAAATATCCATAAAAGAAGTATCAATTAGTAATATATGTACCTTAGTTAATTTTTTTTTGTCTGTATCTAAATAAACATGTAAACAGTTAAAGAAACCGTTAAATAATATAAAAATATACCACTATCCTGTATTTTGTTGAAAATAAAAAAAATAGCTCGTACTATGTTTTCATTGAATTAATTTTAATAAAATTAGGCCTGTGGTGGCCTAGACCTACTCTTTCTTATGATTTTGTCTTCATAACTCTTGCATATCCTACTTTTTCATGAATTGACTAAGTTTTCCTTGAGCGGCTACCAGTTTTGAACAAAAAAGTAGCTTTTGTTACACAGCTCTAAAATCAACCATTTTCGAGTAAATTGAGTGTAAAGTACCGACTGCATTCCTTTATGCAGAAAAATACATGCAAAGGAAGTCATAAGGAAGAGTAGGCCTAGGCCACCACAGGTGTCAGAGTTAAACAAATACCATGTAGTTTTAATGACCTTTAATAGATGTACACGTCAACCAAAAATTACCTAACGGTTTTTAAGTTATGGCGGAAAATTGTTTTTTCCAAGATAACACCCTGTAACTCGTTAGACGTGCTTCAGAGACATTTTTTTTATAAGAATTTTATTCTTATTTTGGTCTGGTCCACCCGTTGGTAAATTTTTGAGCGCTCACACTGGGACACCCGGTATATGAGCATGCGGTACTCTACGGTGATCGAGTTAAAATCATGTATGCAAATTGTACACCGTAGATAATAATAATATGGATGACATACTTGAAATGGGAATCTTGAAAATGGTGCCTATAACCTAAGAAATATGTTGATAATTATGGAATTATTCTATTGTTTTATGAAAATGGCTTTAGAGTTGTCACGTTTTTTTATTTTTTCAATCAGGTGTACTTATATACATACTATGTCACCTCTACCACCGCCCATCTTTTATCGCCTCCAAAAAGTATACCAGGAATACAAAACAATGCATTTTTTGTATCAAACCCACAAATCCACTTTTTTCTTAAGTAAATTTCTCTGTTCAACTGGCGTGTTTATATTTTTCCCGGACTAACATCTGCCGTTTCAATAGAAATGCCCGACAAATTTCAATATTTATTTTTTCATTGAATTTTTTACTCGTAAGTGTATTCCAAACAATTTTACATAAAAACACTCGTATTATAGGCAAATTAACTGCAAGTACTACGACCGATGCAGAAAATTTGCAATGCCTGGGCTATTAGAGGGGAGGTGAGGGAAAGAGCGCAGGGTTCGAAAGCAGTGCACAGAACTGCCTCTTGCGGACCAGTTAAACAATGTAAAGGATACTGCGACAGCGATTAGAAAATTCGTCTGATCTATTGTATTGGCTTTGTCGATATTGTAAGTTGTAAAATTTCTGGCATAATATCATAATATTTTAACGTTTCGCATTGTTGCATTTCGTGCACATCCACACATGCTTTTATCAAATTTTTATTTTTAAACGACCAACTTATTTTGAGAATGGTTTCTAAAAAAAATAATAATAGATTATACCTAGTTTGCTGCAACCAGCTGCAACTCTATTAAAAATTATGTTTAAATTCCTAAAACATACTGATGAAACTTAGTTAATTTATGGAATATTTATTTTTATTTCATGTTATGCAGAAATTCTTGATACTATACTTGGATTATTTATTTTTAATACTTCTGGTCTTATGGTTTTATTATTTTACAGGCGGTAATCCCACAAAAATTATGATAAATTGTAAAGCTGCACCACAAATCAGACATTAATCAGTTCCTCATCTATTGCTCTGCCTATTCCAATATCTTCTCGTTCGTCCTTCTGGATTATTTCATTTCAGAAATAAACTTATGGCTAAATTCACATAAATTGTGTCAAAACAATTTTGGGAAAGAAACTCGGATAACTCAACGCGGTACGAACACACTTCATAGTTTCAACACGGTCCCGCAACTGAAAATCGAAAACCCTTTGGAACATTTTCCATTAATGATAAAACGTGACTTTTTATACCATACAACGAAATGTTTACGATATCTATTGTCATGAAAACTACTATAAAGTCTCGTCTGCTGTCATAAAACTAGTTATCGTGACACGACTTTGTTGCAGCAAAATGTAATATTTTGATTTTTATGGATATTATCAAAGTAATGTCTAGGTATTATTGGAGAACAGTGACAGGCAGTATACCGAGTGATACTGATTTTCGGGCTAACTGTGCGGGGCATCTTGTTTTTTTTTTCTTCAACTTTAGCATGATTATTCTTTTGAGATTAAAATTCGACCTTTTTTGTCTATAAATCGCTTATGCATATGGAAAAACTTATTTTGTAAATTATAAATTCAAATCCAACATAAATCCCAGGGTCCCAAGTAAATAAATTCAAGTCCTACTATTGAAAACTATGGAATACTATGAATAAGTCTTTTTAATTTTTGATAGCTATTATCTCATATCCTGCATCTTATTTAGCACATGTCCAATTGTCTTTTCCTTGCTAAAGACCTGCATCCAATGATATTTTCATTTTGTCAGATTTTTTTGCATAATAAAGCAGATTTAATTTTGCATACAAATTTTGAAATGCCAACCTGAATGTTGGGTAAGTAGGTATATAAAAAAATCAAATCTGTGCTTAAGGAATACATATAGATAGATATATTTTATTGCGGTAAATTAGGCATCCTAATATACAGTCTGTCCATAAAGTAACCCCCCCTGCTAACTTTTGAACGAATCGAGTTAGAGAGTTTTAACAAAATACAGGGTGAATCACGTAAAATGAAGTTGATTTTGACGATAAATTCAATTCTTCAAATTCAAAGATGGCGCCACGGGCGCTGTCAACTCCATTTTTTTAAATGGCAAAGTGGGCCGTGTTGCACCTCATTTAAAAGATAATTCAATTCTCTACATTCTCGTTTTTGAAAAATGACAATCGAGTTATCCGTTCTCTAGTTACAAGCGTTTGTGTTAACGATATTTAAAAATTTTGCTTTTATCAAGTCTCCTTGCCTTGCTTGCCACTGTCACTGAAACGTCAATAAGGTTCGAGAAAGTAGTTTAGCGTTTAATTTAAGAGTGTTTGAAAGTGTCTACAGGTTTTTTCTTAATTTTTTAAGTTATTCGATTTGATAGATTTGATAGATTTAAGAGAAAATTTAAGAGGAGAGCGGTACTTAAGAATCATGCGGGTGGAAATTTTTCCAAAGATAGAAAGAATAGCAGATAATAACATTCAAAGTATTGTATTTCAACAAGATGGGGCCCCACCTCATTTCAATGGACCTGTTACCGATTTTTTAAATAACCATTTCCCAGGCAGATGGATTAGCAGAAGGGGCCCGATAGAAATGTCGGCTCGTTCCCCGGACTTAACTCCTCTTGATTTTTTCTTATGGGGGTATTTGAAGTCAAAAGTATACAGAACTCCTCCAGTAAATATCGACGAACTACAGCAACATCTAACACATATGTCTAGAAATATCCCTGTAGAAATTTTAGGACATATCAGGCCAGAATTTCAAAGTAGACTATTTATGTGCCAAGAAGTCATTGGACAACATTTTGAATAACTTATTCAATTCTTTTATTTTTTGTTTTAATAAATATTTGTTCAAAATTTGTTGTATTAAAATATTAATTAACATTTTATTCATGGATTAGATTAGAAACAGAAACGCTTGTAACTAGAGAACGGCTAACTCGATTGTCATTTTTCAAAAACGAGAAAGTAGAGAATTGAATTATCTTTTAAATGAGGTGCAACACGGTACACTTTGCCTTTTAAAAAAATTGAGTTGACAGCGCTCGTGGCGCCATCTTTGAATTTGAAGAATCGAATTTATCATCAGAATCAACTTCATTTTAAGTGATTCACCCTGTATTTTGTTAGAACTCTCTAACTCGATTCGTTCAAAAGTTAGCAGGGGGGGGTTACTTTATGGACAGACTGTATACACAACTGTATCAGTAATAAATATAGACAACATCAACCATAATCACTACATGAAATACCATTAACATATAATAACTAAGACATTATAAACGTATTATATTATGAATAGATTCAAACATACATCATGGTAACATAGACCCTTTTTTACTCTTTACAGACATCCACCCCAAAGTATTTAACATGGAAGATATACTGGCATATCTATTGCATTCTAATACAATCCTCATACATCTATTTTGCAATTTTTGCAGGGCTGTTAATTTACCTAAATTAAAAGAATATATCAGACTCGCACAATAATCAAAATGTGGCAAGACGATAGTGTTGTAAACAGTGATAGCAGAATAACAAGAAAGATTATTAGAAATTCGAGAAAAGAAATCAATTTTTTTACAAATTTTTTTGTACAGGGTGAGTCAACCATAGAGTAAAGTTCATTATCTCATTTGTTTCGAGAATTACGAAAAAACGTTAAATACAACAGTTTTATAGAATATTAAGGTGCACAGTTTAAAATTATTTTTGAGTATACAGGGTGGTTCAAAAAAGCGTGGCGAATATAACATTAGTTTTTTTAAATGGAACACCCTATTTTTTTATTTATTTTTAGATTTTACATGAAATTCTATAACTTTTTTGTTAATAATGTCATATACCTAAACCCAGTAGTTTTTCTAATATTTTAATTTTTTTAGAAAAATATTAGTTTTTACTCTTATAAAAAACTGACAATACCGTCATTGTTTCTGAAGGTGGAATACTCAAATTTGCTACAAACGTTCTATAAGGATGACAAAAAAGGTATATGTAAATAAATTTGAGTTAAATGCTACAGGGCCTTCAAAATAAATTTACACATTTCGACTATTTTAACTTCAAAAATTTCAATTTTTTTAAATGGCGCACCCTGTATATTATTATTTTTTCTGATAGATTTTACAAAACCCTTCAACTTTTATTGAGTATGTCATATACCTAGTTTTCATAATTTGGGAGTTATTTTGATTTTATTCATTTTTACACTTGTTTTTATTACACTAATGGATTCATTGGGTGGCCCCCTCGATCATGTGACTTAACACCTTTAGATTTCTTTTTGTTAGACCACTTTAAAGATCGTGTTTATGTGAATTCCCCTACAACACCAGAAGATATCGAAAATAGGATACGAGATATCTGGAGCGTGCAAGAAAATATAGTAACAAGACTAAACATGTGTATCTAAGAGGGGCATATTTTTGATCATTGATTACTCCATAATAATTAAAAATAAGTTAGTTAGTAGGGATTTTATTATTATTTATATTAGTTCATGTTTCCACAATAGCGTAGGTAAGTGTAAAAAAAGAATAAAATCAAAATAACTCGCAAATTATGAAAACTAGGTATATGACATACTCAATAAAAGTTGAAGGGTTTTGTAAAATCTATCAGCAAAAATAATAATATACAGGGTGTGCCATTTAAAAAAATTGAAATTTTTGAAGTTAAAATAGTCGAAATGTGTAAATTTATTTTGAAGACCCTGTAGCATTTAACTCAAATTTATTTACATATACCTTTTTTGTCATCCTTATAGAACGTTTGTAGCAAATTTGAGTATTCCACCTTCAGAAACAATGGCGGTACTGTCAGTTTTTTATAAGAGTAAAAACTAATATTTTTCTAAAAAAATTAAAATATTAGAAAAACAACTGGGTTTAGGTATATGACATTATTAACAAAAAAGTTATAGAATTTCATGTAAAATCTAAAAATAAATTAAAAAATAGGGTGTTCCATTTAAAAAAACTTATGTTATATTCGCCACATTTTTTTGAACCACCCAGTATACTCAAAAATAATTTTAAACTGTGCACCTTAATATTCTATAAAACTTTTGTATTTAACGTTTTTTCGTAATTCTCGAAACAAATGAGATAATGAACTTTACTCTTTGGTTGACTCACCCTGTACATATAATTAAACTGTGCATCAAACGATAAATAATTATCAACCATAAATCCCAGATATTTGAATTGCGTAACAATCTCTATGGTACTAGTGGTAATACTAATGTTTACCTCCTGAATATTTATGCTTTTGTATTTATCGACAGTTGTTAATATCATGGCCTTCGTTTTCTCCACATTTAATTTTAACTTATTGTTATTTCAATATTTATTAATTTGTTTTAAAGATTGATTCATTTTATTAATTCCCGTGACAAGATTACTAGTAGATTATGATAAAAGAGTATCATCGGCGAACAGGTGCAGAAAGTCACATTCATGGTATAAGTTTATATCATTTATATACAATAGGAACAGCAGAGGTCCAAGAACACTTCCCTGAGGAACACCAAATTCATTTATCCTACTTGATGATAAAGTATGGTTTATTTTAGTTATTTGATTCCTATTTCTCAAATAATCACGTATCCACTCCAAAACTGTACCTTGAATGCCATAACTGTATAGTTTTTTTAATAGTATTTCACGATCTATAGTTTCAAAGGCTCTTATAATATAATATTAATATCAGTGACTAGTCACTGTTAATATACGGGGTGTCCCATCGAAAAGTATCACATTTCGCCGCCTTATATCTCGAAAACTAAAAGAGATATCGGGATGCGGTTTGGACAGAACGACTTAAGATTTTTGTAAGTTTTTTTGGCACTGTTGCCAAATCTCCAAATATATTGGTAAATTTTTTATTGAATACGCTCTTCTTTGGAGTAAAATTACTTGCTTATATTAAGTGGAACACCCTGTATATTTTGCCATAATCAGGAAGCCTAATCACTTTACTTTTCAAAAAGGTATACATTGTTTACATTATCTTGAGAATTGGAGCCACAAAATTCAGTTGAATGGGAGCACCTCTTACTTGAACAGTTTGTGAAGCTAGTCTTCGTTTTCACAGTAACCATGAAAAACAAAAGGACAATAATAAACTGTATTGTCAGTTGTGTCAAATATTTGAAGTATAGATATAAAAATGTTCACATTAGAAGGATCACACACTTTTGATCATTTACTACTAAGGATGCACAAATGTATATTGAAGTAAATGGTGGTCAGTTAAAACAAATTGTTTTCTAACTTATTCAAGTACTTCTTATTTATATACAGTTATTTTGATTATTTTATCTGTTATTTTTATTACTGTCATTGTGCTTTGTTGTTATTGTTAACAAAACTCGTTCCTACCGATTATTAAAGAATTATTCTTTTCTCCCTATCTGTTTTCATTTAAAAAGCAATGCAGTCAAGTTTCACATCAAGTTTGATCAGATATTTTAAAATGATAAAATATATAGGGTATTTTATTTAAAAGTGTACAAAAACTTAAAAATAACTTTACAAAGAAGGAGGTATTTTTTCATTCGTAATAACCCAAATAAGAGTACTTCTAACAAACTTAATTTTGTGGTTCCAATTCTCAAGATAATGTAAACAATGCATACCTTTTTGAAAAGTAGAGTGATTAGGCTTTCTGATTATGGCAAAACACACAGGGTGTTCTATTTAATATAAGCAAGTAATTTTACTCCAAAGAGGAGCGAATTCCATAAAAAAATTACTAATATATTTTGGAGATTTGGCAACAGTGCCAAAAAAAACTTACAAAAATCCTAAGTCGTTCTGTCCAACCCGCATCCCGATTAGAGTTGCGACTTTTTAAAAAAATTCAGGCCAGGCCAGGCCCGGCCCGACAGAGTATAGGCCAGGCCAGGCCAGGCCAGATAAACCCACCGAACGTTTGGGCCAATTAAAGCCAGACCTCTTGACAATTATGGCCCGGCCAGGCCAGATTTGAGCCAGGCCCGACCAAGCCAGATTGAATTCGGCCCGGCCCGGCCAGGCCAGACCAAACCCGGCCCGACCCGGCCAGACCAGGCCAGGCCAGGCCAGACCCGGCCCGGCCCGGCCAGGCCAGACCAGGTCAGGACAGGCCAGACCCGGCCCGGCCAGACCAGGCCAGGCGCGACTCGGGTACGTCAGACCAGGCCAGACCCGACCAAGCCAGTCGAATCGAAGCTTAAATCGAATCTGATCCGGCCCGGCTCTATCAAGGCAAGTTTAGCCAGAATCGGTCCGCCCAAATTCAACCCAGTCTGCCTAAGCCACATTCGGCGATACCAGAAAACCTGCCTACTTGACATTGACAATAGGTATGACAATTCATAAATTTATTAACTCTTTTATGTCTCAATGAAACGTTCAAATGTCTCACAAAATAGAACAAAACAACCTTAATAGAATCATTTTTTATTTCATTATCAAATAAAATACAAACTCCGAAAACCAATTTGTTCAACAACTTAAACACAAACATAATGTTTTACATTTAACACTTGTAATATATATATAGTAGTATAAGATATTATATGTATGTACAGTGAGTCCCAGAAGTGATGTCTAAATTCATTTAAAATTCAGCGGAGTGTTTTTTGGAAAAACACTTGGACTTGTGGATTTTTATTTTTTAATTCTATTTTTTTATGCTCAATTCATGTATACAGGGTAGTCCAAAAAGAAGTTACGACCATCAACTTTATTTTTTCAAATATTTCATTTTTAAATTCTGCATCGAATTCTAAGTCTGTGTAAGAATTTTTAGATGTGCTTAAATATCAGAGTAATACTTATTGCTAAGTATAATTTTTCCATTTTGAGACACCTTAAATTTTAAGTAGTATGAGTGAGATTGGCCGTAAGTGGTCAGATAAATAGGTGAAACACCTCAAGTTATTATGAAATCAAATTCCTCATAGGAAGAACAAGATATAGTATTTTAAAATTGTTATACAGCAAACCGGTTAGCCTAAGTTAAGTCGAAATCGGTCCGATCCGGCCCGAAACGGCCAGGCCAACCCAGGCCCGATTCGGCCAGGCCAGGCCCGATCCGGCCAGGCCAGGCCCGATCCGGCCAGGCCAGGCCCGATCCGGCCAGGCCAGGCCCGATCCGGCCAGGCCAGGCCCGATCCAGCCAGGCCAGGCCCGATCCGGCCAGGCCAGGCCCGAACCGGCCAGGCCAGGCCTGGCCCGACTCGGCCAGTCGGGCCTGGCCAATTCAATTTCAGTATAACAAAGTATCCGGCCAGGTCCAGCCCGGCCAGTAAAATATGCAGATTTTCGCGGCCCGGCCAGGCCCGATTTCGGGCCGGGCCTGGCCTGGCCGGGCTTCTGGCCTCAAATCCCAACTCTAATCCCGATATCTCTTTTAGTTTTTGAAATATAAGGCGACGAAATGTGATACTTTTCGATGGGACACCCAGTATAATAGAACAAATTAATAAAATACGTAAACAAATTCTTGTAGTAAATCAAAATTATATATGCTAATGTTGCTTTTTGTTTTTTAATAATCTAATTATTGAAATAAACATAGAAAGCAGAAATTTTCTTTTTCCATAAAATTTACAAACGAATAGATATCAGATATTCTCTCCATACCAATCAACAGCAAAATGCACACACAACATGCATGCATAGATTTATCGGAGTCGTGTCAGTAATATTTACAAAATTCTCACACTCGCCACACTATATTCTGTATATTATAATTAAAATTTGTCGACTCGAGGCTTCGTCGGCCACTTATTATTATTACTTTACTCTATGCTATTAATGTTGTTGGTACACAAACAACGCCATTACCATAGATAAACCTACTACTGTATTTTTAGTTGTTACAATACAATGTAGCAGTTTAGTGACGAAATTCCATATTCAGAGATTGCACACGGTAGTGACCATGACTTTCAATGAAATGTAGGTACCTAACGAGTCAAAAAACAACGTCGGTACGTAAAGCTAAGCGTGAATATATTCACTGCACTCACCCATCACATTGTCGTGTTTGTCTCGGTACCCTTTGTAGAACTGCTAAGTTATTAGGACCCAGAGACGACTCGGCAGTGTGTGGAAGGAAACATAAGACACCTAAAACGTGTCACGCATTAGTAACTTATCGGATACAAAATTGTTCTATTGTACTTAAAACTGCTACACGGCAAACTTACTTAAAATCACGTAAAAACACACGAAAAACCTTGACAGCGAAACATTCCTCATTGTAGTCACACTTCACTACACTAATAACAAAAAGTTAGTCCGTTTTTACCAAATAGTGCATGGATTTTGCGATGATAGATTATTGTAGAACATATTCAGCGAGATAACAACTTGTTTTTATTATCTTTGAGAAGAGAGAAGAGGTCTCAACCTCGTCGGAGCACTTCTTGATAATTGTTGGATTGCTCGAAGCGGCTACGAAATTGTTTGTGACGTGGGAATTCCCGCTCTTTGTAAAATTACCCATATATATTTTAATATCAAATTAATTATGAACGGATTATTAGAATTAGTAGGTACCTACTTTTGAAGACGTTAAAACTAATTAAAATAGTTGTATTTCACCTGTATTGTATTCTGTAAATATATTTTAAAATGTAAAATACACCCTGACGGTAGAAAGTAGTACCTATTCCTAATTAATAGTTATTTATTGTATAAGTGTTTTGGATAACATTTAATGCATGGAAAAATGTTTAAATGCCAGAACGCCAGTTTAAGAACGTTTAATTTTCTTAAGTGGATAAAATGCATCTAAAACACGCTTACAATACAAGGTTTTATCCACAATCACCACATTAAAGGCTCCCAACCAACGCGAATTATTCGCAACGGATTCGTGACGGAAAGTGCGCAGCGAAATTCGTGGCGGATCCGCAGAGAACCCCACACCAAAGCGAATATAATCGCATCATATGCGTCATATTTTCACTATCGAAAAGGTTGATTGCTATTGCTGAAAACGAAAAATAAACAATTTGTACTTGTACTTACATACTTACCTATCATACAAAAATATATATACATCATCGGATGAAGAAGAAGCATTTGTGTTGCTTGCATTGGAAGAAGACAATTTAAGGTAAAATTATTATTATTCTTTAAAAATAAATGTGTTGATCATATTATGTATCTAACCTTAAGAAGAAAAGAAAATAGGTTCACGATATTAATAAAAAAAAACGACAATATACGGAATGTCATACATTAATGCCGCAATTACGAAAAGACGAGAATCTATGTTATATTTTTGTTACTTTTTCGAATATTTTTGGTAATCGTCATGAGAAAGGTCGTCTAATATAGGATACTTTCGCACTAATTCAATGATTTTTTCCATTTTATTAATTACTTTCTTAGTTAAGAGACTGCGAAACTAATACGGATCCGAGAAAAACCGCAGCCAATTGCGAACAAAAACTCCGTACGAAATAAACGCAGATAATTCGCAATCTCAAATTCGAAAAAAATCGTGTTGGTGTGAACGTACATATTTAACGCAATGGAAACAATATGATGCGAATCGCAAGCGGTGCGAACTTCCGCAGGTGCTGCGATTATCCGCGTTGGTTTGGGGGACCCTTAATGGAATGGAATTATTTGAAATTGAATTAAAAAATATTCGTATTTGGCAGGCTGTCATACTTACTGGTTGCTATGGTGCGTTGTTGATAATAGAAACTGTGAAATTTTGAAACATAAACATAATTCTTGAGGAAGCTCAAGAAGCAACCCTCCAATTATTGCCTGCGAAATCCAGAGAACATTATGAAAAAGCGTTTGTCGAATTTAACGAATGGAGAGAGAAACGACAGGTAATCACAATAAATGAAGAAGCCATGCTATTGTATTTCTTAAATTTGAAGAAAAAATATGCAATTTCATCCATGTGGTCGAAGTATTCAATGTTGAAGGCTGCTACAAAAGTCTATAAAAACGTAGATATTGGAAAATATAGTAGGCTCACTGGTTATCTGAAGAGTCAATCGAAAGGATACAAATCGAAAAAATCTGCAGTTTTGGAAAGAGTGCAGATTGAAGAATTTTTTACTAAATCTTGCGATAAAGAATATTTGATAATTAAGGTAAATAACTCTTAACTTTTTAGACAATATGTATTAAGCAATAAACTTTGAATTATTTTAGGTTGCGCTAATAATGGGAATGTCTGGAAAAATTAGTGATATACAGGATACTGGAACGTATCTACTTGTTTCGATACCAGTTACTAAGACCGGCATTTCATGAAAGTTTACAATTATAAATGAAGGATTTTCTATCAACGCTGTGAAGATGTGTAGAAAATATATCTCTCTACGACCAAAGAACTTATCACAAAACAGGGTAACAGTTCGGCATACCACTTTTAACGATTTTTATAGAAAGAAGCAAAATATCTTTAGAAACACTGTTTAAACACTTTCTAGTATAAGAATTAGGTGGCGCAAGGGCTTTTTTCTACAAAAATTCACTCTCATTTTGGAAAAAATGGGAAAAATATGTTGACTAATTGACAATTTTCCAGAAAACACTATTTACTATTTATAAGTCATAATCAGAAACAAATCAGTTACAGTTATGCAACTTGACACACCAAATTTTACTATGAGATGGGACATGACGACATAACAATAACATCTCATATAAGGCGTATGTAAATTGGACCGTTTTTTTCTGTAGGTGCGTTAATCTTTGATGTTCTCGCTGTCTCAACCAACTGGCACAGATCAAAGAAATTTAATATCGCTATTATCGCTACTAATATCTGATAAAAATACTAAAATAAAGCTCCATGTAAACATCTATAAAAGTACCTTTATAAAAATGTATTTTTTTTTAAATAATAACAAATAAAATACAAAACAAATTATAATTTCATTATTTCCATATAAAAACAAATTCATAAATACTGTTGAAAATATTGTTAATCAGGGGGCGAATATAATTTGCTTATTGCAATAAGAAATTCATGTATATTAGAATCTGTTGTATTATATGTTCTTTTAAATAGAAATTCTGCCAAATATCCAATGAAATGATGCTCCTTTCTCCCATAACGTGGTATATTACCCCTTACGTCCCTCCAAGTTCTTTCTATATTTTGTGTGTGAGTGATAGGATTTGTAGGATCAACAAATTGTATGGAATGATTAATTTGTAAATGTTGGAAACCTTCATGTTGTAATGAATAATAGGCTTTCCAACAATCCGAAATAATAGTTGTTCCTGGATAAACCCATTCTTTAATGATACCTATTAAAGTTTCCGCACTTCGATCTGGAACAGGTACAAGAAAAACCTTCTTAGAATTCCTCTCATACCCACCAAAAACCCATTGCCCTTCTATTCTCCTGCCTCTATTATATTTTCGTTTGCCAAATTTGGCTTCGTCAATTTCTACTATTTTCCCATTGCCTCCCAATTTTTGAGAATTTTCTAAAGACCAGTGAATACAAACTTCTCTACAATAACTGGACCAATTCACAACAGTTTCTGAAGAACATTTTAATTCTTGTTGAATTATTTTCTGACGCGGAAAAGGAAGTCGTAGCCAAAGAACTGTCATATAGAGTATATCCTTTAAAGACAGTTTACTTTTCTCAAACCATGTACCTTTCCTGCTACTAAAATCAAATTTACATTTTCTAACTTTTTTGTTTCTTCTATAAATCTTCCTGCACGTAAATAATAAACTATTTATATTTAAAGATATATTACTTTTACAGGTGGGGCATGTTTTTGATTTTCTAATTAAATTGTGATCTATCAAAAAATCTAATAATTTTCTTCTTTGCGAAGATAGAATAATACACTGTCTAATAGTTAATTTACAATTATCACAAGGCATGTTTATGTCAATTGCTTTAAAATATTATTTATTTACTCACTTTGCCACTTATTTAAAATGAAACTGCAACAACCACTCCACTTGTTCTCTTTACATAGTAGAATTGGTCGAATTTACTAGTTCCAGAACGTTGGAGAACAAAGGTACCAACTTAAGCAGCCACGCCACACCACAACAACTCTCTATAATCTGTGACCACAACAAAGAACATTCTGCGCGAGAAAGAATATATCCTATAAATAAGATTTTAAATAACAATTTTTTAATAGAGAAAGTGATTTTTTCAAATATGCGCCCCTTGATTATAAATTAGAAAAATGTGTACTATCTGTTAAAACAGTTAATTTTACAAATGGTATTGTATTAGCAAAAAGTGCTATACCGAATATTTACCCAAAACAGATTCTTTGTACGTTATAAGAATCAAAAATGTACTTCTCAGCCTGTTGGAATCAACACATTGGCAAAAGTTCCATCTAAAGTTGCATCGTTTTTGAACGCAAACGCGGAAGCTTATAGTGGCCACTTCAACAACTTTATTGGCTAATAAAGGTGCCGACCTTACAACCATCAAGGGGAATGGTGGGTGAAGAGCTATATTGAGGACTCCGTATCTAACAAACTTGGTATTGCAAGGAAAATCCAAGGTTCTTCTAGTTCAAGTCGTTCCTCAGAAGAGGAGACATCCATAATTTGTTCCAAGAATGATTGCAACTAGAAGCTTGCTATTAACGGAAACGAAGTGAAATATGAAAAAGCGAAGAACGAAATGTCTATTAATATAAATGTTAATTTTAATAAGTAAATTAAATATGATTGATTTGTCTATATTTTTTTATTATTTCACTAGTGGAATAAAGTTACTTTATTCCATTAGTGGATAATAGGTTACTTTATATGCTTTATAAGTGTGGATAAAACTCCTATTATAATGTGATTGTGGATAAATTAAATATTATTAGTGTATTCACAGTTGCCATGACATTTCATGTATGGTTTCTAATGTAGTGACCTGTATATATTTGGAAAAAAATGATATACAATTGATGGGATCTATTTCTGGTAATTATAAGAATATATTTTACTTAAAATCTTTTGTTTTTTAATGGACTGATCTATCTTGCTTCATAGATGGGGAGGAAGCTCTTTCTTAAAGGGGCCCATACACGAACCCACACACACTGAATTATATTAGACATTTTCCGCCAACGAGTCCTACCCGCCACTGTAACATTATCACTATTTGTTTCACCAATAGCGGGGCGTACCTTTAGTGTGCAACGTGACCGCACCATAAATTGCGTTTGCTGTAAGGACCTGTATTTTTTGGGTCCTTTAATGTTTGCTGACAAATGCGGGGGCGTGGGCGTGTCCACCCCAAGTTTTCTTCGAAATTCGTTATATTTTCGAGACTTTAAAGGTAGGGAAATATGGAAAATTCCTATAAAGTTTAACAATGCAGAAATATAATTTTGAATTTGTTTTAAATTGGTCAATCAATTTTAATTGTACAAAGTAATAAGGGCAAATCTGGCCCAAACATTCTTAAGTTTACTATTCAAGTTTAACAGTTGATTTTTGAATTGTTACAGTTGAACAACTGTAATAATTGTAACAACTGTAAAAATGTACCTGAAACTATTAACACGCAAAGTAATCTTAAAAAATAAAGTACAAATGAAAAATAAAATCACAATATAGCTTTACATTTAACATTACTTCCCCCATATTACCCCACACTTCCAATATAACTGATAGTTGGAGAATCTATAGGTTTATAAGAAATTGAAAAACTTTTAATAGACAGGTTGCCTGAAAAACCCTGTAATGTACCTACAGTGTATGGTATGGTACCTATTCAGTATTAAAATATTCTAGAAATCAAATAGCCCTGCTCCAAAGATACTTTTCTATGATTGGTGATATAACTCTCTTATTTTGAGAAATGCAAATTTCCAACCGCAGCTATAAATCAATTAAATATAGTGCCTCCTTAAAAATGTTACTATTTCAAAAGACCCCTTTTGAAAAAAGATATTTTAAACTAAAATTTTGCAAATTATTAGCTAAATAGCTAACCGTTTTTTCAACCAAAAAAGGAATGCTGTAGACATTTTATTTTCTACCCAAAAATCTCCATGCACCTTTTTTACAACGACCTCTTCACAGTGCTCTGACTTGTATCGCATTTCGCAGTCTACGGTTTCCATTTAATACATGAATAACGCCCGTAATTTTTTTTATTTTGTATTAGATATTTTGTTTTAACTATGGTTATAATTTCATTTAAAACTTTACATATTTTAAAATTAGAGAGATTACCGAGGAGATTACTGTCACCAGCCACTTGAATATAGTGTATACTCGAGCCATTTCCGAATTATGGGGATCCTGATTTGATTATTTACCTACTAAGGAGTCAATAGGCCAAAACGCATATATTCAATAAAATGAATCTACCTACTCGGTAAGTTTAATTATTGCATCTACCAAGTAACTCGCCAAGTTTAAATCATATTATTACACCCAGCAACTAGCAAGAAGCTGAACCAAAAACTATAAGTAAAAACAAAATATTGCCCTGGGAGTTCCTACTGTTTCTCCTCCATCACTTTAAAGTGATGCAGTCCTTTGCTTACTGAACTATAATTTCTCACGTCTGAAAATTGTGGGAAAGGGAGACATTACCGTTCTGAAAGATGACATATTCTAGAGACCATTTTACACATTTTAAACTTACCTTTGTATGAGTAAAAAATATAAATTAAAAAAATGTCAATAGAAATTTTTTCTTTATTGATATGATTTACAATTATAATAATAACCACCAAAATGGGCAATGTATATATTCATAATAATTGTAATAAATATAATAATATACATACTTTATATTATTTTATTAGCTATTAAATAGATTTTTCACAAAAGAAATGTACATACACACATACATTCAATATAATACCATTTAAAATTTATAGATATCTGATGAGGCAACTCCTAAATTGAGGTATCCATTCAGAATTGTATTGAAATTAATGAGGGTGCTTTAGTAGACACTACAGAATGTTATTATTTATTGTTTGGTAATAATTGTAATAATATTTTTAATAAAGATTTGTAAAACGTTTTTTTTGGAAATCGGCTGGCCTCCCAGATTTCTATCAAGATTTTTTATGTTGAAACGTTGGTGGAAGATGGAAAATGGAACACTCCTCTGTTTTCGACCGTTTTCATTTTTTCGTTTTGCTTGTATCAAAATGTGTATTTTTTATATTTTCCCATTTTTTCTAACTCAAATATAAAAACACCCTGTGTTTTAATATATGTATTATAAGTCCAAAAGAATATGGGTGAAATTTAAAATAAATAAGTTCTACAATTGTAAATTTAATTGGTTCTTTGAAGGCATATTAGTTGTTTTTCTTTTCCATCCATTCTTAGCTAAACTAATAGTAGACCGTTTGCTTAGGTCAGGTTTTCATATTCGTTTCTAATAATTAATTGGTAATCATAATTATTAGTTATTGACATTATTGTTGCTTGTTATTAAATTGGTAATGTATCAAAGGAAAGAATTTAGCTAAGATAAAAAAAATGTAAAAGGAAAACAGCGAAAAACTTCAAATAGACAACCAGAATTTCACCTTAGTGTGAAACAGTGAAGTAATAGTGAAGAGGTACATGTAAGTATTATATTATTTTGTATATGATGTATATTATATTATTATATACATGGTTTTATACTATATATATTGTTATATATATGTATTATACTTTGCGAAAAATCTATCTTAAAAGAATTAATAGAGCTCTTATATAAGATACAATAGTATAAAGAGCCATACATTTTTGACCAACAAAACAGTTTTTTAATTATTTTACACATTTTATATATAAAGCCATCTTGTTCTTTGAAATCCATTAGCAACGAAGTGATTTTATTTGTTTAATTAGTCAATTAATGAGTGCATAGGACAGTCATATTGCTCTTTCTTGCAATGCCTTAATGCTGATTGCTTTTCTCCACTACTGAAATCCATATAGATAGTTACATAAAACGTGCTAATTATTATTGTTATTTTAAAGTATTTGAGCTAAGTTCCAGTGTTTTCTTCTTGTTACCTTTTTGTATTTGTAATTCGATAAAAATTTTCATATAACTTTCAAGTAATTTTTATACATACATATACACAAGGTGTCAATATCAAAATAGTGCGTCAAAGTTCAATATCGCCCTCATCGCAGGGTTCTGGCAACAAACGCTTTTTTAAGTGGATTTCCCTGTATGTTTTTGGATACTTTAATTCAGCTAATTCTCTAATAAATGATATCCAATTTTTTTCCGACTAATTAAAAAAAATTGTAAATTTTGACTGGAACACAGTAAGTAGTATAAATTAAATCACTGGGGAAGGTTAGAAATAATTTGATGGAGCTAACCGACGCTACCATCCAGTATATTATTTTATTTTTGAATTGATGATGTTAATTCTCTACATGTTTTGTAAATGATGTCCTATACATCTTTGGAAAATTTGGTATTGATGCAACTCTGTTTGTTTCAAAATATTTTTAAAATATGCTCCTTTTTACGCTACACCACTTCCATAAAACCGTACTTTCCCAAAACCCTTCAATAGAGCCGATATTGGACTTTAACTATTGAGGCACCCTGTGGAAATGTACTTTCAGTCCAGAAGAAGCAAATATTGAAAAAATAAGCACAATTTTATATGTATTTACAACATCTTTCAAATTCACAGATCTCAATAGATTTCAACTAGAAGATTTCGTTGGTGTTCAAAACAAACAGCTCCCAGATATTTCTTACTTCCCTTCTTTACTGTATGCCCTCCACAAAGGCCGTATCATCCAGCGTATGCAACCAGTTAAATATCATCATGTTCCTCTCGTACTTTGAAAGAGGCTTGCCTCTCTCCCTCTCTACATCTCTTATGGTTAGAGGAAGGTTCTTGCCCGCTCTCTGTTTGGCAACTCTCAGCATGGCTGCGTTGGTGCTGTTCGTCGTGACAGGACTCTTGCTCGGCGTGGGACTCGAACCAGGAACCTGTAAAGATTACCGATATTATTTATTTTATCCTTAAACCAACTCTTGTAAACATCCGAAGCAAAAGAATCTCAGGTTATAAATTGTCATGCCTTCTTTAGTTAACGGTGAGAAGCAAAAATTATCAAAAATCGAATATTTAATTGTTTATCATAAATTGAAAATGTTTAATAAAATACATTTTTGAATTCTTGTGGTGAGCGTTAGATTTGGGTGACTATGAAGGAAGGTGCAATGCCTGCACCTTTTAGATGGATAGTCAGTGAATTCAAAGAATCTTTAGGCGAGATTTGGATAAAATACATTATCCCTTGGATAGATGTATCACTGAAGATTCCTTGTCTTCGTGAAATAGGCAAGCAAGATTCCTACTCCACGAAAAAGTACTGAGGGCTAAGAAAAATGCTTAGGTTGTTCCTTCCCTAGTGCCTCCTTGGTACAGCAGATGAAGTCAGCTGTGGTATTGGTACATAGGCAAATAATTTAGGAACCAAATTATTTTTTGTCAGTAAAGTAGCTTCCGGGATAATTGGAATGTTGCAAGTGCATTATCTTACACAAATACACACTGTACACAAATAGTCAAGACTTCAACCGCTGGACCCATGATGAGAGTAAGATCTTCTTATGTTTCAGATTCCACCCGGTACAAGCGTAGAGGGCTACGAAACGACTAAAAAACTACCCCCAGACCTCCCCTCGAAACCGCTCCGCCTATAGCGGACGCGGGCTTACTTCGAGTCCCTTCTCTTACCTTGCACAAAGCCATTGGGTCAGTTGACTCCTTTTGAGGTGCATCCCCGATTACAAAGCTACTCCTGACTTATCCCAAACACCACCCAAGACTGGAGCGGCACTTGTTGACCCCGCCCAAGGCAAACTACCTCTGTTGGTTACACATGCAGGCGAAGGAATAAGACAAGACAGAAGACAGCCAGAAGATCCTACCCAGCCTGCAGGGTAGAGACAGGAGAGCAGGAGATCCCATAAATCCCCCACACCTATCAGTTTTGTGATCGGGGTTGGTGAAGGATGGGGTCCACCTCTACGAGGCAGTCCAGGTCTACAGCGATGGGAAGGGTAAAGAACGATAATCCCGCTCACCTCGAAAGCATCCCAGGTCATAACCACGGTGAATGGATATTGGCATTAGTAATGTATGTAAACAAATCACAAATATTACGCAACTGCAATAACTGAACTGATGAGAGATGCGAATTGCTGATAAGACTGTGCAGGCATAGTGTAATATCCTCCCACTCTATTTAACCTGTAGGCTGTTGACCATTTGCTACGTGCTGTATTTGTGTTGGCTGGACTTAATTGGTTTTAGACTCATTTATAATATATAGAAAAAAATTACATGTAAGACGAGCTTTTTACACTGAACCGTGTTTGCACTTGGAATGAATGTAAGTGTTGCCGTGAATAATAGAAAAGTGAAATAATATTTTTACAAACCACTAGTCTGGACGGTGCGATGTTCGGCGCAATCGGAGCGGGTTCGGTGGTGATGCTTGCTGTCGCCGTGGAGGGAGTCACTTCCAGTCTGTCCAGGTTGAACTCGCTTTGGGAGAGGCGTTCTAAAGCTTTATAGGTGGTCATTAATCTTCTTCGAATGTAGTTCTGACGTACCTGATAGAGAAAAAAATTTGATAACAGCTAAGTTGGTGATGCACCAATTGGACAAAAACCCGAATTTTCTCAATAATATTATATTTACGAGTTCACAAACTTGAGCATATTTGATACATCGAAAATCCTCGTTAAATGTCAAAACGGCGATTACAAGTAGGTACGCTTCAAGCTAAATCTGTGCACAATCTTTAGCCCATACATTTTTGAAGTAAATTTGACAGCAGATATGATTTACATTTTCTAAGAACCTTCCTTACAGATTACATCAACAACGATATTTGTCTAGACAGTTTGACCAAAGTCTACATTGTAGACTTTGATTTCACTAACATCTGGTTCACATAACGCTGAAAGGGTAGCTGATACAAACATTTCTCGATAAAGTTATTTCTGGCCAGCGCGACAAGACCTTGTCCAGAGCGATCAATCGATCTTTCTCCATTAGATCCATTAGATCCATTATTTACGAGTATGGGGACATATGAACAACCTTGTGAACAAGTGGACATATGAACAAAACCGTATCCGCTGATATTGGTGACATCCAAAGACTCCGAAGAGATCAGAGATTCTCTTAAAATAAGAAGAGGGGACATTTTACGAGCTATATAAAATTTACGAAATCGTGGAAACTATGCAAAGAAATACATCTTTTACCTATACTTAATTTTTCGTATTTCTCTTCGTTATTCTGAATTTTATTCCAATGCGAAGCATAAACTTGAGACATCCTACTGTTTATTGTTAATTGAACTGTCAAAAGTTTGTTTATTAAACAAATGTGTTGATATTCTTTCAGAAGCAGTTTTCGCAAAATTTCGTTGAAATTTATGATATAGTCAACTCTTTGATCTTCGTCTAAATTTCAAGAAAATCGTTTTGACGGAGAGTGATTTTTTCTGATTATGGGAATGTATCATAATATAATACAGCAGGACCTCGTAATCAGAAGTGCAAAAGAAGATAATCCAAAATGGCGGCCATAAGATAAATTATTATATTTATTTGTGTTCCATGAGCGTAAAATTGCCATTGCGGAGTGAGAGAGAATCGACCTGACCCCGAACTTGAAATATAATATAAAATAATAGCAATTTGACGGTCATTGTTAGTTCGATAATTACCGCAAAAATTTAAACGATTTAATTTTGATCATCTGTTTTTGCTTCCATGAAATCATATTAATGGATTTGTTTAGATAGCACACCAGTAAACGTCTTAAAATTGCAAACTTTAATGGCTATATTTAATATTTACCCAATATTAATTTGATAATGTACAGCATCAATATCTGGCAATATCTGTGGTCAGTATATGAAATCTGTACATGTACTTGTATATTAGTGATGGGCATTCCAGTTCACTTTGGTGAATAGTTCGGACCGAAACAGTTCACCTAAGTGAATAGTTCTTTTTTACAGTTTAAAACGAACTACAGTTCGTCTCGTATTTGATTTCCTTGCGGACCGAATATATTTGCAGTAGTAGGTAGTAGGTACCTATACTCTTCATAACAAATGACAACCAAATAATGGTATATAAAACATTAGAAATTGTCACAAGTAATACTTTTAAACTATAATCTATAAATTTTGTATCTACATAAAAGTATGTACAGTAGTACAGTACCTACTATAATTTTACTATGTTGAACTTTCTTTTTTTTGTTCGTATTATTATTTTACATAGAAATATATTTTACGTTTATTATCAACTTTTGAAGTAAATTATTTTATTAGTTCATAAAATATACATAAATGGTTCAGAATTTCAGATAACAAAAACGCTAAATTTATCGATTCAGAGCAATAATTCATTTAAATTACTAAATTGAAAAGTTTTCTTTTTCGGTTTTAAGTTTCATGTTTCATGTCCGACATGTTGAATCATGAAGTACTAAAGAACTAAACTGACTCGAACGAGGGAACGAAAACGTGAATGAATGGTACAATTTCACACACAGTTCAAAATGAACTATTCAGTGGCAACTATATGAAACAGTTCGTTCAGTTCACCTCAAGTGAATAGTTCATGCGAACTATTCGGTCATGAACTGCACATCACTATTGTATATAGGATAGCCCAACGAAAAGGAGGCCCAATGGTTGACCTATAAACCCAATAATTGTTACTGTAAGAGTAATGTTGAAAGGGGTTGGAACCTTTGGTGTGAAGATAACACTGACGTAGTTTTCCACATAACACCAAAACACTATACTCGACGCGAGTTTCGCCAACCAAGTTGGCAACATCTGAATATGATTAAAACTAAACCTATACTAACATTGTGTCCTATTTACACTTAAACTATTTCTACGGTTCAGTGAACCGTCGCGACAGCTCAGAGAACCATTGCGACTGATCAGTGAATCGCCGCCAAACCTTATCAAAACCACGGTTGACAAAGTTGTCAACAATTAGTGAAAATAAGTTAGAATTTGACATACCTATACAGAAAAGATACAAGTATTTTAAGATATATCCATAAAGACTCTCACCATTGTGCTCAACACAAAATGGAGAGTTTAAATTTTTTTATTCATCGCCTATTAAGCTGCCCTAAGGGGAAGATTAAGGTTATTAAGTTTATTAAGCTTACTAAGCTTAAGGGGATTTACGAAATTAGCTGTAAAGATTGCAATCAAAAGTATGTTGGACAATCTAGAAGGTCAATTCAAACTAGATTCAAGGAACATATGGCTCATCTCAAACATGGTAGAACAGATAAGTCTAGTGTCGCCCGATATGCGATTGCGAACAACCATAAAATAGATAGTAGCAATTTAAGAAAAATTAAAAATGTAACAAATTACAGACAGCTGGATGTTTTTGAGAGTTTGGAAATTCCTAATGTAAAAATACTATGAATGGTGACAGAGGGCCAATCCCATATAGCCCGCTTTATTGGTCAGTAAATCAAGGTTCACTGATCCGTCGCGGCGGTTCACTGATGAGTCGCGACTGTTCACTGAGCCGTATAAATAGTTAAGGCTCCCGTAGACTGAATGTGGATCATGTCGCGGGGTCCAGGGGGCAGGGGACCGACCGACCGGTGGGCGTGTGCAATTTAAATCATTGAACGCACCGCGCAGACTCGAACAATTTTTATTCACTTGCAATTTTGCACAGGGTTGGACTCATTTCTATGTTTTATTACCAAGCTGTCTCCTATTTTATTTGATAAATTGTGTAGGTATTTTAAACAAATTGTAGACAAATTGTGTATTTGTGTGTGCTTAAACTGTGTTATTTTTTATTTATGAACTGAACTGTGTTACGTTTGATTACTTTAAACAGAAGGTATTTAAAAATTTAAATTTATAAACGCAACATCACAAACCGGTGTGAAGTTGGCGGCCAAAACTTAGCAGTCAAAATCCCGACTATAGCCGAATGTACATAGGCGTGCAGAAACTGCCGAATTCAAAATACGGGTTTCAACAATTATCTTAGGCACTTCAACTCCTGTACGAAAAATAAAAAAAATATTTATTTATATCAGTTTAAACAAATATATCATATAATTCGTATATGACGACTATGCCTGGGTGCCCTGAAATGTGCACCTAAAACAAACGTAACACAAATCTTTTATATAACTTGAAATGCATAAAAACATATGAATACCTTCTTCGCTGTGTAAGTCGTTGAAAATCAACCCTTAATCATAATAATTAAAAAAATATAGATTTAGCAGAGAAGACGATGCCAACTTGGAATTAACCCTGGAGGCTCTTTGTCTAACCAGAAGTATGTATAAAAAATAACAATCTCTTCCGCGCCGTCCAAGTGGTTGAAAATCTACCCTTAATAATACTTTACTTTACATTATTTAACAACCACATTACATACAATTAAAATTACATTTGAAGAATAATAATAATTAAAAAAATATATTTCGCAAGGAAAGCGATAAGATGCCAACTTGGAATTTACACTGGAGGGTCTTTACCTAACCAGAAACATGTATAAAAAATAACAATCTCTTCCGCGCCGTCGAAGTGGTTGAAAACCTACCCTTAATAATAATAATAAATAAAAAAATTTATTTAGCAAGGAAGGCGATAAGATGCCAACTTGGAATTTACACTGGAGGGTCTTTACCTAACCAGAAACATGTATAAAAAATAACAATCTCTTCCGCGCCGTCGAAGTGGTTGAAAACCTACCCTTAATAATAATAATAATTAAAAAAAAATATTTAGCATGGAAGGCGATAAGATGCCAACTTATGGCATGCATTAGTTGGTTCATTATAGATCACTGTCTGTGCATTCTTAACGACATATTTCAACAACAATATCAAATACGTTCCGTAACAAAGTCTTCAGTTATTTTTGAAGATGGCAAACTGCAGCAAAAAAATAAATGTTAAACTTTTATACGGTTTTTATGTGGTTGTACTTATTAATTTACCTACCTAATTTTTTAAACATTTTTAATTTTTACCTTTTTCAGTCCACTATAAGTGTAAATTATACAAATAAACAGTATCATTGTGATTTGTATTTTATTTTAATAATTTTGAGGGAGCAATAAATTAAAGCGGTATGGCAATATTAAAAGTTATGATCTAAGTTATAAATTTAAATCGAGGCGAATTCGGTAAGTAGAAATGTAAATGCATTTTTATAAGCAATAATAATTGAAAGTTTTTGTCTCAATATATTCTTTCATCAGAATTACGAAAATTGTAAAACATCAAATACCAAATATATAAATAAAAGGGCCCACAAAAAGTTTAAGTACGTGCAGTATGTAAAACACGCCTTCACACAATATGCAGTCTCGATTCGCTTGAGGGCGCCACAAATCGAGGACCGATTTTTCGAGAAATTCGCCTTGTAAGCGTTCAGTAGAAAGATTGTCAAAATGTTGTTTGTGGTTTTATTCATATTTTGTAAACGTGCGAGGAAAGAAAAATGATGAGTAGATGATTCTATGGAGTTAAATTTTCGACTACGGCTTTGGTAATCTTTGAGCAACTTGCTGATTTTCGTACATATGTAGTGTATAATAAAAAAAAACAACGTAAAAAACAAAAAAAACTAATTCCATAGAAGCATCGATTTATATTTTATCTACCAAACCATAAAATTTTGTTTCTTAATTTTCATAAATAACGGCGGGAGAATTTTTCTGCTTAATCACTTTTTCCGCTTTGAATCGAGGAGGTAGTCTGGCCCCTTAAGGTGTCAATAGGACACAATGTTAGTATAGGTTTAGTTCCGATCATCTCCAGATGGTGCCAACTTGGTTGACGAAACGCGCGTCGAGTGTAGTATAGTGTTTTGATGTTATGTGGAAAACTACGTCATCGTTAAGCCTAATGTGTTGGGAGATAGTATATTGTGTTATTAGGATAAAAAGTGATATTTTTTTAACGAGTAATGGCTTGTGTTTGCGAGACGGAGCGTCAGCGTAGTCGCGCGAATATCTACGAGTCGAAAACATAATTTTTGGAGAACCTTATACCTATTTATATCAGTGATATGTAAAAATCGACCCGTCTCTAAAATTTCTTTGAAAAAACTTGTATACCAAAAGGTAGAAACTTTTAAAATTGTCGGCTAACCCTGTACTGCAGATTATAATCATAAATAAATTACAGACCTTTTTGTAGCAGAAACGAAATGTCCCTGAGTTCTAAATATGTTCTCTATTGATTGATTTTTAACTAATAATTTAGATGAATGATATTCCGTTTTTGATGATCACTTGTTATGAATGATTTATGAGAAAAATGTTATAATATCCTTTATAGTCGACTGCCATCATAATGCTATCATTATGAACGTCAAAATCGTCAATAATCTGCCACTTTCTAGCACCCATGCCGTAATGTGACATAACCGTGCCATAATTTTCTCTTACGGCACGATAATAAATAGTAGGTTTTTATTAAACTTGAAATACTATTTATTTATATTAATGGTAATACTACAGTTTGAATTTCCAGATATAGAAAGTCCTGAACTAGTTTCAAGAACACTTGAGCATGTACTCGTAGATGATGAAATACAAATTTGATTCACGTTTTCTAGGTCGCTTGAAGATCCCAGTGTCTTGGCAATTTTGTTTTTATTTTATAGTGAATCTGCTACATATCCTTCGGCAACAGCATCACTCTTCCAATCGCCATGCCTCTTAAGAGTTCTAATGTCAGCACCACTATTTGCTAAAATTGTAGCGGATGTTCGCCGGAATGAATGACCCGTATACTAATCAGCATTGGGAATGTTTAGATGCTTTGCAATATTGCGGGGAATCTGACCGAATGTATTAATGCCAACAGGATTACAGGTACATTTACCCGCATTATAAAATAAAAAGAACTTCTGAATTTTGACGTGCTTAGGTCTTAAATGCATATACTTCTTAATGATGTCAGTATAGTTCACTGCACTGTCGTCAGTATTTAAAATTGTAAATGTTCTGGGTCGATGTGTTTTAGTATCTCTCACATAAACCACAAAAACGGTGCCTTCTTCATTAAAATCAGCAACACATAAATTATAAAATTCCATACGTCGACAAGCACCAAATAAACCAAAAATGGCAACTACCTAAAATTTTAATTTTGTTAACTTCTAATAAAGAAAAGGAAATGAAAGCATAACAAACCTTCATAAGCAGATATTTGCCATCTGGTGCATGAAGTAGAAAATCCATTAACTGTTCCTTTGAAAATACTGGGGATTTATCTGGTAAATAACCAACTGAGCGATTCTTCAAAAATGCAGTAAGTTTAGAAAATCTGCTAATGTCGATGTCATTTTTGATTCGTAACATACATTTCAATTTTGAATACATACACCATAACGACGATGACTTGTACTTCTTTGACTAATAAAATAAGGTATAATTAATATATTTATTAATTTAAGTAGAGTTTATAGACATCATTGTATTAATTTAGGTACCTACCTGGTCAAAGAAATATGCAAGTAAAGCCTTCTCAGTATCCATTTCTCCAATTTCCATATTACTAACTCGCATCCATTTACAAAACCTCTCCCATTCTTTTTTATAAAGATCTTCTGATTTTTTTGGAATAAGGCTTGATTCAGCTTCTTCGGCTTTTTTTAGAATATCTTCACGTGAACACATATTTTTAAAAAAATATTTGCTTGTATACACAACACCATAGCAACCACAACATGCCAACATTCAACGATTGCTCGAACAATAATTTCATAGTTTGAACAAATTTAATATTTTCAAAACTTAAATAATTGTACGTTAAAACCGCAGTTCGACTATAAAATAGCGTATGAAATTCGTTTATAATGCTCGATTATGGCATTCGTGAAGTGTTAGCGCATTCGCTTCGCTCATGCGCCAAAATTCACTCATGCCATAATCTGCTGCATTATAAACTAATTTCATAATATACTATTGTATATTTATTATAATACGAAGATAATACGTTACGTTGCAGTAATCAATATGATTGTGGGTATGATTAACTTAATATTAGATTAGAAGATAAACTGCAAATAATTTTTAATTAACGTAAAAAACATGGAAATGTGACGGTCCTAGATTAATTAAGTTACCAATGATGCAAATATAACAGTAGGTAATAATAGTACTTTGTAAAATTAAAATGTCAGTTGTCAATTTTTGACACGCACAGGTAAGTACATTCAAACACTGACGTGTCACGGGAATTTTTTGAAAAATTACGTATCGCCTTTGTGTGTTTATTCCCATCAACGTAGTATCCACTAATTTTTACACGTTACCAACATGTTTTGAACGGCAAAACTCTTAGTGCCTTTCAAACGTGTTTGTTATGTGTTCCTCCATTTATTTCTGGAACCACAGACAAATAAGTAATTTTTGATTTGATAGAATAAATTTTTTACATAAAATTGATTTATTAATATTGATATTATTTACAATTACTGTCACTGATTATGTTCAATGGAAATACTTGGAAGTGGTCATATAATCTATCGTCCAACCTCTTAATGATTTTCCATGTCTTTATCTAATTTATAACTATCTACTATCTAATAGTTCTCGATTTATTATTTATTTAGATATTTTATGACATTTATCCTGTTATCTCACCACGACGAGGTGCTTTCTCTAGTTGTATTTTCTATAAACACATCATGGATATCAATATTGATACTCATACGAATTCGTATCTCTACCTATGTACGAGGAAATAGCCAACTTAGAAGATCTTACCTTTTTGTTTACCGATCTGATGAAATCAGCCGCTGTGAAAGCAGGAGGAGGGGGTGTACTGGCTGGCTGCTGGGTGTTGGTGGTTGAAGTGGAGTGGCCCCCATGGGGTGAAGGCAACTGTGAAGTAGAAGCTATGTCGCCAACAGCGACCCATGTGGAGCACGACCTGAAAGAAAAGTAAAGCTCTTAAAAAAAATTGTAAACGTGTTGCTGAAAATTAAATCTTCCGTTAATTAAGTGAGGGTGCACGAAATGAAGGAATCAGTAAAAGCTATAAGACTCAAATTTTCGTGTCCGATGGTCAGAGATGGTCAGTATCACATTTTAACAGAGTATTATAACTAGAGCAAGAGCAGAGCAAAAAGCTATCGACATGCAGTCTTCACGGAACTTCTTAAATTTCCTTAAAATTTTTCCTGCCCATTGCTGAGAGCTTCCTTTAAATGGAATAACACCTGTCTGTTACTATCTACCCCACAGTAGTTATATCTTCTGTGCGGGCTATATGCACCCCCCCCCCTTTTATTGAATATATTTTTCCTTTTAAATCCTACATTATTATTGAAATTTATTTATTGCCACTACCAAAGCCTTACCTAGACGTTTGATCCAATCTAGCATTTTCTAACAAAAATCCAGACCTCTGCAACGAGTTAAGGGCTAGTTCTGAGACGGCGTTACGAAGGCCTGGTACAGTAGGACCATCCTCAGGTGATGGTAATTGACTAATATCGCTCGTGCTGAAACTTTTTTGTAGACCCACAGCGGAAGATAAGGCCGCACAGCTGCGGATCAGTTCAGTCTCTTCTTCGAACCAAAGTATTTCTGGTATATCAGCCGGTCTGAAAATAGAAAACATACAGGGTGAACAAAACTTCGACTATTGAGAACAAGCAGGTTTTTGGAGGAGGAAGACATTCAACGAAAAGAACTGTATCTAATCCTTACCCATATCATATGGTTACGAACTCTGGTGAATCTAACTGTCACCTACGAGAGCTTTGTGGCAGAGCACGAGTGTCTCCATCCTGAGACAGGGACTATTTTTATTTGTTGTTGTTTTTTACATCACAATAGTTTGAAACTGTTACTTTATGTTTTTAAATTTGAATCAATTTTTAGTAGTTTAGAAGCTTATGTATGTTTTGGTTATGTTTATGTAAGCCATCTTTTCTGTTTAAGACCTAGATTATCGTAACTTCCGAATATTTTTAAGTTAGCGGCAGATACCCAGCGGCCATAACCCCCAAGTTCCAGGTGACTACAATATGTTGGTTGGTTGCTTGTAGGTAGCTGCGATATAGGTGATTGAATAGCAAATAAAATGTAATTTTTAAATAAAGTTCCAGATCCCACTTTTCCCTAATTCCCCTAATAATATGGCAATTAAAGTTCTGCGCTTAGATTTCTTGCAAAATGTATTTACAAGTCCTGAGTCTACTGTAAAGGCTTCAGTAGCTACATAATTTTCGCTCAATGCTCAATTCGTCTTAAGAACATGGCAAGAATTGCGTTTTTTATAAAAATATAAAGTAAACTACAAAATAAATATTAATTTACACGGACCCTGTTTTTCAGAAATTTAAAATTCTAAAATTATTTTAGAATTTTAAAGTTTTAATGTTTATTTTTTTTTTGGTGTTTCAAGATGTTTGAAAAACAGGACTAAAGTAAAATATTATTTGTAGTCTATTAAAAAAACAGCAAAAACTATCCCTCAAAAGACGCAGTAAACCTTAAGAACTAATAAGTTAACCTCCACATCAAATTCAATGTCTTCGGGTTTCTCCAAAACTGTGCTTGAAAATTATTACCCTCGAGTTTTCAAAATATTTTTTTTCCATTATTTTTATAGATATTTTCTTACAGTCTTCGTGGAAACCCAAAACTATATAAGTCATATGGATGATCTATCCCATTCACATAAAAAGTTTGTACCTATAGAATATAGTTGATTTTTGAGTATCTGTTGCTGCAATTTACTACGTCATTTTATTATACAGTACTTTCCTAAAGTAGTAGATAAATTCGTTATTTTATAAATATACATTTTTTTTAAGAAGCGCTCGAACCCGTCGATTTTCTTTTATTTTTACCCATATTTTACATATATTTAATTTTGTAAAGGGTGATTCAATGAAGCTACGAGGATATAAACTTTAATGTTTTAAATGGTACACCCTGTAACTACACTGTATTTTTTTACATATTTGGAAAGAACCGTTTTGTAGAAATACAGTCATATAAGGTTATATGGGTCTGTCTCTAATAATATGGGAGATATGCCCAAAAAAGTGGACCATAAGAGCAATGTGCAAGAAACAGAATGTCACATTTTTGAGTCTTTTTCCCTTATTATTAGAAACAGACCCATAAAACCTCATATGACTAAAAAAGCGTTCTTTTTAAATATTTCAAAAATAGAGGGTGTCAAATTTAAAATATTAATGTTTATATCGATGTAGCTTCTTTGAGTCACCCTGTAAAAAATTTAATATACGTAAAATAAGGATGAAGTAAAGAAAATCTACGGGCAAGAGCGATTTTTTAAAAAAATAGGTATTTATAAAACAACTAATGTATCCACTAATTTACGAAAGTATTACCAATCGCACATTGGTCAATATTTGGTTATATCAAACAGAATAGCTATTTACCTAACAAGTGCGGAAAATAAATTTTTCCGCACGAGTCTGCCGTTCACCGAACGACGCGTAGCGGAGTTCGGTGAAGCAGACGAGTGCAGAGAAATACATTTTCCGCAAATGTTAGGTACAATAGTTTTTCTACAGACGTGCGGAAATAAGAATAAAATTATTCTTTGTTATAATTAACATGGTAGGTAACCGAAAACTGGCAATTATAAGCATTATTAATTAAACTGGGAGCATTTTGATGGTGAGCTTCGTTAGCAATAATGTTGACACTTTTTCTTCTCAACTTGTCATGCTGGTGCTGTTTCACTAGTTCATTGTTGTCAGCAATAGCATCAATTTCACACGCGAAACTTGTAGAAGGTAAGGGCGAAGGCGGAGGTACACTTTCCTCGAAATTTTCTCCTTTAGAATATAGAATTTGGTTGGCTATTCGTTTTTTGTTCCCCATGGATTCGTCCACATATGATTCTGCAACTTTCGTCGATTGCCATCCCCCGAGACGTTTCAAATTAGTAATATCCACTCCAGCGTCAGCCAACATGGTAGCCGAAGAGCGTCTATAACAATGTCCAGTAAAGCTCTCTGGATTTGGAAGTTTCAAAAAAGCAGCCACATCGGATGGCATCTTACCAAACTTATTAATGCCAACAGTTTGAATAGTACATGTACCTTTTTGGAAATTAACAAAAAACCTTTGATGCGGTGTATTTTTGGGACGCAGAGACATGTACTTCTTGATTAAATTAAGATTTTTTTCTCCAGTTATTACAAAGCTTCTACTCTGGTGAGTCTTGCTATCCGGTATTTTCACCAAAAATAAATCTCCTTGTTCGACTACGTTTTCACACAACAGATAAGTCAATTCTTCGCGCCTACAGGCTCCAGCGATTCCAATGATAGTTGCGACTTTGATTAGTAAATAAGTATCGTCAGGCGCAACGCTTAAAAATTTTTCAATATGTTCCTGATTTAACACTTTAGACTTTTTTGGTCTAAAACCTATCATTTTCTTTTTTAAAAAAGCAATAAATTTAAAATGCCTGCTAATATCAACGTTTTTCTTAATTTTTAGTATATATTTCACCATTGAGTACTTGGACCACATTGTAGAAGGTTGAAAATTCTTTGAAATTTCTTGAAAGTAAACTAAAAGTACCTCTTCTTTACTGATGTTCGTTATTTTCTTGTTGATGCACCATTTGACGAACTTTTCGTATTCTTGAATGTACCTGACTTTGGATTTTTCTGGAAGCAAATTCATATCTACTTCTTTTGCTGCGCTCAAAATATATTCTGGAACCCCGTCTTCCATGGCCAGATTGTCAAATTCACCTTCAATCATTCTAATAATGCAGAATTACGAAAAATACACACTTTTAAAAAGCAATTAATCACAAATAAATAATAATAATATCGAAATGTTAGTTTGTTGATTTCTAATGATTGTTTAAGCGTCCTTAGTAACTTGGAAACCTGGTAGCTAAGCAAGACGAAATGCATTAAGCCTGTTACACACTCTGAGATACATATCAGAGACGGTCAATTAATGAATTAATAAATAATAAATAATTATTGTTGCTGCAGTCCATGTTGGTACAAAATATTGTTATAATTTCCTGTTATCTCCATTCACGTTGAGATATGCATTGATATGTGTATCGCGACAAACAACGATGCGTGTATAGTAATTTTCAATATTACGTGCGGAAAAATATTTCTGCACTAGTGCGAAAATTTTTTCCGAACTAGTGCGGGAAAATCAATTTTCAATCGGGTTTTCCGCACGGCTATAGAAAAAATCAGTTTCAGGTGCATACCTCGGACAAATTGCACTATACTTAGGATGCATTTTTGGGCACAGATTTTTAACACAATTTTTTATCCATTTGACACCACGGATTCACAGTTTATACACTTTAACTTTACCAGACCTTTGAAAGTTAAATGTAAATAAATGAGCACATGGACTACGGACGTCATACTGTAACTATTTGGAATTACCCAAGTGTCGAATAATTGTGACTGCAGTTTCTTAAATAATGTGAAGGTTATTAAATTAATTACATTCTCAAGTGACGAGTACGTAGTACGTGTCTGCAGTGAGTCGAATTTTAATACGTAGATATTCAAAAGTGGCTTTCACAATATCTTATTTATTTAGTTATTTATTTTATTTATTGTAGTACACCATTCAACAGGCCTAACGGCCCAGTACTAGAATGGGCAAATAAATTTACAATACATTTACAATAATATAACAAAACAATGAACATAATTAACATAATCAACATAAAACACAAAAAAATATAAAAACACTAAAATAAAAGATTGACAAAACCTATCAAATAAAATTAGAATATTATACAAGCATAGCAAATAATGAGTAAGAAAAGCTAAATTAAAGAAAATAAGGCCAACATTAAATAAAAGAAGTGGTTACAAAATTAATCTTTTTATAAAAGGAAGCGAACAAGAAAAAATATCGAAGAACGAATTATTATAAATGTTACAGATATTGTTTAAAGGAGAAAATTTCCTGATGTTTGTCCGTGGAGTGGGCAAATAAAATAAATTTGAATGGCGGAAGGCCGTTCTAGGAACATGGAAGTTAAGCATGCTTACATTTTCAGCGCAGTTAATATGATTATGAAGTAATTTAAAAAGAAAAATTAAGCAAGCAATGTTACGTCTTTCTATTAACGGAATAAGCGAAAATCTATCAAGAAGTTGAGAATGAGGAAAACCAATAGGTGGATATACTCCATTTGAACGAAAGGCAGCAAGCTTAAGAAAGCTGCGCTGTACTCTCTCAAGACTGTCAATATAAATTGAATAATTAGGAGACCAAATAATTGAGGCATATTCAGCTTTAGAACGAACAAGAGAAATATACAATGTTTTAAGACAAGTTTCATTTGTAAAACTGCGCGTGTTCCTAATAACAAATCCAAGAGATTTATACGCCTTGGCAGTAGAGTTGCGACTTTTTAAAAAAATTCAGGCCAGGCCAGGCCCGGCCCGACAGAGTATAGGCCAGGCCAGATAAACCCACCGAACGTTTGGCCCAATTAAAGCCAGACCTCTTGACAATTATGGCCCGGCCAGGCCAGATTTGAGCCAGGCCCGACCAAGCCAGATTGAATTCGGCCCGGCCCGGACAGGCCCAACCCGGCCCGGCCAGACCAGGCCAGACTCGACCAAGCCAGTCGAATCGAAGCTCAAATCGAATCTGATCCGGCCCGGCTCTATCAAGGCAAGTTTAGCCAGAATCAGTCCGCCCAAATTCAACCCAGTCTGCCTAAGCCACATTCGGCCATACCAGAAATCCTGCCTACTTGACATTGACAATAGGTATGACAATTCATAAATTTATTAACTCTTTTATGTCTCAATGAAACGTTCAAATGTCTCACAAAATAGAACAAAACAACCTTAATACAATAATTTTTTATTTCATTATCAAATAAAATACAAACTCCGAAAACAAATTTGTTCAACAACTTAAACACAAACATAATGTTTTACATTTAACACTTGTAATATATATATAGTAGTATAAGATATTATATGTATGTACAATGAGTGCCAGAAGTGATGTCAAAATTCAGCGGTGTGTTTTTTGGAAAAACACACCGCTGTGTATACAGTACAATTCTAAGTCTGTGCAAGAATTTTTAGATGTGCTTAAATATCAGAGTAATACTTATTGCTAAGTATAATTTTCCATTTTGGGACACCTTAAATTTTAAGTAGTATGAGTGAGATTGGCCGTAAGTGGTCAGATAAATGGGTGAAACACCTCAAGTTAGTATGAAATTAAATTCCTCATAGGAAGAACAAGATATAGTATTTTAAAATTGTTATACAGCAAACCGGTTAGCCTAGGTTAGGTCGAAATTGGTCCGATCCGGCCCGAAACGGCCAGGCCAGCCCAGGCCCGATTCGGCCAGGCTTGGGCAGTCGGACCTGGCCAATTCAATTTCAGCCCGGCCCGGCCAGGTCTTACAAAGCATCCGGCCAGGTCCAGCCCGGCCAGTAAAATATGCAGATTTTCCCGGCCCGGCCAGGCCCGATTTCGGGCCGGGCCTGGCCTGGCCGGGCTTCTGGCTTCAAATCCCAACTCTACTTGGCAGTGGTGTTTAACATACGTTTATTAAAACTTAACTTTCTGTCAAATGTAACACCAAGGTCACGAAAAGTCTCAGGTCTAGAAAGGATGCTATTAGCAATAGAATAATTAAAATTTATGGTATTTAGTTTTGTAGAAAACGACATAACATTACATTTCTTTGAATTCAGGTGTAGATTATTTAGTATGCACCATCCATTAATAATATTCAAATTCTGCTGCAAATGTTCGCAGTCCTGTAAATTTGAGATTCTAGTAAACATCTTTAAATCATCAGCATATAGTAGACATTTAACTGTTAACCGACTAACTATGTCATTAATAAATAGGGTAAATAAAAGAGGCCCAAAAATCGAACCCTATGGAACACCAGATGTTGCAAATACCTCGCTAGACCTATAACCACGGTACACCACACACTGAACTCTATTGCAAAGGTATGACTTCAGAAGAAGGATGAAGGAGGAGGAGAAACCGAAAGAACCTAATTTCCTTAATAGTTTCCTATCGAAGGCTTTAGAGAAATCCGTATATACAACGTCAGTTTGGAACCCTTCATCGATGGCAGATGAAATGAATTCTGTTACACAAAGTAGATTTGTTACTGTCGATCTACCTCTTATATACATCAAGAGATATACAGGCTGTTTCATAATTGAATGTCAATATTTAAGGGGGTTAATCTATGCATGATTTTAAGACAAAAAAGTCATGTAAACATGGCTCCGTTTTCGCTTTACTTTTTATATACAAGGTGTTAATGATTTTTTGAAAAATTATTTTTCTTTAATAACTTCGAAACTACATCAAATATCTTTATAAATCTTCGTGGATGTAAACTAGGCGTAGAGACACATCTTTCATGAAAAAAACTAATTTTCAGTTTTTACCAGTGGCGTCCCAATTAATATGACCCTAAATATTTGGAATGAAAAGATGATACGCCACTGCTTTTTACAAAAGTAAAAAGTATTTTCTTGACGGTGCTTCATTTTGTAATAAAAAAAATATCTCGACTTTGTTCCTATCGTGAACTGTTTTTCAGTAAAAAATAAAACACAATTGTCTGTATATCCCTAAACTGCTATAAAAATAAAGTATTTTTGCAAACAATTGTCTGTATGATCCTAAATTAAAAGCAGGATATTAATCTCTAAGAGGCTGTGGATGTAAAATTAATATTCTTTTATTTTTATTAATTTTGGCAGTTCAGTTTCTTCAACTCTACTGTCATCTACTTAATTTGATAGTTAAAAGATCTCTCCACTTTTATTTTGAAAACGAATGGTTAATTTTGCTAATGAGGAGTTGGCAGTCATTCATTGCATGTATGGTTTGGCTGATGGCAGCGCACCGGAAGCTAGACGATTGTATCAAGGGCGCTTTCCCAATAGAGTCACACATAGAAGATACATAGAAGGTTGACTGAGGTAGATACTTTTAAGCCTAACAATCAATGAAAAGGTGCCCATCTGACTACAAGAATCGCAGAAATTGAAGAAGCAGTTTCAAATTCAATTGACAAAAATCCTGAACTTAGCACTAGAAAAATTGGAAATAACTTGAATACTTCGCATATTCTAGTTTGGAGGATTCTTCACGATTTTTTGTTATACCCGCATCATATTCAACTCGTGCAAGCCTTACTTCCCCGAGACTTTCCTTTACCAATCAATTATTTTTGGAGAATACTGGGGAAAATTCCTTGTTTGATTGGGAAATAATGTTCACAAACGAAGCTGACTTCTCAAGAAATGCTATTGGAAATTTTGACAATAATCGTGTTTGGGCCGAATGCAATCGTGAAATCTAACCATCAATAGCAAATTTTGGTAAAAGTATGAGCTGGAATTGTTGGAAATCACTTAACTGGACTTTTTTTCTGCCAGACAAATGGCCATAATTATCACCGGTTTTTAAATGAGGATTTGCTCATATTGTTTGAAGAAGTGCCAATTTTAATTAGACATAGAATGTGGTTCATGCGTGATGGTGCACCAGCTCATTTCTGTTAATTCTGAAATACGTTATTCACGACATTGTGGAGCCCCTCACATACCTTGTAAACTATTCTTTTGTAAGGGGTTCTTTTCCGAGTACTTTAAAAAGAGCAATTATTCAGCCTATTCTTAAAAAAGGGGATAATCGCTTTATGTGCAATTATAGGCCAATAGCTTTGTTATCGGTATTTTCAAAAGTTTTTGAAAAAGCTTTTGCACAACGTGTAATCGCATTCCTTGATGAAAATAAATTCTTCTCCAATCATCAATTTGGTTTTCGTAAGGGTCGTTCAACCCAGAACGCAATAATTGCTCTATGTAACGATTTAATGCGCGCCTTCGACCTGAATAAGTACTCTGCTTGCATATTTTTCGATTTAAAAAAGGCTTTTGATGTTATTGATATCAAACTACTTCTCAGTAAGTTATATAATGTTGGTATTAGAGGTAATGCCTTGTCTTGGCTGGAAGCTTTTCTCAAAAATCGCACGCAACAAGTGCGACTTGTTATCGATTATGAAGTATATGAATCGGAAACACGGAGTGTCGCGAGTGGGGTGCCTCAGGGAAGCATACTGGGACCTCTGTTATTTATTATATTCTTTAATGATATTGAGCCGTTTTTCTCTGACTATTATTTATCCTTATTTGCTGATGACACAGCAGTTTCATGCTCTGCTAACGATTTAACTGATCTGAGTTCTATTGCATGCACTGCTGTTCAGAATATGCAAAATTACTGTTCTAATAATAAATTAATATTAAATGAAACTAAAACTGAAATGGCCTTTTTTTCAACCCGGGAGCTTAATAGAAGCTTGTTAGTGAGATTCAATTCCAGTACCATCAAACAGGCAAGTGTGGTAAAGTTTTTGGGAGTGCACGTTGATGATCGTTTGTCCTGGTCTGATCACATTAATTGTGTGTTGGGAAAGATGGCCACTCATTGCTTTGTGATTTGGCAATTAAGATCTAGGGTGGGCATCGACCTCCTCTTAATGTATTATTACAGTTATATTCAATCTCTATTAAATTATGCAGTTATATGCTGGGGTAACTGTGTGAGAGTTAAAGAAGTCTTTGTTCAGCAGAAAAGAATAATTAGAACTATGCTCGCTAAACCTAGAACACACCCATGTAGGGAATTGTTTACACAACTGAACATTTTAACACTTCCCTCATTGTATATACTCAATTGTGTAAGTTATGTGAGGGCCAATCCAGAAAATTTCGAACTAAGTAGAGGCAGCTATGATAATTGTTCTTATGATCTACGCCTGAATTATAACTTTAGGATTCCACGGCACAGATTATCCATCGTCGCGAACAGCCAAATGGTATTTCCCATTAAAGTATACAATAAGCTGCCAATCCAAATTAAGAAAATTGTAAGTAAAAATAGTTTTAGAGCTGCCGTTAAGAAAAAGTTGCTGGCTAATAGTTTTTATTCTGTGTCCGAGTATATGTCTCATGTAAACTTGTGATGTCGTGCCTTAAGTGTGTTATTTTTGTGTTTATGTTTTATTGACTGACTTGCTATATGTTTAGAAGTCTTTGTGTTATGTACTACTTTTTTTTTGACATTATCTTATACTTACAGTTGTGAGTCTAATGGAGATAAAGATTATTTATTTATTTATTTATTTATTTCAGTGTAGAAGCAAGAGAATATTTAAATCATACATTTAATAACCGACGGGTAGGTCGTGGTGAACCCCTAGGTCTCCAGATATAAATAGTATGGATTTTTTCTTATAGGGGCAACCAAAAACTCTGGTTTACAGCTCTCCAGTTAACACTGAGTTAAGCGCATAAGAGCGTATGCATATTATTATGCATTAAGGGTGGCATATTATTTCGCGGGCCGCATTTGCGCCTCAGGAACGGCTTATGTTGGTATACCAACGTAAGCCGTTAGGCCCTAACAACGTTAGGCCCTAACCACCATTCAGTGCTGGAATGAGGGAAACCTGGAAAACCTCATTAGTTAGGGGGACAAGTCAAACATCAACTGATTTTAATCTCTCACATTAACACCAAGTTGACATTCTTCCCATCCTAGGCCATCGCCAGGATGGTTGCTAAGCCATCCCTGCGAATAAGCCTTGATCTACGAGTAAACAATTTAATTAAAAATTGTTTGGTGGAATGGGAATTAGAACTCACGACCTCTGGGTTGAGCGATCGAGACGCTAAGCCATGAGCCACCGGCTCGTAATATACAAGTAGACAATTTAATTAAAAATTATTCGGCGGAGTGTGAATTCGAACGTGATGAAGATTCTAAACTGTGAGCTACCAACTCGACACTGCAAAATATTTGCATTTTTGGTGAATGCGCCGTGTAAATTTCTTCCGATTTCTTCTAATCGAAATGCTGCCATGAAAGCAAGCACAAACCAAAGTTCTTCCAGTATTACCAGAGATGGATAGTCTTCATGTACATACATGGTGTGTTCATTTTTTGTCACTATGGTAGTAAGATTTTTCAAATGCTGTGACTGGTAAATTGCTGTGTTAATTAAAAATTGTTTGGTGGAATGGGGATTCGAACCCACGACCTCTGGGTTGAGCGTTCGAGACGCTAAGCCCTGAGCCACCGGCTCGCCCTTCAATAGATCTTCAAAACAGTAAGCTTAAAATTGTACAAAAACGAAATTCCAAAATTTCGATTTTTTCAAATATCTCCCTTGATTTTTTTGAGGCACATTATTATTCACCAAAAAACTGTGCTCCAATTTAACCTAGTCTCTATCTCTGGCGGTTTCCAAGATATCGATGTTATTGCATCCAATTTGAAACACACTGTAGATACATATTTTTAATTTTTCATACATGCAAGATTCTCGATTGTTTTAAATGAAACAAACCTGAATATTTTACACGACAGATATGTCTTTTACTATTAGATAGACAACTTGAATTCATAAAAAATTTTTTACATATAAACGCTGGGCGCCACTACATATAAACGTATAAAATACATTTTTAGGACGCAGGTAAGAAGAAAGAATATGACTCATATTGTACATGTGTGAATTTTGCATTTTATAGCACGTATTATTAGTTTCCTTTATTAGATTAGAATAATTAGATTATTAGTTTCCTCTGTAGATATGTCCTACTTATTACAAAATAATTGTAAGGTATACAGTGTGTCCCAAAATGATGAAACCAAATTCATATTTTTTTTTCCTAGTTGAGATTAAAAAACGCCCACCAGATCAATTAGTATATAGAAATTGACAGTTTTCTGCAATATTTCCTCTTTTTTGTCTAGGTTTTTTTTTTTTTGGGCGAAAAGGTTTAAAGTAAGTACTGTACGAAACAGATTGCAGTAGGTGCATTTTTTAGATAATTTTTTACATTTTTTAACGGCTATGATAAAAAAATAGGTATAACCTTATATCGCTGAATTCGTCTTTAGAAGGACTTAACATATTTAATTGTCATATTTAAAAAAAAATCTGTAATGTTACAGCTTCCTGAAACATGGCTCAGAAAATAGGAAATATTGCAGAAAAGAGACAATTTCTAGATCCGACGTCAGATGTTCGTTTTTTTTTGCGCCAATTAGAAAAAAATATGAATTTTGTTCCATCATTTTGGAACATACTGTATTTATTAATCTTACAGGCTGTTATTTTTTACTTAAATTTTACCAAATTTAGTTGAATTAAAAAATCTTGAATCTTGGTTTTAATTTTTTTTCTTTCTTTTTAGGTTGTAATTATTTTCTTGTTTTTAGGTATAAGAAATACTATGTTGTTTCTCTATCACCCTGATTTGTCCCCCAAATTTACTTCTAAATGCAATCAATACATGTCTACAGTAATTTATGTAGGGATTTGATTAACTTTTCTCGCGTATAGTAGGCAGTTTTGTTTTATATATTAATGGCTAAACAATTTGGCTTTTCTCTATTTATAACAAATAATTTATTAGATTGAATTATGTTTTAATTTTGGATATGGATTTTGGTAAATGGATTTCTCCTGTTCAGCAATACAAGTTTATTTGATTTTATAGGTTATGAAATCAAAACGTGGTGGTACGATTAAAAATTAAGCAAATTACTTATTAGTAATTTTCCTTTTAAGTGTAAAATGTACCGGGTAAATTGACACATAACGGTTCTGGAAAGTAAAACTTAAAACTTTTAAAAGGAACATGTACAATAAGCACTTGAACTGGGTAAAAGGAAAGCAACTATTATTTCATAGTAATTTCCTTTGGAAGTTACCAGCTCCTTAAAAAATTACACCCTTAAACACAGGAAACCAAAAGTATTAAAAACAGTATATGGTATCAAGGCAAACTTTCAAAGTTTTCCTAAATGATCATCGTGTAATATGTAATCCAAATAAATATACCACAAATAAAATTTTTATTGCAGCAAAATTTGAAAGTTTGCTTTGATACTATACTTTCAATCTTTACTTTGAATACTTCTGGCTTCCAGTTTTTGTTATTTTAAAGGTGGTGTAATCCCAAAGTAAATTACGATGAGTTATATTGTATATATCGCATCAAACCTGTTCCTTCTTTTAACTCAGTTAATTCACCCTCTTTAGGTTCTAGTTTGTTATGCTCGTTTGCACCACAGCTGTCAAAAGTCAAATGGAGTTCAAAAACTTACCTACTCGTAGAACGCAGTATTTAACCTAGTTAAACTCTTAAATAAATATAAACAGTTTTGCGCAAACGGGCAGCAAGCGAATTTTTGGCATAATTTGTCAGCATTTGTCTGCATTTCATTGTGTCAACTAATCACTACCCTCGCCTTCAGACACAAGATACATATACAGAATAAAATAGTTGACTGGTTCCAACAATTAAACACCAAATTTAAATTTGACACTGAACAATTCCTATATAAACAGTTGCTTATATTTAGAACTCAAATGGTCCGTACCTGAAGTAGTTTCTGCACCTGTATAAGCTTTGTGGCTGTGAATAAATAAATAAAAGCTCAGAATTTTTTCATTTTAACTTTAATAACAATTTATTTTTGTTCCATGGTATTGGTGATTGTGTTTATTCTCTCTGATTTAGTATTGCTTAAAGGGTGCATTACCGGACTATCGAAAAAAATGTGCTTGGTTGGTAAAGTAAATAAATACATAAGTATGAGAAATCAGCTTTCCTCCTCCGGCTTGTCAGGTACGTTTCACCACTAACCCACCACACCCCCACACACCAAACATACCTATTTTGGTTTCTGTTCTCTGGGTTGGGGCTGTGCCCCCTCGCGAACTGCCCGTCGCACTTGCCGAAGCTGAGCAACCGGCGGCCGGCGTGCGCGTCCGACGCCACCGACGACACCGAGAAGAGCGACAGGTCCGTGGTGACGCTCTCGTGGCTAGGCGATCGCAATATCCTGCAGGCCACGCTGAGCACCGGCGTCTGGGGCGTCAGCTGACTGTCCGCGGCCTCCGCGGAAGACATCTTCGCGGTCACTCGCGTCTAATTGGGGCGATCGAGAGCGGTGGTACGTTGTTTCTGTCGTCTCATGGCTGTCGCGATCCGACGACGGAATAACAATTGACGCCCCGGCGTGATCAATACTACGGCACCAGCGCGCTGCAGATGTTTCGAGGATTGTTTGATCTCGGACGGGAAAGTGTGTCAGCGTGCAGCTAGAGATTCGCGGGGTGGTGGTGGGTTTGTTTTGTTTTTTTAGGACAGGGATGACTTGCATAAGCGAAATAAAGAAAAATGTTATGGTTCATAAAAGGACCAAGGAAAATCTATTATAAATAAATTTTAAAAAATCCCTGTACCTACCTACATATTTTTCGTTTATTTTTCAAATTTAGTCCTAGTCCTAATATGCTAGTCATGTTTTGATGTAATTACTTAGTAAATGTAAAATGAACGAAAATGTACTCGGTTCAATGGAACATACATTAAAAAATCCACAGGTAGTATAATAGTATACAGGCTTTATTTGAAGGAGATGCCGAAAAAAACTACTCCACGGGAAATGTGCCCCGACTGGCGTTGCATTTCTCCGGCATCTCCATGGAAGTCGCCACATCCTTCATCGAGATCAACCACCAGACAGTGACCGGTTTCGCGCTTCTTATGCTCGTCAGTTGCCACAGATACCTAGTGGAATTTGATGAACAATGTCCATTTCTTCTGTCAGCCCAGAGAACGTTCACTTTCCCGCCTAGGTACATTATGATATATTATGTTACTAGGAGTAGAAGGACAACATTATTTGTTGAACCCAGAAGCTTACACAGCCGAGGCGTTGGCCAAGGCTGTGTAAACTGGGCGAAACACATAAAGAGTTTTATACTCCGAGTGACATATTACTATATTTTCTTGAAGCGTCAACATTAAAACGGTATTTCTCCAGATAGTGTTGCTCGTATAAAAAGCGATCTGACGTGACGTTTAATTTGAAACTGACGGTTCTGAGAAATCATGGCTACATGACTCTCTTTTTTAACCCATTGTTATGGTTACTCTTTCACTTTTTTTTGTACTAGTACAAAAATGTTAATATCTCTTTATTAGTAAAACAATGGGCCTTTTCCATAGTACGTCTTACATAATTAAGTATTATTATACGCGCGAAGAAAAAGTACTACTTCGCGTTCCATCTGTTAGATATTTATACCTATGTGAGTTGATGAGCCTATCTAATACACAGTAAAAAATTGAGTGTAAAGTTTTACACTCAAATTACACTCAGAGTGGTGCATATAGGACCTGCACTTTGACTGTAAATCTCATAAATAGGAGTGAGAGTAAATTTTGCACAGTTCTAATATGCATTAGAGGGTAAATGTAACTCAATGTAACTCTAAGTTGTATTTTATATTCCCTAGTTAATGTATAGTGTATTTTTTTTTATAATTTAGCTTTATCTGGAAATATATTATTATTATCCGGAGATATTATTGCTCTGTTATTGTTATGTCTAGGATTTGTAGTATTTAAGTTATTTTTATGTTTATGATGTTTTTTACTTAAATTTAAGTGATATTTATATTCTATTGTATGTATTTCCTGCCCCATAATTGGAATTGATTTTCTGTCAGGGCTTGTAACTTTAAATAAATAAATAAATAAATAAATAAATAATAAATAGAGTGCAAAAGTAATTTGATGGCGTGTAAAACTAACACACATGGAATACACTAAAGAGTGTAAAATTAATTTAATAGGGTGTAAAATTAAATTAATTGGATGTAAATAAATAATTCAAATTATTTTTTTAAATGTTTATTAAAAAAAGAAAAACAATATTCCTATTCCAGAAACAAACTATTTCGGCCTATAGGAGTAACAACTAACAAAAACAAGATTAACACGATATGCACATTAAAACTGTAGCAAAGTAACAAAAAATAAAAACAACCACTTAACTTTACATATAGGTATTTGGTAACCCTGGTCTAATTTTTAATGTTTACATTTAAAAAATACAACAAGTTCCTGATTTAGGAACTAGAAAAAAACGAGTACGAAATGCAAACTTAAACTGTAACAAATCACATTAAACAAAATAACTAATCATTAACTACACAAAAATATGTTTAGGTGCTATGTAACATTCAGTAGAGCCCTGAGTCTGTTTAATTTCGTAAGGTTCTCTATAATATTAACTTAACGCTCGACTTAACGTTTACATTTAGGTAGGTATATCAGTTGAAGGTTGAACCAAATATAAATTTAAATATTCACAAAACAGAACAGTTTTCCATAATTTCACAACAAAGAGAGAAATATCGTCAAAAACACATCTTTGGAAAATATCTTGAAAATTAGGTTTGTTTTGTTCGAGGTTTTGTTCCACAGACGTATAAATAAAAAATGAAGGTTTTATATCTACATGTAGCCAAATTTAATAAATTTTGTTTCATTAATATAAAACTCATCAGTAATATCTAATTCTTCTGTGATATAGTCCTTAAACTTGCTATCTTTTAATGCAACAACTTTTGATGGTCCTTTTCATTCAAGGAGTGGTGCATGAATTTGGTGTCGTTCAGCCAAAGTTTTAGGCACATTTTTGAAATTGTTTAGCTTGTTCACAAGATCTTCTTCTATCTTGCAATATTTGCATTTATTTTTCAATTTTACTTTAAAAACATGCATCACTGCGGAACACAATTAACATTACACTATACAGGGTGATTTTTTTAACTTGCCCATTAGAATATTTTCAACTGCCGATAATGCTAGAGGTCTGAAAGTTGGTACACGCATATTAGTGACTATGCCAAATTCGGGGAAAATATGTTCAAGATGGCGGCCCTTCTGTCAACCCAAATATCGACGCCATATTGGATTTTTTAAATTGCAACCCCCATTTTTTATTCGATTTTTTAAATCTGCGCTCTTTTGCGGTTAAAATGAACCCAATGTGTCTAATACTTACTTGTTATAGTTTTTGAGATATGTTACTTTTTCTGTTAAAATTTGCGTTTGCAGAGGTTGTTTAAAAAATTCATAACTTTTTCACTATTGACGCAAAATTAAAACTGCTTGGTTCAGTCGATAGCTGAAGGTTTGTAGAATATTCAGGTATGTTTCAAAATAGTTAAATGTTGTTTGGTATACCTGCAATAATTTTTTAAAAATGAAGTTGAAAAAGTGTCAAAATTTCAATTTTTTTAAATGGCACGACCACATTCTACCATCGCCACTGGATAGGAAACTTAATTCAAAAGGCACTTTTAATAACAATCCCTATACCTATTTGCATTATTTTCGAAGATATTTGGATTTATTTGGAATTTTCTACCAAATATCGTTCACGCGATGGACGAGTAGGCCATGAACTTTAAAACAATGCCACTATTGTGTCAACGCTAACTCTTGTTGTCAACCTGACAGCTTTCTTACAAGTGTTTTGCAAATATTTGATCATATTACGACGGATATTACGGACAAGGCAAAATTTGCTCAACGGGGTGTATTTAATAAAAGGAATCGCCATTTTGAGAAAATAAAGGTTCCCATTTGGTCATACATGTGGAAAATCAAATTCAGTTTTCAACAAATGTATTTCGTTTGTTAATGGATAATCATCGAGTACAATGGTGGGTGCATGTCTGAAGAACATAACCAAGAACAACATAACAAACATAATAACACAAAAAAATATAAAAACAATAATAAAACTATGGGATACTATGGTTAAACTATAATAGTCTACACGTGTTCAATGTGCCTCCCATTTTTATGCAAACATTCAGTAACACGTTCTTGTACTGCGGCGATTGTGGCTCTTCTTATTTCGTTTTGGTCCAGAGAGTTCATAGCTCGTGTAATTCTTCCGATTAAATGTTGCAATGTTCTTGGTTCTGTTTGGTAAACTTCCTCTTTAACTCGCCCCCACAAGTAAAAGTCAAGTGGGGTAAGGTCCGGTGAACGAGGCGGCCAAAGCCACGGACCCCTATTTCCCCACCACCTATCTTGAAACAAGTCTTCCAATTTACGGTGCACAGCTCTTGTTGAATGGGCTGGCGCACCGTCCATCTGGTACCATGCGTTTATCATTTCTGGCAGAGGCAAATTGTCAAGAAAATTGTCTACACAATTATTCAGAATTTGTAAATAACGCTCACCATTTAAATTTTCTTCATACATGTACCATTGTACTTGATTATCCATTAATAAGCAAAAAACATTTATTGAAAATTGAATTTGGTTTTCCACTTCTATTATCAAATGAGGATTTTGATTGGCCCAAAAATGGCGATTTCTTTTATTAAATATACCTCGTTGAGCAAATTTAGCCTCGTCCGTCCAACAAATTCTTTTCAGAAAATTACCATCTTCTTGTATTTTTACCAACAGTTGTTCGCAAAAAGTTACCCGCTTAAGGTAATCCGTTGGCCGGAGTTCTTGCAACCTTATGAATGCATAAGGATGAAAATTGTGCAAAGATAACACCTTCTGAATGGAGGAATAACTAAGTCCCAAATCACTGGAAGCTGCTCGTATTGACGCCGTTGGAAAAGCGGCAAAATATCCCAAAATATTTATTTGGTTTCCTTCATTTCCGGTGACCACTTTAAGCCGGTTTCTGGGTGGATTTATGCTTCTAGTAAGAATAAATTTATTACGCAGACTGGAAAGCTTCTTCCTATTCATTGGAGGTAATTCTGGATATTTCAAATTGAAGGCACGGCAGGTTCTCTCAATTATGTTATCGCATCTGCCGTAAATAGCGATTAAATCAAAAATAACATCATTAGGGTAGGCATTCATCGTAATATGAACAAATATTTGCAAAACACTTGTAAGAAAGCTGTCAGGTTGACAACAAGAGTTAGCGTTGACACAATAGTGGCATTGTTTTAAAGTTCATGGCCTACTCGTCCATCGCATGAATGATATTTGGTAGAAAATTCCAAATAAATCCAAATATCTTCGAAAATAATACAAATAGGTATAGGGATTGTTATTAAAAGTGCCTTTTGAATTAAGTTTCCTATCCAGTGGCGATGGCAGAATGTGGTCGTGCCATTTAAAAAAATTGAAATTTTGACACTTTTTCAACTTCATTTTTAAAAAATTATTGCAGGTATACCAAACAACATTTAACTATTTTGAAACATACCTGAATATTCTACAAACCTTCAGCTATCGACTGAACCAAGCAGTTTTAATTTTGCGTCAATAGTGAAAAAGTTATGAATTTTTTAAACAACCTCTGCAAACGCAAATTTTAACAGAAAAAGTAACATATCTCAAAAACTATAACAAGTAAGTATTAGACACATTGGGTTCATTTTAACCGCAAAAGAGCGCAGATTTAAAAAATCGAATAAAAAATGGGGGTTGCAATTTAAAAAATCCAATATGGCGTCGATATTTGGGTTGACAGAAGGGCCGCCATCTTGAAAATATTTTCCCCGAATTTGGTATAGTCACTAATATCCGTGTACCAACTTTCAGACCTCTAGCATTATCGGCAGTTGAAAATATTCTAATGGGCAAGTTAAAAAAATCACCCTGTATACGAAACGGTGCGGGAAGCATCTAAATAATGAATGATGCAATATGCAATAGTAGTAGCGGTTCTAACATGTCCGTATCAAGATGATGGATGACACTTCACACTAGAGATGTATAGTTTACCAGATCGAGTGTAATGGAAAACACGGAAATACATTTTACACTCAAAAATGGTTTTTAATGGTTAAGACATTTGTTTTACACACATATAGAGTTAATTTAATCTCATAAATAATGTCTACACTCAGATGGTTTCTTTTAATAGTGATAGAAATATGTTTTACGCCGATGGAACTACTTTTGCACCCAAAAAATGAAAAATACTAATTTAAAATTAACCCGCACTTACAGTACGTTTGGGTGTTAAAAAACGTTAAATAATATTTCCAGGGTGTAAAAATATACACTCACCATTTTACCTCTATGAAATGAAATTTACCCGCTTCATATTTTTTACTGTGTAGTAGTGAGAAAGTACAAACTTAAAACTAAAAAAATTGCTCCAAAGGCGGTATCAAAGATTGTACCTGTTCCTTGTTAGGTGATATTCAGTTTCACATAATTGTGTTTAAAAATATCTCAATGCAACTTTTTACTTGTAGCTAGATTCTTTCTAAAATTCGATATAAAAAGTAGCAGATAATTCCAAATGGCAAGTAGACATAAAAAATTTCAACAAAATTGGGAACAGAAAAGAATGTTACTTTATATGTAAGTATTACACAAGACGATTAGTATATGTACATCTCAATCAACTAACAAGAAATTTACTAGATCAAAGAAATTACATAACGTGTATTGCCGATTTAAGCGATTTAGAACGAGGACGTTTTAACAAGTGCACCGCATTTTTACATATAAACTAGTATCCAATATGGTGCTTGGAGCATTCTAAATGATGGATATACTTTATAGACTGTATACTAAAACACTACCTAATTGGAAAAAATATTGAAGGTCCTTTAAGTTCGTAAGATAAACAGTTTTAGTTAACATTTACTACTAATAATTGAAGATCGTTTAAAATAAATAATGATTTTCCTTTGGGTTATCCTATCGAGCAAGAATGTAATTAGCAGTTACAATTTCTTTAACTTCCAAAGTCATCTTTGACTTTTATATATTGAGTATATCTCCTTTCTTGGTAAAAATGGGATATAACCATGGACCTCTATGTTAAAACATTCGAGAACGCTCTAACGAAGTCTATCCCTAGTTATTTTATTTAATAAAATGAAGTATTTAGCTGTGACTATTTGCCTACGGTCTTCTGCTAAGAATTTATCGAAACTTGCAATATTTCCGCATGAATTTAGAAGTAGTTGTGGTAAATTCGGATACTTCTCAAAGTTCTGCTGATATTCTTATCACTCTCCATGCATAGTAAATAAATCCTTTAAAACTGTATTTGTATAATTATTCACAATTACTATGGAAAAATCAAAAATAAACAAGAAGTTTAATAAATAGATTTGTCTGTGAATTTGACAATAATTGTCAGACAGATAGTGACAAAGACCCAAAGAGGGCACTTCGATATGTTTGTCACCACTCCTAACATTCACGATTAGGCAATCACGTCGCAACATCGTTCATAGAGTCCACTATCTATGACACTCTGATGAGAGCATAATAAGCGCGAAATCGATCAGTGTCTGGTGGTTGGTCTCGATGAAAGGTGTGACGACTGCTATGGAAATGCCGAAGTAATGCAATGCCAGTCGGGGCACATTGGCCGTGGAGTAGTTGTTTTTGGCATATCCTTCAAATAAGGATGCATGGGATTCCAGTTTTGATCTAAGACCTGTAAAGTTGCTCATAACTTTCAAATCCAAATATTTTATACTAGTAGATAGTTACATAAGTCTTCTTTAAAATTATGAAGGTCAGGCATTACGCTCCTGCTTATACATAGACTGCCAGTCACATAAATGTGGTGAAGATAATAAAGGTGTGATGTGTGTGACTTTTAAGTAAAAAATCGTACGAAAATATAGGCTCTATTTCTTCTTACATTCAGATAAGGGTATTAGTTGCAATTATTTGTCCATGTGTTGGTTGGACGGATAATTTAAAATAAAACAAGGAGTAGGAACGAGCTTTAAAATCTTTATTTGCCCCAAACATTGTCCATCAGTCAAACAATAAAACTTTTGATGAGCTACTTAAAGAACTAATTACACATATATAATATAATAAAGTCATCATGCGTCCTTCAGTACAATAAATAACAAAGATATGACAATAAAAATATCACCCCATGCAATTCTCCACCATTCAGTGCTAACGTTGAATATATTCATTCTGTATAAAAAGTTAACCATAAAAAACTTGTAAATATAGGCGATCAAAATAATAATTTGAATATATACCCATGTTAAGGGTTCTTGTTAGCCTTTGGCATACTATTATGTTAAGATTTGCTGTCACTGGAAAGGCATTCAAGATTACCTAATACTTATTTGTTATGTAGGTACATACCAAGATTTTAACCTAAAGTATCCTTGGAAAGCTACATCTCATCAAGAAAAGGATCAAGTGTGATGCCTTTTAGAAACATCACTTCTGATTTTATGCAGCATAAAAAACAAAAAGGAAGGATTGCGACTTTCCGACTTGTTCATATTCTTAATAAGTTATAGTAAATATTTTATACGTATCCCATTTATTTGTAAACGTTTTTAACCGTTCAAAACGCGGCTCCTCGTGAACTGTGGAATGCAAATACATGTCGTGATCACTGAGGAAATTTTATAATGTTGATAATAATAAAATCTCTTAGAACAGCTTTCAAGTTAATACCGAGAAGTACCAATTCTAAAAGATGTATCTATCGGAAATTTTAAAGTTTGTTGAAGAATTTGGTCAGCAGTTGTCGAGAATTTGAAAGTAGTGAAACGAAAGAAGGTTCTGTTAGGGCTAATATGGACAATATCTTATGCAACTTAAATAGAATTATTTTTTTACGCGAATGAGTGTCATTAGCTGCCTGCCTTGCGTCTGTGATATTTTTGTTTTTTTATGATCTTATTAAAATTGCCATTCTTTAGAATGTGGTTAATAATTTAAACGAACTGAAATTTAGGATTGAAGAAACAAGTCAATCAATTAACAACTTCAATTTTTATAAAACGTTGAAGCAATCAAACGATTTCAAAAACTTTGGAGAAGACATTCCATTCCAACTGTATTAGTTCGGGTCTATAAATTTCTTTTGCTATTGCTCAATAAAATGTTTCGGGAACTAGTGACCCATTAGCTGCGTTTGGTGACATTTGATATTTCCATGAAGCCGACTTACAGAACTCTACAGACGTTCTGCCATCTAGACACAGCATAAGATCTCAAAGTTCTTATCTTAAACACACGACTTTAGTTAACAAAAAATTCACAGATCTTGCATCTTACGCAAATATCGTAGGCGTATTGAAAATACCAGACACAACTATTTTTGTTACGCACTTTATACATTTCATAGTCCATTATATTTATAATTTATACAGTGTAATACCAAAACCTTTCATTTGACGTATCTAGAAAACTAAATCTTCCAGTTTAGAGATTACTTATTCTTAATGAATCACCCTATATATACCTATTAGTCCACCCTGTATATATGTTAGCCTAAAACCTATTCATCCTATTACAACGATCAGTACCTACCAAACGTTTATTTTATATTCAACATTACTTCATAAATCTCTGTAACATGTACTGGGAAATTTTTTATTCAACGTGCTGGAATTATAAGGGCACACTACCGTGATACAACCAAGCAATCTCTGTAAGTTAAGGAACCATGCAACCCAAACATAAACATAGACTGCTTATTATAACAACACAGCTAGGTCGTCTCTATGAGCACGTCACCATGTCGAGGTCGCTTGCATTTGCATATCGCTAAGCGTTAATATTTTAAGAGACAGCTCCCATATACACGCGCCCAGAAGTATTTTCAATACTAAAATAATTCATCGCCACTTAAGCTAGCATTTTCTGGTTCATCATCAAGCTCACCTTCTGTAACAAACTGCACAGCAGCTAAAATTTCCATTATTAACACTTTTGTTTCTATTTCAATACAATATTAAAACATACACACCAAAACAGAGAGAAGAATCTTCAAAAAAGCAACGAGGTTAAGTCGGTTTGTCTTTGACAGAAAATAAAGAGAGAGTAAACACTCTGAAAACGAAACTCTTAGAACTGTTTCAGATCACCCGAGAATTGTGGGAATGAGTACACCAAACTCCTGGTACATAATGGGTGGCCCATAACGTAGTGACACATTTTGAAGTCTAATACCTTTGTCTTTGAAAAACCTATAGGTAAGTTTTTGGTGTTGTTCGTAGAAAAACTGGAACTGAAGTTTTTTTGTGTTGCAAGAAAATACAAAGTGTACCAAAGTATAAAAATTCAAGTCAAAAATAACTATGGAAAGTTACATTCTGTATACTACTATTTTTTGAAACGTAACCATAGAGATTTATAATTTTTATAATTGTCAAATAGAAAGTAACTTAATGCCGGTTTCGAAAAATGAATCATCGCGCTTTTATTGTTGAAAATTTCTTTAAAAATAACGAGTCTATTGTCCTTACTCAACGCCAGGTTTGCACAAGATTTAATTTGAATCCTTAGTGTAGAAACGCAATTTTAAAATGGGTTGGTCAATTTAGAACCACAGCATCAGCTCTGAAGAAAAAACCTGCAGGTAGGCCTATTTCAGATAGAACTCCTGCAAATATTGAAAGAATTCGAGTTGCATTTTTAAGAAGTTCAAAGCGATTTGCAAATAGACAATCTCAAACATTAGCACTCTTAAGAAATAGCCTGCAAAGAATATTGCATAAAGATTTACGCTTAAAACCATATAAAGTTCAAGTTGTGCAGGAGCTAAAAGACACCGATTTTGCAGCCAGATTTGCTTTTTCTAATAGTTTTCTAGAGCTTTTAGAAAACAATGCTGATTTGTCCGAAAATCTATTTATGTCTGAGGAAGCACATTTTCATATGTATGGGTATATAAACAAATAAAACTCTCGTTACTGGTATCAAAAAAGTCCCAAAGACATACACCAAACTCCTCTTCATAGTCAAAGTTACTGTTTGGTGTGCAGTGTCAGCACAGGGAATTATGGAACCTTATTTTTTTGAAGATGAAAATGAAGAAAATACCACAGTAACGGCCAGTAATGTCCTGCGGCAAATGTTTCCAGGACCCCTGATTTCAAGGTTTGGTGATCTCCAGTCGCCCACGAGGTCATGTGACTTAAAACCCTATGACTTTTGGTTATGGGATGGGGCTATTTAAAATGCAGGGTTTACATCAATAATGCGCAAAATATCGACGAATTGACAGAAAATATTCGAACAGAAATCCGGAATATTGCTCCAGTAATGTTGCATAATGCTATGCGAAATATGATGTCTAGAGTAGAAGAATGTTCAAGAAGAGAAGGTCATCATCTTTTAGACATGATTTTGAAAAATTAGGCTAGTTATTATTATTATGTTAGTTTCCCTTGTTATTATATTACTTAGATTCCATCTCCTATCCATTCCATCTGTATTTTTTTGCAACACAAAAAACTTTTAGAGTTTTTCTATCGAACAACAACAAAAACTTACGTGTAGGTTTTTAGAGGCAAAGTTATTAGACTTCAATATGTGTCACTACATTATGGGCCACCATGATCGAACGAATCCTGAATTATAACAAATGCCTCATAGATGTAACTTTCAGTTCGGAAAGGTTGAACTTCGCCACCAAATTACTATTTTTATTCAATTCCAGCTGACACAGTAACATGAAATTTACATTTTCTGAATCAAGTGATGACTTACCTTTTCATTCCACAGTCGGCTGAGGATCTGTTTCTGACCTCCTATTCAGGGTGATTCAGGATTAATCTTGAAAAGTTCAAGAATCGATAAAACAGGTTAAAATAATGTTTTTTAACGATAAATTAACTCCTATATAAAATAGTCTATTTGGCAGTGACATTTTTGTCACTTTGACAGCGATAAAAAAGGTGCATCGTTTTTTATCACCGATAAAAATGCCTGTTCCTCAAAAGCAGAGTACATCTAGTAGTCGCACGTCACGTTAATTTATCTTGCCAAAAAACACTCGAGCTTTATTTTTATGGATAAATTTCTTTTTAACTCAAAATTTTTCCATTCAGTAATTTTGCTCGAAAAACTGATTGGCAAAATTATTTCGTTACAAAGAGAAATTTATCCGATAAAAAAAAAGCTCTTGTGGTTTTACTGTTGATAAATTAACTCCTATATAAAATAGTCTATTTGGCAGTGACATTTTTGTCACTTTGACAGCGATAAAAAAGGTGCATCGTTTTTTATCACCGATAAAAATGCCTGTTCCTCAAAAGCAGAGTACATCTAGTAGTCGCACGTCACTTTAAAATCTGTCCTGTCAGCTATAATTTTTAAGTATTGTGGAAAGTGGAAACTATACTGTACAATATGAGTCGTTTTGGGAAAATTTCGACTAAAAAAAAAAATTTCGACATATTTTGTCGTTAATTTATCTTGCCAAAAAACACTCGAGCTTTATTTTTATGGATAAATTTCTTTTTAACTCAAAATTTTTCCATTCAGTAATTTTGCTCGAAAAACTGACATTTGACAAAATCGCTCGACCTCCGGTCTCGCGATTTTTTCATGTCAGTTTTTCTCATAAAATAACTGATTGGCAAAATTATTTCGTTACAAAGAGAAATTTATCCGATAAAAAAAAGCTCTTGTGGTTTTACTGTTGATAAATTAACTCCTATATAAAATAGTCTATTTGGCAGTGACATTTTTGTCACTTTGACAGCGATAAAAAAGGTGCATCGTTTTTTATCACCGATAAAAATGCCTATTCCTCAAAAGCAGAGTACATCTAGTAGTCGCACGTCACTTTAAAATCTGTCCTGTCAGCTATAATTTTTAAGTATTGTGGAAAGTGGAAACTATACTGTACAATATGAGTCGTTTTGAGAAAATTTCGACTAAACAAATTACAGAAAACATAGAAAAATCAATTCCGCAATCCACAAAAAACACGAAATCGTCAATATGGAGACAATTTATGGAGTTTTGTCAAATCCGAAATTACGAACTGTCAGAAATAACTCCACTACAATGTATAGCCGATATGTTAAAGGATTGGGCATATAATATGAAAAAGAAAACCGGTGAAGATTACAAGGAATATGCAGTTAAAACAATCTGGAATTCAACTGCGAAGATGATTCAAGAAAAATATTTCAGTGAGTACAATATTAAATTTGATCCGTTTACCGACATAACTTTTAAAGAAGCACGTGATGCAAGAAATAGCAAACGGAAAGAATTACAAGCTGTTCCAGAGAAAAGAAAGGTATGTTCTGTAGCAATAGACAAGACAGATATACTTAACATGGCAAAATTGTGGAATATAGACGAACCAGAGGGATTACAAAAAAGATTCTTTCATATAGCTTCATATGAATTAGCTTGGAGAGGAGGAGAAGCAGTAAACCAGTAAACTGTAAAATTTACTATTTTAATGAAGAAAAAAATCAAGATGGAACTCCAACAGGGAGAATTGAATATAATTCAATTTTTTCGAAGACGGCACAAGGTGGGTCTAAAAAATTAGCAGACAGCAAATGGATGACAAAAAATGACACGGATAAAAACATTTGTCCCGTTACATTGTTAAAATTACTCTTAGAAAAAAGAAACAAAAATATAACATCGGAACGACTTTTTTTAACTCCAAATCCCTTTTGGAAAAACACAGATTCTAAAGGTTGGTATAAAAATGTTCCACTGGGAATTAATACGATATCTACTTGGACTAAAAATTCTGCAGCTAAAATTGGACTGGACATCACAAATAATAAAATTACCAATCATTCAAACCGTGCCAGTACAGTTTCCCATTTAGCTAAAGCAGGGGTAAGTGACCAACAACTTATAAAGATAACCGGGCACTCATCATCATCATCAATTAAACCCTACCTCCAAATTGACCCTGAACATCACGAAAATCTTGTTAGTAACTTACGGACCTCGAATGAAATAAGTCAAAATGAATATTCAGCATGTGTGGAAACTAGAGAAGAAAATATTGAAATTAGTACACCCAATCAAACAATTTATAACAACTGTATTTTTAATAACTGTTGCTTCAAATAATTGTACAAATGAAGATAAATATTATTGTTGTTCTTTGTTTACATATTTTGTCGTTAATTTATCTTGCCAAAAAACACTCGAGCTTTATTTTTATGGATAAATTTCTTTTTAACTCAAAATTTTTCCATTCAGTAATTTTGCTCGAAAAACTGACATTAGACAAAATCGCTCGACCTCCGGTCTCGCGATTTTTTCATGTCAGTTTTTCTCATAAAATAACTGATTGGCAAAATTATTTCGTTACAAAGAGAAATTTATCCGATAAAAAAAAAGCTCTTGTGGTTTTACTGTTGATATAAACTTATTTCCTAAATGGCATCGTTTCCTCATAACTTTTGAACCACTCATCCGATCGAAGTGAAATTCGGAACACAAACACTCCTTATGATCTACATAAGCTTCTTAAGTTTGAACCAGCCACCCCTCTTAGAAGTGCATTTTCACAAAAAACAAAAAAAAAATAATTTCAACAGCTGCACACCGCTTTTGGCTGATTAGTTTTGAAACTTGTTCGTCTTGTTTTTTTTCGACATTTGGCCTTGTTTCTGAGATAATCAATTTCAATTTCAATTACGTAAATTTCATGTAACGTTATAGCAAGCCATGAAAAACAAAACTCACACTGATTTGTGTAAACTGACGTTTGTGAAAAACATTGTCAAAAGTATTATTTCAAGAGTATTCTTATGAGAGAAATGCGCGAAAAAATTCATTCTTCAACCCCCCTCTATCTCCGAAACGATGCGATTTAGGAAATAATTATATCATGAATGAAACGAACATTATTTTAACTCCTTCTATCGATTTCTGAAGATTTCAAGATTCAAGCTGAATCACCCTGTATATCAATTTAAATGCTTGCATCCATCATTGAGGTAGTGGTTGATTACTCCAAAAAAGGCACCCACAAATATTTTTTAGAATGGTTGGTATAAATAAAAACATAATAAGACAGACTATAATATTATTTTTAAAAATGTGAATATAGCCATTTAAATTGAAAAATAAAAATGTGAATTAGATCGTTTAAAGTCATTGGCTTGTTTTCTGATGAATTCATGTGCCATGTAACATATATGAAAGGCGTTATGAACAAATCCATGAGAAAATAACGATACATATTTAAATTCACGAATTACAGAGTATTCTGCTTCAAGTGACTTTTTTATAGATCAAAATGGAGGGCCATCAAAATAGTTATGAAAGCATAATAGTATATTATGTATCAAGTTTTATAAATGCCATTTTAGTCACGATTAATCACGAGCGAAGCGTAGCGGAGCGAGTGTTTAATAAAATGAGTGAATAAAATGGAGTTATAAAACGAGTTGCATACTATACTTTTTCTACGATAGCAATTTGGTTAATTTTTCCACAATTACTTTCCACAAAATTACTTCTCTTGTCACGTCGCGTCAAATTAGTTTGACAGATTGATTAAAAATGACACAGACAACTATCTTGATTTTTTCAATATAATTTCAATCCGTGTCTAAAGCGCACGAAGCCACGGCTTGTATGCACGAAGCCACGGCTTGTCAAGGTGTATTTAAAAGATCACTTAGCGTCATGGAAACATATACGAAAAATGGAATTTTAAAGATGGGGAGTAGAAAATAGTATATTATGTATCAAGTTTAATAAATGCCATGTTAGTCACGATTTTTATTAATCACGAGCGAAGCGTAGCGGAGCGAGTGTTTAATAAAATGAGTGAATAAAATTGCGTTATAAAACGAGTTGCATATTACACTTTTTCTAAGATAGCAAATATCTAAATAAAAATTTTTTAAAATTTTTAAAAATTACTTCTCTTGTCACGCCGCGTCAAATTAGTTTGACAGATTGATTAAAAATGACACAGACAACTATCTTGATTTTTTCAATAATTTCAATCCGTGACTAAAGCGCACGAAGCCACGGCTTGTCAAGGTGTATTTAAAAGATCACTTAGCGTCATGGAAACATATACGAAATATGGCATTTTAAAGACGGGGAGTAGAAAAAAGCATTTTTGTCTTCACATATAAATGGGATACACTATTATACCTACCTTTCCTTTCAGTCAATCCAGTTTAATTTATGCTGAAAAAAACTAAAAGCTTTGGCCATTGTTTTAGTTGTAAGTAAGATGAATGCCTAACCAAAGTCATATTAAAAGTATAAAAGAACTATTAAAGCCTCTTAAATCTAAAACACTCTTAAATTGATCATCACATAAATTAAACATTTCTTGATCAGTACGTTACTTCATACAGCTTTTTTCTTTGCAGACTTTTTAACCCGTGGGAGAGTGGCACTTTCCTAAAAATAAAAAAAGTGGATTAAAACTCTTTAAATACCTTCTCGTGATTTGCTGAGTTCCTGACTTTATTTTATAAACTAAACATGACTTGTAAGTAGTTTAAAAATTTCCTTAGATATGATCTTTTAGATTTTTTCACAAAAATGTTCTTATGGGTAGTTTTTTCATTTGTAAAATAAAGTCATGAAATCAAGTACACACATGGTTCTATTTACTGATCAAAACATTACAAAAATCAAAAAACTTGCCAAAATATTATTATTTCAGGAAAAGTTGCGGTTTTATTTCAAAGTGGTATACTTGAATTAAAATAACTATATCAATGTTATCTTGCGATGATAAAATCTGTGAATGATCACACTGTCGCTAAGGAAAGTGCAATTTTTCATATTTAATGAAAAGTTCAATCGGCTGTTATTTTTTTATTTTATAAGGATTACAGTGTAATTTTCTTTGGAGGAATAAGCATTCCTAATAGATCACAGAAATAAATAAGTTTTAAAATGTTAAAACATTATTAATTTTCATTAAATCAGTTTGCCGAAGTTTGTTGTTGAAGTTGAAGATTAAGCTTTCTAAGGGCTATTTTACATCAGTCAAAGTTTATGACAAACAAATTTATAATGCCGACATTGTTTTTATACAAGGTGTAAAACAGGAATTTTTATATCAATGAAATTAGAGGATTCCTTGTCCAATTTATTTGAGGAATTAGACGCGTTCTAGTTTTCATCAAATATTTGGATATGGTAGGGAATACCAATCTATAAAAACGATGCTTGCATATCATGATGTAACCCAGTTAACCTGTTTTTTAGGAATGTTGATTGGAGAAGAACTGATTTTAATATGTTTATAATAAATCTTGTGAAAGTTGTTTAACACTTGTATCCTTCAAACAAATAGTTCAATAATTTTGATCAAACTTCTCATCAAAGAAATTGAATAATGTAAAACACGCTTAAGAGTTAAATATTCTTGTTGTAGTGTAGTCAACATAATTTGTCAATTAATCCACCTTCCTCTTCGTACGAGTGGGTAGAATCTAATCTTCAATTTCAGCGACGTAAATCCAAACTAGACATTAATTTAAATAGATCAGTCTATTTTACAAAAGGGATATGGCCAAAATTTGCCACAATATGTACAACACAATAAAACACTAATATTTAGATATTCTCTAGGAAACGATTTTTTTTTTACCTATTACTATTGGGTATTAAAAGTCCTTAGATAGTTACACTAGTACAATAAAAAAAATATATTTTGGGAACATTCGACCAATATTACTGTAATCAAATATACAGGGTGATTCAAATTCGGGTCTATGCATGGGGATCTCAGAAATGGTAAGAGTTACGAAGTCGGCTAAATTGGGACAAAGTTGCGCAATCAAGGGATCAACATAGTAGCTGAAAATGTCAAGGCTAACTTGATTGGTTTTGGAAATATTTGAAAAAAATTTAAATTTTGGAAATTCGTTTTTATTTTATTCCAACTTTATTGGAGTAGATATTGAAAAAACGACAACACTTCTTCACAGCAACTTTTTGTGCTCTATCGAATGGTGTAATTATATTTTTCATACCCTTGCTTGCCCAGCTCACAGAACATTTATTTCCGATCCATCGCCTCAGAAATTCCGCAGTTAAGTATTCAGATACCTCCCTTGAATTATAAGCTATATTCTATCACGCTCCGCTAAGGGTATATCGTTAAGTATTCTTCCAGGGTATTTCTCAAAACCTAAGCAATGCTTTTTCTCCATGCTTTAACTCCGGTTAGGCAGAGGGACCTTGAGCGCTCTATTAATAATACACTGATATTGAATTAACTGAACTGACTGAATAAAAAAATAAGCATCAAAATGGATATATTGATGGAGAATTCTTCGGGACAAGACCCGTAAAGGTTTGAATTTGCTTTGAACGATGGCAGCTTAGTGACAGGAGACACAGATATTTCAAAAAATGTAATAAAACTTCCAGGGATTTCAAAAAATTGAGTTGATGATGGCCTTAGAAAGACAAAACGTTTTATGAAAAATATAATTATGCCATTCGATAGAGCAAAAAAGTTGCTGTGAAAAAGTGTTGTTCTTTTTTCAATATCTACTGAAATAAAGGTGGAATAAAACTAAAAAAAAATCCAAATTTTCAATTTTTTTCAAATATTCCAAAAACCAATCAAGTTAGCCTTGACATTTTTCATCCATTATGTTGGTCCCCTGACTGCGCAACTTCTATTTCTTACAATTTCCGAGATCCCCATGCATAGACCCGAATTTGAATCACCCTGTATATACATTTTTTTTAAGTATAACATAGGTATATAAAATATAAACTTCAAGTGTACCATTTGAGCCATTCATTAACTTTTTCCTTTAAAAAAATTGTCAATACAAAAATAAGAGATTCAGAAAAATGTATATCTCGGTTAGTTTCTCAGAGAAAAATACACACTGTTAGTAATATTCCACAATCTACTAAAACATCATGCCTGAGTTTCTCATTCTAGTCGATGTCTTCATCGACATATCTCCTGATTATTTTCAATCTTCTATGCGCCAGAGGCGAGTCTGTTAAACTTTTAATAGACAGTTGACTGCCAGTCTTACACATGCTAGGGCCATGCAGTAAGGCGACATTCTTATTTTCTGCTAGATCGTTATCACTTTTCGATTGCAATTTGGAATCAGACAGAGGCTTAAGACTCTGGTCGAGGTAGCAGTGCCACGAAGCTCTCTTGTCAGTTGTTTTTGGCACTGACAGATCGTCTTTATTCCAAAAACCAATCTTTTTAGGAAGTTTTATTAGTTTCGAGAAGGAGTGTTTCCTTTTAAGAGAATTAGAAGAAGAGGTGGAGTCGGAAGAGGGTGATCGGTTAACCAAAGTCTTTCGTTTGGATTTTGGTGAGTTTACGAAGACCTCCTTACATGGGGATTCTTTTGAGCCCAAGTTTTTCACCACGCCTGGCTTAAGAATCAGCGTTGCCTTGATCGGGGAAACGGGGTCAGTAGTTTTTTCTGTTAGAGTCAGATCCTGCTTGGGTGGTGGAGGGGCGGCTTTTTTGTTGTACCTTCCACCTCGACTATCATGGCTTCGAAGAAATTCCTCAGTTGTTGGTCCTTTATTATCAGATATGGTATTTATATCAACCGCTAGTTCTGAACTAGTTGAATTGTTCTGGTTTAGTGGGTATTCTTTATTGGCAATGGTTTCTTGTTTTACAACTTTTGAGTCCATTAGATTTTGTACAAAATTTGTGAAGCTTTCCACATCTTTAGTTATATTTAATATATTCAAGTTATTCTCGATATTTGAAATTTTTTCTTCAGTTTGTTCTTTAATATGAACGTTACTGCTAGGCATAGAGGCTGAAGGAGGTGTAGAAGAAGAATTGTGTGTTAAATGACAGTTTATCACGTCCAATTTTTGTTTGGTCTCCACGCATGCTGTTAATAACGGACTTTTACCATTTATATTTGTGTTAAAATTATTTAAATCTTCACCTATTTTTTTATTGTCATGCAAAGTATCTAATGTATCCAAAAATTCGACCTCACTTGAAGAAGACTCTGCCGGATCTTCTAATAGCTTGTCAATCTTTTTGGCTTTGTCGTTGAAGAAGACGATGTTTGTATCGAAAACCTCATTTTCGTCACTGTCCTATATGAAAATTAAACAAACTATATCTAGTCCTTTGTCTAAAATTAATATAGTACTTATTTGTTAGAATTCAGTTTGTAGTAAAATTGGTTGATAAATTTAAATAAGTATATTTTGACGTGTCTTAGTAGAAGAAACGTTATTTTTAATTAAACGATTAGGAATTCCTTTTAGAAATACATCTAAAATTTGCCATAGATATTTATTTATTAAAATTGGTTCAAAATCAATTGAAAAACATGTAAATGTAATATTGATTCATATAATGGATAACTTATTGTACTGGCTGATTAATTCAAGTGATACTATTCTTGCTATCTCAGAAATGTTAAATAATATACAGGGCGAATCATCACATTTTTATCTATTTTAATATATGGCACTGAATTGCTTGAAATGTTTTCTTTCCGAACTTTATTTTTCGGTCAGTTTTGACTTTTTTATCGATTTTAAAACTAAACGTCGTTGAAGAGCTTAAAAAACTGTTAGGTACATTAAAAAAACTGCTGCAAAAATATTTAAAAAGAAGTTATATTGTTTTAAGAGATTTACAGTATTGGGAAGACATTGAAAGGACATTTGACAGGAACATTGGACAGGAAAAAAACTGTAAACATTTCAAGCAGTCGTTTTATTAAAAACACAGCGTATTATTTGAATCCGAGGTATAAAATGTTAAAATGAAGGACACCCGGTATAAAGTCGGTCGCAACTATTTTCTGATTTAACCGGCCTTGTAACATTGTCTGAAATAGAAACAGTGGATCTCTTGAAACTAAGAACCTGTATACGAAATAATGTGATTGCACTTATATGTACCTGTGGAAATAAGAAATTTAGTTTAACTTTGTCTATACAAAACTATATGAGACGAAAGTAATTGACATAAGACATTTTAGAATCTTCTTTAGAGTATTTTGGAGAACTATTTTTTTAATTCAATCTTCATATTGGAGATTCACAAACAAAAGATTTAAAATTAATAAACCTCTTTATTTTTATATGTAAAATATAAATATACTTTCTGGTACAGATGCAATTTCTACACTAAATGTGATTTATGTACTTATAATCAATAAAGGAAAATACTTTTATTGTTCTTTAAAGACAATCAGAAAGTGGCAATCTCATCGTTATTTAATTTTTATTTTGTGCCTATCAGAAATTTCCCAAATTCTAACGAGCCAGTTCTTGAGAATTGATATCTTTTGAAGGACAATGATTACAACCTATTTCTTTCAGTTCAGGTGATGTTTTACTTCAAATTTTACGCAATTTTAATGAAATTTTAGCTCATTTATTATTAGGTATCTTAAAATATTTTCTCCTTTAGACCCCTGTGGTATTAGGTACTTAGTCACATCACAATATACTTTATCTAACTAAAGTCGGCAGCAAATTAGGGCTAACATATTTCAACTGCGTAGTTCCAAAATATATCTTACATTCTTTTATACTATTATTGTTGTATATATACTTGTATTTTAGTGTATAAACAGAAAAATATAAAATTTAAAACACTTGAAATTAACGAAAAGGCATAATATTTTTCTTAATTCTATTTCTGGATACAAACAATATTTATTATAATGCCAGATCCACTTCAAATTGATAAAACAACGCAGGAATTCAATTCTTCGACAGATTGGGGATAATTGCCAAAAATCTATGGCACTTCTTGTTACTTTCAGCAACTTTTCAATTTATTATTAACAGTGTGGACGAACGTCTTTGTGTTTATTTCTGTTTTCATATAATATCAATATATCTATATCCACATCAGTTGACAACAAAAAAAAATTATGAACACAACAAAAGGGAAACTTAATGGAAACAAAACAAACCACAAATTTGGTTCTATACTGCAAAACGCTTTTTGGTATAGTCTATATAATGTCAATTGAAATTGTAAAAAAAATTCCGACATAAGAAACACCTGCACCTCGACGGCGGCCTCTTTGTTTAATCACGTATGTCGTTTGTCGGAATTTTTTATGCAGTTTCAATTGAGATTATAAAGACTATACATATATTCCTCTTTTTATTGTGTTCTTGACGAACTTCTGAAAATTTAAAAAATATTAGAAATAAACCCCTGCGTCAATAGAATCAGCTGGCTAATCCTTAAGGCAGGAGTTTATTTTCTTAACATTGCTTAGAAACCTGGTTTTGCCTAATCAAAAATAAAATCATTTCACTAAAAACGCAAATAGATATATACACTTAAGATCGATAATTATTTCAAACGTTGCCTTAATCAGATTGTTTAAATAAAGTTTTGTTCCTGAAATATCTTGAAAAAACTGAAACTGGGGTTTTCTTATTTCTTTCATATCTTTTTTATTACTGAAATAAATCCATTGAAATTTGGTATGTTCATATTAATTGATATGATATTGTAAAATGTATTGGAAGTTTCAAAAAAGTTTCAGGATTACTAGATTTCATAAGCAACTTTGAATTTTCTTCTAGGCGCCATATTAAATTTTACACCATTGGATAGAGAACAAAATTACGATTTCAATGATGTGCCACATTTGGGTCATCCAACTTTATGACAATCAAATCGCATACACATACGAAGGGACATAACAGTTAGTGAGATTCAGCTATGATCCTAGAAAAGGGAAGTTAAAGGATTTTTATTTTGTTAATTATGAGCAAGTGTGTTTGCTATCCTTCACAAAATCACTATTAATGGGCTACATATTGTCTAACAAGATACCTTAAAATAAAGACAAAGTTTACGTTTATATTTGACTTGACAAATATCGAAAGAATCTTTAATATTGCAAATGCCGTTTTTGAACAGAAATAGATACACTCCAAACTTCTATGAATTTATATAGAAGTTTGGAAAGCGATTTCAATGACAGAATTATATTTTTAGTTAAATTAAGGGTCCATTCACTGTAGATTTGACAGGCAGAATGGGGGGTCGGATTGAGAGGATGGGTAGCCGATGGGTGGAGGCTTATATATTCCCACTACCGAATTATTAAGATTTCGGAGGTGCACGTAAAGCCGAAGTAAAAAGGCACATGGAAATAAAGTTAGCCCTCATTGCAAGGGTACCGGATTTGTCTTATAATTGCATCAAAATTTCTTTTTAGTGTTATAAATTATATACCACCGGAAAGATCAAAAGATATACTAGATCCCTATAGTAGCAAATTTTTGTTTAATACATGTATTTTAGAGAAAATAATTTTTGAAAATACGCTATTTTAGTATAAGATTGTTTGCCTGGAATTTTAAAAATAAAAGGAAATACCAAAAATTACTACTATAGGGACTTAGATTAAAGTCTTATCTTTCAATACTTTTTTACTAAAAGTCGCTATATTTTATAGTTTTTTTATAATTAGACACGAGACGAACGCCGATTTAGGGCTTATTTCGATCTAGTGAATGGACTCTTAAACTAGGTTTCAAAAAAGCAACCTCTCGAAAACTGGTCAAAGTTCCTAATAAAAAATAATCTCTAGATAATGCCATATACAGGGCGCCCTATTTCTTGACCCGTTGCATGGGTAACTTTTTTATTAGTAGAGATACAAAAACGCTTAAATGAGCAAATTAGTGCAGTTTCGTATTAGTAATTCTACGGTAAGGCGAAAAATTATATACGGGGGAAGGTTGAAAAGTTATTGACAAAAAACGAAAAATCCAACTTTTCTATTATCCCTCGTAGCTCGTTCATTTGAAGAGTTAGAGAAAAATGCTTCACATGTTTTTTGCAGTATTTTTCATGTAAAATGACATGCACTTGCTACTTTTTATATATCTCTTAAAATGGTTGAGAATCACAGTAAAATATATTTTTTTTAAATGTAATGGATAGGTGGCTGTGACATTAACCGAAAGTCCCCTTTTTTCTCTTTCAGATGATATAACATAGTCCATATTTTATCCTTACAAAAGTAATAATAATCGTTGTTTTTAAAGAAAGTTTATTGTCACATCAAGAATGCTATGGAAATAAAACAAAAAATAAGATTCCTGATATTTTTAAAAACGTCTAGTTGGCATTTAATTATTGACAGATCATAAGTGACATTTTTAGTTTTTGTTAAGTAGTTTATTGTTTATTATTAATACTGCATACAAAATAATAGTGTTGCAAATATGTACACCAACGAAGAGAAAAATGATATTCTATTTTGTTATTATAACCAAAATCGAGATGCACAAGCTGCAGCGAATCTTTATTTTGAAACTTACATGGAACGAAGACAACCCCATCATAGAATATTTAGACAGCTGGAAAATAATATACGATTATACGGTTCTTTTTCAAAGCCTAAGGATGAAAGAAACTTCAATGAAGACACTGAAATAAATGTTTTGGCTTATGTAAATTTTAAAGCTGATTCTTCAACTGCAGAAATTGCACATCACTGCAACACTTCCAAGGAAACTATAAGAGCTATTTTAAAAGGTAACAATTTAAAGCCTTATCATTATTCCATATGCAATACTTTATATCCAGCTGATAATCAAAGAAGGATGACATTTTGTCGATGGTACATTTCAAAATGCGAAGAGGATCTAGACTTCTGGAAAAAGATTTTATTCAGTGATGAAAGTAGATTTACCAACAATGGTATTTTTAACCGCCATAATAACATAATGTGGTGCCGAGAAAATCCACATCTTGTTTCTGAAAGAAGAAATCAACGTCAATTTGGGATAAATGTGTGGCGTGGAATTTTTTGTGGCAAAATTATTGGCCCATATTTTTACGAAGATAATTTGAATGCGAATAATTACCTTCATTTTCTAAGGAATACTCTAACAGAGGAATATTTAAATGAATTACCACTTCATATTTTTAGAAATCTTAAATACTTCCAACACGATGGAGCACCTGCGCATAATTCCCGCGAGGTAAAACAATATTTACATGAACAGTTTGATAATGTTATAGGAAATAGAATGGATATCGACTGGCCAGCGCGAACACCTGATTTGACCCCCTTAGATTTCTTTCTTTGGGGGTTATTGAAAGATAAAGTTTATGTGACAGCTCCTCTAGATATAGAGGATCTAAAAGTCAGGATTCAAGATGCAATTAGAAAAATACATGGACATACAATAAATAATGTTTTAAGAAGTATCCAGAAACGTTGCTTACTATGTATCCAACAGGATGGTGGTCATTTCGAACATTTACTTCAATATAATTAATTAATTAATAATTTCTGTTCTCAAAACATTCTTTTGTTCCATAATCCAATAATTAAATGCCAACTAGACGTTTTTAAAAATATCAGGAATCTTATTTTTTGTTTTATTTCCATAGCATTCTTGATGTGACAATAAACTTTCTTTAAAAACAACGATTATTATTACTTTTGTAAGGATAAAATATGGACTATGTTATATCATCTGAAAGAGAAAAAAGGGGACTTTCGGTTAATGTCACAGCCACCTATCCATTACATTTAAAAAAAATATATTTTACTGTGATTCTCAACCATTTTAAGAGATATATAAAAAGTAGCAAGTGCATGTCATTTTACATGAAAAATACTGCAAAAAACATGTGAAGCATTTTTCTCTAACTCTTCAAATGAACGAGCTACGAGGGATAATAGAAAAGTTGGATTTTTCGTTTTTTGTCAATAACTTTTCAACCTTCCGCCGTATATAATTTTTCGCCTTACCGTAGAATTACTAATACGAAACTGCACTAATTTGCTTATTTAAGCGTTTTTGTATCTCTACTAATAAAAAAGTTACCCATGCAACGGGTCAAGAAATAGGGCGCCCTGTATAGAAAAAAATCTGAAGCTCTACTTACATCGCTTCCTCCACTCTTCTTTAATACCGTCGACCTGGTAACTCTGTTTGTGCGAGATCTAGTGAGTGAGCCGGTGCGTTGGAGGCCCTCTCTAGCCAGCAGCTTCAAGGGCTGTCCGGGGTACAGCCCTTCCCCGCTGGAATATCCCGATGACATGTCCTCCGCGGACTGAATGGAAGCGATTCTATCTGTCCTTACGTCCACTTCGGAAAAGTATATGGTCGAAGTGGACGAAGACGATCTGTGCGGGCTGCGGCGGCGCCGCATGAGCCGTGAGTCGGTAATGACCACGTCGGCCTCGTCGCGACCGGAGTCATGGGCTGGGTCGGTCAAGTCGCTCAGGCTGTAGCTCTTCTTCAATTGATTTACAATTCCACCCCCACCCTGGAATTTTAACAATTAATTGTTGGTTTCATTTTCTATAATAAACAGCTTTAAGGGTCCCCCAAACCAACGCGGATAATCGCAGTACCTGCGGAAGTTCGCACCGCTTTCGATTCGCATCATATTGTTTCCATTACGTTAAATAGGCAAGTTCAGACTAACACGTCACGAATCCGTTGCGAATAATTCGCGTTGAATTGGGGGAACCTTTATTGTAACGTTTATGTTTTGTAACGTCATTCGACTTTATGCCGATCTTCCAAGTAACGAACACTGAACAACTGAAAACTAACGCTACAACTCAACAACTTTATACTCAATTTCATTAGTACTTCAACGTCAAATTTATCTGTTACACATATGGCAATAAATTGTGTATACGGCTATAAATATGGCAACTTTGCAATCTTTTGCTGGATACAGGAAGAAAATTCTACTTTCGCAGCGAAATTCGTGGCGGAATCCGCAGAGAACCCCACACCAAAGCGAATATAATCGCATCATATGCGTCATATTTTCAGTATCGCAAAGGTTGATTGCTATTGCTGAAAACGAAAAATAAACCATTTGTACTTGTACTTACATGTACCTATCATACAAAAATATATATACATCATCGGATGAAGAAGAAGCATTTGTGTTGCTTGCATTGGAAGAAGACAATTTAAGGTAAAATTATTATTATTCTTTAAAAATAAATGTGTTGATCATATTATGTATCTAACCTTAGGAAGAAAAGAAAATGGGTTCACGATATTAATAAAAAAAGACGACAATATAGGGAATTTCATACATTAATGCCGCAATTACGAAAAGACGAGAATCGATGTTATATTTTTGTTACTTTTTTCGAATATTTTTGTAATCGTCATGAGAAAGGTCGTCTAATATAGGATACTTTTGTTGTTATATATTACTTTAATTACTACTCACTTTGATTACTTTTATTATTTAACTTTATTATCTTAACTTTACAAAAAGAATCTGCTACATACAACATACCACAGTACAACATACAACTGAGAACATAATACTAACCTTAGAACTAGAATTAATCACTGAATTATAAGTTACAACACTTCCCCTTAATTCCGTGATTAATTGATTCCTAAATTTTTTGTAAAAAATGCATGCTTAGGACTACTTAATCCCTTAGTTAATACATCGGCGATCATTTTATCAGTTGGCATATACTCAATTTTAATTATTTGTTTTTCCATCATTTCTCTGATAAAATGATACTTTGTATCAATATGTTTAGTTCTATTATGATAAACAGGATTCTTTACAATTTTTTGTGCACTTTGGCTATCATTAAATAACAATAATGGTTCATCTAATTTTTTAATTTCATTAAGAAAACCAGTAATAAATACTGCTTCTTTGCTGGCTTCTGCCATTGCTATATATTCAGCTTCAGTGCTTGAAAGTGCAACACAAGATTGTTTTTTAGATTCCCAAGACACTGCAGCATTGCTCATTTTAAAAACATAACCAGAATATGACTTTCTATCGGTTATATCATTTGAAAAATCTGCATCCACAAAACCAAATATTTCTTTGTTAGACTTACTAAAAACCAAGTTTTTATTAATACTGCCTTTCAAATACTTTAACACTCTTTTTGCATGTTTCCAATGTTCATAATCGAAAGTACTATTAAACTGGCTTAAGTAACTTATACTATATGCAATATCTGGTCTTGTGTGTACAGCTAGATACATTAAAGAACCAATCAAATTCTGATAAGGTAAGTTTGGTACCCTACCAGTGTATTTTTTCAATTTTAAACCACTTTCAATAGGTGTTAAAACAGTTTTTGCATCAGTTAACTTAAATTTGGTTAATAATTCTAAAATATAATCCCTCTGATTAATTTTAATTACATTATTTTCTTTATCGTGATCTATATTTAAACTTAAAAAATGTTTTACTGGACCTAAATCCTTAAGCTTAAACTGTTTTCCTAGTTCCTGTTTAAGGTTGCTACTAATATTAGGACAATTTGAACATATTAAAAAATCATCAACATACAATGCAATGATTACAATAGTTTTTTCATATTTCTTAAAGAAAATGCATGGTTCATAAGCAGACTGTGTGAACTTTAATTGTAGCAATACATCCGTGACTTTTTTGTTCCATATTCTGGATGACTGCTTTAAACCATACACTGCCTTTTTTAACAGACATACTTTTTCTTCACTATTTTTACAAATAAAACCTTCTGGTTGACACATATAAATTTCATGATCGATATCTCCATTAAGGAATGCGGTTTCAACATCTAAATGTTCAATATTGAGACTTAAATCTACTGACAATGCAAACAATAATCTTATTGTAGAATTTCGAACAACAGGAGAAAAAGTTTCCGAATAGTCAATACCATGTTGTTGCGAAAACCCTTTTGCAACCAAGCGTGCCTTGTAACACACTTCACCACTAACACTTTTCTTTAGAGTAAATACCCATTTATTTTGCACTATCACTTTATCTGCTGGACGATCAACCAATATCCAAGTTTTATTTTCCATCAAAGATTTGTATTCCTTTTTCATAGCTTCTTTCCACTCTTTTTGGTCAGATCTTGATAAGGCTTCACTCAGTGTTTTCGGATTGTGTACTTCACTATCACCCAAATTCATTTCAGAATTGTTGGTCTCAAAAACATTGTACATAATATAATCTTCTAAATTTCTTTTCTTAGATATACGGCCCGATCTAGTTATAACATCTGTCTCATTATTTTCTTCAAAGGATGTGTCATCCAGATACTCTGCTTCACCTGTACTTGTTTCTTCTTCCACACTTGTATTATCTGAATCTGTCTGCGTTTTATCTTCATTTCTCTCTGGTATATTTTCTTCTGGGTTACTTTCATTGTTTAAGTCAAAAGTCATTATTTGTGGATTAACTTCATTTGTACTAACCTTCTCAGATTTACAACTATTTATGTCTTGAAAAGGCTGATTTAAGAATTCATTAAATTTTACTGTACGACTTATAGTTATTTTATCTGTTGCTGGGTCTAATATTCTATATCCTTTACTGCTTTCACTATAACCTACCATTATACCTTCTTTTGCTTTATTTTCTAATTTTGATCTTTTTTCTTTAGGAACATACACAAAAGTTTGACATCCAAAAACAACTATATGCGCTAAATCAGGTTTTTCGCCTAACCACAACTCATACGGAGTTTCCTTTCTAGATCTTGTTGGTAACCTATTTGAAATATAGTTTGCAGTTATGACTGCTTCACCCCAATATTTATATGGTAATTTAGCATCTGATAACATACATCTTGCGGATTCGACGAGAGTTCTGTTTTTACGTTCTGATACTCCATTTTGTTCCGGACAATACGGTATTGTGGATTGGAATTTTATGCCTAATTGTTTAAACAGATTTTGTACCGCTTCCCCTGTATATTCACCTCCGTTGTCTGACCTAAACAACTTTGGATATCTTCCAAAATTATTCTTCATTTCAGCAAGAAATTCTTTTACTTTACCGAAGACCTCATTTTTACTACTAAGCAAATAAAGTATCGTATATCTCGAAAAATCATCTGTAAACGTTAGAAAATATTTTTTGCCTCCTACAGTACTTGTTTTCATTGGTCCACATAAATCACTATGTATTAGGTCAAGAACTTGATGGGTTTTTGTTTCTGATACAAGAGGGAAAGATTTTTTTGCTAGTTTGCCTTCAATGCATGAAACACACTGCTTCGTATTATTACATTTCTTTATTTCAATGCCTGTCGCTAAATTTTTAGTTATTAATGTATTAATTGTTTCCGGATTTCTATGTCCAAGACGCCTATGCCATACATGAATGCAATTGTTAATTTTTTCACAGGAAGTTTTTATAATATTTACTTTTTCTACAAATACTTCAACTTCATAAAGACCATTTATATATTTCGCAGTTATTACAACAGAATCATTCTTTTTAATGTAACATGCAGTTTCGCTGAAATTTATTTTGTAACCGGCTCTTGTAATTTTAGATACAGATAACAGATTATTTTCTAACTCAGGCACATACAATACATCTTTAAGCTTTAAATTTATAATATTTCCAGCTATATCAATCTTTAAAATTACATCGCCTTTACCTTTAATACACATATGCTGTCCATTTGCCACTGTTATTTTACTACGCTCTACGGGCTTTAAATTTATAAAACAACTTGAATCATTGGACATATGACTCGTAGCTCCAGAATCGATGTACCACACTGACTTGTTGATCATTCCATTCGTTACAGTATTAAAACAAAATTCAGACTCACCTATCTCTGACGCTCTCTTTGCTTGCTGATTTCTTTCTTTTTTCTTATCTTTCTTGTGAAAATAACAGTCTTTTATTAGGTGACCTTTTCTGTGGCAATAATGACATTCACGGGTTTCTTGTTTACTTTTTTCCATACTTTTACCTGAACTTTTAAGTCTATTCGTGCTGAGGGCTGTTTCATCACTGTTTGAACTTCCTCCCCTTCTATTAAATTCATCCATTAATTTACCTTTTACATACTCCAGTGTCAATTCATTATCAGGCCTAGTATCTAAAGCTGTGACTAACGTGGAATAGTTGTCTGGCAATCCTCCAAGTAGTAAAGCAGCTACATGAACATCTTGTATCGTTTCGCCTATACCTCTTAACTTTTCAACTAATTCCAAGACATCTTTAATATATTCTGACATGGACTTTTCACCTAACTTTGACTGGTACAGCTTCCTTAATAAATATAATTTATTACTTAAATTACTTCTCTCGTGTACCTGTTGCAGGTTGTCCCACATTTCTTTTGCATTTTTACTTTTACAAATATGAACAATTTGATTGTCTTCTACACTCAACGATATGGTAGTTTGAGCTTTTTCATCTTTACGTTTCCACTGATCACTGGGTTGCGCGGGAACTCCTTCATCAATTACAGACCAATTTTCTTCACGTTTTAAAATCATTTTAATCCTGAACTTCCAGTTTTGGTAGTTATTGTTATTCAGCTTTGCAAAGGCAAATTTCATGTTTTCAGAATCCATAGTCTTTCTAACTTGTTATTTTGTCTTTACTGCGGTCTAATTTCACTTTTCATACACGTGGCCGCTAGGTTAGAATTTTTGGCGGGGTCGTCGACTTGTTTCTTTACTTTAGAGCCTTCCTGGGCCCATAACCTGTTGTTATATATTACTTTAATTACTACTCACTTTGATTACTTTTATTATTTAACTTTATTATCTTAACTTTACAAAAAGAATCTGCTACATACAACATACCACAGTACAACATACAACTGAGAACATAATACTAACCTTAGAACTAGAATTAATCACTGAATTATAAGTTACAACAACTTTCGCACTGATTCAATGATTTTTTTCCATTTTATTAATTACTTTCTTAGTTAAGACACTGCGAAACTACTACGAATCCGAGAAAAAACGCAGACAATTCGCAGTCTAAAAGAAAAAAATCGTGTTGCTCTGAACTTGCACATTTAACGCAATGGAAACAAAATGATGCGAATCGCAAGCGGTGCGAACTTCCGCAGGTGCTGCGATTATCCGCGTTGGTTTGGGGGACCCTTTTAGTGAACTTGGAGTTGAATGCGGAACATTGAGAAAAATCCGCCAATTAAACTGTATCAAGTACCTACAATTAACTGTAATTTACTAATGGTAGATAGGCATATTGTTATATTCTTGAAACGTAATTACACCAGCAACATAAATCAATTATAAGTAACAATAAATCTGTCATGGTGTAACTTTGAAGCAAATCAATAATACTTTTGTCATCGTACTACAAGATGTTGTAGCCACTAAATGTTAAGGTCCAGAATGATATTGCTGGTGCAGATAAATATTTTTGCAGGGTTAAATGTACAAATCGCTTGTGGCTATTCCAGTCTTTTATGGCTTTTATACATAACTGCACGTGATGGTTTCTGAAAGAACTGAACTATTTCAATGCATAAAGGTACTTTATGTTCAATGCAAACAGTCAATGTCGGCAAAGAAGTAACTCGAAGAAGTCGAACAATAATATCAAAGTTTATAGAATTCTGTAAACTTTGATATGTTGAGTACCAAACAGAGGGTATTCATTAAGATTATTGAGTATAATTATGTCGGTGTCTCGATTCAATTTTTTCAATATGTCTGATGAAATATATTAGACAGGGTGGCCCAACAAAAAGTGTCCTATTTGAGTAAGTAACTTGTTATACTAGTTTTTTTTAAATTATACAGCGAGGGTCTCACCACAACTTATATTTTTTTAATAGAACCAGTGACTAATAGTCACTGATAGAACATAATATGTTGATATAGGGTTTGATATAAGAGTAGTTTGAGCATATTCAACCTATTATTTATGATTTATTACTGGGTCGATATGCTATATAAACACATTTTGAACGATGTTAATGTACAGGGTCATTGGTAATATTTTAGCCACCCACCTAGAGGTTCTCCCTTTAATCTGAGAAAAAAAGTTAAATACAAAAGTTGTAGAAAATCAAGTGTAGTTTATTCCAGAATGTAAAATCTTTATATAGGGTGTTTCAAAAACGCGTGACATGCCAAACTTGCATTTTTTTAAATGGAATACCCTGTATATTATTAAATTTTCCGATTCCACACAAAATTCTACGACTTTTTCATATACCATACCCTATATCTAAAGCTAAACGTTTTTTCAAAAATAATGGTTAAAGATATACCTACCATAATTTTGTAATAATTTAATTGATCTGAGGAACGCGTGCTTACTATTCCTAGTTAGCCATGAAAACAGGAAACCGATACCTGTCATATGCATTGTCAAACATTTTGCTTTTCCGATTTCAAACTATTTTATTATCATTTCCTTTATCTTTAAGTAGGTAGGTATATTTTATATCTTTAACCGTCATTTATTAGAAAACGGTTAAATTTAGACATAGGGTATAGTATATGAAAAAGTCGTAGAATTTTGCGTGGAATCAGAAAACTTAATAGTATACAGGGTATTCCATTTAAAAAAATTCAAGTTTGGCATGTCACGCGTTTTTGAAACACCCTATATAAAGATTTTACATTCTGGAATAAACTACACTTGATTTTCTACAACATTTGTATTTAACTTTTTTTCCTCAGATTAAAGAGAGAACCTCTAGGTGGGTGGCTAAAATATAACCAATGACCCTGGACAGGGTGACCCATTCGTCTGGATTCCTTTATTTCTCCACTATTATCAATTTTAGAAAAAAATATCTAATACAAAAGTTTTCAGAAATAATAAGGGCTATAATTTAAAATTAGTTACAGATTTACAGGGTGTTCGAATCCTTCCAAACCTATAAAAATTTTCTTATTTTAAATAGAACACCCTGTATATTATTAGCTCATTGGATTCCTCATCGCAAGTGCTTTCAGTTCATATAACATTTGTTATAGCTAAACTTTATAGTTTCGAAGATATTTAATATTTTGTGTAAAAAATGACAAATGCAGACTTTGGTGAAAATAACAGTATCTTCCTTAGTTTTTACATTTCGATAATAAATATTAGTATTCGTTTAGTATAAGCCATGGTGAATATTTTGCTGTATATAAATGTTTTATAAATTATACAGGGTGTTAATAATCTCGTAGCAAAATTGGAAAACTGTAAGGACCAATATCTCGTTTATTTTAAATGGAACACCCTGTATATTTTTAATGGATCAGATTCAGAATTGAAAACTCTATCGATCCATGTTAGTATGTTATATACCCAAAGATAATAGTTTTCGAGTTATTTTGAAATTTAAAATATTTTACTCTTTGGTTAGTAAAGTAACCAAAGGCAAGTAAGTTGGCAAGTAAACATAAATTATGAGCCTAGACTTTAGTCTAACACAAGTTAGTAAGTGTTTAAAGGATAACAAATTTCATCCCTACAAGATTAAGTTACATCAAGCTCTACGTCCAAATTACTTTGAAAAACGACTACAATTTTGCGAACAGATGTTGGAAATAATAAACAATGAAGAAATATTTCTAAATTTTGTAATGTTCAGCCACGAAGCAACGTTTCAACAGAACATTTTTATTCAACATAACAACCAAATTTTTTGAGAGTTGTCAATAATCAAGGCTAATGGACTATAAATTGTTGGGGAGCAATTTTAGAAGAGCACATAATAGGTCTATATTTTTTTGAAAATCCACTTACAGGAGAGACATATTTAGATTTTTTACAAAATTACCTTTTGGAATATCTATCTATTGGATGATATTCCCTTAAATATCTTACCAAGACTATGGCTTCAGCAGGATGGTGCCCCCGCGCACTATAGCGTTAATGTAAGGAATTTTTTGAACGGACATTTTCCAAATAGATGGATTGGTCGAGGGGGTCCAGTAAATTGGCCTGCGCGTTCTCTAGACCTTGCATGTCTGGATTTTTTCTATGGGGATACGTCAAAGATAGAGTATACAGCATGTCTCCGACACCGGACGATATAAAAGAATGAGTTAAACATTGCTTCCGAAACATTACCCCGATATCCTAGGAAATGTGCAAGTTTCATTTCGAACAAGACTTGAAGTGTGCATTCAGCAACAAGGTGGACTGTTTGAAATGAAATAAAATAAAATTTAACGAGACTGTTATTGTCTAAGCGTAGGTTAATCTTTAGAAGGGTTGAGCAAAATCTCATTTATATTAAAAAAATCAAAAATTTATTTTTATTACATTGTACTGATAACTTTAGAAATATCATGTTACGTTAGTTATTTATTTGAATAAAAAAAAAAATATTACAAGAGTTTGATTTAAATCATGATTTTAATTATGATTTAAATTCACTTGATAATGATTGGATTTTGTTTTCCAAGCCATCTAGGCTCATAATTTATGTTTACTTGTAACCAAAGAGTAAAATATTTTAAATTTCAAAATAACTCGAAAACTATTATCTTTGTGTATATAACATACTAATATGGATCGATAGAATTTTCAATTCTGAATCTGATCCATTAAAAATATACAGGGTGTTCCATTTAAAATAAACGAGATATTGGCCCTTACAGTTTTCCAATTTTGCTACGAGATTATTAACACCCTGTATAATTTATAAAACATTTATATACAGCAAAATATTCACCATGGCTTATACTAAACGAATACTAATATTTATTATCGAAATGTAAAAACTAAGGAAGATACTGTTATTTTCACCAAAGTCTGCAATTGTCATTTTTTACACAGAATATTAAATATCTTCGAAACTATAAAGTTTGACTATAACAAATGTTATATGGACTGAAAGTAATTGCAATGAGAAATCCAACGAGCTAATAATATACAGGGTGTTCCATTTAAAATAAGAAAATTTTTATAGGTTTGGAAGGATGTGAACACCCTGTATATCTGTAACTAATTTTAAATTGTAGCCCTTATTATTTCTGAAAACTTTTGTATTACATATTTCTTTCTAAAGTTGGTAATAGTGGAGAAATAAAGGAATCCCAGACGAATGGGTCACCCTGTACATGTTAAAACCTTGGATAGGAAGATACCGTTTTCAGAAACTCAGTTTTTTGGGAAAAGTAAAATGGCGTAATCAAAATTTCGCTACCTTCTCTTGTTGTAGACTGTGGTCAAAATCTGAGTTTCAGCTGCTTCCCATACTTAACTTCTTTAACAAGAAAATATTCAACTGCTTTTCAACAAAGAAATTACTAAATATTATGTTACAACTAGGTCATGTTGCTCAAATGGGAAACAAATCGTAGTAACACTTGTGTTTTAGCATAATAATGCACAATGCCGAATAACAAATAAATTGATTATAATAAATTAATGTTCCTTTATATGAATCAATTGACATATTTTTTACACAACTTTTCATAATTTTTGTACCCAAATAATGTCTAATCAATCAGATATTCAATAACATCAACTTTTCTGATAAAACATTTGTGAAATTTTTAGTACCGAATTAATGTGTTGTAAAATATTTATCTACATTATTTGTCAATTATGTGTACAAATTACAATAGAAATCAGGTAGAAGTTATGAATTTCTGTGGGTTTTATTCTTGTATAGTATAGATGTCCTCAGCGGCGATAAATTCAAATCATAGTTCAATTAAATAAATTTTTCCATACTAACCAGATATCGGATTTTTTGAATAAATGCTTTGGTAATATTTTAGTTCCGAATTAAAGATCGATAAAATATTTACACTGTTTTGTACACATTTTAAACTTTGAATCTTTCTCTTAGCGATTTAATACCATTCCAGGAGGAAGGGTATTAAACCTTAAGCAGTAGCTCTTTTACCCAAAAGCGACAAAAAGTCTTTAGTGACAAAAAATCATCTTCATTATCCAAATAAAACAATTATTCTTTAATGAATATTTTGGTTTTTGTTTTCTGCACTTCCTGTATTATCGAAAATTCCGTCTCGTATATGGCATTCCGTCCTTGACATATAAATAAGTTAATAAATAATTGGGTTAAATAATTTGGAAATAACTTCTGATTTCTACTAGTTAAAACAAAATGAAATAATATCTTCACTGCGCAACTAACTACTGACGTTGATTTTTCCTTTTTCAAGTAGGGGAACATGGGTAACAGTGAATCATGTTACACAGTGAATCAAAAGCAATATATAGTAAAGTATTAGTTGCAAATGCACGCGCAGTGGCTCATCACGAGCCTCTCTACCGAAGTCGTTTCCCCTGCTAGTGGCGATCCAGAGATCCAAGGCGAAGGTGACGCTGCTGTCAACCGGGTAAAACATAAGTTCATTTATTTTTTTTTTTCGCTAATTTTGTGAAGTGCTTCTCTCTGTTATATTAAATTATTTTCATTGTATTAATATTTTAATTAAATAAGCATCTCTTAAGCTTTGCTTCAACAGCAAGTTTTTGTTCTGATGTAATTTACATTTTACAGAAAAAAATATTATTTGTAATATGTTAGAAGGGTTACAGTGGACTGTTCATTTTTGGGGAACAGTGATATATCATGATTCAGTGTGACCCAGGCGGAGTATTTTGTATTTTTTCTTACATATATGAAATGCCGCGTAATCGAGTCAGAAAAAACAACCATAGGGTTGCGCCATCTATGGGTTGCAAACAGAAGAAGCAATAAGAAACGTCCAGATGGTACAGGAAGGGCAGAAAATTAGGGCAGTGCAAGTGCGCCAACTTGCATTCGATATTGCAAAATTGAATAACATTAAGGTGCCCCAAAAATGGAACGACAAACAAACGACAAGGGCTTTATTCATTTGGTGTTCTTGAAGGAGGTTTCAACCTTTGGTGTGAACATATCACTGATGTAGTTTTCCACATAACACCAAAACACTATACTGTACCCGACGCGCGTTTCGCCGCCAACTTGATTGGCGAAACGCGCATCGAGTGCAGTATAGTGTTTGGAGGAAAACTACGTCAGTCATTTGGTGTTAACTTTTCGAATATTGATGATCTCCGTTAAATAGTTTTAGTTTCCGTTAGTTATTTTGTTGTTTATGTGTAGTGTTCATAATATGATTTTGTAAACTCAAGAGGCTGATGTTACGGTTCAATATCTTAATAAAAGTTGAAATAAGTATAAATTGTGTTTTATTGCCTTTTAATTACGGTTATTCATTATATCCCATACGGATTCATAGTGACGCAAGTAGTAATTCAGTGTACCCCATGCATGGGGTACACTGAATCATTCCCCACTTTTTAAAAAATTGTTAAAAAATGGTAAACTATGCTGTTAAATCATCAAAATCGTGACACATTTTTGTACTTAAGGAACGTATCAATGAAACTAATTTTAATAATTTTTTTCTAACAAAAATTTTTGGAGCTACACTATGAAGAAAAAAAAGTGATTCACTGTTGCTCATGTTCCCTATATCTTTGTAGAAGTATATCTGACACACAATATTTCAGGGAAATGTTAAAAGATGGTTTTAGTCAGGGTCTTATTATCGTTCGACCAAAATTTAAGTATTTTTCCCAGTACAAAATTATGAAAGTAATAAGTATGTCAAATTTTAGTTCAACATTAAAGAATTCCACATTAATAGATAAATAAATATTACTTGCTTAGTTTCTTGTTGGATAATTGTTGAAAATTGTAATTCCTACTAAATCAGTAAAGCATACTTAAATCTAATAAAAAAAATTAAATAAAATAAATATTTACTTACTGCGTGTTGAACTTAGGCATAAATTATGAAAAAAGCCATGCAGTGCATCTTGCTGGGGAAAGGGAGATGGAAAATATTAGTCCAAATTAGTTTTTCTTTGTTATTTTTGTTATCCATTACATAAACACATTTTGAAAATACTTTATGCTTTGTTTGTGATTAGTATTACAGCAGATAATAAAAGAAAAATATATTGTACAAAATTTATTCGTTAACACATTACTTATTGTAAAAAATCACATTAAAATTAAAAAGCTAAAAAAATTAATTATAAAGGTACAGATATGGTAATAGTTTATTTCACAAACCAATTAAAGACAATTAAAAATATATAAAAATACAAATTAAAGTCCTATGGTAAAAAATTACATCATATCACACTGATTTTCACAGAAGGCTTTTCAGAAATAATTCGCTTCAATTTTGGAAAACTTTAAAATTATTCGTTAGACAGACTACATTTGACATTGTTTTATTACAAATGTAGCCAGGTAAGGAAAATTGCTTAACACGACAGCTTTCTCCAAAAACTAGCTTTACATTACGGAAAGCCAAAGTTCAGAAAAAGTTAATTTCTTTCAAAACATTTAAAATTATGTTGTGAACATTTCAGGAAGTTTGGTTCACCAATTTGGTCTAGTCAAACGCCTTTACATGTATAATCGTTTCCATTTAGAAACCTATCGCAGATTATATTAAAAACTATTTAAAAAGTTATTTTGAGGTTTTGTTAATTTTAGATAATTTAATTTTGTTGATAGGTAGGCAGTAAATTAGTGTGAATTTAAATGTACCGCAGAAAAAATACAAAAACATTTCCTTTTATCTAAATTACTACGCTTATATTTATTCATTTCCAGCTGTATTTTGTGAAGATAATTTCTCTAATTATTATCTCAAAATTTAAAAGGTTCTCTAGTAATTCACAACTCTTTAACCTTTTTGTATTACAAATAATTTTTTATAAAATAATACTATTAAAAAACAAAACCTATCAATGGAAAAACTTGCCCGTTATCTGTTCTTTTTAGAACAATCACATTATATGGACTTCATAGATTACTGAATCTATTGATGTCATGATTTTTATAAGGCAACACTCAACTAAACCTAAATTTTTTAACTAGAAATTAATAAGTCTGATCTGACTGAAAGAGTGTATACATAGACTTGCGTTACCAATACCGTTTTGGCTACTACACATGTTGTCTAGATTTCTAGATGTCATGGAAGAGAAAAACAAAGAACACCATGTGCAGAACACCATGACATTAATAACACAGAGTTCATAATATCGCGCAGATTTACACTATAGTACTTAAAAGAAATAGAATACCTACACTTATAAATTTAAAATATACACACTTTTCTTTGGATGTGATGTTAGATGCTTCCCAATATCACAACTTTGGCAGAACGAATCACCGGCCCAAAAACATATGACATCGCCTATATCTACCTCAAATCATTAATAATTTTACTAAAAATATTATGGTATCAATCGCTCAAGTCCATATTCTCAATCTTATTGGTCTTTCTGGTCGTCCTTCTCGTACCGGCGGCCTTGGTCTTCGCCCCACCCTTCTTACCACCACCCTTCACTGTCTTAGCTGTGGGGGGTGGAAGTAGGGGAATTTCCACATCAAAGATATCTTCGTCATCGGAGAAGGCGTAAGTTTGCATGTTATCGGCGGTTTGGGACCTTTTGACAGCGACTTCGAAGTCTCTATCGTCACGCGAGGCGTGCGAGGATATGGCTGGGTCAGAGTGTGAGGGGGTTATGGCGGTGGGTATGTGAGTAATGGACTAGAAAGCGTGAACACTTAGTTAAAAAAATTAAGAAAAATGGTTGGGAACCAAAAAAGTAACATCGGTAATCACTTCATTACAGACATGAGTCTCAGAAACAGTTTAAAATTTTGGAGCCTTATTTGGAATAGGTACTCTTTTACTACCTATAATCTATTCAGTGCAAAAATTAAAACTCATAACATACCTAAGGGCATAACACAGGGTGTTAAAAAAATGTATGCGTCTCAACTTTTGAGGGGGGATAGTATGGTCCAAAATATTCTGAAAAGATTTAATCAAAAAGGGCCCGCAAATGGACAGTTTTGGAGGTCTCTTTTTTATCGTAGACGACAGATGTTCTATTCTACATACCTTACAACCTAACAATATGATATTGAATTAACCGACCTCTAGAGAAGAATTCGGAGACGAGTTTGCAGAGAATATCAGCCGTGGTGCTGGAATCAGTGCTCTTCTTTGGAAAATCCTCGACGAGCAGCAGCTTTACCCGTACCATATACCAGTTCAGGCTCTCAATCCACCTGATCATCAAGCAGGTTTGCCGCTGGTTTAGCGGTCCTGTATTATGATCTTCAATATCCTCCGATTTAAACCCTTTTTGAGTTGATTCTATATGATTGAAGATAACTGAAAATTTTAGTGTATGCTACGCTTGTCAATGACATCAAGTAAATGCTGCAGCAATGAGTAGATCAAAGGTGAAATGGCGGGAGGTACTTTAAACATTTCATTTGACTTTTTGCCTTTGTTGTTTGTTCATAAATTACATTGATTGTACATAACAAAAGTGGAAACGCAAAATGTTTCGTATCTCCGAAACTATCCATTTGCGGACAGCGTTCATTAAGACTTTTCCGTATATTTTGGGCCATACTATCTCCCTCAAAGTGGTTGACACATTTTTTAACTCCCTGTACACATTATACACGCTCATTTGTTGTACATTTGGGATAGAAATTGTTAAAATACGCGTTAAGGTGCATTTAAATCAGAGCGAACAGAAGCGAGCGAACGAATTCTTTTGTTCGTCTATGTTCGCTCTAATATATGCAGAAACACGGACGTGTTCGTTCGCTTCCGTTTTATTCTCCATATAAATTACGCAAGCTTAAGCAAACGAATTCGTTCGTTCGCTTCTGTTCACTCTGATTTAAATGCACCTTAAGATGGCACGACCGGGACTATCAAGTTCTAGATACCTGCAAGATGGCAGTAGTGTAATTTCGATGTACCTTTCATTAATTATTAATAAATTATTTCAATTACTTTTGCAATTTTAGAAAACAAAATATTGATAACACATCTAGTCATCATAAATATTTTTCATGTCATAATTTTTTATTATTGCAATCTTCTATTAATTTATTTTTTCCACGGATTTGGATAGGAATTTTTATTCTAATTGCGGCGTAATCCGCCGCCGAGTCGAGAAAATCGGATACTCTATATTTAAATTTAAAAAAACGACATTCGGCGTTATTAATTACTTTTTGGTTCCAAACTGCAAAATGTGCTTAGTAAAATGAAGTAGTAAAATTAAAATTAGCAAAAACTATGCATTCGCACACCACAACTGACCTTGATGGCTGTCTGCATAAGAGCTGAAACGCCCTTCGTTCCGAGATCCAAGACTTGCTTGTAACTCTGCTCCTTGGCTTTTGTGATGTATTCATCTATTTCCTGAATAAAAAAAATATTGCGTTATTTCACAACTTAAAGAGAGGTCGAGTGTGTAAATTCTTCAATGAATTTAATACCGTCTATTATGCCGTCGAATCTATTTTGTTTTACTCTTTATAAAGAAAACCAAATATATACGGTGATGAATTTTAAAATATCAAAGGGTTCTTTTATGAAAATAAGTCGAAAAGAAACAAATATTCGTAAATATTTTTAGGTAAAAGTACCACCCCCAAAGATGTTGAAACATTACGATGAAAATTATTTTTTTATAGGAATTTACACAATTTAAAATTATGCATATATGACAGATGAATACCATCAAGTAGTAATTTTGTAATAAACCAAGTATGTTGCAATAAAATTTAAAAAAATTTAGTCATCGTTTAAAATGCCTATAAGAGCTTTTTATCTGATCGCCAATTCCATGTTCCTTTCAGTTTTAGAACAAATTAACGTATAGGCATCAGAACTAAATTCTAAATCAAAGCTTAAGGGTCCATTCACTGTAGATTCGACAGGCATGAATGGGAGGTCGGATTGAGAGAATGGGTAGTCGATAGGTGGAGACTTATATATTCCCACTATCGAATTATTAAGATTTCGGAGGTGCACGTAAAGCCGAAGTAAAAGGGCACATGGAAATAAAGTTAGCCCATATTGCAACGGTACCGGATTTGTCTTATAATTGCATCAAAATTTCTTTTTAGTGTTATAAATTATATATCACCGGAAGGATCAAAAGATACACTAGATCCCTATAGTAGCAAATTTTTGTTTAATACATGTATTTTAGAGAAAATAATTTTTGAAAATACGCTATTTTAGTACAAGATTGTTTGCCTGGAATTTTAAAATTAAAAAGGAAATACCAAAAATTACTACTATAGGGACTTAGATTAAAGTCTTATCTTTCAATACTTTTTTACTAAAAGTCGCTATCTTTTATAATTTTTTCATAATTAGACACGAGACGAACGCCGATTTAGGGCTTATTTCGACCTAGTGAATGGACTCTTAACTATTGTACATTGTAATAAAATAAAAAAAAAAATTTTACTTCTTATGTAAACATACAACTTATTCATAGGCAACTAAAAAATAGCAGCTGTGAATCATTGAACCATGCACAATGAAAATCATTGGCAGCTGGTAATTGTGATTGTCTTCCGGGAAAGGAATACACCCTTGAGAATATGAGGTACAATTATGAATTATACTAAATATTTCAAGAAAAGAAATGTACCTGTTCCCTAGAGCTAAGCATAGGATGTACAAATTTTCTATATAAAATACTGGATCCCTTCGTAGCTGGGGACAGCAACCATACGACCAGCACGATTTTGATCTCATAGTAAAACGGAAACCTGAAAAAAAATGATAGCATAGAGATTTAGCAATTAGGTAAATGTTTCCATTTATAAACAACGGAATAGAACAATGTAAATTCTAACATTCCTCATGAAATAAAATTGTTTACTACTCATCTCCATATACCGGGTGTCAACGGATTTATTAGACAAGCCATAACTTCTAGAGTATTGGATGTATCAAAATGAGATTTGGTATAGGTAAATGGTAGAGGAAGAGGAAAGTTTTTGCATATTTTTCACGTTTAGGTTACTTCCGGTTTCACCGGAAATGGCTTCAATTTTGAATTTTTAAATGGAACACCCTGTATATTTTTACATATTTGAATTTCTGAGACAATTTTGGACTAGAAAATGATATTAAAACTTTTAAAGTATAATACTCGTATACGAATTTATTAAAAACTTCACTGAAGTAAATGTATTTTATGAGCTTATTTTTAATCCAATCACAATGAATTTAATATCGTTGGATTCGCAAAAAAAATCCCTTTTTGAAAAGTGCTTGTCTAAAAAGTGTTGCCATTTGAAAAAAAATAGTTAGATATAAAAAAGTAATTTTGCCAACTTGTCTCATTCCTATCTACCATACTAATCACTAAAACTTTGCGATTACATTTTTCTGACATCATCTAAGGCCTTCAGATTAGTTTGCGCTCAATCATGGCCACCTAGATGCAATATTAAAAATGGCTCTAAAAAAATCAAGTAGGCGAAAAAACTTTTTAAAATGTCATTTTCTAGTCCAAAATTATCTCAGAAATTCAAATATGTAAAAATATACTGGGTGTTCCGCTTAAAAATTCAAAATTGAAGCCATTTCCGGTGAAACCTGAAATAACCTAAACGTGAAAAATATGCAAAAACTTTCCTCTTCCTCTACCATTTACCTATACCAAATCTCATTTTGATACATCCAATACTCTAGAAGTTATGGCTTGTCTAATAGATCCGTTGACACCCGGTATACAGGGTTGGTCAATAGTATGCGTACTAATAATTTGGTATACAGTATACCAAATTAACTGCGCGGATTGTAATGCCGTGTATGTGGGTCAAACCGGTAGAAGTATTGAAACTAGAGTAAAAGAACATAAAAAATCCATATTAAATCATGCAAAAAATTCAGGATTTTCTACGCATTGTATAGAAAACAATCATTTTATAGATCAGAAAAATGTAAAGGTACTGCATCGTGAAAAGGAAAGGAAAGCGTTTAGATCTGTTAGAGCAATTAGAAATTAAAAAATCTTTAATTATAAATCCTTGTACTACGAATGATCAGATAGATTTTACGCTTTCGCCATTCTTAGAAAAGGTACTAAAAACTCGGGCTTTACCAGATGGTAGGATAAATCGGGGGTAGGTGCTCGTAAACAAATAAATAACGAAAATGCGCTTGGAAACATTTAGTAATAGACATTTACTCTATTGAAAAAGGCCTAATAAGCCGAAATACTAGTATATAGAATGTTTTCTATATATTTCTTGGAACATCTAAATGAGATCAAGGTTTTTTCAAAACAATTATCTTTAATATGGTTCTGTAACTGTCCCTTTTTTCTTAAAACTGAAGATATCTCGAAAATAACTGAAATTAGATATATACAACTTTACACAAAGTTGACTTAAAATTGAACGTACAATCTAAAACTGCAACCACATACAGGGTGTTCTATTTAAAATAAGCAAGTTGGTGTCGACTTCCGGTTACACCGGAAGTGCCAGAAACGTTAAATTTTTTTAAAAAGGTAGGCCTCACTGACTTTTGTAAATAACTAAATTTTCAAAATCACCCTGTACGTACTTTTCCATATATCGATCGCGGCCCTCCTGGTGGGACACCCTGTATAGTGTATATAGTGCCTATAGCATAGTGTTTCTGCAGGAATGACAAACTAGTCATATCCAATCAAATAATTCCAAAGCAGTCACCAAATTGTTTTCAACCAATCACAATCCTTCTGACTAGTTGGGGATTGCTGCAGGAATATGCCTTATTAAAGTGAACTTAATGTTACATAACTCTATGCAAGAAAATACAGGGTGTTCCATTTTAAATTAAAAAGTTTTCGTACTTTAAAATTCCTAAAATGGCACATTTGGCATACCTCTCTTATTAGCCGTTTTCTTTTGCACCTGATTTCGAGATCTGATTTGATATGAGCCAATCCCGCTCCTTTATTTTTTAAATCCACGAATAGCATTGCAGATATTGTAATCATGATTCCGAAATCAGGTGCAAAAGAAAACGGTTATTATTAGAGAGTGACCCATAAAACCTTATATGACCGTATTCGTAAAAAAGAGTTATTTCCAAATATTTACAAATATACAGGGTGTTTCATTTAAAAACAAAAAATTGGATTTCTTGGGAAAAACCGGTAAATTTGGCAACGTACTTTGGGACATTTGCCAATACTTTTATTGGATCGGGCGTTATTTGTACACTATGTATGCCAAATTCTGTTTCCGTATCTCTAGTAGTTTCCGAGTTATTTGACCAGTGCGCTTCTTCTGACTAACCCTGTATATTAACTTTTAATAACTCGCAATTTTGCACAGAGATCCCTGTTTCTGTTTAAAAGTCAATACCTCCCACAATGAACCTACCACGAAAACAATACGAGAGGTCAGTTTCATATATAGATTTTTCAAGCGGCGCAAAATGTTTTATGTAGTTCATTACCGATTGTTTTACTATCGATTTCACAATAAACACGCGAATTTGTGGGTTTTCCTTTTTGGTTACAAGGAAATGCAGTTGTTTTCAAGTAGATACTGAATATAGAACTAAAAATTTAGATATTCAAAGCCTATCGTTTCTAGTTATTCTTTGTAAACACTGTAAATTTAGAAATATATTAGACAATCTCACGTTGATGCATAATACGTAATTTTGGTCATATTTTAATGATTTATTTCCTGAAAAAAATGTTCCTAACATGGGGGTAACGGATGTGGGAAACACCACACAAAGTGGTCTTCCAACCTTCGCGCATCACTTTGGAAGAAAATATCACTTTCTCTACTCCGTACCAACTTTATTAAACTATAACTAATAAAATGGTATCTCTTACTCTATTGTATCTGTTATTTATATCATAACAAATCACACAAATTTATGTTTATCCGACATGTGCAAGCTTAATTCACAAAAGAGTAAGAAGTATATGGTTTAGGTCAAAATAAAGTACATATACTCCCAATCGTCCTGCCTCAAATTAATAAACCCTTGTTCCTCTGGGAAATCCAAAAGAAATTGTTTTAGTACCAATACCTACAAACTTCAGTAGTTTGAATACGCTGGATCGAGTACGAATCATAAATCGTAGGTATACGACGTTCTGTAAAATCACTGAAGTGATAGAGATATTGTGGGAATATACTGAAGATACTATTTTATGAAATATATAGTATGTTCCATAGTTTTTGGTACATTATATGTATATTTTTTAAGTACTTCAATAAAATGTTGAAATCAGAATGAAATTGTACAGTAAAAATCACATGGGCTTGGCTTTTCAAACAATAAAATATGTTCATAATTACGTGGGTAATAATATAAGTTTTGACGCGGACCACACTTTCAGTCTCAAAGTCAAAGTCTCAATTCGTCGTCGTCCCTATTTGTATGACAGCTGTCCAAATTTTCACAATTAAGGTTGATTCTCACTATACATACCTTTTCCGTTCCATATCCCTTCCGTAAAATTTCATTGTATTCACAGTATACTTTACGTTTCATTTCCATGTCAGTATATCTGTGACTACACCGTTGACGCTTACGTTGTAAACACAGTGAAATCAAGACTATGTGGTCCAAAAAAAATTTTATAATTATCGCTGTTATTTTGGACAAGAAAGAGGGTTTACAAAGAAAACGAAAAAGGCGTTTCGGAATTTACAACATATTGAAACAACGAAATGTTCATGGGGAATATACTTATTACGTTATTTCCGAAATTAATGGACGATGACACAAAATTTTCCCAACATTTTCCAAACTATACAGTTCAGGATTTTGTCTAACAAGTGCTATTTATGCTACGATTTTCGATTTTAATTAAAAGAATGGCATTGATACGATACGCTCCTTCATTCACACTAGCCGTACCATTTCCGTAACGTTTCAGCCTGTCCGTCAAAAATACGTTTCGAAGGAATGGATACGGAACGGACGCAGGCCGGTATGTAAACGGAACGGAAACTGTGTATACTCGCGCACTACTATGCCTTACGTACATATTACTTAGAGGCGAATTTGTATATTTAATAATTTACGGAATGTTTACGGAAGGAATATGGAACGGAAACGGTATGTACCTATAGTGAGAATCAACCTTAACTCTTCTATGTAGGAAGATTTTATTGTTGAGTTAAAAATGTGAATAAAAATAGAAATCAAAAACACAAGGAATGTTTTATATAAATAAGGATAACAAACAATTGAGAAGTAACAAATAAACAAGAACACAAAAGTATAAATCAAATTTACAAGGTACTTATTTATGCTATTATACTGGTTTTTAAATAGAGAAACTATTTAAAACCCATTAATAAACTGACCTTACTGAAAAGAATATTCAGAACCGAATAGGTGATTAGCTATGGTCATTAAGGTATACGGCGTTGAGAAATTTCAAGGTAACACTGAATAGTTATAGATTTAAAAAATATATATAAGTTTACCATACAATTATTGGGCTACTGTGGTAGTTATTTTTGGTAAATCTATTTGATATAATTTACCTGATCAAAGCTGATACAAAGAGTACTGATAAACAGCCATGACAGATTCAACAAAAATAAGCAAACTTGCGAAATTTTGATATTAATACTTTCAGAAATTGGTCTAATTTTCTTAATTTCTGCTATTTTTATGTGTTTAGGTCACGTGACATTACACTGTTCACAGTTAATTATCATTTATAATTATACTTCCAAATCTGTAAATACGTTCTTATATTTTTGTGATTTCAACCAATTTCCTATAGCTTAATTTTCAAAGTATGTAATTTGAATCGAGTGAAATCTTATGGATTAGCGAAACTTATTAAGTAATACTCAGACAGTAACAAATAAAATATTTGTAGATATTTTATATTTTATATTGATAGTTTTTCAGAACAATTTGTCCATTTGTCAATAATTTGGCAACTATTTTCACAGTATAATAAGATTGCCTGCGGTACGGCAAACATTACGCGGATATCAAATAGGTTGTAACCGAAGGAAAAAAGGTGATCAATATAATAAGAATTTCGTTGAGCGTATCGGACTTTTTCTCGTTAATTATCAATCAGTAACAGTGGAACTGTTAATCTTACTGCGTATAGAGACAAAGACCTCGATTTTGTGTATTAATAGACTTCAGACCTAGATCGTAATTGAGGATTTTATAGACTATAAACAGAATGGTTGCACAACTTACCAACTAAGAAATACATCTGTAAAGGTTTCTATGCATGTGAAAAGGGCGAATACTATCCAGTACATCATCCATTTCACCTAAAAAGGAAGAAGAAATTTAATATAAGCGCAAAATAATCTTCGGGCTTGTAAAACAAAAAAAAAAGTATATATTTTTTAATTACTTATGATGATTTATAATTGCCTTTTTGTCAAAATACATACACTAGCCATCTGCTAATAACTAGTCGAACTGTTAAGGATTGTTGACTAAGGAACAATAAATTGCATTGTATTAGGCACAAATTGATTCATGTTTAAGGTATGGTGTTTGTTTTTGAGGTAATTCCACTTCTGCTTATAACGTTTTTGTTTCACAGAAACGAATTTTAAGATGTACTCGTATTGTCAGTGTATCAAGTAGGTACTGAATCTTGCAAACCACTTTTTACACCATATAAAATTTTAACGTTACCTATACAGGGTTATTCAGAACTCATCTCTAAAACTTTGAGGATATGTGTATCCATCCTTAAATAAGAAATCGATATCACCAAAAAACTTTTTATTAAAAGTATTAGGATTTCCCGTAAACAATGTTTAAAGTTATACCATTATAAAGGACTACGTAGCTGGGCAACTGTACTTCAACACATCTGATACTTTTCTACCACATTCCTAAGAATGTGATAAAAAAAGTAAACACGTTTTTGTCTGGAACGTCTGCTTAAAACCGACCGAATAATGTTGGAGGGGGGATAACATCTGTATTGTCTATGAGTCGTCAGTCTGTGTGTCGCTTTCGCGGGTGTTTTATTTATGTTAGGAGTGTTAAACTGTAAAATTTTCAAAATGGCTCATGTGTACAGTAATGCTGAGTTAATGGACTGTTACCAGTGGATTAACACTTAAAAGTTAGGTTTTGTGAGTGGTTGTTGCAGCAAAATGCTGAAAATCCCCAATTTACTTAATAATTTGCGTTTACAAGATCAGCAACCAGGAGGAACATTCGGTTTAGTGCGGCAAAATTGGATAAAGGCGTGCCCAAAATTGTGTACAAGTCGAGGAATATTATTTCGAAAAGCTTTTGTAACAAGGTATGTGCAAATTTTGTATACCTAAATTTCACGTTTCTAATACCTAGTAATTTTATTCATTTTAAAGACACGTCACTTTGGTCAGATCTATTTATCTTTCAGTTTATTTTAAAGTAAAAACGCTGCAAATATTTTTTGCGCCGGGTGTCGGTATACTCTCAGATCTTCCGAAGTTTTTTTGTGCTAGCCTGTTTGCATTGTCAATCCCAAGGTCACTCCATTACAGTGGACCAGTATCCAGCGGCGTGCAATGAAAAATTTTTAAATAGTTTGAAGACCCCGCCAAAATTTTTTTTTGCACTACCACATTTGTACATGTATGTTGAACATCCCCAAATTTTATTATGGATAAGTTCTGAATAACCCTGTATATTGTATACATTTTTAAAAACAAAAATAATTTTATGTTGAACAATCATTATCATAATGTGGACACAAGACAAAAAAATAATCTTTATTTGAAGGAGATGCCGAAAACAACTACTCCACGAGTAAATGAGACTGTATTTAAGAAGAGGCTAAAACATTTTTTAGTACAAAAATGTTTAGAACTTAGTTATTAGATTAGATTCAAATAAACAATAAAAGAATAAAACACAGTAATAGTAACACTAAACAGAAAAAATAAATATGGCCATTTATCGCCTAAATTTCGTTTGTGGCATTGCACATTGCGGATTTCATGCCATAAAAACACATTTTACCATTTCTTTGCTTTCTTTTTTAATTCTTGTCTACTACAAAAATATCGTGGGCATTTTCTGTTTATTTCTGAGTTTCCGGCCAAAGGCATCAGATCCTCGTGCCTTTTCTCAAAACCAACTACAAAAATACTCTTACCGGCTAAGTGAAGTTGTCACTAATATAAATAGAACAATCATGGCTAATTGGTTTTAAAGATTTTGATTTCGTTTTTACAACAGTTGAAACCAGTTTCCATATTTAGGATTATAACTGTATAAAAATCTTTGGATTAGTTCGTTCACCCTACTCCTACTTTTGGGCTGGCCGTCCAGGATTTCATTTATCATTTACACACCGATTAATATATCGTTATCTCAGATGATACCCAATATACAAATAAATAATAGATATTATAAGTAAGGAAATAAAAGAAAATAACAGTAATTACAGATTGTAATTATTATTATTTTATAATTCTATATGAATTCACTTTTTTTAGTTCCATTATAATGTGCAATATGGTTTCAAAACTAGACAGGATTTAAATTATACATTAATTGCACTACAACAATTATTAATATGAATATTGTTTTGGAATATAACGGAACATTACCAAATTTTACATCTATTTAATATCGCCTACGTGCTGGAGAAATTTCTAACCTTCAGACGAGACAAGTTACTGTGACTAAAAATAGCACAAGTGCTGCAGAAAAAATGTTTCGTAATTTATTGCGTGTGTTGTCCAAACTGAAAAATACATTGATTAATAGATCTGATGCTAACTGGATATACATATTTCGTTTTCTTTTATGTCTATACTATAAATAATATACAAAAATTGAATGGCGGGGTTTCTCTTTCTAAATTAACAAGTATGCTAGTAACATAAGAACCTCTAGAGATATGCTACCCAAAACAATATTTTTCAATTTTGCGTCTGTAAACAAGTCATTATGAAACGCAAATGCGTATCGAAAAGAAACTCTCTTCGAGACTTAACTTTTTGTTTTTAAATGTTGGTAGCAACAAATTGACATCCTTTGTATTGTATGGTGTCCTATAGTTGTTATAGTAATGGTATACAAATGGTATATAAATAATAACCTAACTAAATTTTCAAACAAAGAAAAGTTGATAAACGCAAACCATACCAATTGTTCTAGAATATGTATAAAAAGCCCTATACGGGAATACAATTTTCTAATGATTTTTCTGTGCTTTCATAGGTAAAGCCTGCAAAATAGAGAAAATAGTATAAACAACGCGTTTCAAAAAACGTTTATCGCACTTGTCCTTTAAAAAACTCGCCGCTTTCCGACTCGTTTTCTAAACTTGGACGCCTGCGATAAAAGTACGCCTTAAGCCGGCTACACACGGTCCAGCAGGCCTGTCAGTTCGAACTGAACAGTCCGCCTGAAGGCCGGTCGCCGGATGGACTGACGACTCTCCAAACGTTCAGGCGAATCTGAAATATTTTATAGTGCTACTGACGACGACGCGTTAGCACTTTTCGGTTTAGTAGTCGCTTTGGGTAAAAGAAACCCAAAAAGAAACTTATAGTATGGTGTAAAGATTGGTTAAAATTTGCTGAATGAATTGAAGTTGGCCTCCAAAGGATTGGCGCAATTATTTACGTATGGATGAAAATACGTATCTGCAGCTTTTATCATTGGTCACAGACACCTGTTTTCTATTTCGCGCGACATGGTGTACGAGCTCACTACTCTTACTGAACTGTCTGAACTGATAGCCCGACGACCCGACAGGCGACCGTGTCAAACACACGTTCAGACTTGCTTTTGATTAGTAAGGCCGGCCGGATGAACCAACATATTTTTGATTTTTCTCCGGCCGCCTGAACAGTCTTAACTGACAGATCGACCGGAATATATACATGTTCAGGCGACCGGCCTTTTCAGACAGAGGCAGACTGTTCAGTTCGAACTGACAGGCCTGCCGGACCGTATGTAGCCGGCTTTATGATATATACAATTTTATATTCAAGTAGTCGTTATAATTGCTAGTTTTTATACTACAGAAAATACACTATAGTTTTTTCTTAATACTCTAGATAATTATTATGTAATTAAAAAATATATTCAGAATCCATCCGGAATTGGGAATTTAAAGTCAATTTTAAAATTCATGGAAGAGCGGTTATTACTTTGCATTCCTAGGTTACAGGCGGCAAGAAAAAATCAAAGCTTCATTGGATCGTAACATTTGCATAATTCCATTAATAAAAGGTTTATGTTTATCTCTTAGTTTATGGTTTTGGCTAAACACCTATAAATAAATGTGAGCAAAACATGAATTTATTTTTAAAAAGTTCTAGTAAATACTTTCTTATTTGGAAATCCAATGAAATTACTAAAATTATGTATTTAATTACAATGCCTAATATTAGAAAAATATTAATAATTACATATTCCTTCACACCCATTATACATGCAGGATGCGTCAACGAAAAGTTTCATCGTCGACTATCTGTCAAAGGATTGGTTGTAAAATGCTCGGACTTGTTTATTTTTATTTGGACACATTTTTATATCATTGACATTTATACAGGGTGCCCAAAAAATAATGGTTTACTACAACTTGTATTATTGTATACACGATATACGAGTAGCTCTAATAGGTAGTGAGGTTGATATACATAAAAAAGTGTTCCATAAGCATAAAGAGTTAAAAAGAGAATAATTCTCCAATACATTGCTGTAATGAAACAGACTTTAAGGTATATTTCAATCAGTATTAGAGCTATATCCACTAAACCCTATAATATACACTTAATAAACACTTTTTTAGATGGGAGAGTTAGATGTTGTTGGTTAGATAGTCGTTCGTAAATGACATTTAAAATAAATACAAATTATAAATATTATATTATTATTTATAAATTTATTTATTTATTATAAATATTCTAAAAAAATATATAGTCTTACATTTTATTTCCTGTATATTAATGTTTGTTTACAGCTTTTAGCGCACCTCTGCATCATTATAATTATTAATAAACCATCTGATCAATTATTATCAAGTATTATCTGATATAAATTTTTATGTTCAATAAAATTTTATATCAGACAAACAAGAGCAACCTCATATTATTTACTCCATTATTATGATAAATGGATTGAACGTTCTGTTTTTATGTTGGTGAATAGGAATGGTATTATTTAAAAAAAAAATCACAGATTTTGTAATTCTAGCAACCATCGAAGTGCATTGAAAATGAATTAAGGAAATTTGGAACTATAGAAAGCTTTCAAAAGTTACCTTCTAATTTGCCATTTGCTAGAACTTACTACCATTTGCGACTTACAGACTTTGGCACCGTGTATATCACATTCACATGAGAGTTCAAATTCTCAGACTTGCAATTTGCAATATACGAATGCCAAACTATGCGCCCACGCCGCCCGCTCTACTCGGTCCCCCACTATACCTAACCATGTCGGTGTGACATGCTCATCGCGTTACACTTTTCATCGAAACATACCCGTATACCAGAACCTTCGCGATCCTATAAGCATTTTCAATGCTAAAATAATATTTATTTTAAGGTATCCTGGCAGGCACATTGAATACTTATCTATTGAGAAATTGCTTGAATTAAAACGCTACCTTTGCTTGAAATTGCGTGAAACGTTACTTTTTTTAAACTGGGCACTCTTGGTTGCATAACTTGTGACGTCATACTAAAGGGTCGATAAAAAATTACAAGTTGACATCGTTAACTATTGTTTAAGGTAAGGGTTGTACTTAATGAAACTATGGTTTGTACTCGACTAACTATATTTAATCAAATCAATAAAATAAGTAAGTACAAAAACTATAGAAACTCACACCCAGAGAATGTTATAAAAACATCGATAAGAAAATGCTACATAATCATCCTTTTATAAAGTAGGCTAAAATAGAATATAATGTTGGGAATAAACATTTACATATTTAATTTTGTAGGTATTTATTTCATACTTATATGCCAACACTCCCACTCAAAATTAAATATCCCATATTCAACATAATCATCATCCTATTGTAAATAAACAAAAAAAAAAATATATTTTAGATATTTAGTAGGTAGGTACGTAATTGATGTATATGTAATTATAAAGACTTATACTAAACAATGTACCTAATATAGGTGTAAATCATTAATTTATTTCAGACCAAGCTTGAATCGTAGTTCATTAAACTTGGAAGTCGGTAATGGTTTCGTCAGGATATCGCTACTTGAGATTCTGTGGAAATATATTTTAAAATTATTACTTTTTCTTGTATTTTATCACGGGTGTAATGATACTTTATATCAATGTGTTTGGACCTTTTATGATCTGTGTGGTTATTTGCTATGCTAATACACCCTGTATTATCTTCAAAAATACAAATAGGACCTAGGATTTTAATATTTATGCTGTTTAGAAGAGCTTTCAGCCAAACGGCTTCTTTTACGCTTTCAAATAGGGCCATGTATTCTGACTCAGTAGATGAAGTTGCCACAGAATTTTGTTTCTTGGTATTCCAAGAAAGTGTGCAGTTTTCAAACACTTTAAAAACAAAACCACTTTTACTTTTTCTGTCGCATTCGTCACCCCCCCCAATCAGAATCTACATAGCCATACAGTATATCACCTTCAGTATTATTCTTATTATATGTTAATTTTAAATCTAATGTACCTTTGATATATCTTAAAACTCTTTTAAGACATTTCCACAATTCTTGATTTGATTTACTCTGATATCTGCTTAGAATATTTATAGCAGCACATAGATCCGGTCTTGTGCAGAGCATTACATACATAAGAGATCCTATCAAATTTCGACAAGGTGCATTATAATCTTTTTCAGAATTCAAAGCCTTATAATCTAGTTTTATTGGTAAAGGTGTACTCACAGGTTTACAATCCGCCATATTAAACTTATTTAGTATGTTTTTAAGATACATACTTTGATCAAGTGTAATTTCATTATTGGTTCGAACCACTCTAATTCCTAAAAATAATTTAATCTCCATTAAATCAACCATTCTAAACTTATGCATTAGGAACTCTTTAAAATTGATTAAAACATTATTGTTTTTTTGTGGCGATGACTAAATCATCAACATATAGCACGACATAAATATTCTTTGTAATGTCCCGCTGGTCATAATAATACAAACAACGATCCATTCCCGTGTTTACAAAACCTCGTTCCTTAAGAACTAAATCAAACAGTTCGAACCAACAACGTGAGGATTGTTTTAACCCATATAGCGCTTTATGTAACTTACATACTTGATCGTTTGTTGCAATAATCCCTTCGGGAACTTTCATATAGATGTCCTCTTTTAAGGTTCCATTTAGGAATGCCGTTTTCACATCCATATGATGTAATAACAAGCTATATTTATTTGCTAAGGCTATAATTAATCTAAATGTAGTAATCCTTGCGACTGGCGCATATGTTTCATCATAGTCAAGTAAATATTGTTGGCTAAAGCCTCTAGCGACTAAACGGGCTTTATATTTTAACGGATTACCATATTCATCATTTTTTATGGCAAATACCCATTTGCAGTCTACTATATTTCGATTTGGAGGTCTTTGCACCAGTGACCAAGTTTTATTGATCATAAGAGAAGAAATTTCTTCCTTTATCGCAGTCTCCCACTGATTTTTATCATCTCTATATTTAATATCATTATATTTTACAGGAATTGAAGATATCACTGATTGTGCCAGCATTAAGTAATCTAATTTTTTATCATAATATGATTGCTTTGGGAGATTTTTAATGCGTTCGCTTCTTCTAATATTTACACCATCCAAATCGTCATTATTATACTGTGGCGTTAAGGTGTTAGGTTCAGAAGGTTTTGATTTATAATCATAACTAGAATTTTTATATTCTAATTGATTTTCAGGTTCTATAATTGACGGGACATTTAATACATTATTAGGTTTATTTAATTCGGTTTTATTTCGTTTAAGTGACGGACTTTCATCCATCGTCCCATCAACCATTTTAATTGGTCTAGAAACCTTAAAATTGTTTTCATCAAATAAATCATCACGAGCAATAATATAATCTCCTGTTTCCACATTAAATATTTTATACCCATTAGGTTCATAACCCATTAGAATTCCTTTATATGACCTTTCATGAAATTTAGATTTTTGGGTTTTAATTAATACATATACAGTGGCACCAAAAACTTTTAAATGTGACAACCGAGGTTTTTTATTGTACCATAGCTCATAAGGAGTTTTAGCTACGGTAAGAGCCCTTGTGGGTGAGCGATTTATTAAATAGGTTGCCGTTAACACTGCTTCACCCCAAAATTCTTTATTTAAATCTGCTGCTATTATCATAGCTCGAGCTCTCTCGGTTATCGTACGATTTAGACGTTCGGCAACGCCGTTTTGTTCTGGTGTATAGGAAACAGTTAAATGATACGTGATGCCCCTCTGAACACAAAACATCCTAAAGTCATTAGATAAGTATTCGCCGCCATTATCACAATAAAGATTGACAAGTGGCAAATTAAAATGTGCTTGACTTTTCGCTACGAAGTCTTTAAAAACATTTAGCACATCTGATTTGTTTGTTAACAAGTATACTACTGCGTAGTGGGTAAATGCATCAATGAACGTAACAAAATAATTTTTATTATTAATTGTTGTAGGCTTAATTGGCCCACAAACATCTGAGTGTATTATGAATAAAGGTCTAACCACATGGTTTGTCAATTTTGCTTTGTTGAAAGGAAGCCTTACTTGTTTTCCAAATATACATGGTTCACATAAATCATCTGTCGGATTTACATTTATAATTTGAGCAACGTCATCAAATAATTCTTTATTTTTTAATTTAACATAGTTTTCTTTACTAAGATGACCCAAACGTTTATGCCATAATTTATAACTTTCGGCATTACTTAAATTTATTTGATAGTCTGACTTTACCATGTTGTTAGAAACTTTAAATACTATTTCTAATAAGGCATTTACTGGCTTACCAGTGGAAATAATTTGATTCCCTCTTTTGATTTTGACTCCTTCAGAATCAAATATAATTACCATCCCCTTCTCCTGCATTCGTCGCACTGACAAAAGGTTATTAGGGACATCAGGCGAATAGAGTACATTTTCCAGTTGTCCACAAATACCCATGTTTGTTGTCACTTCAATCATTCCTCTTCTGGTTGCTGTGACGTCAATTCCATTTTTGGCCACTGAAATTTTCAAAGGTGGATGTAACTCTTCCCAACATTTGAAGAAATGGGCCTCATTCACTATATGATCAGTTGCTCCAGAGTCCAGAACAAACGAAAGTTCATTCTCACTAGATTTGCTGGTTTTCATGTTTCCAAACATGAATGCGAAACCATCTGATTTATTATAGTTGCTTACTGTCTGTATGTTTTGTAGAGTACGATTCTCCGACCTATTATCATTATTTGAATGCTTTAAATTTTGAATCATTTTCTTGTAGTGAAAACAATTTTGTTTAACATGATTGTTTTTCCCACAATGAGAGCAAATCATCCTTGAAAACTTATAATCATTGGTACGAAACTGATTTGGAGTATATTTTGTTCTCTGGTAGTTCTTTTTCCATTTCTTCTTTCTGGAGTTTTTGTCTCTTTGTGATTGGTCGTATGTTGTGAATTGTTTTATATGTTGTGTTGATGTCGCTTGTAAAACCTTTGCACTAGTCGACATTGTCTCATTTTTGAGTTTTGTTTCCTGGTCTAACAGACGAGTTTTCACAAACGCAATATTCAAATTATCTTCGCTCAACGTCTCGAGGGCTGTGATGACTCCATTGTACTCTGTAGGCAAGGTCAAAAGTAAGTGGGACACCTTGTCCATCTCATCCAGCTTCGCTCCTGCTGCAATCAATTCTGCTATTAGTTCTTAGAAATTTGTAAAGTGTTGAATTAACGTGGTGTCTGACGGTAATTTTAATGTAAGTAATTGCTTGCGTAAAGCAAGTTGGGTTGCTAGACTCTTCCTCTCGTAAATGGCATCTAGGTTTTGAATAATAGCTCGTGCAGTAATAGGCTCTCTGGCAAAACCCAAATAACTATCGCACAAATATTCAACGACTGTACTTTTTGCAAGTGCGTCCTTTTTCTTCCAGTCGTCATTAAGTTCATTTGGCGGATCTTCATCAACAACATGCAGCACATCGAGTTCGGTTAACAAAGATTTTATTCTAAACTTCCAGACACTGTATTTATCTCCATTAAAGGGTTTTATATTTCTTTTATGTTGCTTTAATGTATCCATAACTAAACACACAAACTTTACTATCTTTACTAATCACTTTATGTAGTTATATTAAAAGCTCTGGGCCCATAACCTATTGTTTAAGGTAAGGGTTGTACTTAATGAAACTATGGTTTGTACTCGACTAACTATATTTAATCAAATCAATAAAATAAGTAAGTACAAAAACTATAGAAACTCACACCCAGAGAATGTTATAAAAACATCGATAAGAAAATGCTACATAATCATCCTTTTATAAAGTAGGCTAAAATAGAATATAATGTTGGGAATAAACATTTACATATTTAATTTTGTAGGTATTTATTTCATACTTATATGCCAACATTAACAAATACCAGTGGTGTACATATTTCCGGGAAATATTGTGTAAAATTGCAATACATTAAAGAGTAGCTATTTGAAGGACGAGCCAATAACTTTCACGAATGTAACATAGAGATATATTCAATCAAAATTCATTAGGTACAGGTTTTAGAGAATACCATTGAAGGTTTATTAATGATGCAGGTGCACCCTAGGAACCGTAAACAAACATTCATACACCAAAAGTAAAAAGTAGGGTTTGTATTTCTCTTTTTTTAAGGGCTCCGCTTCGGTTTGTTCTAAATAACTACGTCATTCTATAGCTAATAATTTATTTTCCAAAATGATCATCCTACATCAAAAAAATCTGGGATTTATCTATTAAATAAAACCATTGCTTTAATATTCAAAGGTTCCAGACTAAAACAATAATTATTTTGGTTAATCCTGTGCAAAAGCCCTAGTTTCCCTTAAAAAGCAGTTGTTCACAGAATTTTTTTTCATTTAAAAGACCAAATCCACCGTCAAACCTTTATAATATTAATTCCTGAGTTTTTTGGCCCTATAGAAGGATCTATTTCGTTCAAATTTTTAAAACGTCAAACTCATTTGTTCAATTATTATATCCTATATATACTCCCTATACAAAAGCAGGTTGGTTGCTGCTGATATTACAGTGTGTTTTATAAAAAAAAGGTTATATATCCTGACGCATACATATTCAGTAATTTCTTCAAATTGTTTTTTAAATTTTCCTCTCTGAGAACATCATTAACTGAACGTGCATACTTTCCTCCAGAAAATTCCCCTAACTGCCATATGTATTACAAGATAAATATAAATAACTAGGTACTCTTCATGAGCCCACGCAGAAACTATAAAAACTAACTGAAAAGCTTAATTAATAAAAGACCTACTTACGTATTCCTTGACGTTTTTCGTCCTCACAGCCTTGTACGAAGCATAAGCAGGATACAGGGTACCAAACAGCAATCTGAAAAGCGGATACAACACCAGATAAGTCACCGCTTTGTGGCACAGCACCCCCACAGCCACCACCAACACCCCCGCGTGCAATAAAGACGGCCGCAGGCTCGCCACGCTTAGCATCGCGCTCAGCACCTTCGGCGTCTCGACGCCCAACTCGGCGTACAACATTTCACGTTATATTTACTTACGGTGCACCGGGTGCAACGCACTCCTCTGCGTTTTCGGATTATTTTGGTGTTACAGCGCGTGTTGCTTGCTCTTCGGCGGTCGTATTAGATTTAATTTTATGTTTTGGTGAGCAATGACGTGCCGAATCGCCGACCGTTCCAAGTCATTGCAGGCCAAGAAGCATTGCGGCACGCGTTCGAAGGCTTTGCAGGAAGTCGAAATAATGTATCCGGTGAATCGTGCATAGGACTACTTTACTTAAATGTCAGAAGTGAGACTTCAAAGGTTAACATGCTAAATTTATAGGAAATAAACTATATTAATTCTCTGCTTATTTTAAGGTTGGGTGGCACTGACACACTGTTTAGTTTCATTCATTACCATTACTGTGTTATTAGTGTAAGAAGTACAACAAGCAAATATTTAAAAATCCAAAAGACCTAATCTCTGAATAAGTTAATGCGTTTACATGGTTCCAGATTGGGTCCAGATTGGTTTAATGATTTGTGTCAGACAGAATTTGTGTCTATTTATGTTAATTCTCGATGCTGTTGATTCTCATTGAACTGTATTTTACACAGTAGCCATTCGTTTGGTTGAATAAACCCATTGAGATACTTCCTATGGTAGGGAAAAGCCTGTCTTTTGGTAAAATTAATTTCAGTAACGCTATAACAAGACCCTTGTGTCAAAACTGACAAACAGCTGTTGGACGTAAGCAACTTCAATTAACTGTTTTAGTGTTTAAGTTTGCAACTCTACAGTATTAAAAGATAATGGTATCTATAAAAAGAAATCATACCGAATAACATTTGTCCTACAACATAACAAGTTGTACCAAATATGAAACAAATTAGTAAATATAATGCAAGACTGTATTTGGAAAATTACCAGTAATTATTTAATTTATTAGTTTATAATTAACTACTTAAAGAGAAGATACAATACAAATGCATTTTCGTTCTAAATTTCCAGCACCAGAGTCTAAATTAGCAAATTGACACTAGCAAAGACAGTGTTTGTGTTCCGTTTATATATGGGACGAATCTCAAAATGCTATGGATATGATTCAAATTTCTACGCACAATTAGCGTCTACGGTATATTATTGGTATCCTTATATATTCAAAAAACTTGCAGCTTGATTTGCTTCTTAGAAAAGGGGTAGTACTAAAATTTGTAATAAATAATAGGTATACTATTGCTGTTTAAAACACACCTATATTATTATTATATTAGTTTATGATTTTAAGGACAAATATGTACTATTATGTGCCTTTTTGGTTATTGAGAGTTTTTAATAATACGTCCATAAAATAAATCATTCGCTAATAATAGAGGAATCTGCATCTGTATTAGTTTTTCCATTTGTTAATATAATATGGGTTAATAAAGTATAATAACGAATTAGCATATAATAAGATAGTATACTAATTATACTACTAAATATATAGTATAACTATTAACGGTATTTTGTTGGTGGTAAGGAATACCCGTTTTTGACTTAATTTTAAATAGTCCCTGCCTAACGAATATCCATCCTAATAGGATGCTTATAGCGTCTTTTTACCATACTACATCAATAAATCTACCTGACTCATCCAGTGAAAGTAAACCGTGTAAACACACCTCCAATAAGACCAAACTCCATCACCAGAAGCTTGCGTCTCCAGCGAGATTATGTATGATGTTATTGTATTTAAGTAACCAGTACCAAAATTTACAAAATTTTACAGAATTATATGTTACCCCTCTCTCGACTACGTGCCGCGCTCCCTATTCCGTCCTCCTCACCCGTCTCAGGTACCGTTGTTCGGTACCCAGACATTTACACAGTGGCTCACGCTCGACCTGTAACGTGTTATGTGCGATTGATTGATATAGAGTTAGAAAAACAAGTGATTGTTTATTAATGTTTTATTTTTATTTAATTTTTTGTAAAAGTTATATTCTGTAAACTTTGCCAGTACTGTATACTGAGAAAGTTTAGAGAATATATAATTCTGTAAACTTTGATACTGACTGAGTGTTGCCAGAACTATAAAACGAATCGTACTAAATGGATAAAAACATTGAATTAATTTGCTAACGTACTGAATCATTATGGTCTATGGCACTGCGTAACTAGCTGACCAGCAATCACCTGTTCAAAATCTGTTATATCCTCTGTGGGTCCGTGACAACCATGTAAGTGAATCTGTCACAAATTCAGATTAGAGATAAAGCAAGAGGACATAGCGTATTGAATCATTGATGACTTAGATGGCGTTGTCGTCATGCCAAGGAAACATACTCCAAACATTGCGGGACGTACTGACGCATTTCTCATCTAGCAAACGTACTGATTCTGGCAATAATACTGCTGATTGAGTATTATGCTACCAGTAAACTGGTATTAGGTTTTAGTGTAGCTAGTTAGTAAACCTCACCTCAACGTTTTTGGTAATTCTGAATACAAGTTTTCTGGTTAAGGCGCCTGCCTTCTTATTGTCCAGTATTTTCTTGCTCTCTGGCACCAACTTAAACAGTTGGGATCTATTTTTTATTGTGGCATGTCCTGCAGCTAGTTAATTGACAGGTATTGGCATTGCATTCTGAAAGCACCCATTCCTTGATCGTCTCCGCACCCATTCCTTAGTAGCCGCACAAGGCTACTAAGATGGAAATCTAGTATCACTTTCATAACTGTAGTAGCTCTTCTCATAGCACTCATTTCATAAATACTAGGCTAGTCTTTCCAATTTTAATATCTAACTATTTTAATTCTTGAATAAATTTCAATTTGGCTGGACTTCTTTTGATGTGTGTATCCATATACGTTTTAACATCTTTCCGTTTCAACCAATAAAATTAGTGCGTGAAGTTTAACTTATATTTTTAATAATTAAGGTATTAGAATATACTATTTGATAAAGTTCTGGTGAAGCAATTTTATTAGATTCAGCAACAGCTGTATTGTAATATCCTCGGTAAAATCCTTATTACTAATTTAATGTGGTTATTGCGGTTATTGCGGTATTGTGGTTCAATAGTTAATTGTACAAGATGCAATTAGTGAAACCCAAGGTTATAATCCCTTAATTCATTTTCTAGTCAGATTACAAACATAGCTCTACAAAATTGCTACTAATACAAATACAAAAAAAAAAATATCAAATGAAAACATGCACTCTGGTTTTATGGATGTACTCCCAAGGGCACAGTTCTTGCACCAGACACTTCATCAAGTGTCACCAAATATTTTTTCAAATTTTTAGATAAGTTCTTGTATTACAGCTATACGAATATGACGTGTGTATTAACCTTGGAGTTTACTCGAATACGATACTACTCGTACACGAAAGCAGTGATAATTTAGATTCATAATCATATGTGCAAATTGACTTTAACAAAATTTTACATATGGTCAAAACAAGAATCCAAGCGTTGCACGAATCAGTTATAAAATTATTTACATGACATTGAAAGGACCAAAAAAATGTATTTCCTTGTAATTATGTAATCATAGTAAATCACACTAGTGCAAGCTATGCTCAGGTATATTAAAATTAAAAAATATGTATTATATATTTCTGGAAAATAACATTGTGGATCCTTTATGACGTGCAACGCGTGGATTCTTTATAAAACGCAACCGTAATTTCCTTTAACTATTTGTTAATAATGAAAAAAGCGTGTCAGTGAATTATTTATTTAAGAATCTTTAGTTTCGAGCACAATTTGTTCACGCTTTGTTATTGCTCATATAGAAGGTATTCCACTCGGTATCCCATCAATCGAAATAGAAAACCAATCTATGTATATTGCATAAACATTCATATATGAATGTTTACTATACGTGCCAGCACGAGCAGTAAATTACTGAAAAGATTGGATGGTTATCTAAAAATAACGATCTGGAAAGAGATGTCTAAATTAATGGTTTGAATTAAACGCAATTGAATATTTTATATGCTCTTGAAATGAATGTACAAAACAAAAAGAATAATACTTTACTTTTACTTTTTCTACTCTAATTATTTTACCAATTTACTTTAACCATCTCCAAAATGGCACATAATGCACCTGACAGGTAATTAAAAATACGTCAAGTTAAATAATACAGCTCTTTCGGCACAGGTTGACACAGATTCCGGTGTTTCCGGTATTTTAGTCACATGTCACATCTAGCTTGACACTGTCACTTCTGCAATCAGCGATTCAGCGTTAAGAGTCCATTCACTAGGTCGAAATAAGCCCTAAATCTGCGTTCGTCTCGTGTCTAATTATAAAAAAACTATAAAAGATAGCGACTTTTAGTAAAAAAATATTGAAAGATAAGACTTTAATCTAAGTCCCTATAGTAGTAATTTTTGGCATTTCTTTTTATTTTTAAAATTCCAGGCAAACAATCTTGTACTAAAATAACGTATTTTCAAAAATTATTTTCTCCAAAATATATGTATTAAACAAAAATTTGCTACTATAGGGATCTAGTTTATCTTTTGATCTTTCCGGTGATATATAATTTATAACACTAAAAAGAAATTTGCAATTATAAGACAAATCCGGTACCCTTGCAATGAGGGCTAACTTTATTTCCATGTGCCTATTTACTTCGGCTTTACGTGCACCTCCGAAATCTTAATAATTCGATAGTTGGAATATATGTCTCCACCCATCGGCCACCCATCCTCTCAATCCGACCCAACATTCATGCCTGTCAAATCTACAGAGAATGGACCCTTAAATGTATTACATATCATCCCTTTTTTCAAAAAAACTCAGATGAGGAAAAACAAGGACATTAGACAAGCAACAGCAGACGTGACCGCTTTTTTGCTACCGGAAAAATCGTGGTATCAATATGAGCTAACTCTTTTTTTTGAGCAAGGTTCCTATATAAACTCCTGCACAAAATTACATTAAAACTTATGGTAATAATAATTTGTGATAGAAATAAGCGAAACATGCCCTTATTTTAAACCGTTTTTAATTAAAAACGTTTAAAACATGAAGAGTAAAAAATCAGAAACAATAGAATAAATAATTATTGATTCAATGGCAATGTTAATATCGTGTATGGCTTCCTCTACTTCTTCTAAATGTTCAATATTTACACGGCTAAAATTCTCCCATTCTGCAATTACTGCATCCACCAGTTGATTGTGATTGACAGTGGTGAATATGAAAAAAAAATAAATGAGCGTCTTGCAATCTCATTATCTTTACTGTATACGACTCGGTATACGAGTATTACGAGTAATAAAGGTGCTAGAGTTTAAGTAAAAATAGTGTATAAATAATAAATCCTTCCAAGTAAACTATTGTTAGGGAACCATACACGTTCATGTTAATTACGTGAGATAGAATGTTTCGAATTTAGACAAATTATAACTATATTTTTCTAGTAATATATTCAAGTGAATAAAATATAACTAAACTAGTCAAGTGAATAAAATCGACCTAATGAAAATACTCAAATCAATTCACTTTCAAATCACTAATTTGATAAGGTCACTATATTACCAATTGAGTCAATAGAGTTAACCAACCATGATGGGCGCTGCAGCAAGTACAACCATCAGAATGACGTTTTTTGTTTTGTAAATTGCGTTTACATTGCAGTAAAATAACAAATCTTTACATTTTGTGCATTTTTTTATTTTTTTTATATTAATAAAACAATAATAAATTCTGAAACTCTTAGTACACTTACTACTCGACTTGCTTTTTGCCAGTTTCGGTTATTTATGAGATAGCGTCTTAGATACCCTTGATAGGCTGCCATAATTTACTATTAGCAAACTACGCAGTTTGTTTTTTGGTTCACCAAACGTCTGTTGTCTATAAAATGTGGACACCCCTTAGTTCTACGATAAACTGAAAAAATAATAGTATCTATCAATTGATAATGCTCATTTAGTTAGCGATACCTGCCTTGAGAAAATAATCATCCAAAAGAGCTGCCATGGCGGTAAAATAACACAAATCCAATAAACCCTTGATAAAAACGCAGATAAAGTCAGATTAACGATTGATCGATTCAAAGTATTCTATACCGTGATTATGTTTATTACATACATATAATATGTCTATATTTTTATTAGATAAACAATAAAATTGCATTAATTAAAGGACTATTGTTATCCGACTTGCCACATAATTTACCAAGTCTTATGGTCCAATAACCGCAACCGTAATAATGGGATAATAAACTTAAAGCCGTTTCCTGTTGAGCCCCTAATGAATGACGGAATATATTTGGTAGCGTGTGTTTCCGCTTCAAATTGCGCAAGTCCAGCTATTTGTGACAAATCAGGGCATAGTTCAGTAAACAAATTAAAAATCGTATGACCATAACCAGTCAAATAAGTCAGGATACACAGATTTTCCTAAATCTGCGTGATATTTTACTACAATCAAAATTGATGACTCGCCGGAAATTGTTTTTTTTTTCGAAAACTTTATTGAAGAACCTCAATTATCGTATCATTCTGAGTATTAGTTTATAATCTGGAGATATTTCATTGACGTATAAAAAAATTGTTATTAGAAAATAATGAAATGTTATTGCTAAGTTTTGTTATGCTATTTAATTAATATCAAATGTCAAAATTATATAAAATATTGAGTAAAATATATGTCAAAATTTAAGGTCAAAAACCAAGAATGATAGAAATGTAGAAAAAATTAAAATTAAAATTATAATGATTTCCTTTTTACTTTTATGTCGTTTAGTGGCCCGGAGATGGTCAATAATATTGTCAATAAAATTGATGATTTTAATTACAATTGTGATTGATGGAGATCCAATGAACACGTCAATACTTCACCAGTTGCTCAGTCAATTTCTCGCAATTCGAGTCGTTTATTGATTGTTTCTGAACTTGTATAATGGTCAATTTTTGTCAATTTCCCGATTACACGATCAATTTGGATGCGTCAATAGTCCCCGTCAATGTATTTCAATCAAATTGCCTATCAATCTCCGTCCATCGATTGACAATGGCATCAATCGCTTCCTACACGATCAATTAGATATATCAATGAGTACCATTGACAATATTATTGATAATATTATTGACCGTCTCCGGGCCACTATTATTGACCGCCTCCGGGCCACTTTAGGTCGCAATTTTTTGGCATCCATCGGAGAATAGACCATCGGGATCCATCAATTGAATAGACAATTGAGTTATGTCACTATTTATATGTCATAATTAAACATTATGAATTTCCTGATTCAGATTAGGTGCCCCCATAATTTTGGACATTGTGTATTGTTGAATCAAGTAGAACATAAAGCTGATAACAGTGAATAATTTAAAACACTGAAACGTCACGATCAAACTAAAAACTTCTTAATGATGGACACCCATCGATACGTACATTATTCACTTATAGCATGTAAACATGTGAAAATTGTTATGTTCTGTAGCTATTCTGTTATTACAGCGTATATACATTAGAGTTGCGACTTTTTAAAAAAATTCAGGCCAGGCCAGATAAACCCACCGAACGTTTGGCCCAATCAAAGCCAGACCTCTTCACAATTATGGCCCGGCCAGGCCAGATTTGAGCCAGGCCCGACCAAGCCAGATTGAATTCGGCCCGGCCCGGCCCGGCCAGACCAGGCGAGGCCAGACTCGGCTCGGCCCGGCCCGGCCAGACCAGGCCAGGCGCGACTCGGCTACGTCAGACCAGGGGCCCTATTCTCGAGTCGTGCGAAAAGGTTCGTATGCGAAAATGAAGGAAAAATTACGTAGGCCTATTGTTCTTTACAGCAAGAGAACTGTCAAACTACGTCATAATTTACGTAATTTTTCGCATACGAACCTTTTCGCACGACTCGAAAATAGGGCCCCTGGCCAGACCTGACCAAGCCAGTCGAATCGAAGCTCAAATCGAATCTGATCCGGCCCGGCTCTATCAAGCAAGTTTAGCCAGAATCGGTCCGCCCAAATTCAACCCAGTCTGCCTAAGCCACATTCGGCGATACCAGAAATCCTGCCTACTTGACATTGACAATAGGTATGACAATTCATAAATTTATTAACTCTTTTATGTCTCAATGAAACGTTCAAATGTCTCACAAAATAGAACAAAACAACCTTAATAGAATAATTTTTTATTTCATTTTCAAATAAAATACAAACTCCGAAAACAAATTTGTTCAACAACTTAAATACAAACATAATGTTTTACATTTAACACTTGTAATATATATATAGTAAGTATAAGATATTATATGTATGTACAGTGAGTCCCAGAAGTGATGTCTAAATTCATTTAAAATTCAGCGGTGTTTTTTGGAAAAACACTCGGACTTGTGGATTTTTATTTTTTAATGCGATTTTTTTATGCTCAATTCATGTATACAGGGTAGTCCAAAAAGAAGTTACGACCATAAACTTTATTTTTTCAAATATTTCATTTTTAAATTCTGCATCGAATTCTAAGTCTGTGTAAGAATTTTTAGATGTGCTTAAATATCAGAGTAATACTTATTGTCAGATAAATGGGTGAAACACCTCAAGTTATTATGAAATCAAATTCCTCTTCGGAAGAACAAGATATAGTATTTTAAAATTGTTATACAGCAAACCGGTTAGCCTAGGTTAAGTCGAAATCGGTCCGATCCGGCCTGAAACGGCCAGGCCTGGCCCGACTCGGCCAGTCGGGCCTAGCCAATTCAATTTCAGCCCGGCCCGGCCAGGCATTACAAAGCATCCTGCCAGGTCCAGCCCGGCCAGTAAAATATGCAGATTTTCCCGGCCCGGCCAGGCCCGATTTCGGGCCGGGCCTGGCCTGGCCGGGCTTCTGGCCTCAAATCCCAACTCTAATATACATGCAAGTAAAGCATATTTTGGTACACATTACTCTTATCGTGGCTGTAGAAAAAAATAAGTCACCAGAATTGTGATGCAATATACAATTTACGGTTTGCTGAAACAAGTCAATATTCAATTTCTTTATAATTTCATTACACTTGCCACCATGTTGTAATAAGCACTGAAATGTCACAAAATTCTAAAGCAACAAGAACTCTGGATGAAAACACCTTTTATTCTGATGTAAGACATGGCCACGTGCCAGGGATAACCCCCCAAGGGCGAAGTCTCAACCCTCTAGGCCTTCAAATAAGGAAGATAGATCTTTTTGTCCATATTTCCTGCATGTCGTCACCACCAGAACTTATCGAATACCCCTCGTCTAACTTGGCTGTCGATTATTTATTGAACTGCCCTGATGTGTGGATTATTCGTGAGCATTCGATGGAAATTTCTAAAAGGAAGAAGCCTAATTCACCTATATAAAGCCCGTGGCGTGCCAGCCAAGAAGTCACTCTTAATAGGACAGCGATCAAGAGCGAAGAAACAATACTTAAGTGAAATAACTGTAATTTTCGATCGGAGTGTATTTAATTCGATATTTTATAAGAAGTATTGTGTTGTGTTTGAAGTTGTTGGAATAAAGATTTGTACTGTGTATAAAAGTCTCACATCTCTTTAGAACCCCGGAAGGAGTAATAATATTTAAGTTAGGTACAGTACAGTACAGAATACTGAGACAAAATTGACAACTATATCTGTCCATTACTTTTAAAACAAGATTGTTCTTATGTAAGATTTTAAGAAAAATTACATTTTATCCCGAGTCCATGTTATACGTTAAAAAATAAATAAAGACTATTTATGTAGGTGTCCTAAATTCTGTTTCCAAGTGTACCTGCAAAACATGTGTTGTGACGTTAGTTTCGTCAGAAATGATTCCAACTTTTGATGTTCGATTTCCACCGAATATTTTCAGAAACTATTGAAGAACTGTACTACAGAACTTGATTTTTTATAATTTAAATAAAAGGTAAATATCGGCCGCAGTACTTATACATATATTTAAGATCATTGTAATCAGAGTTTTTCAATAATACACACATATTAAAAATATCATATGACTATTTACCGTGCTAGTCAAAATATTAACTAAAAACGTTAAAGAAAAATATTTTCGGAAACTGCAAGTTTTCTTTACAATCTTCTTTTTACATGCAATTTTCGTTTAAACATAGAAACACACAATACTATTTACAATGGCAACAAAAACAGTTTATTACGACATGTTACACAAAAATATGAAAATAATTTCACAGTAAACGAAGCCTTGAGATAATTTAGCACTTTTATTTAAAGAAAATCACCGCTGGAAACCTCAAAAAGTCAATAAGTACTTTGGACGGCACCGATGAATGCATTATGAGGTCAAATTCTTCTTACTCAAAAATAGTTACAAGTAATTTCGATCACCATTCTCAACGACATTCCTTCCATATTCTAAATTTTGTTCTCACTCGTAAAACATAACCTAAGTTTTTCATCTATAGTCTCGTGTCACAAATATATCACCACAACTTGTCCATTCCAGTAGATGGTAAAACGAATATCAGGTTTCTGGCGTTGCGACATGTTGATTAAGAAAAAAAATAGCCTCAGGAAAACCGTTGACGGCTAAATACAATGGCCAAGTGGAAATATCGTTAAATCGAGACGGGAAAAGCTGGCGAGGCGAGGCTCGATGCCAGAAGGCAAAGATTATTTTTAGACTGCATTTTCGACGCGTTTCTGGTTCTACTTCTACAACTATGTTTGATCTATCTACGTAGTTTATACTCTGGCGCTGTTGATCAACTGAGAATTATAAAGGTGTAAATAAACGTTGTTTGTTTTTTAATTTGTAGATTATGGTGCTTGGATTACAGATTTACGTTTATATACATCATCATTTTTGTAAATAATATAAAAACACGTAACTATATGAGGGGGTGGGTGCGAAGTGACTACCAAAACTTTCATGCATCCGAATTAAGCACAAAAAACGCATGTTTTTGTGAAACGCAGTGAGGCACAGATTCCCCTTTCCCCCCCCCCTTTTATATACAATTTTCAAATTTGGCATGGTAAAAGTTCTTACTTCTACCATGCCGCAGTACAAGGTTAAAGGGCCTTGGTCGAATGCAACTCTATCAATACTTGCGCTAAGTCGTAACAGCATAAGGATTGTCAAAGGACTGCTGACAGGTCACGGACATCTCAACAAGCGCCTTAGCACTATCGGCCTTAGTGAAGCTAGAAGGTGCAGGTTTGGGGAAACGATGACGAAGACTCCGTTCACATCCTCTGTCACTATGCCTGCCTCATGGTCAAAAGATCTGGATGCAGCATTTCTCCTGCCCCAGGACATTAGAGAGCTTCCCCTGGAACGGATGTTGGCCTATGCGCATACCACGGGTCTCTTCCAATAGCTCTCGACTAGCGGCAGGCACAATGGGTCGAAAGACCTGAGTGCTGCGGGTAACCGCGCCGCCTATCAACAACAACAACATCAACTTCCTCTTACTTCCTCAAGGGCATTCTTCAACAAAAGAAAACCCTTTCCGCTTCGGGTTTCACCGGAAGCAACTCTCGATTTTTATATGAACCACCCTGTATATTATTATCTTTTTGGAATCGACATCATTTTCTGAATCCAACGACATACCGTAAGTGACATTTTCAGTTGTCAATTTACTTTTTGGACTCTATTCATAAATATATAATACTATCCTATATCGCGTATTCCTATATTAGCCCACAAGCGGTTTCTCTGAAAACACTGAAGGACAAAGGATATAGTACTATACTCTTCCAGAGGACTTGGTTCGCTTTGCGCACTCTAATTTGACACTAAATTCAGATTTAACCAAGAGATTAAATTTAATCGAAAATTTGTTATTTCTGGCTAAATTTGAAATTAGTGTTAAACGGTAGCTCATGAAAAGTAAAGATAGGAATGTGCAAACCGTTTTGCTTCATCTCAAACCGTTTGGATTTTACAGTAAATTATAGTAAATTTATGAGACTAGTTTATAATCATCGTCATATCGCACATCAAATTATCTTTGTCAGTGACACGCAAATAAGTGAAACAGAAAATGAGAGAACATCTATCTACACTTGTTGCACGTGTGGCTCCCAGGCCAGGGGTATATTTCGTGACTTTCGTGATATTTCGTTACTCCCATTTCGTTTTTATTGTTTTGTCTGTTTGATTGAATCATTTGGAAGCTTCGAGTGCCTCGGTATTTTAGTGATTGTATTAATTATATTTTAAAAGTTATCCATTTTGTTGTAAAATTTATAAAAATATTGCGTCAGTGCTAAATATGGCGTAGCCGGTCCTGTGCTCTCCTCTCGTCCTATCCAAAAGGCAATATCAAATGTTCGTGTTAATGAATGAATTGTGTAGATCTACGCATGCTCCGGGTGCATTAGAAATTACAGAAAAAAAAAAGAATCTTAGAAGGTAGGAAATTACATTAAACGAAAAGTCTTATTAGTTTATTATCTTTGGTGCTATGTTCAGTATATCATATCTCGAAAATCTTATCACCCAACCAGGACGGCCAGCACCCAAAATCTCTATTGTTTATTGAATTTTGCGTAGATATTATAGGTGCCCACATATACGTTCGAAAACCACATACAAGTCAATAGTTTCATTATATGCTTTAGTCCAATCATTGAATTGGGTTGTCGATACTTCGCCATCGACAAAAATTTCAAATTACAAGTCATTATTCAGGCATAAAGTTTAACAATGTAGTAGTTCTCTCTCCAATAATCGTAATAAGATATAAAAGCTACTGTTGTTTTAAATAAAGCACAAAAAGTTTAGTTGATATATAAACATGGCTATCAGTGGCGGTTTTACCATAAGAGCTGCGGAGCTGCAGAACACATAAAATTTCATGTATTTAAGCTTTTAAGCATATTAAATATCAACAAAATATTTAAAATTTAAAGAATCCAAATGCTCTCGCGCTAAAATAAATCTAGGAGCTTATAATATTATTTATTACGACGCGAGCTAGCCCCTTATGCAACGGCAACCTGATATACAAAATGTGTGCACAGCGAACAATTAGATCCGTCCTTTGTGTTTATTGGCCAATCAGGCACGTGACCCAGTACACGATCATACGGGCTTATGTGGCTGCAACAACAACAGCCACTGTAGTAAATTCAGTAATATTTCGTAATCGTAATAGGACGTGGTACGTGGTCGTTTACTTCTGTGAGCGGCACGGGTAAATATTTTCGTTTAGGCGTCCACGGCCACGGATATTATACCTAGTTACTAAAATGAATAGCGTTTCGTTTTTACAAAAAACTTTATTTGGTTCTCTGCCTTATGACGATAAACTGAAAATAAAAGAATTAGGTAGGCCAGCACCACAATTAAATTTTGTGTTACAAAAGACAATTTAACAATAATGAGTGGATATAAAAAATGCACTCTTTTGTTTTCCGTGCTTACTTTTCGGTGGGGATAAAGCATGGACAATATACGGCGTGACAGATTTAAGTCATTTAAGTCAGAGCATCAAGAGACATGAAATAACAATCAAATCATTTGTCAAATGAGGTTAACTTGGCCCTATTAGGTAAAATAAACATAAGAAAGTCAGTTAGATTAGAACCCTACAGGACTGCCTCTGGGCATGACCGGGATTTTCTGTGATTGTTAAACCGGGAATTAGCTGTACGGTCCCGATTGAAATTCCCGATTGAAGTTCAGAAGTGCCAGGAAAACACGTGACCTTGAAAATTTTAAAAATTTTGCGGCTCCAGCCAGACTTAATATCCCGGAATTGAATTCGACCAATGTGACAGCCCTAAGCAGAACACATAAAATTAATGTTCACGCGCCGCCACTGAGGGCTATTAATATGTCTACTTTGATAAAATAATTATTTCCTTATTTTGGACACAAAGATAAATCAGATCCGTAACCTTGAGTTTAAGGGAAATATTATTCTGCGTAATATCAGCATCATACGGAAGATAACAAATTAATCATGAACGAATTACTGAAGCAATAATTGTAAGCACGAGTTTGCACATTAATCTTTTGAAAAATGTTGCAATAATCATTGTTAAAATTAGGAATAGTAATCTTATTCCTACTGGTTAATGTATTTTAAAACTCAAGGCGATCTTACAACTTGGTTTCTTTTGAACTCCATATAGGGACAATGGGACGAGGATAATAAATAGGTGCTGCAAGTCTCGAAAAAAAAAACAATTTCGAGCTTGCAGTGAGTCATTGAAACGTTCCTTGTTTATGAAAGGTCACTGAAATCATTATTACAGAAAATATCCATTATGCTACACATATATTTTCTTTATCAAAGTTCAACGGTTTTATTTAAAACGAATATTAAGTAGCTAGATATGTGACAAACAAAATGTAGACAATTAAGAACTATTTCTGAAATAATAAATAAATCCTTTGTATTTTTTATCTACTGTGAAAAATAAAACGGTAGGGTCCCTACTAATATTTTTGTATTAACAAAGCTCTACAGTAGAGTAATGGGGGTGATTGGTGGCTGGCTTTGTTATTTTTTGGCATATAGCTTAAAAATGAATGGTACTTACATTACTAATCTTGAGATTATTGAGGTTATCATTTTAAAACACTAATTTCACTATCATGCACTAATTTTTTGACGTCTTTGTGTCAAAACAAACAAAAATTTGAAGGCAAACAGCTGAACGTTTTCATCGCGCCAGCTATCACAGACATCTTGACCGTTTTTGCCTGTCGCAAGTCGCAAGCCCCACTGGTTTTGTATTGACCCCATAGAGCCATAGTTTGCTGGATAAATTGACATTGATTGGTAAGGCTCGGTTTACAGGCAGTGTAACTCGGTGTTACTTCCAAGAACAGTTATGATATAAAACAATAACTGATATACAATTTTGCGCATCAATGTTTTATAACTTCATTTTAATTTAATTAATCTATTTGTCAAGTCACCAACATCAACATTTTCAAAGGTTATTATAATTTAATAATTAATACGTCGTTATATAATATGTTAGTGAATATAGGTACGGAGTGCTCGTTGATAATTTACACCTACTTTAATAAAAGTTCTTAATAATTTTTTTACAAATATTACAATTAATAAGGTAATCTTTGTGCCAAAGAAATAAATGACCATCAAGTCACTGAGATAGTAGTGTAAATTTATAACATACAACATGATGTACATTTTATCCAATCAAGCTTTCGCAAGCGCTGATCTCTCTATTTCTTTCATAAAGATGTTGCATGTTGCATTGAAGCAAGAAATGTAAAAATATTCTTCTTCTTCTTCTTTTGAAACATTACTAGGCTTATTTTGGTTCTCACATGAACCGGTTCTGAATCGTACTGAGCACGCGCAGTTTAAAAATTAAAATGCTTTTTTCAAACTTCGCAAGCTCAGTAGAATTCAGAACTGGTTCATGTTAGAACCAAAACAAGCCTAAAATGCAGAGGTGGATTGGAGGTGGATATCTTTGTCTTTCTCTAGTTCATGTCGAATAACAAAGCAGTGAAAAATGTGGAAAATAGCAGTATCTGAATTTGGATATTCAGTGCTCTGGTGGCGATTTGCACCGTTAATGTAATTACATTAATAATTATAGTTGTAAACATCAAAATACTCAAATATAACATGAATATAACTATCAATTCTGTAGAGAGTTAATCATTTAAAGAAAACAAATTTTACTGAAAATATCACTTATCTTTCAATATAATATAATATTTTAGTAAATGAAATAATATTCTTTATCTATTATATTCAATATGTTCCTTGTTTTCGTTTGTAGAAGGTATATTATGGAGTTTTAACTTTGATATTAAAATGTGAAAAAACAATATATATTAGGAACCCAAATTTCGCAATAAAATTAATCAAGTACCAAAAAACCTTGAGACCTAATGATAAACTGTAAATAACATTTAATTTTTTGGCGAGTACTATTTATCATGTCTATTGTAGGTACGAAATATATTTCATTAACACTATTTTTATACTACACTATCAATGTATTTCAAATAGACTTATTTACATATATTTACAGGTAAACAATCTGAATTATCAACGTTTTAATTTCATCTACTACTTGTCGTAAAAAGTGGCACAACGGTTACTAAATTACACAATTTGTTGTGTAAACCACACTTAACGTTCGAATCCGAATCAAGTGGGAAATGGTACGGATGTAAAACAAACCACACAGCTTCAGTTATTATAAGCAAGATGGCGACCGCATGCGCCCGGCATGTGACGCCATCTAGTTCGTTTGTGACGAGTGTTGCGGGGTTCATGAAAGAAACACCTTCGAGGAGGTTTGTTTCTGTTTTCTCCTCGTCCTCGTGCACCGATGGAAACCGAAACCCTGGAGTGCGAGCGCGAAGTCTTGAATACGCCGCACACTAGGCTAGAATTGAAAATCTTTACAACCGATGGATGTGCAAAGTAGCGCGCGCCCAATGCACAAAATCACGCGAGTTTTGAAAAAGTCTAGTTGTTAAAAATAATAAATAGTGTTTAAGGAGTTACTTGTTGAAATGTGTTGAGTTTTTGTTGAAATTTAGTGTTGCAATGGCTTACAAGTGTCGTGAGGAGATCGTTGGAAAACGATTCCTGTCTGTGAGTGGATTTAGTAAGGTAAAATCTGGAAAAATTAGTGAGTGGGGGTGGAGGAGTGGTGTTGTACGAGCTGCTACTCATAGGGATAACACTAATGAGGATCTACAGGTAAATAAAAATATTTAAAGGACCTTGGAGTGGCATTTAAAAAGGGGGTGTGTACCTACATGTGTATTTATAATATCTGATCAACATTTTAATCTGATGCTGATATTTACTTAAAAGAACCTGTTGCCAATCGATAGTTTTGTTTATCCTAACCATCGATCTTGTATTTATTTAACCCTAATTCAATATCATCTCTTTCATCAACTTGAGATAAATTTGTGACAGATTCAGGTCCGAAGATGAGGAAAATTAGAAAAGGAGGTTCTGACACATTCCAAAATTTTTATTTTAATATTTTAAACTGTTTGCTAAATCAATGGAATACTTGTATATTTGAGAATTTGGATAGATAGGTATGTACCTTTGTACCTACCTACTATTTTCATGGTCTACGTGACGTTGCTCAGTAAGCAACGCAAGTCGATAGTTTCGTTTTCCCAACACCCAAAATCAAATTTGAGTTTACCTACCTACTAGGTACTACCTATCTGTACATCTATATGCTATATCTATACCTAGGTAAAATACATTGTATTTCTCAGTATCTTTAACTTGAGATTAATTGTTCTTGTGTTAGAATTAGGTTCAATTAAAAAACAAACTATTTATAAATCAGATTAGGAGTGAGGCAATTTTCATTGCATAATAGACATGACGTCACAACGAAATAGTAAGTAGGTATGCCTGGCACCTACCAAATTATTTTTAGGTTTTAATTAGGTAGGTAGGTACTTATCGGATAGGGTGTAAGGGAAATGCGAAAAATTTGTTATTAAATGATTATTCAATTTTAACAGGAGAAACATCAGTAAGTAGGTATTGGTTCAGTTATCAAGTATGTATTATACCTATGATACCTACCTATTATAATAATTCTTTTTATATTTAAGACCTATGTACCCCACTAATCTTATTTCTTTTTGGTTAAGTAAGATACCATTCACGGCTAGCTGGATAAAAAAGTAATACACGATTGAATTACCCTTTTTTGTTTTCATAGGTATTCAATAATAATTTCATTAATAAATTTCTTATTTTAATTTTTTAGCAAAATAAATACCTACATAAAGCCTACCTACCCTACCTACCTTTATCCGTTTTTACTTTTTTCGGGGTGTTTCAACACCTAAATAATGGTATATTTATGTACAACATGAAACAAATGGCTTATTAATTAATTAGTCACCTTCAGACAATTATAATAATCTCGATAATAATAATAGGTACCTAGATAGGTTTAGAATAATATCTCCTTTTATTAAAAATCGATTTCCTCACCTCCCCATTTGTTTGTGAACTCCTTTTATAAATAAGTAAGTAAATAAATGAGTTAGAAATGGATTAAAAATCAAATTAATTGCTAAATGGGTAAATTACCTACAATTATTATTCACGACTAACTTATTTTCATACCTAGTTAGGCCTGCAGCTAAGCTGCATAATTACCTATACGAAATTTTTTATAGGGATTGTACTTTTAACAATAAATTGACACCTGAATTTGTCATTGGTGATATTCATATATGAATATCTATTTGGGGGCTACCTATTAAAATATTACGCTCTCAACAAAATTTATTTATGAGATGATACTAGTGCTATAAATTGCAGTTATCGACATAGATACGACTTGTGTAAGTATGTATTTTGGTTCCTAAGAGAAATAATAATCGTTAGTAAAATCAACTTACTGTTGATGCTGTTGATGTTGTGCTTGTTGTGCTTGCGTTTACTGTTCATGTGACAATGACAGTGACAAAGACAACATGATTGTGCAAAACAAATCATACCTACCTCCGAGCCTACCTCACTCCGAGGATGAAAATCATCCTATTTTCTAAATAAGGTCTAGAGACCCTGAGCACTTCCTCTTTAGACCTAGAGGCAGCTCGATCACTTCCACGAAATCAGACAGTTTTTCCTAGAAATTAGAATGAGATCCAGATATATTCGTATTGCTCATATTATTATAATCTATAATCATAACAACAGCATTTGGACTTAGCACATGGATTTAGGAATGTCGAGTCCATTTTGTTAGTAGGTGTAAATAGATAGGTATCTATTAGACTTGAAATTACAAGTCTGGGAAACGTATATATTTCAACCTCGCTTTCTCCTCTAAAATGTGTTTTTACAATACTTATTTACATTATTACTGACTGCGGATTTAGGTATTTGTGAGGATCTTTGAAATACCTACATTACGTAAGAATCATCACGCTATCTCAGTTATATCAAGTTTAGGAATTTCCAAGGGAATTTCATTATTTTTATCAATAATATTTGGGTATTTTATCAATATTCGGGTTATCCATTACCATATTATAGTGGTCAAGTAGCTAATATCATTTCAATAAGCTAGAAATAATTTTAACATTTTATAAGTAGGAAATATAAGAATAAAAAATACAATTTTGGGCCAATTTTCGTACCAAAAATTTTTTTATTACTTATAAGAGTGTATCAGGAGTCGAATGTAATTTATTTGTAATAAAATCTCACTAAAACCCATCTCGATAAATTTTAATTAAAACAAAAGTTACTTTTTGTCATTTAAGTAGTCAGTTAGTCATTTTCTTTTCTTTTGGGATTACACTACATTTAATATAATAAAAAACAGAAAACCAGATATATGTAAAATAAATTTCGAAAGTGTAGTGTATCAAGGCAAATTTCTAAAGTTTGTTCCAAAAAAGTTACGGCTTTGCTGAGTCTAGGTTATTCGGTTGCTTGCTATCGGCAAGGGGTGATAAAATTAATGTTTGTAAAATAAATTTGTAATAAAAGTGTAAAGATATATGACTATACCAATTTTTGCTGGCAGCCTTAAGTGACTGTTGTAATTTCCTTATAGGTAGATACGAGGGTACATATATAATTTTTTTAGATTGTCTATAGTAACAGATTGTCATACACACTGCTCAAATATAACATCTATAATTTTAATCGAGAATCGGTGCTAAGAAGACACCAGTTATTTTCAAATAGTGCATTATATTTTGAGGCCGCACGTTTCGCAGGTTCGTCCATTGACCTCGTTGCGATGAGCTCTAGGCTACCAGACTGGGTACTTACCTGTCCTCTACGTGCACCATACAGGGGGTGTCGTATGAGAAAATTGTAGCCGAAGTCTTCTGTTCTGAGACTTTGATGAATTCATTTTGATGTTTTCCAGTTTTTTATTATTGATATTGAAATAATCGGAAATAATCGTTTACGGAAATGTTCCTACATATTTGTAGGCAGAGTGCCTGAAAATTAGCGATATTATAAATTAATTCAAAGCAATACATTTACCAGCAATATCAGTATTGAACAGTGGACAATTGAGCAGTAACAGACAGCATTTGTCGACAGAACTGGATACTATATGGAAATACACGTATCTGTACCACTTCATGCACAAAAACCGAATACCTAACATAACTAAAAAATAAATATATCCAGCAATTTTTTCAGTGCAACATTGTTATATTTTTAATACTTCATTGTACACGAGCTTGCGTTTTTAATAGCCTTCATAATCAAATATTTTTTTTATTTTAGATTTAGGTCTTCCTGCAATGCAGTTCATTTAAATTTTAGTCTCGATTTTAGTGAGGAACTGACATTTAATTACACCCACATGCAATATAAAAAATGTTACAATTGACTGTCTTCTAGAAGATAGTCGATTCTAACATTTTACCGGCAGTAGAAGACCGTCCAGACTACCTAGAACTTTGTTGCCAATATCAATTCAATCAATAAGAAACAATAGGGTCATCGCATTATAAAAAAAAACCTCGAGAAAAACATATATCTAATTAATATATAGTTTGTTAATGGAAACACGTTATATATTTGAAAAGCCGGTTCCTTTCAGTCATATAAAGGGTTTGATGCTAGATTTGATGTGTTTTTCTCTAATAGTAAGGAAGATATAACCAAAAACGACAAACGAAATACCATAAACGTATCCTCGAGCATAACCTCTTAGAATGAGAACAACTGTTCGTTATTTTGCTACTACTAAAGCTAAGATATACGATTGTGGAACTCATGGTCCTTATGGCATACTTTTAGTCATATCTTCCTTATTATTAGAGATAGGACCATCAAGACCTAAGTATATATGGCAGTATTGGTGAAGGAACAGGCTTTTCAAGTAGCTATATAATAATAATAATATAATATGTCTACCCCTCATTCTAATCACAAGGATTAGCCCGGAAGTCTGAGACTTGTGTGGGAGAGGGGGCGGCATATTATTATTTCGCGGGCCGCATTTGCGCCTATATATGATAATATACGGGGTATTTAATTTTTATCAACAAAGTAGATCCTGAAAAGTATGGTTTCCTGAAATTAAAAAAAGGCAGCACAATTATTGTCTCGTCATGGGTTTAAGTAGGAAATTTTTATTTTAGTTTTTAAGCTCGAGTATTGTATTCTCAGCCTTTCTTCTAAGCATTCTTCTGCAAGTAATTTTTAATTTATTTTAATTGTTAAGGAACCACATAAAGCACAGGAACTGTGCGGCCAAGGACGAAAAGAGACGAGGTCGTCTAAGTAGTCAGGATCGCCGAGTATTCCGTCAACCCTTCACGTTAGTCCATATAACTTCATATTGTTTTCTTTTTTTTTTTCTAACGTTTTTTTGAGATTATCTACAAAATGCTGCTGTGAGAGGAAGGCATCCCAAACGGTGCTTTTCCACTCCTCCCACGATCTCTCATAGTTGCGAAGCTCATTCTACCACGTTTTGGCAATTCCGGATAATTTAGATTGCATATAGTAGGATTTTCTTTCATCGTTCCAACCGTATATACGTCCTAGTTGTTCGATATTATTCAACCAATTAGAAGAAGTGAATTCACCTGATTCCGGGTCTAACACTGGTACGATATCGGTTTTAATCATGCTTGATGACGGACCGATTAATGGTAACTGCGATGATACCGTTGCTGCTGTGCTGTTGTTGGGCTTGCTACTTTAACTAACACTTTTGGCGATGAGTTCATCAATTCGTGCTTTTTTGGATTTTCTCGTGTCTCTATCTGGGTCTTCATCCTCGGTTTCAGTCGTATTACTTCAAGGTTTTCACGTTGTCGTTTCTTTGACCTCTCAGACACATATTTATGTTTGCGGGTTGTCTCTTCCACATGGTAATCGGGCTCACTGTCACTACTCATCACTAAACACTAACTTCGTATCCCACTTCTGAATTAATGTTTTTTACAGATGTTTTATTATTAAGTTTTCCTTCAATAGAATTTCTTGTGAAAAATTGACCAATAAAGCATTTTTTACTTTTCTGATATCTTCAAAGGCAACCAAGTTACACTCAAATGTAACATGTAACATGTTCGCATGATGACCCTGTATGTACGTACCTACACTATTTTTCTGATATCAGAATCCTCACTGAAGTGTGGTAAATGATATTCTTGTGGCATAATAAATTCCATAAATTAAAATACCAATAATTGTGTGAAACACATTCCTTTGACTCGACTTCTAATTTTATTGTTACTTTCACTGGCAATTAGGTGCATATATTTTTAAAACATTGGACTTCCCAGAGAGTTTTGATGAGTATATTAAAATACGTGAATACCTAAGTTCCTAACTGTTTCCTTGCCCATACCTGACTGTAAGTTGACCCACATTCATTTTGATCTAGTCTATTATCTATTATTCATCAAACATTAGCATTTTATCGTGATACATATGCAAATGTACAAATACTATAATATCGTTACATAAAGTATTCCCATTCTGAATGATTTTCCTACATATCTAATATGCGCATTCTAAAACGTACGTAAACAAACATAAAATAGTATATTATGTTAACAGGAATAGAAGGCAAAAGTTATTTCTTGAGCCCAGAAGGTAAGGCTGTGTAAACTGGGCGAAACAGATAAAGAGCTTTATACTCCGAGTGACATATACTATTTTTTCTTCAAACGTCACGAACGCGACGCGAACTGTGGTGACTTAAGCTGATGAGTGTCGTACCTACGTATGTAGGTAGACTCTACTAGAGTCTAAAACAAAAATCTGAAATTTAAATTCATCTATTTGTAAGACAGCTAAAATACCTACGAAAAACTTATAGGACTCGACTCCGTAGGACTGTACGTGTTGCAGTATATACCCATATAAATTGTACAGAGGTTTCGTAAATGTCCACAAGCCACGTGACGGCAATTATAGGCAACCAACATTGCACTGATTGGTAATGATTAATTAAAAACTCCCTAGATTCGGTGCAGTCCTCCCGACACGGTTCGAAGTCAGAGTTTTAATTAAATTAAAATATTTTGAGAGAATCAATTAACCTCACAAATGAACTGTTGAATAATGTTGACATTATTCAACATAATGTTGAATTTACCTGAAATTTAGTGTTATATATGGATAATTGATATCTACGAAAAAAATTTGACTGAAGTCGAACTCCTAGTTCGACTTCATTAGAAGTCGACTAGATTAGTGAATAATTTAATATTCAGAGTAAAAAAAGACATTGTGACATTTTTTTTTTATTAGAAACAAAAATCAACATTGATAAAACCATTACATGCAACTCTCTAATTTACAGTACCAGTAAACTAACAATAAACCCAAAATGATTTAGAAATTACATTAAAAAAGTATGAGTATTCCAGATGAGACGGAAAAATAGAAAATAAATTAACGAAATAGATTGCATAAGGCATAATATAACCTCACCTTTTCTGTTTTGACTTTGTTGACGGTTTGTTTATATTCTATTTCGAATTATTTAAATAATGAATATTGTAAAATCAACCATTTTAAATGCAGTCCAAGGATATGAAATCATTTTTGAAGATGACGATGAAGAATGTACAAATTGTTTGGAAAAAAATGAAAACTTTTGTAAATTGTAAGTTTAATGTAATTGTATTTTGTGAATCAAATAATTGTAAATCTACTTCTCCATTTCCAAAAAATGACAACTCAACTCAACTACAACCAACTACAACTTAAAAAAGTCATTGACAATTGTGAACCATGACCACCACAACCTCACAAATGCAGATTAATCTTTCTCCTCGACCAAAATGCTTCGAGCAAACAGATCTTGCTCTGATCGATCTGATTTAATTTCTGAACGATCAAGATTTACCTCCACTACCTCTAGATGTAATTAATGAACGATACGGACTAAAAAGATCAATCTGAGGTAATTACCGAACGCCACTAATATCTAGATTTAGTTGAGGAAAGCAGCGGCAAAAATATGAAAATCACAACTTTATGTCAAGAGTGACAATATAAGAAACATTTTACTGTCAATATATTTATTTATGGTGTTTCCTAGACATTCTTTTTTTTCGCCCCTCCGCTATTCAGGCATTCAGCCACTCTGTAATGAAAAACCGTAAACAGCCAAAAAGAGTATGTACCTAGTCAAAAATTTATTATAATGTTACTCCTTCCGGGGTTCTACAGATAAGTGAGACTTTTATACAAATCTTTATTTAACACTTCAAACACAATACAACACTTCTTTTATACCTAATATCTAAATAATTACACACCGAAAACACTTCAAAAATCGCACTTATTTCACTTGAGTATTGCTTCTTCTCTTGATCACTGCTTGATTAAGATTAACTTCTTCGCCAGCACCTCGCGGCCTTTATATAGGTAAACTAGGCTTCTAGATCCTCGTAAAAATGTCCATCAAATACTCACGAATAATCCGCATACCAGGGCAGTTCAATAATTATTAATCGACAGCCAAGTTATACGAGGACATTCGATGAGTACCGCTGGTGACATTCAGGAAATGTGGGCAAAAGGGCCTATCTCCCTTATTTGAAGGCCTAGAGGGTTGAGACTTCGCCCTTGGGAGGGTTTGTCCCTGGCACCCCCCAGAAGCGGTGTTCCCAGATTGTGCACAATTCCCCTAAGGCTGGGCAAAACGTAGATTTGGCAACGCCGCACTTGGGCACTGTGGCGGCGATTTTGTAACAATAAGTAATAAGTTTGGTTTCAAACAACCTAATTTTTACCAGGGTTTATGTTATTTTTGTTGTCTACCTAACCTATACCTACCTAATATGGCAGAATACCAAACAAAGGAAGGATGTTTTTCTTTTATAATAAACATATAGAAGAGGAATCACATTTGTAAAAATATATGTATCTCATATGTAAGTTTTAACGCCTATTTAATGTGCGATTACATATGTGTCAGGTCAAAACGCATTATTAATTCATCCAGGCTGCAGTTTTTGGAGCTCTTGGCAGACTGAAAGGTATGTGGTGTAAAAATAGATGCGCTGGCCTCATTGTATGTCTCAACCAAAACCGAATCTTATTTCGCGAAACAAGTTTATCCATTTTCAGATGCATTTTCTCCATTTTCTTTACTTAAGTGGACTTACGTTACTTTACGTTCTTTTTTCATTTTTCCCCAACGCTGTAGTTGTGGTTTGAACTGACTTGGAGACTTGGAGAATCACGAAATGACAAAGTGAAACAAGAAATAACTTATGTATTTTTATTTTACTTACTAACTGAAAAGAAAAAAAAAGACAGATATACAAGACGCCTTATTTCTTAAGCAGTGTATGGCTAACGAACTAAATCAATAATGAATTTGGAATAAGACCGAGTTTAGCCGATCTATTGTGGTCAGATTCGGGTCAGATAGTTGTTGGTTTACAGAAGACTTGAAAACACCTGCGAGTATTCAGGCCAGAGTGCATAGTTGCAACCCGATGACGACAAAATTATTTTCAAGCCTTGGTTGTTATGAAACTATGGGCCTGTTCCTGCAGCAATCAGCAACTAGTCAGAAGGATTGTGATTAGTTGAGAACAATTTGCTGACTAATTTGAAACAAATTGATTGGATCTGACTAGTTTGTGATTCCTGCAGGAACAGGGCATAAAAGATACTTATATACAGATTGATAAAAATCTTCTAAAATAACTACTTCGCTCTCAAAGCTCTTGGCTTCTAGCATTTAACACAAATGTGGCCCCAATGGTATGGGGCCACTTCTAAAACTTCTGAGATTGTTCATCGTACACATATTTACTAGTTTGTATGGACAATGAATGAATGACATGAAAAAAATTTGGCATTCAAGGATTGTGCACACGTACGTGCTATTCCTTTAAGAACTATGTTTAATCTATGTCTGAAAACTTACATTTTTCCTGATATCTAGAAGTTGTCCAAAGTAAGTATGTCCTATATATACAAAAAAGGAGATAAAATCGATATCACAAATTTTCGCCCTATTTATCGTCCTGTTTTTAATCCTGTGCGATTTTTCCAAAACTCTTGAGTTTTTATTTTATAAATTTGTTTACTACAGCGTTAGTAGGATCAATATTTCAGACACGCATCATAGTTTCGTGAAAACCGAGGTGAAAACTGCACTTGACTACATTTAATTATACAACTGGGTCACTCAACGATCTAATTTAGTTTACGTTACACACTCAAACAGATGTAGTTTACACAGATTTTTCGGGAGCCATTGACAAACTTAACCATGGAATTTTGCTTCAAAAGCTTCAATTCAGAATTTCTCTCGGAATTTTTGCATTACTTCTACATTTATTTAAGTCATACTTAGATAATAGAAGACTGTTTGTTGATTTCAATGGTTTCAACTCTGTAGAATATCTAGTTGCAACAGGTGTACCGCAAGGGTTTATGCCGGGGCCTTTCCTATTCAGAATATTCATAAATAACATTGGAAATAACCTGGATGTTAATTGGCTTATATGCCGATGATATGAAACTTTTCGGTGTGGTTAAGAGTGCTGGCAATTGTGAAAATATCCAACGTAATTTTATAATAAAGTTGTTGATTGGTTTCGAGATATTTTAGACGACTCTGATGTAACAGAAAATTATTTGAACATATTGGGGGAAAACGGATTTATTTCAGCTATTAATAATTATACAAGAGTTGATAAAAACAGTAAAAGCTGTATAGACCATTTTTTCATTAAGAGGAATACTTATTCATCATCATATAAAGCGGTGATCCTACATATACCCGTAACAGATCATTTCCCTACAATGTTCCAGATAATATTTCCTGAAAAAAAGGAAAAAACAGTTGATAACACTAAATATAAATATTATCTGAATAAACAAAAATTTAAATTAAATGTACAAAATGAGAGGTGGGGGGAAGTTTTTTCATGCAGTGATATTGACAGTGCCACAGAATTATTTATAAGTATATTGAAATCTAATGTCTCTGAATGTACAAACAAGATAAAAATTGGAAATGAGGGAAAACGAAAAGAATGGATCACAAATGGCTTGCTAAATAGTATCCACAAGAAACATAATTTATTTAGAAAAATGCAAACACAGCAAACAGAAGAAAATAAAACTGAATATAAAAAATACAGAAATAAATTAAATGATTTAATAAAACTTAGTAAAAAAAGGCACTATCAAAAGAAAATAACAAGCTGTGGAAATAAATCCACAGAACTGTGGAACTGTGTAAAGGAGATAACAGGCACTAAACCTAAAGTAAATGACATAAAAGAAATAGTAACATCTAAAGGTCAAATAACAAATAATGTAAATGAGATCTCAAGGGAGTTTTTAAACTATTTTACACATGTTGGATAAAATTTGGCAAATAAAATTTCAAAGAACAATGATAATAAACTACTGTTCGAAAACGCAGCATTAAGAAGTAATTCCATGTTTCTTTCAAATACTACTGAGGAGGAGGTTATCGGAGTAATTAATACACTAAAAAACAAAAAATCACCCGGAATAGATAGAATAAAAGCAGAAGCTCTAAAATTAGTAGCATTAGAAATCTCGAAACCACTTACCTATTTAATAAATCGGTCATTCGAAAAAGGCATATTTCCAAGTGTTCTGAAAACAGCTCTAATCAAACCCCTGTATAAGGCTGGTGATAGGCTGGACGTGTCAAATTACAGACCAATTTCAATACTATCAAGCATATCAAAAATTTTTGAGAAAATCCTGAAAAAAAGGATAGTACATTATCTAAATCGATATAATATAATTTCAGACCAACAATATGGATTTACGGAACACAGATCTACACAGGATGCAATATTACAATTAACCATGTCTCTTTACAAGTCATTAGATAATAAAACACCTACAATCTGTATCTTTGTAGATTTGAAAAAAGCATTTGACACGGTTAGTCATAGCCAGCTTTTGCAAATTTTGGAAAATATAGGTATAAGAGGTACTCCTTATTTATTACTATGCAGTTATTTAGCTAACAGAAAACAATGCGTTAAAATAAGCGATACTCAAAGTGAATTTAAAACAGTGGAATATGGAGTGCCTCAAGGTACAGTTCTAGGTCCTATACTTTTCAACATATTTTTAAATGACTTATTTAAAGTAAAAACTGAGGGATATATAGTGAACTTTGCCGATGACACAACAGTAGTATATCAAGGTGACAGTTGGCAAAAGGTAAAAGAAAAAGCGGAAAACGATTTTAAAAACATTGCTATATGGCTAAACACCAGGCTACTTACTATAAATTTTGACAAAACCTATTTTGTTCCCTTCACATCCTATAAAAACAATCTACCCGATTTTGACAGCATTTCTTTGACCTTGAATAATGAACAAATTAATATAACAGGTGTGAATAATATAAAATATCTAGGCATCCTGTTGGATTCTCATTTAAAATGGGATGTTCAAATTAACAATGTAGTTAGAAAAATTAGAAGTCTATTACATAAATTTAAACATTTGTCTAAAATACTTACATTAGAGCATCTGAAAATATTATACCATGCATTAGTTGAACCTCATCTGTCATATGGAATTATAGTATGGGGAGGAGCAACAATCACATTAGAAGTCTGGAAATAATACAGAAATATGTAATAAAAGTAATGTATCAGAAAAACTATACTTACCCTACTGACCTTCTATTTAATGAAAGCAACTTATTTGATATACGACAACTTTTCTGCTATGCTATACTTATAAGACAGCACCAAAATAAACGCGACCTTGTAGCTATGGACCATTGTTATGATACTCGTTATAAATGTAATCTAACATCAAAAATACCTAAAGCTGAAAAAACGATATTGCAACGCTCATTTGTGTATCTAGGCCCTAAAATATATAATATTATACCACGTGCCCTTAAGTTAATCAATAGTGCCAATTTGTATAAGAGTCGCGTTAGAAAATGGTTGAGAGAGACTTCCAGGTTAGATGTTCACAAGATGATTGACATAAAAAATTACTAGCAAAAACAATTTATAATATAATAATAATAATTTAATAATAAACTAATATTCAAGTGTTTTGTTTGTATCTCTTATGTAGCTACCCTGTACTTACCATGTGCATCTTAAAATAGTATTATTTCCACTATATGTATGGGAAAAAGGATTGTTTTGTCGATCATATCTTGTACTGTATGTGTATGCATATATTAATTTATAATTCTTTGTAGTGTAGCTTAGGTATAGATTGGTATAGAATTACGTATTTTTATGTGTTTTGTGAATACAGTGTAACTACTTGTGTGTAAAAATTATTTAATGATAGTTTTATACTTTTAATACTCGCATAGAGTACACTGTACCCTAAATCAAGGTATTACCTTAACCAGGGTTACTATTTATTTACCACCTTCAAGCTGTGTATTTTCAGTATAGATTCATTGTATTCGAAAATTCCTGTAAATTGGTAAATAAGTTTATTATTATATTATTATTATTAAATAATATACTAAATATATAATAAAATATTAAATGTTCAAAAATGTAATGTCCTTTCTTTTGCATTAAAGTCACATTGATCAGTGTAAAATAAAATTAAATTAAAAAAAAACTGTTTGAGATAGACGAGGCGTGGATATGATTCATATATTATTATTTAAACCTGTCACTACCGATGCTGGCGCTGCCAGTCGGTGTTTTAAATTCAGCGAAACAAATAATTTTTTGGTCCTCGAATTAATTTCTACTTACTATTATTATTAGGTCTATCCAATTTTGAAAAAATATACTTCAAATTTAAATAAAAGGCGTAATCTCTGATCTCTGAAACTAGACCTGGCCACCCCCCACTTTCTACTCCTAGTAGAAGTTTGTTTTTGTAAGAATTGTAGGTTAGGTAGGTAGGTTTATTTTAGTAGGTAGGTAGTATCTTTTTATATACATGGATATTGACAATATTAAATTTAAAATAATGTTGCAATTGGATAGACTATCATTACGATTTGCGCCCCCCTGCCTTGAAAGGTACGGTACGCCACTGGTCAACGCATTCACGAATCTCCTTTAAGGGTGACAAATTGTATTTTAAAAAATAACACTTAAACAAAAAATTTATTTGAAGGAGAGCCGAAAATGCCCCGACTGGCGTTGCATTACATCGGCATCTCCATATGAGTCGCCACTTTGTTCGTCGGGACCAAATACGAGACACTGACCGGTTTCGCGCTTATTTTGCGCTCATCAGAGTGCCATATAAATAAATAAGTAGGATTGTCTTCCTTAAAGACAATAGAGGTCACTGCTGTAATGGCACCTGCAGAAATGCAGGTCGTTATCTGTCTATCAATTTGACAGTAATTGTCAGACAGATAGTAGCAAAGACTCAAAGACGACAGTACGGTGTGTTTCTCACAACTACTAATACTTAAACAAAAGAGTTACACTGGTTTATTAAGCGGAACATAAATATTCTAGAATTCGTGTTTTAAATATTTGTTTACGAAGAACAATTAATTTCTTAATTTGGAAATACGATCAAATCTCGCTGAGAAAAACGCTAAATCAATATCAATTAACATATTAATAACAATATAATTAATTTATTGTTAACATGTGGTTTTTCTCGTTGTTTTTAATCAGCATACGACTTGCAATTTTAGTAGTAAAGACGGTCTGCCTTTTTCTGTCAATGCACTACTAGAATTTCAAGTGCTTTGCTATAATAATATTACACATTAATAAATTTTAATTATATAACACATCACACTAATGAAGATAAGGTGGTTAAATAAGGTTAAACAAATATTTTTACATGATCCTTTGCCAACCTGTTTAGAAGTGCTTACAAAATTAATAATTGTGTATAAGCGTTGAGTGATAAGTGCGTATACCTATTATAACTTAGTTAACTTCAGCGGTCCCTTTTGACTCGTTTAAACGTAGTAAAATGCTATCTCTGAACCCAAGTATGCCTACTAATCGAGTCGAGAGGTGTGGGTTCGAATTCCCATTACCCATGCCGCCGGACGATTTTTAATTCAATTGTCTAGTCGTATATTACGGCCTGTTCGCAGGACTTGATTGGCAACCATCCTGGCATGTGACCTTCATCCGGGGCTAGGATGGAAAGAATGTTAATTTGGTGTTAATATGAGAGATTAACATCGGTTGATATCTCAGACTTTCGGGCTAATCGTTGTAATTAAAATGATATATTATTATGAATCAATCTATAAATTAATTATTGTATTCTTGTGAAAGCATTCTATACAAATTCGCCAAAATAGGCACTATAGAAAGGAGGGCGATCAAACACGAATTTTAATACAAACACATGGGGGCAAGCCGTCGTAGCAACTTGGCCATATTATCGATATGAGCGTCAAGCAAGGTAGGCCGCGGTTAGTACTTGGATGGGTGACCATGCAGGGAAGACCGTCGGCGCTTGCCCGCATCTTCTAGTGGCCTGTACGTCGGTGAATTCACAGAAGCTATGCAAATTTAGGCGAGATTTGCGTAGAAGACGTAACGTCCCTTGAATAGGATGTAAAGCCGGAGGATTCCTTGTCTATGAAATGATAGACAAGTAAAAGATCCCTACCCTGCTATAGAAAGTAGGGGTTCGGCAAAATTTCCAGGTTGGGGGTTGCTCGTCTCCTGGCGTCGGTGATTGGCCTTAGTCGCGGAAATAGGCCGACGTTAAATAAACGAAAAAAAAAAATAATAATAATAATAATACAAACACGGCTGATTTTAAATGAAAATTCCCATCAATGCTTCGGCACTGCACTGAAAAGATTTTCATTTGATGTACCTAATTTTCAAAAATATGTAGTTTGATGTAGTTCTTCCTAAAACTGATTTGTTTAAGAAATTGACAGTTTATTTGTTTAAGAAATACCTACGTCCTGCCTAAAAAATTTCGCATTACAGAAAATAGTTGGCGGTGATATTTATTTTATACGTACGTTTTTAAATTAATGCCTATGTACCAGTGGTACATATTGTGGTACATAGTGGTAACTATTTATAATTAGCAAAATAATATAGGTGTTTTAGGTATATACTCGATTTTAACATATAAGACATAACCTGGAACCTTGTTTCCAATTTTTGAGAGTAGATCTCGGAGTAAGATCTTCAGGTGATTTGTTGCGCCAGTAAAACCTAAAAACCTTAAAAATACCCCTAAGAGAAGATATCACGGGCAACTAATTATAACTCGGCGAGCTTTAGAAATGACTACTTATATCAAACTATATTTTTTAGAAAGTACAAAAATTAGATTTCAGTAGTGCCTGTACCTAAGATGTGGTTTCCATTAAATAACCGTAAGCTTGTCGATGACGGCACGGCAAATAATATTATTGATATCAATATTGGATTCTGATTCTATACTTACCCAAAATTTAACAAAATCAGATAGAACACTTTTCTGTAAAGAGATATACAAACAATTATCGGCTTATAACTTGAAATATAAACAATACCTATGTCGGAATTCAATTTTGACAGCTCAATTTATCTTAAAAAATGTAAAAGTTACCAGTCATTCAGTTTTCACCATTGAATTTAAAACGACAGGAAGGAGGGTACGCTCTATCGGCCACAGTAGAAAACGGGACGGAAGCGGCCATCTTGAACGGCCAAGTGTGACTCATTTATTGTTGACTATTGATAGTGGTTGTGTTTGTAAAAGTGCCTAAAACGAACGGTTATGGTTAGTTGTGCAGCTTGTGGTTGTTCTAAAACCACGAAAAATAAAAATTTTGGGAGTTACATTTCATAGGTGTGTTATATTCTTTCGTTTAATTTACTTATATTTATATATTGATGCATTTCAAAAGATTTGATTGTAAACATCATTAAATGTCAAAATCATTGTCAAAACAGCAAGCGAGGCAGATCAGTAGCGTAACATAGGTACATGAGGTTTGGGTAGGTATTTTTAGTGTAAAATGTTTCCAAGTAAACAAAAATGTATATTTTTTGTTCAAATTCACCGAAACTTTGTTATATTTGTTACGCAAATAGTATTGTTGTGAAAAAGTGTTAATTTCTCCACTGAATATATTTATTCCACTGAGTAACCTTTCAAAACGGTACGCCACTGCCATACCGGATACAGCCTTCCGCCATTTGCAACAGCCATTCTGGACGCATATTCATGTAATAAAGGCTCCTTCCTGTCGTTTTAAATTCAATGGTTTTCACCTAAAACTATTGAAAAACAAACGAGAATCCTAGTAATCTCAACGAAAATGCTCTACTTATACCTGATGCTAAGATAAACAACCGGATAACGACATTAGGTAAGTTTTCCGTTACACAACATCCCACTACATGCTGATTAATATTTTTTACTTTAGTGTATTTTTGCTGTAATCTCCAAAAACACATTGATATCTGTACAGATGATTAATGTAATCTTGACCTTGAACGTTTTATAAGACCTCTGACATTTTATTTATATTGTAATAGCTCTCGAAATATTAGTACGAACGTACTGAACCCGGATGAGATTGCCAAAGATAAAAAATAAAATGTCCGTGAAATAACGAGTGAAATAATTATTATTTTAACTAACCAGTCACATTTTTGATACATGTATTTCTTTCTAGAACTATACAGGGTATGTCACGACGAGCTGAATCGATCTAATATGGAGAAACAGTAGAACTAAAATTTTCGTGGAGGCTAATTGATGAGGCTGACTTCTTCAAAAATATTTTGTCATCCTGCCACGTCTATTTATACGGGAAATCGATGCCAACTTCGTTATTTAAATTAAATACTACATTTTTATTATCACGGATATCACAGGTCATGATATCACAGGAAGGTTTCGATCATAGACTTAATAAGAGGAGACCTCACGGTTCATTCATAAATAACCTTTTGTTTTGTATCAATCATTGGCAATGTGTATGACAAAGAATACCGAGAGAAAGAACGGCAAAATTCCGACTGCGTGCAACGTTGCAAAAGTTTTGGGAAAACTTGCTTCCGACGCCAAAGGCGTACTGTTTTTGGAAGGGTTGGGTATGATAATAAAACATCAAAAAAGGAATTTTAAGAAAATCAGTACTATACATTGCAACAGCAAAAGCTTGTGAGATTAGAAATTAAATTAGTATCGGAGTTTTAATGTAGGGAATATGAATTGAAACTTGAACTTAAAATTCTGAATTAAGTAAAGGTGGTACACCTACTACATTACAAAAACTTATTTATTTATTTATTTATTTATTTATTTATTACATAAAATATCCAACGAGCTGAAGCCCAATTACAGGATAAGTAGCAGAGCATAATTTAGAATTTACATAAAGAAAAACAAAAATACTTATTAAAAAACAGTTAAATATCACATACAAGCATAAAATGAACAATAAAATGAACAGTAAAATTGATCCTGTACAAAATTCGATAAATTATTTAAAACAAATACCTAAAATATGAACATTACAAAAAGATCCAAACATGCCTCAGTCCACTAAAAACACTTTTTTTAAATTCTGCAGATTGCAACATAAGATGTCTAAAGAACCTTCAATTTCAGCGTAGTTGTTTAACATTTGATATAATGGCGACTTTATCAGTAAATTAGTGCGCGCAAATGGCAAGACAAATAAGTTGCTATGTCGGCTATTCATTCTAGGTACCCGATATGTAATATTTGCCGTAAGTGACTCACACCTTGCAATATAGTGAACAAGTTTAAAAAGAAAAACAAGAAAAACTTATATATACAGTAGTGTAAAAAAGTATTTTTCAGTTTTTCAAAGATACCCAAACTCTGTATACAGGGTTCAATTACATTTAAAAGTGAAATATAATTTAAAATAAGAAAGATGTACATGATGTTAGTTTTTAATTCAACTTTTTGTTTCAAGTTATTTGACTTACTGTTTTCAAAATAACTCTTTAAAAGCCTGATAATGGTGATTTTCTCTTAGATTAGTATAAAGGATACCTTTAAAAATTACCTTGGTTACGCAACTGATTTTAATTTTTGTGTGCAAACGTTGCATGTTGGCTTCACACTTACCAAACATTATAGGTTTTTTAATTTGTTATGCAGCAAAGTGCTGAATGATGATGATGCCTTAGCTTCTTGCTTGGATTCTTGTTTTGACCATATTTAAGTATGTGTGTAGGTAACTCCAAAAACTAACACATCAGCCATATTTTAAAAAATAACAAAAACAATTCCAAAATATAATATAGTATATATATATATATACTATATTCCGTAAAATGATAAGGAAGCCAGCCAGCACGCCCCTGAAAATCCGTAAATATGGCGTGACAAATATAGCGACCGAATAACCAAACAAAACTTGGCAAAATTTACCTGTGGAAAGACAGTTTTGAATATAAAGAATTAATTTTTCCATACACTTGACACTGATGCACCATTTTCTGAAGAATAGTAATAAAATCCTTACGAAAAACACTGAAAAATTCACAAAAGCAAAATTCCGACTACCAGCAACACCGCACAAAAGAAATACTATAAAATACCAGAGGCGTATGGAATAAGTCTCTGAAAATACTACGATTCACGTAGTTGTTACCGGCATCAATGAACATGCGGATTGGAGTAGGGAGCAATGATGCCTGTTCATTCCATTTTTGCGTTATGAAGTTAGTTTTTATCGCAACGTTTTTAACAAAATATGATTTATCTACTGAACTAGGAAACGGAAAAATATTTTTATGTAATATTTTAACCTTAACCCATAATCATGGTAGTTTAAATGTGAAAATATAAATTACACAATTGACAGTTTGGCAACAGTTTTTCGTACAATCATAAAGTAGACCTTGCAGTTGACCAGATAAAGAGTAAACAAGGGGTTCTCTGATTGCTTTAAAATGTAAACAATTACATCTCCCTTGTCTTATAAATCTATGGTTTCGATCTATCTGGATATGTGACAGAAAACGTTTCACATGCCCTTATAATGACTTTATCACATTCACCATAAATCACTATTAAAATGAACATATCTTCACTATTTCATCCTACACGTGACATTTGTCAAGTTTAAATTACCTGAGAGGTTGATTAAACCGAGATTAAACTATTGTTTTATGCCTGTCAGTCATCACAAGTGGTGTCTAAAATAAAATACAAAAAAAATTGTTTTTCAGCAATAAGTCCAAAAAGGTTCACTTTTGTGTACTACTAGGTAAAATTACGGACTTGTTTTTGTCAATTTTTGGTGTCCTTGGCATTTTATATTAATGTTGTAATTGAATTTTAAATTCAAACTTGGAACGCAAATTTTCAAAAATTCTACCTCAGCTAATTCTCCATATACGGATTCCTAAATAAAAATATATTGAATTTAGAGACAATGACGGGTCGATAGAAAGTAAAGTATGTACTAAACACAGAAAAACACAAATGCATAAGTGGACAGAGGTCAGAGGTGTGGCCACTGAGGTGTAGTATGTGGGTGTGGCTGTAAGTTGTATTCCCCCACTAAATAACGAATTAGAAGTGTTTTTCCAGTAGTAAGTATATTATTTATCTTTATTTAACTATAATCATGTACTAACATCTTGTGTCTTTTTTTCCAAATTGATTTTTTTTTTATTTGGGGACCTGTATAGATGATTCAGCTGGTCATACCTACCCTGTACAAATAATTACATTTTTCTGCTTTAAAAATGAATTCAACTCATATAATGCATACAAAAATACTTATTATCTCTTCTACTATCTCTTATAATACTTAGAATTATAAGTATTATAATACTTATTGTCACTTATAAAAGAAATGGGATACTAAATGAACAAAGGCAGTTTTAAAACCAAAACTTTATATTTGATATTATTTGATTGACCTACGATTTTTAATACTAACCGGTAGTTATATCTTTTTATATTAAGGGTACCTAGATAAATGAAAAAATTGCTACAAATTGAGCCGGCTAATTAATAGCAGCGTTAGTAAGTCATCTCTGCTCTTAAATTAATCTAAAAAATCTCTGATCTCGTTTTTATTTCGATCGGGCCGAGACCGTCTGGCAGAGAAAGTTAAAGCTGTGAAGCCGTTCATCGACCCCGTACGGTTGGGCTCCATTAAAAAAATACTGCGGCTGGATGTCGGAAAAGACACGCTTTCTATGAGCGGCAAGGACTGCTACAGATACTATTTAAAAAAAAATCGTCCCAGATGGCGTTTAATGGCGCAACGTCATTATTTATTTCGTAAAAATATATGAAGTAAAATTAATTCGTAAAGTGGCCCCCAGCCTTCTACGAGTAGTATTAGAAATAGCGGTGGATAAGAAATGTTTATATTAATCTTTTATTACTTTTTACTTTAAAAATCTGTTTAAAAATCATTGGTAACTTTGTTAATAGTGGAGATAGAGAATTGGTTAAATTAGCAAACTTGGGCAGAATTACAAGAGGAATTTAGTGTCTCCATAAGATTAAATTTTCATTTTCAACTTTTCAAGTATTTTGAAGAAACTGAAAATCGCCAAAATTTTTAAACTCGAATATCTTGAAAACTTGAATATTCAATAGCACCACTGAATTACACGTAAAAAACACTATCACACAGTATTTTTATATTATTTGTATCTTTTATAGTTTTCGAGATATTCTAGTTAAAAATTTTTGGCGATTTTCAGTTTTTTCAAAATATCTCAAAAAGTTGAAAATTAAAATTAAATCTAAAGGAGGCACTGAATTCCTCTTGTAATTCTGCCCAATTTTGCTAATTTAACCATTTCTGTATCTGCACTATTAACAAAGTTAGCCATGTAAGGAGATAGATAATGGGCATCCTGTATATGTTCATGTCAGTTTTATACCAAAGAGAAAAAATGTAGGGCTGTATTGTTTTTAAAAATGAAGAAAAGTTGAGGGTTTTAAACCAGTGTGATACGCTATACTAGCAAAAATGTAGATTATCTACTTTATTAGTGGTTTTTAGTTTTATACAAAAATGAATTAAATGTTCGAAAACATTTAAATAAAAATTATAACAAAATAAATTTTAATGAATACAAAATAAATATTTTTATTGAATTAGTGTTCCAGTTTATGACTATGTTGATTTACTTACTTATTTGATTGTTTTTATTTCATTTTTTATTCTTATGTCTTGCCAAGTGTCTTCCTGTTCTTCATATGGGCGTAACCAGTAGAAAGTTGAAATTAAAATAGTCTCGACAATAGTGATAATAGGCCAGTCATTTAAGACATTGTAGGTCGCAAAAAATTGCAGAGTTCTGATTTTTTGGAATGTTGTTAGGATAGGTACCAATAGTTTAAAACCAAGTTTGCAGCTTCGAAAGACCTGTGCTAACTGCGTGGTGCTCGAAAAACCTTATTTTTTCGGACTTTTTTCAGTTTTTGGCTTATAACTTATAAACGGTGCATCCTACGGAAAAAGTCGCCCTGTATAATTTTAAAGTAGACAAAATTTACTACAATTTGAGTGCAACCATAGCTTCATAGGTCTAACAGGTCCCGAGATACAGCACTTCAAAAATTGGCCATTTTTCCCAAAAAGTTCGAAATTGTCGTTTAAGCTGTCTTCCAAGCCGAATATCAGCTAAAATATTCAGCCTATGTGGAAAGTCATAAGAATGAAGTTGTAGAGCAGTTATTTAGCTTCAATTTAAGCATAAGCGGAACACTCTAGGGCCAATAGTTCCCTTGTTATCAGGAAATAACAAAATATTAAGGAAAATGGGATGTTTCAAGAAATGGAGCCTGACGAATTGCAGGACTTTTGTAAAGGATAAGAAAGACATAACTCAGTGGAAAATGGTTTTAACGTATCAATTTATCAAAATTGTATAAAAAATATTTTCGTAGTTTGGGAGACCTTGGACGTGAAATGTTAAACCTGAAGTGATGGCGGGACCACAACTGAGTCCTGCGACAGAAATACAGAGCACAATGTAAATTAGTATTTATTGCGTAATCAATTTTCTAATAAATTACAACGAAGGATATGTAATATTAGGCTTACCTTTACGCACTTAGCGAGACAGTCGTGTTCTTTTGTCTGATTAGATCTACTACTAGATACTAGTGGTAAAGGGTCGTCGACGTCATCTTCATCCGACTCGGCCATGGCTAAGGGAGGAGTATTCAGGCAGGTCTTCCCCTGACAAATTTTGCAGAAAGCAGAGAATTTCAATCCTGCTCTCTGGCAGGAGCCGCTCCCTCCTCCGTACCCTTTCTGGCACTAGCAGGACAGGAATTTCAGCAGGGTTAGCGGCGCTAATTCCTTGGTTGAGGTCACCGGTGTCAACCCCTGCTGTCTTCTTATACACCCCCAGTTGGTAGGCTCTTTCTCTAAACCCAACCACGTCTGCACCTGGTGGTAGGTTCTGTAAGAATGTTGAACAGCAGCCTCTTCGGTTGGGAGAAGACGAGCAAGGTGGACTTTGGCGGTGGCAGCAGGTCGGACAAATATCCCATAACACAGGGAGTGGAAAGAGTCGTCTTCTCTCTGCAAAATTTGTTAGAGGAAGACCTGCCTGAATACTCCTCCCTTGGCCATGGCCGAGTTGGATGAAGAAAATGACGTCGACGACCCTTTACCACTAGTATCTAGTATTAGATCTAATCAGACAACAGAGGAGTCTCCGGAGTCCCAAGAAGAGCCGTCTGACGAACCTGGGCCTTCCAAAAGAACACGACTGTCTCGCTAAAGCTTCGGCTTCCTAGGAAGCGATGCCGTCTTTTAACGGCCATCAAAATACGGTGGGTGACGTCACAAAAAAACGGTTTTATGATAAGGAAAATAGTTTTAAAATTATAAAACTACTTCACCGCTATACAAAAGACACCGCAAAAAAACATTGATGAACTGATTCGTACCGTATGATCCACCACTTCAAAATGAGACGGCACCACTCTGTTACGTTACGGTGTGCGCTACCGTTATCTTGGGAAACACTTCCCTTATTATACTCGACCGTTTTTTTTTTAACGTTACCCACCGTATTTTGACGGCCGTTAAAAGACGGCACTGCTTTCTAGGAAGTTTAAGTGGGAAAAGGTAAGCCTAATATTACATATCCTTCGTTGTAATTTATTATAAAATTGATTACGCAATAAATACTAATTTACATTATGTTCTGTATTTCTGTCGCAGGAGTCAGCTGAGGTCCCACCATTACTTCACGGTCAATATTTCACGTCCAAGGTCCCCCAAACTATCAAAATATTTTTTATATAATTTTGATATAATTTTGATAAATTTATACGTTATTATTAATTAAATTCAATTTCATTTTGCATGATATAAAACCATTTTACACTGAGTTATGTCTTTCTTATCCCTTACAAAAGTCCTGCAATTCGTCCATTATTTCCTGATAACAAGGGAACTATTGTCCCTACAGTGCTCCGCTTATGCTTAAATTAAAGCTAAATAACTGCTCTACAACTTCATTTCCTATGCCTTTCCACCTAGGCTGAGTATTTTAGCTGATATTCGGCTTGGAATACAGCTAAAACAACAATTTCGAACTTTTTGGGAAAAATGTCCAATTTTTGAAGTACTGTATCTCGGGACCCGTTAGACTTATGGAGCTGGGGTTGCACTCAAATTGTAGTAAATTTGGTCTTCTTTAGAATTGTACTTTTTCCGTAGGATGCACGATTTATAAGTTATAAGCCAAAAACTGAAAAAAGTCCGAAAAAAATAAGGTTTTTCGAGCACCACGCAGTTAGCACAGGTCTTTCGAAGCTGCAAACTTGGTTTTACACTATTGGTACCTATACTAACAACATTCCAAAAAATCAGAACTCTGCAATTTTTTGCGACCTAACGCGATTTTTGTGTCTACGGTGACTGGCCTATAAGTGCAACTAATGAAAACTGTAGGTCACAGCTTTTTCATTATAATATAAGCTGTGTCTAGGTATGTATGTACGTGAAAAGGTCACAAGGTCACTCAATAATTAATTAGTTAATTACCTATTATTTAGATGTGTTTCTAAATATTATTTATATTCTTAAATAATTCATTTTTGTGTCAAACTAAAAAGCAACTGATAATTCAGTATTCATTACAATAACATCGAGTAATATGCTGCAAATCTACACATATTATAGAGGCACCACTATTCGTGCCATAGCTTAGGCACGCCGCGTAAAATACATTCTGAATAAACGTGGACGCTTTTTAAAAATTCGATAATTCGAAAACGGTTAAAGATATCAACCCAAACTTTTTTTTAAAAACTTTTTCTATATCTAGGCTACATTTCATTCGCTGCATATCTATACAAATTTTGAATATTTTACATAGCTAACCGCATATCGGAGTTTTTCATGCATAACTTTAGAAATTTTAGCTTTACGTATTTTTTTCGCAACATATAAGGTGTACTACCAAAAAAAAGTTTATACCATTCGAAGCGTTCAGGTTTTTTGCATAAGTGGTGAAAATTTCAGTTCGGTAACTCTAGTGGTTTTTTTTTAATGGCAATGTATGTACTCAAAAACAAATGTTTTCGAATTGTGCAGATAGCGGCACTCTAAGGTCATTTAAAAAAAATGCCCTACTAAAAAAAAGTTGTAGATCACATCACATATGCCCCAAAACATGCTCTACAAGATGGTGTAGGTTTCATCTGGTTCTACGCAAAGGATCTCCTAATTGCATGCATAATTTCGGGCGAGTTTTACTCCACTAAAGGGATAGAGCGCGCTCGAGGCGTAACGTAATAGTATAGTAATAATATACTTCTGGTTATTTATATACTATGGTGATGGTGCCTTACGCTTTTTGTCCCTTCCGCTTTTTTGTCCCTTTTTTGTAGTAAACACAAAAATTGCCATTTCAATTTCAGTTCGTCAGTTGTAGTTTTCATTACGATAAAGTGTGTATTTCGCGGTTTATACCTATATTTAAGTTCTAAATACAAATTATATTAGTGAACAAAAGTTTAAGTTAAGCTATTTATTTGCTAGGTTTTTAACTACGTTTAAGTGTTTCTTAGTGTTTGTGATGTGTGTGTAAATAATTGTGAATGAACGTATTAAGATGACCCCTCAATACAATAATAATGAAACATGGTGGCAACGTATGGAGCCCCACTCGCTAATGAAAGCTGTAAATTCTGCACGTCTTTATGCATGCACAGCGATTTCAAAATCGGCATCCACGAGCATCAGCTAGGTTTTTTCGGTTTTTGCATCTAGTGCAACATGGTCGCGATACAGGATATTATGGTAAGTCAGTATTTTAAAAAGAAAGAATATGCAATTTGTTCAAAATATTTCCAATCGACTTTTCGCACCTTGATTTATTTACGGTTTAAATATCCTCTTCAAGCTCGTCAATACCTTTTATGTTTGATTTATAACTTTTTATTTGGCCTGAAGGAAATCGCCAATTTGTCCACCTAATAGTTATCTGTATTCTTGAAGAAAAAAAACCCGATGGCCACAGAGGCTCATCCACTTATGTTAATTGCAGACATACTTAATGCGCTTTTCAAGTATGATGATTAATAATGCGGAATTAATAATACATAGGTATATTAATTTTAAATAATGTCAAACTGATAATTGGTTAAAATCATAAGAAGTAGGTAAGATTTTTATTCAAGATACCAGGATTTTTTGTAACACCGACATGATTCTCTAACAAACTTACCTACTTTACTTTCCTGGGAAAAATATAAGGTGCTGTTTAGTTACGAAATATTTAGCAGGATGAATACCTCGCGTATTTGGTAGAATACTCGGTAGATTATAAAAACTGCAGCAACTGTTTATTTTGTGGGAAAATGAGTGCTGAGGTATCCCCGAGGTATTCCTACCTTGTATAGGTATCTGGTTTTTATTCCTGTTTTTGTCATTTACAAGTACCTACTGGAGATGATCCTGAAAGATTATAGCTCTGTTCCTGCAGGAATCAGAAACTATAGTCGGATCCAATCAAATCATTCCAAACCAGTCAGCAAATTATTTTCAACCAATCACACACCTTCACACCCGTGTAAAATTTTACTGACCAGCACGATTTGAATGTTTAGTTTTTTATCAATAGGTTATGACATGACTAAGATGTAGGTACTTCTACACCGTAGTACGCCGGCGATGTTACCATTCCACGGCCTGCTATGATTCTTTAACTACGCGATTTTTCGAGAAATCATATTAGCGATTTTTTTAAGGAAAATCTGACAACATATCCGTAGCTATGGCATTCAAAACTTTCCATTCTTTTTCTTTATTTTTTTACATAATTGTTGAATTTTTGTTCCTACCTACCTCGAATATTTCTGTTGTATACTTTCTGGTTTGGTAAACCCTACAAAAAGTGTATAAGACTTGAGATATAATTTAGTTGTCTGAGATAACTTTTATTTAAAAATGAATTATCAAAATGAAATATTATTAGAAACATATAAAATAGATTTTTATTTATATTTTTAAAGATAAAATAATTTTTTTTAATCGAAACTCGGATTTACATTATTTAAGTGTTTGTAAACAACATTTCGTAATATTTCTTTTATATAACCATTCCTACTAAGAATTTTTAAGTTTTTCGCATTTGATTTTGATAATATTTTTGACATTCCGAATATAAAAATTCAGCAGTTTTCAGTTTTTTTTTCAATTGTAAGGATATTGTGCCTCCTTTTGCGTTTAGTAATCCAATTTTCATATATTTCCAAATCGTTGCTGTAAGTTTAAACTAAAATCATGATTTCGTAATTTTGAAAGTTGAGAGTTCCATAGAAAAGTTATTCTATCTGAGAATTTTACGTAACTCGGGATATTTTGGTTTTAGATGGCGCTGAATAATGTTATGTTGTCAGATTTTCCGTAAAAAAATCGATAATATAACTCGAAAAATCACGTCGAAAATAAATCATAGCAGGCCGTGGGATGGTAACCTCGCCGTCGTACTAGGTTTTAGAAGAATAAAATATAAATATGAATGAATATAAATATTCATTTAGGTATTCAGTTTGTTTCAAATTTTTTTTCAATTGTAAGCGTATTATGTCTTCTTTTGCATTTAGTTATTCAATTTTCATTTATTTCCAAAGCCTTCTGCACATTTCAACTAAAATCATGATTTCGTAATTTTGAAAGTTCTATAGAAAAGTTATTCTACTGAGCATTTTACGTAACTCGGGAAATTTGGGTTTTAGAGGGCGCTGAATGCCATGGCGAAAGAGTATATTGTCAGATTTTCCGTAAAAAAATCGCTAATATGATTTCTCGAAAAATCGTGTAGAAAAAAATCCTAGCAGGCCGTGGAATGGTAACCTCGCCGGCGTACTATGGTGTAGAAGCACTTACATCTTAGGCATAAATATTGATAAAAAATTAGCATCCAAATCGTGCTGCCCAGTACAATTTTACAGTAGTGTGAAGGTGAGAAGTGAAACATACTGTATAAACATTTTAAAAATATATAAACATTTTAAAATATAATCTGAGTATATTTTAATGTTAACAAGAGATGTTGATAATATTTTGTACAGATCATGTAATTTTGTCCACATTACAAAATTAATTAAACCTCGTCCTTCTCCAATATCCAATTATTTTAAATAGCTATTCCTAGGATTTTTCTCAGAGCAATTTCGGGCTAGTTCAAACTAAACTGCACTTTTCTGTGTTTTGATATGCAGCAATGCATCCCGTCCTCCCAAAGACAAAAAGAAGATGCTGAAACTAACTCGTCTATCTTTCTCTCTTTCTATTGTCTCTCGCTCCATTCTATTATTTTTATGGAAATGAGAACCGGCGAAATAATGAAATAAGGCGAGTAGCGGGAGACCCAGAACGCGAGAGATCGCGGAAACCGCAAAATCGATGGGAAAGATAGTGCTCGGCCTCGGGCATAAATTCTATTTGTAACCATGGTGATAATCTTGGGCTGATAAGGCGGGCACGGCCGCCTGTCTTTTATTTTAACCCGCACATAGATTATATTCTGCGTGACGTCACGCCCGGAAATTTTCCCAAAGCACACGCACTTACAAAGTGAACTTCACTACTAATAAATAAGTTTCTGCAAACCAGGGTTGGCACGGATTAATTCACTTAATTCAGTGATTTAATTCACGAACCAACTTGAATGAATTTTTAAAAAAACTCGGGAATTAATTCACATCATTCACATGTAATTCGCATTCAGCATTTGACGCTCTCGCAATGGGGTGTTTTCCTATTTTTTTTTTTTACATCGGCAATGGAGAGTAGTTGGAAAAAGAAAGTACGTATTTCTGGAATTTTAATATTGGGTTTATTTAAGTCCATAAATTATTTTTTTTATTGTGAGCGATATCATTGTGACGTCACTAAGCGAAAATTCAAAATTTACGCCATTTTTTAGTGATTTCTAGGATATTTTCATTTGTGTGGTTGGTGTCACTGCGTGACAACTTTACTTTTGTTTATGTTTGAATTGTTTGGTTAGGGTAAACATCATGGTAAACATGAGACATTGTTTTTAGTTTATATTTTTACCTGCGAATTGTTGTCTCTGCCTGCGACTGATTACAAGTGTATTTATTAGTAATAGAAAAATATCGTAATTTGTAAAGGTAATTTTTGAATATATTTAATCGACTTTGCAGTAATACTGTTAAGTTAAATACTAACCTTACATTTTTCATTCCTTTTATTTCTGAAAGGATCTATAGGATCTTTATCATAAAAGAATCTATAACCGGTAAATTGTCGGATTTGGCTACCTTGCTCCATGTTTAATGAAAGTTTACTTTACAAGAAAACAACAATACAACACGTCAAGTTGTCAACCCAAACACAAACAGGAAATTTCAAATGTCAATTATCGAAATGTCGACTGTCGTTTCTCGTCGTTACAAACTGAAACTAGCCACATATTATCAGTGCGGCCTCTTTATAGATACATATTCCCTAGTTTTCGCTTAGTGACGTCACGAATATAGAATAAAATTTCAAAATTGAATTAAAAATTTTCTACCGATTCAATCTTAATAATTTGTATCCTAATAAATATAAAAAAAAATATATTTTATAAAAATACAGGTTTCTACTTTTATTTCGATTGAAGGAGAATTTTGGAACGGGATTGTAAGCAAAGGAGTTGGTTTTAGTCTTTATTTATTACATAAAAAACTTCAAAGCATTGGCACAGGGAGAAACCGGGGTAAAATATTTTTTACAAAACAATGTTTCAATAAAGTACTCTTAATCATGTCATTTTAATACAAAACCAATCGGACATGAGGCGATATTAATCATTAACTACGCATCTTTTCAGTGGTATTTTGATTTACCACACATTATCCCAAAAGTCCCAAACAGAGCCTGAATTCATCCTCTTGTCATCATCATGAGCATGAAACTGGTCAGTATTGCCCTATTGTTGATATAAATGGACCGGTGCGTGTCACCCGCAGTAAAATAATTTAATACATGTATTCACTAACTTTTAAATCCTTAATGTTATCAATAAGATGTATACGTCTGCAATAGGTACCTATAAATTTCTACAGTTTATTATATTCATTTAGTACATCGTTTAAATATTTTTAGTAAATATGCACTTACCCGTAGATCGATAACATTGACAACATGACAATAATCACTAATTTTAGTTTTTATTTACTATGTTTTCTTTATTCAAAGTTTCTTATATTTTCTTATGGAAAATTTATTTAATTTACACAGACTAAAAGTGCTTTGAAGCTACACCAGCCATTTCGGCCCACCACCAAAATTTCTATACCATAATTTATTACACTTTTATTACAAATTTATTCCACCAAAATTAATTTTATTACCCTTGCCGTAAATTAGTTATAAGCGAACAACCTAGGTTTAATTTAAACCTACACCAGCCACTGGTAACTTTTGAACTAAATGAGATATGGAGATGGTTCTTTCGCTAGAATTTATTACAAATTTATTACATTCGACCCCGCCTAGTTTAAACTCCCTACAGTGAAATCCAAGGGGTGAAAACAACCCCATAGAGGTATTTTCAATTTTAATGAACCTAAAACGTGCAAATTCATCCGAGATATATTTTAATTTATCTCTTAGAAATATTAAATAAACATTTCATACCCGGGGGTGAAAACCACCCCATCTACCCCCAAGTACGTCCAAACACCGATAATCGAAATTTAAATTAAATTAAATTTTAAAATATTGCAAATACAAGAAGAATGAAACCTGCTTCGTATTTTCTTCCATTTAAATTATAATCGATTAGAGTAAACCGCGATTTTATTACACTTGCCATTTTCGAGAAATCGGGAGTGGTCGGCGTGAATCTTAAGCTAGCCCGCCCACTCGTATCTCCAAAACTACATAACGTATTTCAATAAAACTTGAATCATATTTTATTACATTTTAATTATAATTGAATAGAGCAAACCGCGATTTTATTACACCTGCCATTTTCGAGAAATTGGGAGTAGTCTGGCGTGGTTTGAAGCTAGCCCGCCCTCTCGTATCTCCGAAACTAAAAAACGTACTGCAGTGAAACCTACATCATATTTTATTACATTTTAATTATAATTGAATAGAGCAAACCGCGATTTTATTGCATCTGCCATTTTCGACAAATCGGGAGCTGTCGGCGTGAATCATAAGCTAGCCCGCCCACTCGTATCTCCGAAACTACATACCGGATTGCAATGAAACTTGCATCATATTTTATTACATTTTAATCATAATTGAATAGAGCAAACCGCGATTTTATTACACTTGCCATTTTCGATAAATCGGGAGTGGTCGGGCGCCAATCAAAGCTAGCCCGCCCTCTAGTTTCTCCGAAACTAAAAACGTACTACAATGAAACTTACATAATATTTTATTACATTTTAATTATAATTGAATAGAGCAAACCGCGATTTTATTACACCTGCCATTTTCGAGAAATCGGGAGTTGTAGGCGTGAATCATAAGCTAGCCCGCCCACTCGTATCTCCGAAACTACATAACGTATTGCAATGAAACTTGCATCATATTTTATTACATTTTAATCATAACTGAATAGAGCAAACCGCGATTTTATTACACTTGCTATTCTCGAGAAATCGGGAGTGGTCAAAATTGAATGGTAAGCTAGCCCGCCCTCTCGTATTTCCGAAACTAAAAAACCCACTGCAATGAAACCTACATCATATTTTATTACATTTTAATTATAATTGAATAGAGCAAACCGCGATTTTATTACACTTGCCATTTTCGAGAAATCGGGAGTAGTCCGCCGTGGTTTGAAGCTAGCCCGCCCTCTCGTATCTCCGAAACTAAAAAACATACTGCAATGAAATCTACATCATATTTTATTACATTTGAATTACAATTGAATAGAGCAAACCGCGATTTTATTACGCCTGCCACTTTCGAGAAATCGGGAGTGATCGGCGTGAATCATAAGCTAGCCCACCCTCTCGTATCTCCGAAACTACATACCGGATTACAATGAAACTTGCATCACATTTTATTACATTCTAATCATAATTGAATAGAGTAAACCGCGATTTTATTACACTTGCCATTTTCGAGAAATCGGGAGTGGTTGGGCGTCAATCAAAGCTAGCCCACCCTCTCGTATCTCCGAAACCACAAAACGTACTGCAATGAAATCTAAATAATATTTTATAATATTTTAATTATAATTGAATAGAGCAAACCGCGATTTTATTACACCTGCCATTTTCGAGAAATCGGGAGTAGTCCGGCGTGGTTTGAAGCTAGCCCGCCCTCTCGTCTCTCCGAAACTAAAAGACGTACTGCAATGAAAGCTACATCATATTTTATTACATTTTAGTTATAATTGAATAGAGCAAACCGCGATTTTATTACACCTGCCATTATCGAGAAATCGAGAGTTGTCGGCGTGAATCATAAGTTAGCCCGCCCACTCGTATCTCCGAAACTACATACCAGATTGCAATGAAACTTGCATCATATTTTATTACATTTTAATCATAATTGAATAGAGCAAACCGCGATTTTATTACACTTGGTATTTTCGAGAATTCGGGAGTTGTCGGCGTGAATCCGTATTTCCGAAACTACATAACGTATTGCAATGAAACTTGCATCATATTTTATTACATTTTAATCATAACTGAATAGAGCAAACCGCGATTTTATTACACTTGCTAATTTCGAGAAATCGGGAGTGGTCAAAATTGAATGGTAAGCTAGCCCGCTCTCTCGTATCTCCTAAACTAAAAAACCCACTGTAATGAAACCTACATCATATTTTATTACATTTTAATTATAATTGAATAGAGCAAACCGCGATTTTATTATGCCTGCCATTTTCGAGAAATCGGGAGTGATCGGCGTGAATCATAAGCTAGCCTGCCCTCTCGTATCTCCGAAACTAAAAAACTTATTGCAATGAAACCTACATCATATTTTATTACATTTTAATTATAATTGAATAGAGCAAACCGCGATTTTATTACACTTGCCATTTTCGAGAAATCTGATGTGGTCCAAATTGAATGGTAAGCTAGCCCGCCCTCTCGTGTATCCGAAACTAAAAAACGTACTACAATGAAACATACATCATATTTTATTACATTTGAATTATAATTGAATAGAGCAAACCGCGATTTTACTACACTTGCCATTTTCGAGAAATGACAAGTGGCCATTGACCATGATGTGGTCCAAATGTAATAAAATATGATGCAAGTTTCATTGCTATACTTATGATTCACGCCGACAACTCCCGATTTCTCGAAAATGGCAGGTGTAATAAAATCGCGGTTTGCTCTATACAATCATAATTCAAATGTAATAAAATATGATGTAAGTTTCATTGCAATACGTTTTTTAGTTTCGAAGATACGAGAGGGCGGGCTAGCTTATGATTCACGCCGATCACTCCCGATTTCTCGAAAATGGCAGGCGTAATAAAATTGCGGTTTGCTCTATTCAGTTATAATTCAAATGTAATAAAATATGATTTAGGTTTCATTGCAGTACGTTTTTCAGTTTCGAAGATACGAGAGGGCGGGCTAGCTTATGATTCACGCCGATCACTCCCGATTTCACGAAAATGGCAGGCGTAATGAAATTGCGGTTTGCTCTATTCAGTTATAATTCAAATGTAATAAAATATGATGTAAGTTTCATTGCAATACGTTTTTTAGTTTCGGAGATACGAGAGGGCAGGCTAGCTTCAAACCACGCCGGACTACTCCCGATGTCTCGAAAATGGAAGGTGTAATAAAATCGCGGTTTGTTCTATTCAATTATAATTAAAATGTAATAAAATATGATGTAGGTTTCATTGCAGTGGGTTTTTTAGTTTTGGCGATACGAGAGGGCGAGCTAGCTTACCATTCAATTTGGACCACATCATATTTCTCGAAAATGGCAAGTGTAATAAAATCGCGGTTTGCTCTATTCAATTATCATTCAAATGTAATAAAATATGATGTAGGTTTCATTGCAATACGTTTTTTAGTTTCGGAGATACGAGAGGGCGGGCTAGCTTATGATTCACGCCGATCACTCCCGATTTCTCGAAAATGGCAGGCGTAATGAAATTGCAGTTTGCTCTATTCAGTTATAATTCAAATGTAATAAAATATGATGTAAGTTTCATTGCAATACGTTTTTTAGTTTCGGAGATACGAGAGGGCAGGCTAGCTTCAAACCACGCCGGACTACTCCCGATTTCTCGAAAATGGAAGGTGTAATAAAATCGCGGTTTGTTCTATTCAATTATAATTAAAATGTAATAAAATATGATGTAGGTTTCATTGCAGTGGGTTTTTTAGTTTTGGCGATACGAGAGGGCGAGCTAGCTTACCATTCAATTTGGACCACATCATATTTCTCGAAAATGGCAAGTGTAATAAAATCGCGGTTTGCTCTATTCAATTATAATTAAAATGTAATAAAATATGATGTAGGTTTCATTGCAGTACGTTTTTCAGTTTCGGAGATACGAGAGGGCGGGCTAGCTTACCATTCAATTTGGACCACATCAGATTTTTCGAAAATGGGAAGTGTAATAAAATATGATGTAGGTTTCATTGCAGTACGCTTTTTAGTTGCGGATACACGAGAGGGCGGGCTAGCTTACCATTCAATTTGGACCACATCAGATTTCTCGAAAATGGCAAGTGTAATAAAATCGCGGTTTGCCCTATTCAATTATCATTCAAATGTAATAAAATATGATGTAGGTTTCATTGCAATACGTTTTTTAGTTTCGGAGATACGAGAGGGCGGGCTAGCTTATGATTAACCCCGATCACTCCCGATTTCTCGAAAATGGCAGGCGTCATAAAATCGCGGTTTGCTCTATTCAATTATAATTCAAATGTAATAAAATATGATGTAGGTTTCATTGCAGTACGTTTTTTATTTTCGGAGATACGAGAGGGCGGGCTAGCTTCAAACCACGCCGGACTACTCCCGATTCCTCTAAAATGGCAGGTGTAATAAAATCGCAGTTTACTCTATTCAATTATAATTAAAATGTAATAAAATATGATGCAAGTTTCATTGCAATCCGGTATGTAGTTTCGGAGATACGAGTGGGCGGGCTAGCTTATGATTCACGCCGACTACTCCCGATTTCTCGAAAATGGCAGGTGTAATAAAATCGCGGTTTACTCTATTCAATAGTAATTAAAATGTAATAAAATATGATGTAGATTTCATTGCAGTACGTTTTTTAGTTTCGGAGATACGAGAGGGCGGGCTAGCTTCAAACCACGCGGGACTACTCCCGATTTCTCGAAAATGACAGGTGTAATAAAATCGCGGTTTGCTCTATTCAATTATAATTAAAATGTAATAAAATATGATGTAGGCTTCATTGCAGTGCGTTTTTTAGTTTTGGAGATACGAGAGGGCGGGCTAACTTACCATTCAATTTGGATCATATCATATTTCTCGAAAATGGCAGGTGCAATAAAATCGCGGTTTGCTCTATTCAATTATAATTAAAATGTAATAAAATATGATGTAGCTTTCATTGCAGTACGTTTTTTAGTTTCGGAGATACGAGAGGGCGGACTAGCTTCAAACCACGCCGGACTACTCCCGATTTCTCGAAAATGGCAGGTGTAATAAATTCGCGGTTTGCTCTATTCAATTATAATAAAATGTAATAAAATATGATGGAAGTTTCATTGCAATACGTTATGTAGTTTCGGAGTTACGAGTGGGCGGGCTAGCTTAAGATTCACGTCGACCACTCCCGATTTCTCGAAAATGGCAATGGTGTAATAAAATCGCGGTTTACTCTAATCGATTATAATTTAAATGGAAGAAAATACGAAGCAGGTTTCATTCTTCTTGTATTTGCAATATTTTAAAATTTAATTTAATTTAAATTTCGATTATTATCGGTGCTTGGACGTACTTGGGGTAGATGGGGTAGTTTTCACACCCGGGTATGAAATGTTTATTTAATATTTCTAAGAGATAAATTAAAATATATCCCGAATGAATTTGCACGTTTTAGGTTCATTAAAATTGAAAATACCTCTTTGGGGTTGTTTTCACCCCTTGGATTTCACTGTAGGGAGTTTAAACTAGGAGGGGTCGAATGTAATAAATTTGTAATAAATTCTAGCGAAAGAACCATCTCCATATCTCATTTAGTTCAAAAGTTACCAGTGGCTGGTGTAGGTTTAAATTAAACCTAGGTTGTTCGCTTATAACTAATTTGCGGCAAGGGTAATAAAATTAATTTTGGTGGAATAAATTTGTAATAAAAGTGTAATAAATTATGGTATAGAAATTTTGGTGGTGGGCCGAAATAGCTGGTGTAGCTTCAAAGCACTCAGACTAAACTAGCATTTACTTAAGCCTTTCCTTGTAACTTTTACTAATCACTTTTTGAGAATGATTTGAGTTTATACCTGTACTTAATCGCAATGATTATGTTTGTTGGTATGCTGGTATGCGTGGTATTGAGTGATTAAATAATACATTTTTAGTTTTAGTTAATTTGATTTATTTTAAGGGTCCATTCTCTGTAGATTTGACAGGCATGAATGTTGGGTCGGATTGAGAGGATGGGTGGCCGATGGATGGAGACTTATATATTCCAACTATCGAATTATTAAGATTTCGGAGGTGCACGTAAAGCCGAAGTAAAAAGGCACATGGAAATAAAGTTAACCCTCATTGCAAGGGTACCAGATTTGTCTTATAATTGCAACAAAATTTCTTTTTAATGTTATAAATTATATATCACCGGAAAGATCAAAAGATAAACTAGATCCCTATAGTAGTAAATTTTTGTTTAATACATGTATTTTAGAGAAAATAATTTTTGAAAATACGCTATTTTAGTACAAGATTGTTTGCCTGGAATTTTAAAAATAAAAAGAAATACCAAAAATTACTACTATAGGGACTTAGATTAAAGTCTTATCTTTCAATACTTTTTTACTAAAAGTCGCTATCTTTTATAGTTTTTTTATAATTAGACACGAGACGAACGCTGATTTAGGGCTTATTTCGTCCTAGTGATTGGACTCTTATTATCTCATACAATCATATTTTAGTACAAAATAAAAAATAATACACCTAGTTTAAAAGTAAATAATTGTAACACTTACTAATATTTATCTAGACTTGAGATTTAACTTTAGCTTTCAAGTTGAAAAACAAAATTGAATTAATTCAATACAAGTCGGAATTAATTAAAAAATCTGACTTTTTTGACTTTTATGTAAAAGTCTTGACTTATTCCAACCCCGTGCAGAACAGTCGAACCAGTTCTTCAGTTATTTATTCTCTTTTACCTACTTTATCAAGTTTTTGAAGATACGTACCTATCTCAGTATTATATTAAATTATTAATTAGGTACCTTTTATATGTTTCTAAAACTAGCCGTATTTTCTTGAACTAACCCGAAATTGCTCTGAGAAAAATCTTAGGAACAGCTATTAAAAATAATTGGATATTAGAGAAGAACAAGCGGTTTATTTAATTAATTTTGTAAAGTCGACAAAATCATATGATCTTTACAAATATGATTTTGTCACCTCTTTTTAATATCTATAAATATATATTAAATTAAAAATACGTTTCAAAATATTTTTAAAATGTTTTTATATCTATTAGGCCCACCGCCCACGGGGCGACTGTTTTGAGACAAAGGTTGCAAATCAGTTGAGCTAGCAACTGTTTTCTAACCGCGGCAGTGTATAGTAGTGTTGAGCCGCACACGAGTCGATTCGAATGAATCTAGTTTGCAATCAGTCCCAAATCGGTTGTACGCGACCATTTTCCGCGGTCGCAGTTGCGTTGCAGTTTAAAGTTGCCCGATGCTTACCACGTACCACGTGTTATTTGTTTATTTCAAAATGAGTGATCAAGAACTGAACTTAAAATTTGTCGGAGAGGTGGAGAAACACGAGCTATAAACTTTCTATCTGTCTGAGACAGTTCTTTTACTGCTACGAAGAGCCTTAAATTCAAATTTTCCCTTATGTATGGATGGACCCAGTAGGTACTCCCTCTGTGTCCTGTTCAGTCTGCGGTATTGATAACAATCAATGATGTCTTCCTCATCTGTTTCTGAATATTCAGAATTTGACATGGTAAAAATTTTCTGTACTGCTACACCAACTGATTGAAACTGATTCACAATGAGTCGCATCCGTGTGCGTGCCAGAGTTTCATTTTGGTTGTAAACTGGTTCTAGAGCAAACTAGTTTGCAACCTTTGTCTCAAAACAGTCGCACCGTGGGCGGTCGGCCTTAGAGTTTTGAACATTATTTAATCAAATAAATAATATACCGTCTATAATTAAAAGTAACTATTTTTGCAACAGAAAAATGTTATACATATTGCCTATATGTATTCGAAAAACTACAAATTTTCAGAATAGACAACCTTATACAAAGTTAGCCTTATTTTTAATGCTGAGTAAGATAAAATTATAAAAACAGGGAGTTTATATTTGAAAAAATTGACTTTTGACAGTTTTTTTAATCTTTTGTTCTTCTTTTTTTTTACTACCCTGTGTTAATAATTATTAAAATATTATACGAAATCTGCTAAAGTGGGTTTGTTTATTTCTACATAGGAGGCAATAAACAACCCAAATAAAATAATAAAGGCTCCCATAAGTCAAAATAAGTAATTATTTTTCGATCAGCAAACGTCAATTTTTACATAAAATTTTAAATATCTCTAAAACGATTAGACTTAGGTATAAGACATTATACATGAAACTTATTTGTTTAGAATTTCGCGTACAATGTAAAAATGAAATAATATACAGGGTGTCCTATTTAAAACTTGACACCTACTTCCGGTATAACATCTACTTTATATTTCTCCCAATTATAGTTTTCTCATGAAGGACCAGGTGGGACACCCTGTATATATATAAAATTAAATATATTTAATCTAAAACCATTTTACCTAAGTATTTAGCGAATTATTTTTATATCTGCTCAGATTGTTTTTCTTGAGTATATTACTTATTACACTTAATTACATATAAAAAAGGTTAAATTTTTTTATAGGTACATATATATATTTCTGACGTTTCGGCTTTATTAGGCCATCTTCAGAGATTCTGCAGAAGATTACATTTTATAATTATTTTTTTAATATTTTTGTGATATATTATACTTACATTTATAGGATGTTTCATGTATTATAACTAACTAAATAATAATAATTTTAAATTGTTTGAAACGATTATTGCGTTATTTTGCTGTATACATGTTGTTTGAGGGCTTTGACGCGACTGAGTTTTAAAGTGGTTTGGGTTCAGTTTTGTTTCCAAGCTGACAGATTTGCTGATAATATTCATATACACGCATTAGGTAGAGGTACCTATAATTGAAACTTAAAAATAATATTTGTTCCGACATGTTTAAATTACAAACTAAATTTACTTAATTTAGTATTTTTTGTGTGAGATGTAAAATTTTTTTTTTGTTTTTCCCCATAAATGATCTATTATTATTTGTATTTATTTTATTTATATTAATTAGTAGGTATTATATTTAATAATGAATTATATATTGAAATAAGTTTCACTTAAATTATCTGTATCAGTGCGGGTATTTATTGCATTAGTATGTCTTTTTACATACTAATGCACATACTAAAAGACATACTAATGCAATAAATAACCGCACTGATACAGATAATTTAAGTGAAACTTATTTCAATATAATATAATTCATTATTAAATATAATACCTACTAATTAATATAAATAAAATAAATACAAATAATAATAGATCAATTATGGGGAAAAACAAAAAAAAAATTTTACATCTCACAAAAAATACTAAATTAAGTCAATTTAGTTTGTAATTTAAACATATCGGAACAAATATTATTTTTAAGTTTCAATTATAGGTACCTCTACCTAATGCATGTATATGAATATTATCAGCAAATCTGTCAGCTTGGAAACAAAACTGAACCCAAACCACTTTAAAACTCAGTCGCGTCAAAGCCCTCAAACAACATGTATACAGCAAAATAACGCAATAATCGTTTCAAACAATTTAAAATTATTATAATTTAGTTAGTTACAATACATGAAACATCCTATAAATGTAAGTATAATATATCACAAAAATATTAAACAAATAATTATAAAATGTAATCTTCTGCAGAATCTCTGAAGATGGACTGATAAAGCCGAAACGTCAGAAATATATATATGTACCTATAAAAAAATTTAACCTTTTTTATATGTAATTAAGTGACCGATATACCCAAGAAAAACAATCTGTGTTAAATCTCTAACGGTCAAGAAAAGAAAAATTAAATTTATATCTGCTTGTATTCAGATCAATTTGCCATTTTTACTATAGTGGCTTATGAAGTTTGAATACGAAAGTTTCCAAAAATCTTGTTATTACTAATCTTACCAATTGTTTATTTCAAACAGTACAACCAAGATAATCGTATGGGTAAAGCAGAAGTATTAATCTGAGGTGAGGTTTTAATTTTATCAAGCAGTAAAACAGAACTCGAGTAAATATTTTCCAAACAATCCAAGCTTTTTTTAGACTGAGAACTGGTCTGTTCGTTCACCGATTGAGTTTTAAATGATTACTAGGTATACCTACAATATCTATGTACAAACATCAGATCAAATAGGTATGTTGATACGACAGAAATTGTAAAATTTTTTTATTAACATTTAAAAGAATTTTCATCATTTAGATAAAAATTTATTTTTTCATACAAAAAAAGCAACAATAAGCATAGCTATCGCGACCTATAATAAGCAAGTGGAGTCACTTGATAAAAGTCACTTTTTTAGATTTCTTTCGTGTTATGTATTTTCACGCTTCGCAACACACGGTACACGATGCATTCTGAAATAAGACGAAGGACTGGAGGGACAATACTGACCTACCATAATAGAAATTAAACATGTTTGACTGATAATTTTTTTCTTCATTATACAGATATAATGTTTAATCAATAATCTCAAAAACTGTTTATTTTGCAAAAACTTAGTAGGTAGGTATAACAAAAAATATATACAGTCTGTCCATAAAGTAACCCCCTCCTGCTAACTTTTGAACGAATCGAGTTAGAGAGTTTTAACAAAATACAAGGTGAATCACGTAAAATGAAGTTGATTTTGACGATAAATTCAATTCTTCAAATTCAAAGATGGCGCCACGGGCGCTGTCAACTTAATTTTTTTAAATGGCAAAGTGTGCCGTGTTGCACCTCATCTAAAAGGTAATTCAATTCTCTACATTCTCGTTTTTGAAAAATGACAATCGAGTTATCCGTTCTCTAGTTACAAGCGTTTGTATTAACAATATTTAAAAATTTTGCTTTTATCAAGTCTCCTTGCCTTGCTTGCCACTGTCACTGAAACGTCAATAAGGTTCGATAAAGTAGTTTAGCGTTTAATTTAAGAGTGTTTGAAAGTGTCTACAGGTTTTTTTCTTAATTTTTTTGTTATTCGATTTGATAGATATGATAGATTTCAGAGAAAATTTAAGAGGAGAGCGGTACTTAAGAATCATGCGAGTGGAAATTTTTCCAAAGATAGAAAGAATAGCAGATAATAACATTTAAAGTATTGTATTTCAACAAAATGGGGGGGCCCCACCTCATTTCTGTGGACCTGTTACCGATTTTTTAAATAACCATTTCCCAAGCAGATGGATTAGCAGAAGGGGCCCGATAGAATGGTCGGCTCGTTCCCCGGACTTAACTCCTCTTGATTTTTTCTTATGGGGATATTTGAAGTCAAAAGTCTACAGAACTCCTCCAGTAAATATCGACGAACTACAGCAACGTCTAACACATATGTCTAGAAATATCCCTGCAGAAATTTTCGGAAATATTAGGCCAGAACTTCAAAGTAGACTTTTTATGTGCCAAGAAGTCAATGGACAACATTTTGAACAACTTATTTAATTCTTTTATTTTTTGTTTTAATAAATATTTGTTCAAAATTTGTTGTATTATAATATTAATTAACATTTTATTCATGGATCAGATTAGAAACAGAAACGCTTGTAACTAGAGAACGGCTAACTCGATTCTCATTTTTCAAAAACGAGAATGTAGAGAATTGAATTACCTTTTAAATGAGGTGCAACACGGCACACGTTGCCATTTAAAAAAATTGAGTTGACAGCGCCCGTGGCGCCATCTTTGAATTTGAAGAATCGAATTTATCGTCAGAATCAACTTCATTTTACATGATTCACCCTGTATTTTGTTAGAACTCTCTAACTCGATTCGTTCAAAAGTTAGCAGGGGGGGGGGGGTTACTTTATGGACAGACTATATTTGGTTTGCAAATCTGTTGAAAAAGTTCAGAAAATTCTTGAAAGCTCTCACAGCTGTATAGAGATGAAACTATATACTTAGTAATAATTGAAACAAAACGTCTTGGATCAGATTTGACCCGACACCCGACTATGCTAGTTAAGGGTTAAGGACCATACATATTTACCCAACTGTTAACTTAGCTTATCTTGATCTAATTAACCTTAATGAGTTTGAATGCACTACATCGTCATCTGTTTTATACAAAGTCCCTTGGCCCGCGAAAATTTCTCTCTAAATAGAGCCGGTGCACCGGTATCTCGGCCAGCCGACATCAGTGAGGTCGCAGATATATTTATAGGTCATCTCCGTTGGTTGGAGTTGGTGGGCGATGGCGGTGCAACGCGCTTTCGATCACTGGCGTCCAACGTTGCCGCGATAGCTGTTTTCCATAGCATTTATCGTTATATTCTTTCTTAAAAATTAAAATAAATTTTATTTAATTACACAAAAATATACACCTATTAATCCTAAAGCCTTAAAGGAAAGATGATGACAATAAGCCTAATTTACGAATATTACCAAGAGTAAGACTTCGATTTAATAAGAAGAAATAATTTAGCAACAAACGGTACTGAAGTTCTAGATTTTATAAAATATTGTAAAATTTAAATATTTAAGGTGCCGATACCAAATCTTACCATCGAGTACGGGTGCAACTGGTGCGCTTGTACGGCTGCAACAGATCACAAACCGTATAATTGACCTGATTGCTTATTGACATGAAATTTCTTTATACCTGTATGCGCTAGATATTTACAACCGATCTTAAGATACCTACGCGCTTACGCCTAGAGTCGTAAATGATAGAATTATACGTCCTGTGAATGTCATTCCTTAAGGCACCTACCTACCCACAGAGTGTCGAGTCATGAATATGACAACCTCTGTGAGTACCACGTAAACCGTTCATACAGACTAACTAATGGCGAATTCAGATTAAGCCAGTAGACAGGCCAATTGAACTCTCCAGTACCTGGCTGCCAGTAACTATATCTTTGTAAACACTTTACTCCAATAACTGGACAGGCCAGCAGGCCAACCAGCGAATTAAAAAATATTTGATTTTACTAGCAGAAGCCAGCATCTGGAGCCATGTAAACACGAAACCCACGTACCAGTGTCAATTGGTAGAAATTTGTAAACTTGTACAAAGATAATGAGAATTTATTCAAATTGTTGTGGAGTTATTCTGCTTTGCACCACTGCTTTGTAATCTTGGGGATCTCATATATATATAACTCTTTTAAAATTGTTGATGATGCTCCCCTTGACCTCTTATCCAAACCCTCCTTTTTTTTCTACTTTATTCTTCTAACATATCGGCAAGCTCTTCATATAACACCAATGATAATGATCTTGCACGACGACATACACAAACTTTCCGTTCGTCCATTTTTTCTTGACTGAACTGCACACACTATCGCTTCTCGTCTGCGTGTAAACACCAATGGCCAGTTCAACTGTCTTTCCAGTAGCTGGAGGATAGTTCACAAGCCAGCTACTGGCCAACTGGCAGAACAGTCACTGGCTCAATCTAAATCAGCTTTAATGGCGAATTTAGATTAAGCCAGTAGGCAGGCCAGTTGAATTCTGCAGTAGGTAGCTGGCTGCCAGTAACTATCTCTTTGTAAACACTTTACTCCATTAACTGGACACGCCAGCTGGCCAGCTACTGGCCAACCAGCGAATTAAAAAATATTTAATTTTACTGGCCACTGGCGGTGCCCCACCACAGCACAAGCCAGCAGCTGGAGCCGTGTAGACACGAAACCCACTTTTGTATTCTTGGTGATCTGGTGTATATAATTCTCTTAAAATTGTTGATGATGCTCCCCTTGACCTAGCATTCATCCAATCTCTCTTTTTTTTCTACTTTTTTCTTCTAACATATCGCAACATACTTCATATAACACTTCTAACAAGCTCTTCATATAGCACCAATGATAATGATCTGGCACGACGCCATATACAAACTTTACGTTCATCCATTTTTCTTGACTGGACTGCACACACTACCGCTTCTCGTCTGCGTGGAAACACCAATGTCCAGTTCAACTGTCTTTCCAGTAGCTGGAGGATAGTTCACAAGCCAGCTACTGGCCAACTGGCAGAACAGTCACTGGCTCAGTCTAAATCAGCCTTATGGGCTGTGATCTATTTTTATGCTCAACATATCAAACAATAAAAAAAGGACGCCAGTTGATTAGAAAATTGATACTAACAATTGAGAATTTCGTTGTTTGACGATTTTTTTATTCATATTCATTCATCTATAGTTATGATGTTACGAATCATAAAGTAAAGAACTGTTTTCATTTAATAGAGCTCTAGGAAAAATGCCGTGAAAATTCAGTTCCATTGTTATTAAATTTTAACAGGGGCGGGGGGTTGTTCTAAACCTCGAATTAAAACATTCACGTTTGAGTACGAAACTATTCAAATGTTGCTGTACATTTTCATTTAGACCTATAGTAATAATACAGTTCTGCTTAAAAAGATACAGGGCATATGCAATTGATACTTGTAATTTTATTATTTTGGAAATATCAAAACTTATGAATTTCCTGGATTTAAAAAAACTATTATTGAGATATTTCCACGAATACACAAAAGCAACTCAAAAACATACGTAATAATTTTGTCCATTGGTATTAAACCTGGAAATTTAAAATACCTGACCTGCCTGACTTTAAATGACCTACTTGATAAATCAGGAAAGACCAGAGATTTCTATAAAACATTTTTTTACACCCTAAAGAAATTAAATATTTCTCATTTTTCCACAAATTAATGTCATGGTACCCGTGTTTTTGTAGGACAAGCTGTTGCAATGTGGCAACAGTACGCTGCAACCGGAGATAGTAGATGACCTCGAAATCTCAAAAACAACAGCTTCCAACTTTATGCTAAATATGCACTTCGTATCCTTATATATCTGTTCCATTGTGTGCCGGTCTGTTTGGGACTTTTGGTAACATGGTCGTTCTTTTTTGTAGCAAATAATAATAATAGAATTAGGTAACTAGGATTAGAAAATTAATTTATGATTTTAAGAACACTGTCAAGCCACCCTATACTCTATAGTCATTTATACTTCGTGCGAGCGCGGAGTTTAACAGGATCGTACTAAGGTTACAAATGGAAATATCAATAAATTATGACGCAATGTGCATATTATTATTACCAAATGCCACGAATAAGTCAAGGATATAATATCTATATAAATTAAGAAAATACCTACGTAAAAGTGACAACTCTTACCTGACAATCCTTAGTGTTCAAAGAAGGTTTCGCTGGCAAATTGGCGGTTGTTATAACATATTATCACGTGTTTCTCTAAGTGTTCTGGAGTGAAACGGCGACGTCTATCACTCAGTATTAATTTGTGCAGGGAAAAAGACCGTTCAACGTCTACTGAAGATAACGGGCAGTACGGAAAATGGTTGAGGCATGAACTGTACATTAGTATATTGGCTGGCAACTCCTGACAGGTCCCAGCTAACACTTTGCTTATGTTTTCCAAAATGGGATATCCTGTATTCCTTTTTAACACGTTTTGCATTTTTTCTTTTATTGCATTACCGACTGGACGTATATTACTGGCATCGCATATATTTTTCTGTACATCTTCCAATATGCGAAACTGTTCTTTTAACGGTAATCCATGTGTTTCCAATTTCGTGATTGCAGTAACTAAGAAACCATAGTGTTTATTAATGTAGTGTATGTCATCGCGAATACTTTGGTCCTTTAGTATGTCATGGAGTCTGTGTATGGCGCTGCTTTCATTTGGATTAAATCTACAAATAACATCTTTTATACCATCGAAATGTTTGGCATAATACCCTACGGCTTCTAACCAAGTACCCCATCTAGTTATAACTGGTTCAGGAGGCAGAGGCATGTCTGGTAGAACCTCCCTAAAAGCATCCCTTCGTATAGGCGCCTTAATGAAAACCTTTTTGACGGTTGATATGAAAGTATTTACTAAAGGGAAACTTTCCCTTATTTTCTCTGCTACCCGATTGAGTGCATGAGCAGCACATGTAAAATGAACCATTTTCTTATATTTTTGGGATAAAATCTGTCCTGCTTTTAACATGTATGCGGCTGCGTCACTTAATATGACAAGGACTTTATCTGAAGAATCTTGATCGGGCCACATATATTCAAAACAATCAATAACAAAACTTATAATGGTCTCATGATTGGTTTTGTCCAGCACCTTAGAAGCCAATAGGTGGCTATCACTAGCAATGTCACTTTTTAACGCACCAATTAAAAAGTTGACGACTGAACGCCCACAAGCATCAGTTGCTTCGTCTATAATAAAATACACAAAATTGTCCGCAATGTCTTCACGAATTGATGTCACTACATCGTTGTAAACCCGATCGACATATCTTAATCTTAACGTGCTTTCATGTGGCAGTTTTCGGTCAGTATATTTTTCTAAAAACGTACATAATTTAGGGTTCTCTAGTTTGCTTAACGGAATATTACTTGCAAGAAAGGCTTCTGTAAGTTCATATAAAAATTCCGAGTTATCAGCGCTGGACGAGGCATGGCTCTTCAAATGTCTATTCACTTTAGTTTTGTCAGAAGAATTTATAATGCGATCACACACAGTACAAAACAAGTCACTTTCTTTAATACGTATGTCCTTGTAATATTCAGGATCACTGTCAAACCACATTTGAAATACTTCACGTCTATTTCTTCTCTCCTTTGGCATCTTACTTGATTTACTTCTCTCATTAATAGTTATTGATAATAATATTAGTAAACGTTTATAGTATACACGGCGAATACGAGCACGGTAGAACGTAAAAGACGTAAAAGAGAAATTTATTTATGCGTCACCGACCGATTATTACAACGTTCCGTAAATAACTAAAAGTTATTGACGGACTGTCAGTCAGCTGGCAAGGCCAGTGACCTGAGTACGACTCTGTTAGACTCCGCGCTGTACGAAGTATAGTCATAATTATAGACAGCGACTCATCGACAGGATATATAGAGCTCTTCGACGGGTGAAGTGGCAAGGCATCGCGTTTTATAGGGGTGTTTGGTAAGATATGGGTGTTGGGTAAAATATTAAGAAATATAAAAAATAAATAATATTTTTCTTTAAATTGGTTAAAATAGGTATTTTACGAAAGTAGAAAGTCCAACAGTTCCCGCACTTGCAAAAACAATGTAATGAATGACCTCTCAGTAATCGTCAAACATAAGTTGCCTACAAAAAAACACGTTTTCTAGCCACTTGCACGAAAAACTGGATGTTATTGATATATAAAGGTACGATTCCGTTGGCGACGGCAAACCGCAGACGGCAGCGGCAGACGGCGCCGGCATGTGCCGCGATTACTTTACAGCATTAATTTGTATGAGACCGATTCCGACATACGACTGCAACTTCGCGCAGCAGTTGCCGTCGTCTGCCGTCGCGGCACATGCCGTCACCGTCTGCCGCTGCCGGTTGCGGTCTGCCGTCGCCAACGGAATTGTACCTTTAGTGCGCATGCTCACGCTATGTTTTGATATTAGCCAATCATGTTACTTATTACAATTAAAATACACCAATCACATTACACCTCGTACAAAAATGTCATACGTGCAGTCAAGCACATTAAATTTCTATATATACACAATCGTTGTATCGGTCAAGTACGAGTACCTATAGCACTAAATTATACTTTCATTGTGTTGACGACTTTATTTTCTCTCTAAATAGTTTGTGGTTACTAACAGAATGATGAAAAAATATATTATGCATTTTTAACATAGCGTTAGTATGATACTAGTTTAGTATAGTGGTGTTATTATTGTTACTTCTTCCGGTGTTCTAAAGATAAGCGAGACTTTTATGCAACAGTACAAATCTTTGTTTAACACTTCAGACACAATACAACAACTTATTGTATAATATCTAAATAATTAGACACCGAAAACACTTCGAAAATCTCACTTATTTCAGTTAAGTATTGCTTATTCGCTCTTGATCGCAGTCTGATTAAGCTGATTTTTTCGCCAGTACGCCGCGCCGCGGCCTTTGTATAGGTAAACTAGGCTTCTAGATCCTCGTAGAAATTTCCATCGAATACTCACGAATAATCCGCATACCAGGGCAGTTCAATAACTAATTGACAGCCAAGTTATACGAGGGATATTCGATGAGTACCGCTTGTGACATCCAGGAAATGTGGGCAAAAAGACCTATCTCCCTTATTTGAAGGCTTAGAGGGTTGAGACTTCGCCCTTAGGTGGTTGTTCCTGGTACCCCAAGAGGCGGTGTTGCCAGACTGTGCACAATTTCCCCAGGGCTGGGGGGAAGTAGATTTGGCAACGCCGCACGCGGACACTAACTGCGATTGCGTAACATTATTATAATTTATTAAATATGGTATTATTTTTTAACTACTGAAGAGGAATTCTACTATTATCATAGCTAATTAAAGTGATAGATAAGATACATTACGAGATTTGTTACTCCATTGTAAACAAGGAATGTAAAACTATCCGGTGATTGAATACACTTTTAATCGACTGTCATAACAGAACACAGAATAGTAGATACCTTATTTATCAACTGTGAAATTAATTCAAGAACTGCATAAATTTGTCATGTCTATCAAGAAAATAGCCCATTTGTCCATAAAATTAACCCATTAAAAGAAAATTGCTTTTTGTAATAATATAGTCTTATATTTTTGGAGCTTATCAAATTTAATAAGAATAGTCGTTCTGAATAACACAAAAATCCGGGCAAAATCCTATGGACACCATAGTTCTCGACAGGTAAACCGTTGCTTGTCAGGTATTGACTGATATATGATAGAAAATTACAGATATTATAGTACTAAATAAATACAATGATATCCAAACGGTTTTCAAAATTCACAAAAATCCAATAATAATAACCCATGATAATAATATGTGTATTTATCAGCACCTTCGAGGTAGAGGTATGTAATGTAATAAATAATATATTTCTCAGTATTAGAATCATTTGTAATTTTGACAAAAAAATCAATTGGGTTTAATTTTTGATAATTTCTCAGCACAGACAGCAACACACAAAATCAACTTGATTTTCTGTCAATATTTTTTTAATTGGGTCACGGTATTAAAATTCAGAGAGGGTCAGGTGAAATCGAGAGAAATACAAAAAAATTCGGAAAAATGCCACAATATCCAAAAATTCTACGTAAGATGCAACGGTTACATCAAAGCCTACATATATTCTAATAAGAATAAGTCCGCTCACTTCTTTGATCTTCTCGAAACACCGGCAGCTTTTTGCTACCGGTCGTAAATCATTTTATGCGTGCTGGCTCCGCTTTACGAGGACTATTCTGCCTACTGAGCCGGTGATCGATAGAAACACGATGGACAAGGAGCATGAGAAGGCAAGGGAGGGACTTTGGGATGGATTGGGCGAGTGAGCGGAATTATTAAAATATTCTTTTCAAGGGTCCATTCCGGTTATTGCAAAGATGCATACATACGTCAACTGGAGTGCGTTCGGATGAAGTTGTTTTACCCAGCTGAATCGTTCACCCGGGTGAATGACGTCACAGAAATGTTACTCATAAAATACGAACGATTGTGGTAAGTATAATATGGCGGTGAACTTTAAATTCAAGCAAATGCAATCCAGGTTATGTGTAGTTTACTTTGAGTGATTTTTGAGTAGGTACAATAAGATTTTATCTGTTTTATCGTCAATGGATCAAAATCGTATTCATATTTACCAGGCTGTTGTTTCAACATGCACTATTTATATGAATAACTTTATGATGGAAGACAGTAGTTCAAGTGAAGATGATGATGAACAGGTACAATTTTATTTCGATCACGGCCTCATTTGGGTAGATTACGGAACTGTTTGTTAGTGGAGTATGAAGTGTCTTCAAGAATAAAACAATTTTTGTTGAAGTTACAATTGCAAATTGCAGTGCAAATGAATTTCAAAGCAATTTTCGTATGAAAAGAGCAACTTCTCTGTCCTTGTAGTGATGTTTATTATACACACAAATACACAAAATATCTAATTATACAAAATCTCTGACAATGTTAATAACTGATAAAATGTCAAAATTCAATTTACTCACATCTGCGCATGTCGTGTGATTATCGTCCCAGTTTTAACAATGGCGAAAAGTTGTTGTCCTAACGATTCTCCTCAAATAACCGAACGGCACGCTCGTACAAAACGCCTGTTAAAACCGAACGACTTTTGGGCGAAAAGTTTCATCTGGACGTCGCCCGGGCGTTATATCCGAACGGCCCCCTGATGGAAAAACTATCCTTTGCCTGACTATCTTGAGGTAAAGGAATATTTTTGAATATTAACACCCTCAAGGTCTTAACGACAATGAGTTTTAACAAATTGCCTGTCTGATAAAAGGCTTACGGAATGTCCTAGAAATATATTTACCAGTGTGTAACCATGAACCCTTCGAGTTAAAAAAAATATATGATGATTGAAGTCACTTCTGCCTATATGTACCTACAAAAAACACACCGTCGAACAAGTAGATGGCCTTCGATATTCTAAAGAAAATTGTGAATCTTATGAAAGGGGAACGCGTCAATCAATTTAAATAAAATTTGGTTGGTTTGGTAAGATTGGTTTGTGAATACAGATTTAGTGAGTAACATTTTTTCATATTTTCATTTTATTATTGTCCTCAAAACTTTCCTAAATTATTTAAGTATTGTAATGTAACGAAATTTCTGTGTTGGTACTACATTACAACTGCTGTGGGCCGCGGGCTTATCTTCTGAATACCGAGAAACTAAAGACTGTATGTCGTATTCCATATTCCTAATATCGGAAATTTCATAAATGTCGGACTCTTCAGATTTTCCTAAAGTTGACTTAATTAATCTAGCTTTTCCAAAAAATCCTTTGGTATTACTAACAAGGCGTTGAACAATATAAATTGCTTAAAATAATCTTCTGGAATTCAAGTATTTTTAAATTTAATTTCAGGAAGATTATTTTATGAAAATTACGTCCTTTACAAGTGAAGTTGTGAGGTTATATAACAGTAACAACTTTTCCCCATATCTTGTACTGCGCATTAGCTGATAACCAATTAGAATAGTCGATTTATGTTCACCATGGCACTACTTGTAATTTCTGTTTTTCATACATGAAAAACATTTTCTTTTCTATCTTCCTACTTACATTGTAAGTGTCAAGTCGCCTATATTCTATTTGTTTAGCAAATGTCCTTGTTCATATAGTGTTTCCTTCAGTACGGTACTACGAACCTAACCGTTTTTATGCCAGCTGGGGGAGACCTTGGCGAGTCGATCACAGTTGGCGTTTCACGGACGACGATCCGTTGTTTTTACGTTGCTTTCGCCTCGCCGCACAGGTGTTGTACGCCGCAGCATATTGAGAAACGTAAAATTAATGCCGCAGGAAGGCAGTATTGCGTAAGTGAACGCGAACAGTTAGAAATAATTACTTACTCTGAAGCACCAGGCACCGTTTCAGCATGGAGGGAATAATAATAACAAAAGCCGGCGGCGGGCGCAAAGCTTGCTTCATATCAGGCAGTTAAAATCGCCCAATACGGAGCACGCATGCCAGTAAATTAGAAAGGAATTCTAGTATGGAAATTTAAATTCCAAAAATAATTTAATATTATTTTCGAAGTTGCAAAGGGAAATTGATTATCTATTTCATTACCTAAACAAATTATTCAAGAAAGAGTGGTACATGTTATTTAAGAAAGTATTTGCTTTAAGTAATTTCGTGGTTCTTCAGCAAGTAAAAATAATTGTTGCAAATAAGATTAGTTCCGAGCACTAACTAAAAAACTATAAAAAAAATAATAAATTAGTTTAAACATTTTCAGTAGTATGGTTGGATATCAACAAAAATCAAATAGGTAGATAGGCATGTGCCTTTTCAAACGAAATTTTTTTTTGATAAATTAAGAAATTTCTGAATCTACTAGGATTATCAAACTGATCAGATACATTACGTATACAAATCTTTTAAAAGTACATAAATACAATATCTCCTAACACAAAATAGTATCTTTTATGTCTTTTAATATAAGAATTCTTATAAACTAACTCTATACTTGCTTCTAAGTACACAATTTAAAAAAAATACACAAAAAATACTTTATGATGTACTTTATACACAAAAAAATACTTTATGATATCGATGCTGTCTGTGTGCGCAAGTGGTGACCTGGTGTGTACAAGTGAAGAATATTAAGCGGCTACACTGAAAAAACAGTTACACTAAACATTGCCATTCATTACAAACTAATCCTAGGTTTGGATCGTCCAGCATATTAGGAGGTACCTAACGATAAAGTCTAAAATTTAATACTTAACGTGAACTTATTAAATTCTATTACCGAGGCTATTTTTTGATGGTAACATGCATTGAACAACACCATTTTGAATTAAATATTAATTGATAAAGTTTTAATTTTTCAACTATTTACTCTGTGTAGTTTTCGAGGTAATTTTACATTTAACTAATGTATTGTTGGTTACGAAGTTGGTTATATTTAACTATATCATAATTATATTTTGTGAAAACTTGAAAAAACATTCATAACATTTTGTTTGAAATATTGAAATTTGAGACATATTTTTTCCTTTTTTTTCTATGTATGGCGAACTAACCGGAACAGTTTGAAAGATTGCAATGAGCAAGCCTGATAACACTGGTCAAACATTAATATCAGGTGTGGACGATGAGGGTTATACAAAGTAACTAAAAAAAGTTAATTATTTAAACTAATAATTTGTACTATTTAAAAGCTTGCGGTCAACTGGTGATAATTCTAATACAGAGTTAAAGGTGTTTAATTAACTAAAGAAGAACCGATAACGATTTGAAATGTCCTGAAGGAAACAACGAGAAGCCAGCTTCTTTAAGTCTAAACTAGTTCTTGTTGTGTGTACTAAATGTAGTTGAAATATTTTATTGGTATTAAATTAAAAACGTTGTGTGCCCAACTTGTACAACTTGGTCACTCTACGATTAAAAAACACTGGACACGTTTCTTGTTTTTATTTTATTAATTACATGTTTCAATAAAATTGAAATGAATTGATGAATTTCAGACGTATATTAAGTTAGCAAACAACTTTTCGCAGACTACAAAAAAAAACTATAGGAGTATTGTTACTTTGTTGTTGCTATTTTGTTACACTGAAATACATTTTGTACCTTCACCTATTTTCGAAAAATCTACAATCTGCTAACTTAGCAACTCTTAAGCAGACTTTGCGATATCTCGCATGGAATAATAATGGAAAAAGTATCTGAATTTGTTACTTTAAAAGTACTTTCAGAATCTAAAGTAATTCCTTAGATTTGAACCATTTTTAACCCTAAAATGCGGAAGACATTGAGGAAAATATAGCAAAATACTTGAATAACTGGTTCTGAGAAAAAAGATGCGAAAAAACAGTGGTAGATTTTGTTTCTTTATTTATAGCAATTTGTTACATTGAAATAAATTTTGTATCTTCACAAATTTGCGAGAAATCTGCAGTCTGCTAACCTAACCTTCAAGCGAAGTCTGCTATCTTGAAGTTTAGGTTAACATACTGCAGATTTCTCCCAAACGGGTGAAGGTACAAAATATATTTGAGTGTGACAAATTGCCATAAATAAAGAAACAAATTTTACCAGTGTTTTTTTCATATATTTTTTACTCCGGTTTTTTAAGTATTTTGCAGTTTTTTCACCAATGTTTTCTTCATTTTAGGTTTACAAATAGTTCAAACCTAAAAAATGACTATGGAAGTAAAAAATTCTGCACATTTTCCATTGCCGTACGTGAATTAGGCCGAGATATCGCGGAGTCTGCTAACTTGAAGTCCAAGTTAGCAGACTGTAGATTTTTCGAAAATGGGTTAAGGTACAAAACTTATTTCAGTGTAACAAAATAGCTACAAAAAAGTTACAAAATCTCCAATAATTTGTTTTGCAGTCTGCTAAAAGTGTTTTGCTAACTTGATATACGTGAATTTCAGTTTATTGTTATAAATTTGACCGGAGATTTCCACTTGCACTAGGAAACAACACCTGACGGCGCTTCATCCTGACCCTTTCATTATTTGTTACTGTTCCTCCTTTTGTATATCTCGACCACCTTGAACCTCCCAATTGTGTGTGCGAGTACAAAAAGAGATTCGTCGATGTGGCGACGTACCGTGCCACATTTGGGGCCCGGTAACTATCGATTTATTTTGGGTCTCGCCTGGCGTACACGCTCTTCAAGACCTACTAGATGCATAAATACGCGGGAAAGGCGAACTAGGACGAGGGAGCCTCGCAGGGCCCGTTTCCCCTACACCTTTAATTAATCCGGAAGTGGCGTGTGCGACCTTCACGCACTTTATTGTGCGACCTTTTCTCCCAGTTATTCCCACGTGCCGGGGTTTAGAAGCCTACATATGCCGATATACGATTCTGAGGAAATTCTAATACACTTGGTTTGGCTGGGTGTATAATGACGACAAATTAAGGAGATACTTTGTACTAAAAAATACAGCTAAAAATTTGCTTTGATTATTTTGATTGAAAGTCTTGTGATTGTAATAAATGAATAACTTAAATTTAAACGAGGCAATAAGTTTGTTACATTTGTGTTTAAGACTAGATACTTACAATGACTTTTTGTACTGACCCGTTAGCTTGAGTTTTTGGCAGATCTACATTTTATTTTTATATGCAAATCTATGATTATGCTATCATATTATTGTTAATACTTTTGTGTATTTAAAATATCCTAGCCGCCAATATCCATTGACCGTGGTTATGACCTGGGATGGTTTGAGGCCGAGTGGGATTATCGCTCTTTACCCTCCCCATCGCTGTAAGCCTGGACTGCTTCGTAGAGGTGGACTCCATCCTTCACCAACCCCGACCACAAAAAGTGATAGGTGTGAGCAATTCGTGCAGGGTCTCCTCCTCTCCTGGCTCTATCCTGCAGGCTGGGTAGGATCTTCTGGCGCTCTTCTGTCTTGTTTTCTTTCTTCGCCTGCATGTCTAACCCACCGAGGGCAGTAAGTGCCGCTCCCGTCCTGGGTGGTGGTTTGGGGTAGGCCAGGAGTGGCTGTGTAGCCGGGGATGCACATCTAAAGGAGCCAACTGGCCCTTTAGCTTTATGCAAGGTACGGGAAGGGTACTCGAAGAAATCCCGCGACCGCTGTCGTCGGTCACGGCTTCGAGGGGAGGTCTGAGGGTCATTTTTTAGTCGCTTCGTAGCCCTCTACGCTGGTTCCAGGTCGAATCTGAAACATAAGAAGATCTTACTCTCATCCTGGATCCAGCAGTTGGAGTTTTGGCCGCTTGTGTACAGCGGCCTCATCGGGCTCGTAGTGCACGGCTTCCCGGATTAGCGGGTTGCTGTGCGTCTCTGCACGCGCGAAGAACTTGACTCCGCGCCTCCTTATGACTTCTAGAATTGGGACGTAGTCGAGGTCCCGGTATATATCGGCTGTCGGTGCACGTATCGCGGTTCTTAGCGCGATATTTTCGACGGCCTGGATCTTCTTCATATACGTCTTTGCAGCAATCGCCCATGCTGCTGACGCATATGTCAACTGGGGTTGGATGATTATCTTGATCAGGATTCGCTTATTCCTTAGGCTGACCTCACTGGTACGGCACAACATCGGGCATAGCTTGGCCCTGACCAACTTCGCTTCGCTACGACTTTCTCGATGTGGTGTTTCCACCGCAGTCTCTTATCTAGATGTACCCCTAGAAAATATCTTAGTCAGATCATAAATAAATGGATGTCAACCTTTTATTCTAAAATAAATATCTTGTATGTGGTGTTCAAATATGAATGATAATTTCACTCAAGAGTAGGTACTTGTAGTGGGTGATGTAATAAGTTGATAGGCGTGTATCTCTACTAGTGGGGTGAGGGGAAATACGATATTTTTAACTAACGCTCATTTATACATATTTACACATTCACCAGTAGGTACTAAAGTTTCTAAAAGCTGCATACAGACATGCAACCGAACTTCGTATCGTAACACCGTCGCGCAAGAAGTTTGGACCGCACTGCATAACATGAAGGCGTCCCATCGGTTGTCGGTAATTCGTCGTCGCATCAACATTAATATCCCAAAAACTGTATATTTAAAACGTAGGAAGTTTTCTCAAAAACATCTCAACAGGTCGTTGTTGAAACACATCCAAAAATATATTTTTTTGAAACTGTTTCCAAAGCGAGTTTCGAGCTGTTTGTAAATTTGGGTTAACTGAAGAAAAAAGTTGTGGGGATATAATATCCTACCAAGTCTCCTACACTATGGATTTCCAATGTGTAGGAGACTCCCAAGGTGTATATACTTAGTTATAGTTAGTAGTTATTAGCACTTAGGGTTTATTCTATATAAATTTTTACGATCACCATACATATTTTTCCATTTTACCCAACTATAGAAATAGCCGGAAAATCCTCGGAAAAATCATAATTTGCAATATTAAAAAGCTTCAAATTAATTAAGTATGTACAACGATACGTAGGTCTAGATGTTTTCTATTAAATCTCTTTTGCTTGAACTTCCAGTTCCTATGGTATTAGTTTCCCGAATGAAATGTGTTTTGTACTCATAATTAACTCTGAATTAGCTTAAAATTTCAAAACAAAACATAATTTATTTTTATAGCAGGACTTGTTTGTTCTTGGCTGCTAAAATTTAAAAACAGTCTCAACCATTCTTTTTTATTTTTATTTTATCCCATTATAGAAACAGTTCGATGATAATAATTTACAGCATAGAAAAGCTTAAAATTGTTGACAGGTATTTAATTTTCACAAGTTTTCGCAACTCACTATAGCGGGACACCTTCAAGGTAAAATTTTTTAAGGTCAGCTTAAAATTTTCTCTTAGATGACACCCATTTTTTTTTATTTTCGGATGGAGGTTGCCGGGTTATTAAAAAAACAACAAAATTTTGTTGTTGAAACACAATAATGTAATTTAAGCGTGTGTTAAGAATAATTAAGAAACATTACAATCGACAAACATTACAAAGACGACATTACAATCAAATACAGATTATTTTATACAAGATGTTTGTCAGATAACCTCTAATATCCTGCAATAGGGCCGATATTGGCACACTATTGGGACACCCCGAGGAAGCTTCCGTTTATTCTTCACCCGAATGGAAGTCTTCAAGGACGATTCTAGTGTATCCTTTTTTGTCCTATTTTTCTCAGTGGTGTCACAAACAATAATTGTCAAGGTTCACTGCAACAAAAAAAAAATTATTTGTACGTTAGCAGACAGGAGATGGTTTCGTGCTCTGGTAACGTCACGAAAACAATTTGTCTAGAGATCCCGCTCGGCGGCGACTGGCATTACTGGGAATCGAGAGGATACGGCGAATAATCCGCGTGCGGGGCAGCAGTGGCGGCGCAGCAATAGTACAGAAATCAGTATCAAAAACACCGAATGTCTTCAAAACGGTAGACAAGCCAGTTTTTTGAGGTTTAGTAGGGGGTCACAGGAGTGCTTTGAAGCTACACCAGCCATTTCGGCCCACCACCAAAATTTCTATACCATAATTTATTACACTTTTATTACAAATTTATTCCACCAAAATTAATTTTATTACCCTTGCCGTAAGTTAGTTATAAGCGAACAACCTAGGTTTAATTTAAACCTACACCAGCCACTGGTAACTTTTGAACTAAATAAGATATGGAGATGGTTCTTTCGCTAGAATTTATTACAAATTTATTACATTCGACCCCGCCTAGTTTAAACTCCCTACAGTGAAATCCAAGGGGTGAAAACAACCCCAAAGAGGTATTTTCAATTTTAATGAACCTGAAACGTGCAAATTCATCCGAGATATATTTGAATTTATCTCTTAGAAATATTAAATAAACATTTCATACCCGGGGATGAAAACCACCCCATCTACCCCTAGTACGTCCAAACACCGATAATCGAAATTTAAATTAAATTAAATTTTAAAATAATGCAAATACAAGAAGAATGAAACCTGCTTCGTATTTTCTTCCATTTAAATTATAATCGATTAAAGTAAACCGCGATTTTATTACACTTGCCATTTTCGAGAAATCGGGAGTGGTCGGCGTGAATCTTAAGCTAGCTCGCCCACTCGTATCTCCGAAACTACATAACGTATTGCAATGAAAGTTGCATCATATTTTATTACATTTTAATCCTAACTGAATAGAGCAAACCGCGATTTTATTACACTTGCTATTTTCGAGAAATCGGGAGTCGTCAAAATTGAATGGTAAGCTAGCCCGCCCTCTCGTATCTCCGAAACTAAAAAACCCACTGCAATGAAACCTACATCATATTTTATTACATTTTAATTATAATTGAATAGAGCAAACCGCGATTTTATTACACCTGCCATTTTAGAGAAATCGGGAGTAGTCCGCCGTGGTTTGAAGCTAGCCCGCCCTCTCGTATCTCCGAAACTAAAAAACATACTGCAATGAAACCTACATCATATTTTATTACATTTTAATTATAATTGAATAGAGCAAACCGCGATTTTATTACACCTGCCATTTTCGAGAAATCGGGAGTTGTCGGCGTGAATCATAAGCTAGCCCGCCCACTCGTATCTCCGAAACTACATACCGGATTGCAATGAAACTTGCATCATATTTTATTACATTTTAATCATAATTGAATAGAGCAAACCGCGATTTTATTACACTTGCCATTTTCGAGAAATCGGGAGTGGTCGACGTGAATCTTAACCTAGCCCGCCCACTCGCATCTCCGAAACTACATAACGTATTGCAATGAAACTTGCATCATATTTTATTACATTTTAATTATAATTGAATAGAGCAAACCGCGATTTTATTACACCTGCCATTTTCGAGAAATCGGGAGTAGTCCGGCGTGGTTTGAAGCTAGCCCGCCCTCTCGTCTCTCCGAAACTAGAAGACGTACTGCAATGAAACCTACATCATATTTTATTACATTTTAATTATAATTGAATAGAGCAAACCGCGATTTTATTACACCTGCCATTTTCGAGAAATCGAGAGTTGTCGGCGTGAATCATAAGCTAGCCCGCCCACTCGTATCTCCGAAACTACATACCGGATTGCAATGAAAACTTGCATCATATTTTATTACATTTTAATCATAATTGAATAGAGCAAACCGCGATTTTATTACACTTGGTATTTTCGAGAAATCGGGAGTGGTCGGGCGTCACTCAAAGCTAGCCCGCCACTCTCGTTTCTCCGAAACTAAAAAACGTACTACAATGAAACTTACATCATATTTTATTAAATTTTAATTATAATTGAATAGAGCAAACCGCGATTTTATTACACCTGCCATTTTCGAGAAATCGAGAGTTGTCGGCGTGAATCATAAGCTAGCCCGCCCACTCGTATCTCCGAAACTACATAACGTATTGCAATTAAACTTGCATCATATTTTATTACATTTTAATCATAACTCAATAGAGCAAACCGCGATTTTATTACACTTGCTAATTTCGAGAAATCGGGAGTGGTCAAAATTGAATGGTAAGCTAGCCCGCCCTCTTGTATCTCCGAAACTAAAAAGCCCACTGTATTGAAACCTACATCATATTTTATTACATTTTAATTATAATTGAATAGAGTAAACCGCGATTTTATTACACCTGCCATTTTCGAGAAATCGAGAGTAGTCCGGCGTGGTTTGAAGCTAGCCCGCCCTCTCGTATCTCCGAAACTAAAAAACCCACTGTAATGAAACCTACATTATATTTTATTACATTTTAATTATAATTGAATAGAGCAAACCGCGATTTTATTACACCTGCCATTTTAGAGAAATCGGGAGTAGTCAGACGTGGTTTGACGCTAGCCCGCCCTCTCGTATCTCCGAAACTAAAAAACGTACTGCAATGAAACCTACATCATATTTTATTACATTTGAATTATAATTAAATAGAGCAAACCGCGATGTTATTACGCCTGCCATTTTCGAGAAATCGGGAGTGATTGGCGTGAATCATAAGCTAGCCCGCCCTCTCGTATCTCCGAAACTAAAAAACTTATTGCAATGAAACCTACATCATATTTTATTACATTTTAATTACAATTGAATAGAGCAAACCGCGATTTTATTACACCTGCCATTTTCGAGAAATCGGGAGTGATCGGCGTGGTTTGAAGCTAGCCCGCCCTCTCGTATCTCCGAAACTGAAAAACCCACTGTAATGAAACCTACATCATATTTTAATACATTTTAATTATAATTGAATAGAGCAAACCGCGATTTTATTACGCCTGCCATTTTCGAGAAATCGGGAGTGATCGGCGTGAATCATAAGCTAGCCTGCCCTCTCGTATCTCCGAAACTAAACAACTTATTGCAATAAAACCTACATCATGTTTTATTACATTATAATTATAATTGAATAGAGCAAACCGCGATTTTATTACACTTGCCATTTTCGAGAAATCTGATGTGGTCTAAATTGAATGGTAAGCTAGCCCGCCCTCTCGTGTATCCGAAACTAAAAAACGTACTGCAATGAAACCTACATCATATTTTATTACATTTGAATTATAATTGAATAGAGCAAACCGCGATTTTATTACACTTGCCATTTTCGAGAAATCACAAGTGGTCATTGACCATGATGTGGTCCAAATGTAATAAAATATAATGCAAGTTTCATTGCTATACTTATGATTCACGCCGACAACTCCCGATTTCTCGAAAATGGCAGGTGTAATAAAATCGCGGTTTGCTCTATACAATCATAATTCAAATGTAATAAAATATGATGTAAGTTTCATTGCAATTCGTTTTTTAGTTTCGGAGATACGAGAGGGCGGGCTAGCTTCAAACCACGCCGGACTACTCTCGATTTCTCGAAAATGGCAGGTGTAATAAAATCGCGGTTTGCTCTATTCAATTATAATTAAAATGTAATAAAATATGATGTAGGTTTCAATACAGTGGGCTTTTTAGTTTCGGAGATACAAGAGGGCGGGCTAGCTTACCATTCAATTTTGACCACTCCCGATTTCTCGAAATTAGCAAGTGTAATAAAATCGCGGTTTGCTCTATTCAATTATAATTAAAATGTAATAAAACATGATGTAGGTTTCATTACAATAAGTTTTTTAGTTTCGGAGATATGAGAGGGCAGGCTAGCTTATGATTCACGCCGATCACTCCCGATTTCTCGAAAATGGCAGGCGTAATAAAATCGCGGTTTGCTCTATTTAATTATAATTCAAATGTAATAAAATATGATGTAGGTTTCATTGCAGTACGTTTTTTAGTTTCGGAGATACGAGAGGACGGGCTAGCGTCAAACCACGTCTGACTACTCCAGATTTCTCTAAAATGGCAGGTGTAATAAAATCGCACTTTGCTCTATTCAATTATAATTAAAATGTAATAAAATATGATGTAAGTTTCATTGTAGTACGTTTGTTAGTTTCGGAGATACGAGAGAGCGGGCTAGCTTTGATTGACGCCCGACCACTCCCTATTTCTCTAAAATGGCAGGTGTAATCAAATCGCGGTTTGCTATATTCAATTATAATTAAAATGTAATAAAATATGATGTAGGTTTCATTGCAGTATGTTTTTTAGTTTCGGAGATACGAGAGGGCGGGCTAGCTTCAAACCACGCCGGACTACTCCCGGTTTCTCGAAAATGGCAGGTGTAATAAAATCGCGGTTTGCTCTATTCAATTATAATTAAAATGTAATAAAATATGATGCAGGTTTCATTGCAATACGTTTTATAGTTTTGGAGATACGAGAGGGCGGGCTAGCTTTGATTGACGCCCGACCACTCCCGATTTCTCGAAAATTGCAAGTGTAATAAAATCGCGGTTTGCTCTATTCAATTATGATTAAAATGTAATAAAATATGATGCAAGTTTCATTGCAATCCGGTATGTAGTTTCGGAGATACGAGTGGGCGGGCTAGCTTATGATTCACGCCGACAACTCCCGATTTCTCGAAAATGGCTGGTGTAATAAAATCGCGGTTTGCTCTATTCAACTATAATTAAAATGTAATAAAATATGATGTAGGTTTCATTGCAGTACGTCTTCTAGTTTCGGAGAGACGAGAGGGCGGGCTTGCTTCAAACCACGCCGGACTACTCCCGATTTCTCGAAAATGGCAGGTGTAATAAAATCGCGGTTTGCTCTATTCAATTATAATTAAAATGTAATAAAATATGATGCAGGTTTCATTGCAATACGTTTTATAGTTTTGGAGATACGAGAGGGCGGGCTAGCTTTGATTGACGCCCGACCACTCCCGATTTCTCGAAAATTGCAAGTGTAATAAAATCGCGGTTTGCTCTATTCAATTATGATTAAAATGTAATAAAATATGATGCAAGTTTCATTGCAATCCGGTATGTAGTTTCGGAGATACGAGTGGGCGGGCTAGCTTATGATTCACGCCGACAACTCCCGATTTCTCGAAAATGGCTGGTGTAATAAAATCGCGGTTTGCTCTATTCAACTATAATTAAAATGTAATAAAATATGATGTAGGTTTCATTGCAGTATGTTTTTTAGTTTCGGAGATACGAGAGGGCGGGCTAGCTTCAAACCACGGCGGACTACTCCCGATTTCTCGAAAATGGCAGGTGTAATAAAATCGCGGTTTGCTCTATTCAATTATAATTAAAATGTAATAAAATATGATGTAGGTTTCATTGCAGTGGGTTTTTTAGTTTCGGAGATACGAGAGGGCGGGCTAGCGTACCATTCAATTTTGACCACTCCCGATTTCTCGAAAATAGCAAGTGTAATAAAATCGCCGTTTGCTCTATTCAGTTAGGATTAAAATGTAATAAAATATGATGCAAGTTTCATTGCAATACGTTATGTAGTTTCGGAGATACGAGTGGGCGAGCTAGCTTAAGATTCATGCCGACCACTCCCGATTTCTCGAAAATGGCAAGTGTAATAAAATCGCGGTTTACTTTAATCGATTATAATTTAAATGGAAGAAAATACGAAGCAGGTTTCATTTTTCTTGTATTTGCAATATTTTAAAATTTAATTTAATTTAAATTTCGATTATCGGTGTTTGGACGTACTTGGGGTAGATGTGGTGGTTTTCACCCCCGGGTATGAAATGTTTATTTAATATTTCTAAGAGATAAATTAAAATATATCTCGGATGAATTTGCACGTTTCACGTTCATTAAAATTGAAAATACCTCTTTGGGGTTGTTTTCACCCCTTGGATTTCACTGTAGGGAGTTTAAACTAGGCGGGGTCGAATGTAATAAATTTGTAATAAATTCTAGCGAAAGAACCATCTCCATATCTTATTTAGTACAAAAGTTACCAGTGGCTGGTGTAGGTTTAAATTAAACCTAGGTTGTTCGCTTATAACTAACTTACGGCAAGGGTAATAAAATTAATTTTGGTGGAATAAATTTGTAATAAAAGTGTAATAAATTATGGTATAGAAATTTTGGTGGTGGGCCGAAATGGCTGGTGTAGCTTCAAAGCACTGGTCACAGGAGATGCTCAAATTTACAAAGTTTCTACAAATTTTCCCTGCGTCCTGAATCTTGCAAAATACCGGAGATTTAGAGGGTGCCATAGTTGACAGTGTTTTTCGTGGCGAAAGTTGGCGGTTTTTTTTGTGTATCGTCATACATTATAAAATTCTTTTCCGCACCACTATTGAAGTAATTTCAGGCGCATTTTTTTACGTGGTCTCCTGAGTAGATGTAATCCACGGGTCAGAGACAATCCGACGATGAGGATGGGTAGCCGGCGTTGATTTGTCTGGTCCGGGAGGCTCTCCATTTAAGTGCTTGCCTCGGGTTGTAGTGAGAAAAGTAGTTGGGCATCTGACGGTTTTGTAGTAATAGTGCGGGTTAGGTGGGTTTTTGGGGTGAAGATTTCTGTTTTTTTATTGTTTAGGTGGGATGTTGCGAGGTTTTATTGGATTTTTGTTTAAGGGAGGGTTGGGGGTGGTTTTGGATTTTTTATTATTTAGGTCTGGGATTGATTTTGGGGTGTTTTTGTGATAGGGGTGGTTTTTTGATTTGTTTATTTACGGTCGGGGGTTGATATGGAAGGTTTTTGGTTTAGGGGTGGTTTTTGTTTTAGGGGTGGTTTTTCTTTTAGGGGTGGTTTTTCAATTTTTTATTTTTGTGGGTAGGAAAGCTTTTGGGTTGTATTGAGTTTTTATTCTTGTGGAGTGGGATGTATTGGGGTTAAGGTTTGTAGATGTAGTTAAGGGAGGGATGCGTTGGGTGAACTGCAAATTTTGGTGTAAGTGGATCTATGAGGGTGGAATTTGTGTGTTCGATGAGTGTTTCAGCGAATTTTAGTATTAGTCTGCATAAAATGAATTCTGATAATGTTGATGTGTCTGCTGTAATGTTACGTAGGGTTTTTATTGGGGTTGCAATGGGTAAATTGTCGGCGAGGCGAGGTAGATTTTTGTTTTTGACCCGAATGGTATTCTGATTTGTTTTGCACGTGATGGGGTACCAGGCGTGTCCGGCGTACGTGAGTATTGGGCATATATGTGCCTTGTATATTAGTGTGGCAGTTTTAGGGGGCCTATTTTTGATAATTGCCATTAGCCGGCAGAACCTCCGGTGTGCTTTGCTTTGGGTCCAGGACACGTGCTTTGTGAATGTCAGACCTTTGTCGAGGTAGAGATCTAGGTATTTTAGGTGGTCGCCCCTTGCTACCGGCATGTTGCTGATTCTTAATGTTTTGCGCGGTGTATTTTTTTTCTTATGGATTTGGTGGGGTTGACTAGGAGTCCCCAGTCGTTCTAATAGTCTATAATGTCGTCTATCTGGACCTGGAATAGTCTGTGTAACAGGTTATGGTCGTCGGCGTATAGCTCTAGTGTGGTCCTGTGTTCGTCTGGGTCTGGAATGTCGAAGGTGTAGAGGGAGAATAGCACAGGTCCCAGGGATGACCCCTGGGGGATGCCGGATAGGATGGGGATAAGGATGGAGCTTGGAGAAAGTCCTTTTCTGTTGTCCTATGTTCTATATATAGTGATAACAATGTATGCAAGTTAGTAGTGGTGAGAAACACACCACTACTGGTGCGGGGCAATGTGCCCCAACTAGCGTTACATAAGAACCACCGCCCACGGTGCGACTGTTTTGAAACAAAGGTTGCAAATCAGTTGAGCTAGCAACTGTTTTCTAACCGCGGCAATGTATAGTAGTGTTGAGCCGCACACGAGTCGATTCGAATGAAACTAGTTTGCAATCAGTCTCAAATCCGTTGTACGCGACCATTTTCCGCGGTCGCAGTCGCGTTGCAGTTTAAAGTTGCCCGGTGCTTACCACGTGTTATTTGTTTATTTCAGAATGAGTGATCAAGAACTGAACTGAAAATTTGTCGGAGAGGTGGAGAAACACCTCTATAAACTTTCTATCTGTCTGAGACAGTTCTTTTGCTGCTACGAAGAGCCTAGAATTTAAATTTTCGCTTATGTCTGGATGGACCCAGTACTCCCTCTGTGTCCTGTTTAGTCTGCGGTATTGGTAATAATCAATGATGTCTTCCTCATCTGTTTCTGAATATTCAGAATTTGACATGGTAAAAATTTTCTGTACTGCTAACACCAACTGATTCACAATGAGTCGCATCCGTGTGCGTGCCAGAGTTTCATTTTGGTTGTAAACTGGTTCTAGAGTAAACTAGTTTGCAACCTTTGTCTCAAAACAGTCGCACCGTGGGCGGTCGGCCTTACTCTCAAGTAATGCAACGGCAATTGGGGCCCATTGCCCGTGGAGTAGTTGTTTTCGGCATCTCCTTCAAATAAATAAGTAGGATTGTCTTCCTCAAAGACAATAGAGGTCACTGCTGTAATGGCACCTACAGATTGCTCCCTGTCTGTCAATTTGACAATAATTGTCAGGCAGACAGTAGTAAAGATCCAAAGAAGGCGGCACTACGGTGTGTTTCTCTCCCGCTTGCACTTGGGAGTCTTTGTTAAACACCATTCCCAACCATTTTGGAGATACTGATTTCCAACAAAATAACGAAGATATAGAAAATTTTGTTTATAACTTATTTCTGACCCCTCCAGAACTAGCGTGCAAGCCACTGGCGCGTCGCTCTCTGGCCCGATCGATGCGACGCTTTAATTTCCGAAAGAAGAAGCCGGCGAGAGAGCCTTCCATCGTCGACGTCCTTTGGTGCGTTTCCCTTTAAGGCCAACCCACGTCGTGCTGTCGGTCGGGGCGCACCACCGCACCGTCGGCATCGAGCCCGCAACTCTTTTTTTCGGGAACGCGAGGCGTGATCGATACGAGTGTCCTCTCCGTAGGGTTTTCGGTCCGGCCAGCGCGCCAAGGATCTAATTGCCGGGTTTTTTTCGCTCGGATGGAATTATTAATTGCGTCCTCAGTAAATAGTGGGGGGAGGTTTGGAGGGTATTGCAACATTATCGACGTTTTGATTGTTAGTATTCTTGCGGCAATCAGCTACACGCATGTTTTTTTAATTAAATGTAATTTTCTACATTTGCATACTAAATTACTACCGCAATAACAAAAAATAGCAATCCTGCCTGCAGATTGTCTATGGTGCAGATCTAGTTGTTTGGATAATATAAGAAGAAGTATTTTTGTATTGGTGTTTAGAAAAAGCATATTTCTGCTTTGACGCCTCTTATTTTAGTCAAAGCATTAATTTGGCCTCCATAAGCATAAATGCACCATCATTTGGCAATTTATCAAACTGGTCTGTAACAAAATCTTCATACATTGGTGCTTGGGGAAGGGGCACCAAAAACATTACGATCAAAAATTTATATTCATAATATGAGAACAAAATGGCAACAATCATGAATTAAGATAAATATCAATTAAGTGACGTAACGAAGAAATTCGTCGCTTGTCGCTCTCGGCGACTGGTGGTCGGAAATCCGGAAATTATTTAAATTTTGAAATTGTGAATGCCTTTTAGCGTTACTTGATTTTCATGCCCCAAGCTATAGTGTCTGAAAAGGCAGTTTATTTTGTATCAGAAGCCATATTTATTTATAAGAACAAATATTTATAAGAGCTCTCCTGTTTATGAAATTATAGGTGCAGCATTATTTCAAAGTTGAACCTGAGTTCGATATCCTGTGTTGTTGAATTACTGATGTTAAAACCATATTTTTGTATTTTTGTATGTATTTTTCATGGTATAATTTTTACTTTTTTTAATATTACCTATATAGGGTTATTCACGCAAACCGGGTATTAGACGTTCTTGGGGTTCGGTAGACGGTCTTGGGGATCTGATTTTTTTTATGGGGGAGGTTTTCGATTATTTCCGATTCAATGAAAATATTTTCAGGTTTGCATCACTTCCGGTTATACCGGAAGTAGACCACAACTTCGTTATTGCAAAGGGAACACCCTGTATATTATTGCAATTTTGAACTCTACGTGATATTCTAAACACATATCCAGAAATAAAAAATTTTCGATTAAATTTAATCTCTTGGTTAAATCTGAAATTAGTATCAAATGATAGCTTTTGAAAAGTTAAGATAGGAATGTGCAAACCGTTTTGCTTGATCTCTAACCGTTTAGATTTTACAGGGTGTCAAAGTTGCAAAATGTCAATATACCTGTCAATATTTCAAAAACAGTTGAAAATAGGTATAGGACATCCTACATGAAATGTGTTTAGAATATCACGTAGAGTTCAAAATTGCATTAATATACAGGGTGTTCCATTTGAAATAACGAAGTTGTGGTCTACTTCCGGTATAACCGGAAGTGATGCAAACCTGAAAATATTTTCATTGAATCGAAAATAATGGAAAAATCTCCCCCATAAAAAAATCAGATTTTTATCGTTAACAGAACCCTAAAAACGTCTAATACCCGCTTTGCGTGAATAACCCTGTATACAGGGTGGGAAAAATTTTAATGTGCAGCATTGGTATCTCGGAAATGGTAAAAGTTAAAACGTGGCTCAAATTAGGAAAAAGTTGCTCAATTTTATGCTGATTCAAAATATGTGAACAAGTTTAATATATTCAGGGCCGTTCGGGAGTTATGCCGGAAAAATCAAAATTTGCCAATTTCTTTTAAGTCAAATAACTTCTTTTGAAATAAATGTATACTTTTGAAATTTGGTACGTTTACATAGTTTGATGAGAGCTTTAGATTGCCATACTAAAACATGTTATAGGCCTACTAGTTTTTCCGCAACAATATTCAACTTTTGAATTTCTTATGGGCGCCATATCGGATTTTTACTTCACTAAATACAGAAAGAAATTACAAGTACGGTGATATATCACTCTTGATACTTTCTTCAATAAATATGGATAATATACGCGAATAACGATAAATATTATTTATTTACAAATAATAGACAATCATTCATTTATAGTTAATTGTTACAAAGTGTGTTTTTAGCTTTTTAGAGGAACTAATTATTATAATAAGAAAAACAACTTATTTATACTGCTCGAATTGGCTGCCGTTACTCTGAATACAAAGTTGTGTCCTTACAGACATGTCATCCACTGCACGTCTTACTGTTCTACCATCTATTGAATTTATGTATTCATTAATTCTTTCCAACATTTCATCCTCTGTCGATGGCATTGGATTATTGTAGATATAATTTTTAACAGCTCCCCAGAAATAATAATCTAAGGGGTTTAGACACGGTGATCGCGGTGGCCATAGAATGGGACCATTTGTACGCACCCACAAATTCGGAAAACGTTGATCTAGGTACTGGGTTACAATCCTAGCATTGTGTGAAGGGCATCCATTTTGTTAAAACAATTGTAAATTTTGTATATTTTGCAAAGGAAGGTCATCCAGCATGTCCTCCAAATCATTTTGTAAGAAGTGTAAATAATTTCGAGAAGTTAATTTATCAATAATACGATAAGGCCCTAATACCTTGTTATATAAAATTCCACACCCAATATTTACTACATCCTGGAGACAATGAGCGGAGGTTGCAATTTTGTCACTGGATGCAAAGGTTAATGAATAATGACAATGGTTTTTGTAGAAAGATATTATGGAGTGATGAGTCAACGTTTAGTAATTAATTGTGGGATATTCAATAGAAAAAATGAGCACCATTACGCACAACGAAATCCTCACCTGATTAGAGAAACGAGACCTCAAATTAGATTTTCAGTAAATATTTGGTGTGGAATTTTAGATAACAAGGTATTAGGGCCTTATCGTATTATTGATAAATTAACTTCTCGAAATTATTTACACTTCTTACAAAATGATTTGGAGGAAATCCTGGATGACCTTCCTTTGCAAAATATACAAAATTTACAGTTGTTTCAACAAAATGGATGCCCTTCACACAATGCTAGGATTGTAACCCAGTACCTAGATCAACATTTTCCGAATTTGTGGGTGGGTACAAAAATGGTCCCATTCTATGGCCACCGCGATCACCGTGTCTAAACCCCTTAGATTATTATTTCTGGGGAGCTGTTAAAAATTATATCTACAATAATCCAATGATTATGAGTTGAGTCCTTACAGACATGTCATCCACTGCACGTCTTACTGTCCTACCATCTATTGAATTTATATATTCATTAATTCTTTCCAACATTTCATCCTCTGTCGATGGCATTGGATTATTGTAGATATAATTTTTAACAGCTCCCCAGAAATAATAATCTAAGGGGTTTAGACACGGTGATCGCGGTGGCCATAGAATGGGACCATTTTTGTACCCACCCACAAATTCGGAAAATGTTGATCTAGGTACTGGGTTACAATCCTAGCATTGTGTGAAGGGCATCCATTTTGTTGAAACAACTGTAAATTTTGTATATTTTGCAAAGGAAGGTCATCCAGGATTTCCTCCAAATCATTTTGTAAGAAGTGTAAATAATTTGGAGAAGTTAATTTATCAATAATACGATAAGGCCCTAATACCTTGTTATCTAAAATTCCACACCAAATATTTACTGAAAATCTAATTTGAGGTCTCGTTTCTCTAATCAGGTGAGGATTTCGTTGTGCGTAATGGTGCTCATTTTTTCTATTGAATATGCCACAATTAATTACTAAACGTTGACTCATCACTCCATAATATCTTTCTACAAAAACCATTGTCATTATTCATTAACCTTTGCATCCAGTGACAAAATTGCAACCTCCGCTCATTGTCTCCAGGATGTAGTAAATATTGGGTGTGGAATTTTATATAACAAGGTATTAGGGCCTTATCGTATTATTGATAAATTAACTTCTCCAAATTATTTACACTTCTTACAAAATGATTTGGAGGAAATGCTGTATGACCTTCTTTTGCAAAATATACAAAATTTACAATTGTTTTAACCAAATGGATGCCCTTCACACAATGCTAGGATTGTAACCCAGTACCTAGATCAACGTTTTCCGAATTTGTGGGTGGGTAGAAATGGTCCCATTCTATGGCCACCGCGATCACCGTGTCTAAACCCCTTAGATTATTATTTCTGGGGAGCTGTTAAAAATTATATCTACAATAATCCAATGCCATCGACAGAGGATGAAATGTTGGAAAGAATTAATGAATACATAAATTCAATAGATGGTAGAACAGTAAGACGTGCAGTGGATGACATGTCTGTAAGGACTCAACTTTGTATTCAGAGTACCGGCAGCCAATTCGAGCAGTATAAATAAGTTGTTTTTCTTATTATAATAATTAGTTCCTCTAAAAAGCTAAAAACACACTTTGTAACAATTAACTATAAATGAATGATTGTCTATTATTTGTAAATAAATAATATTTATCGTTATTCGCGTATATTATCCATATTTATTGAAGAAAGTATCAAGAGTGATATATCACCGTACTTGTAATTTCTTTCTGTATTTAGTGAAGTAAAAATCCAATATGGCGCCCATAAGAAATTCAAAAGTTGAATATTGTTGCGGAAAAACTAGTAGGCCTATAACATGTTTTAGTATGGCAATCGAAAGCTCTCATCAAACTATGTAAACGTACCAAATTTCAAAAGTCTACATTTATTTCAAGAGAAGTTATTTGACTTAAAAGAAATTGGCAAATTTTGATTTTTCCGGCATAACTCCCGAACGGCCCTGAATATATTAAACTTGTTCACATATTTTGAATCAGCATAAAATTGAGCAACTTTTTCCTAATTTGAGCCACGTTTTAACTTTTACCATTTCCGAGATACCAATGCTGCACATTAAAATTTTTCCCACCCTGTACAAATGTTTCCTTCAAGCGTATAATAATACTTACATTACATGTATGTAGGATGTATTATAGAAAAGGCTGATTGTTTTACTAGTAAAGAAATACTCTTATTTTTTTACTAGTACAAAAAAGTAAAATTGTAACCGTAGCAATGGATTAAAAAAAGGGAGTCATGGTGATAACTGTATTTCGTCAGAAACAATATTCTTGGATCAAACGTGGCTTCCTCTACTCCAGAAGGATATTACCAGTGGAAAATTAATAATAACATAGTGATCAGTGCATGTGATGACATTTTGAACTAAAAATGTCAACATGACAATTTCTTATCATACAAAATTTCTACTGACGATGAGTTGAGGATCGACTTGAAACGTTTAGAAAAAAGCTAGTTAAGGTGTTTAATTTCTTTTACCTAAATTTTATTATAATTATTTTATTTAGACATACCTAGTTCAAAATACGATTTGTAATATATTACACAATTTTGTATAAAACTGAAAAACCACTGATGAAATTTACTTAATTTATCAAATATTTATTTTAGGTACTGCATATTATACAGTGTTTTTGGGGCAAACTTTAGAAGTTTGATACTACGCTTTGAATATTTAATTTCAGTACTTCTGGTTTTCTGTTTTTTATTATTTTTCAGGTGGTGTAATCCAAAAAAATGCCACAATGATGAAAATCCACCACAAATAAGTTACAGACATGATGTAATATATCCTAGATTTTTACGAAACGTAATTTCCTTCTTATAATTAAAATTCTGCTGTCTCACTCACACTCATTTACTAATCTAATTAAGAAATTAAGATAGGATCTTTAATTCTGAAAATGACGCCATACGCATGAGACCGGCGGTATTCGATATTTCTGAATCTTGTTCGAGGTAGATTACTAAAAAGAATGGTTAATGGTTAGTTGTTTTTTATTTCATATATTGTTTACACTGGATATTAGAATAATATACAAGGCGTGTAACGACAAGTTAACAGTAGGCGTAACTCTGAAACTAATTCAGATATATAATTAAATTTGTCTATTGAAAACAATGACCATATTTTACTAATTTTGTTTCTACTGGAAATGGATATCGACTTTCTTACTTTAAATGGAGCATCGTGTATAATTTCACATATTTATATAGAATTTCTACATCATACATAATATAGGGGTTGATGGGTATATCTCTAATAATAAACGAGATAGGTGAGATAGGTACGTCGAAAAGAGTGTGCCATGAAAGTAATGTTGGACAAAAAGTTCGTAGCGCGTGTATGTTAGCAAAGAACTAATTTTCATTAATACTTACGGTAAGCTCGTTCGCTTTTGTTTATTTATCGTAAATAATATTGAAACCTCAAAAATATTATTCAATATCTAGAATTAACAAAAGTCGAAACAGAAATACCTACTAATGATGGATTTTTCTTAGACAAAACGTTTAAATTTGGTTCCTTTTATGGTGGCATTCTATCAAGTTACAAAAATGCTTCCAAAAAATTGGAAAAAAATTCCAGGTCCGTATTTAAAAAAAATTAAGTTGATGTTGGTTCCCGGGAAACAAAACGTCTTGCGGAAAATTCGCTAACACCATTCGATAAAGGGCAAAAAGTTGCTATAGAAAAGTGCTCTTTATTTTTGAATACCTCGTCAAATATACCCGCAAAAAAATAAAAACGAAAATCGAAATTTTTCGGTTTTTTCAAAATATTTCGAAAACTAATCAAGTTAACCTTGATTTCTTTTCACCATTATGTTGCCCCCCTGAATACGCAATTGTGCCTCCATTTAACCGACTTCGCATCTCTTACTGTTTCCGACATCCCCATGTATTGCATCGAATTTGAAGCACCCTGTATATATTAATTATCCTTATTATTGGAGATGCCATGAGCCTCGTTTATTCTTTTATGATCCTTGTCCATTTTCTTAACTCAGATAATAAATATAATAATACCTAATAGATGTAGTATTAAAGAAATATTGGAAGTATTATTGTTTTAACGAATACACATTTTCTGGCAAACATAATGATGATAGGTTCTAAATAGAACAAACACGCCATTAACTCATTACATTTTTTGAAATAAACTATGTAGGTACCTATCCCATATCACATTAGAATATGCTCTAGATACTAAAAATCTCGTTAAAATCTTTGATTGTTATTTTTTAGAATTTAAAGGAAATCAGTATGCATTAGTTTATTATAATTGGTGCAGAAATATAGGGAAATTGTTTTTTTTTATTATTATATTTAATATAGTCAAGGTTTAATTGAAGGTGTCGTAAGTTATGTCCGTAAAAATAACTTTTGAGTGGTTTTCAATGGGAGGAAAATGGAACTTCCATGTAATTGTTACAAGACGACAATGACAGGAATTGCAAATATTTAACCTTTAAGTTATATTTATTACAAAGTACTTAATGAATGGCAGAACTTTGACATGGAAACTGCAACATCCATTTCGGTCCACCAGCAAAACTGATAGACCATAATTTATTACACTAAAATTTAGGGCCGGCTCCACGCATGGAAGCCAAAGTTGGCGTCAATATTGGCGGCGACGTTGGGTTTAATATTCCTTGTGGCTTCCACATTGCCTGCCATAGAAATTGCTGTGGGTTCGACTGCTGTAATGATATATGCGTATAATTAAATTTTGCTACAAAAAAGACCCATACCGTAGATGACATTTTGTTAAAAACCAATTATTGTTTTCACCCACACACCTTGCAAACACACTGAAGAAGCCAACAAGTGCGCCATTGTGTGGTCGGCAACACAAATATTGGCGCCAATCCCTTTAATATGTGTTGCAAAAACCGACAGTCGACGGAAAAACTCCAACATTATCCCAACATCGGTGCCAACCATAGACGACATTTTGGTTAAAAACCAATTGTTTTCACCCACACACCTTGCAAACACACTGAAGAAAACTGAACAAGCGCGCGATTGTGTGGTCGGCAACACAAATATTGGTGCCAATCCTTTGATGTGTGTTGCAAAAACCGACAGTCGACGGAAAAACTCCAACATTATCCCAACATCGGTGCCAACATTGGCTCCAACGCTATTTTGTCGATACACACATTGCTCGAACGTTGTTGGCGCCAATGTTGGCTCCCATGTGTGGAGCCCGTGTGGCTGTCTATGAAATAAAACCCATTTACATATTTTTGATTGTCTTATTTCTTTTACCGAGATTTTTTGAACGAGTGCTTATTGATTTTTTTTTAAATGCTAACATCTTCAACAATGTCGACCTATAATTTTAAAGGGAGTACCAAAAATGTAATTAGCTATAGTGTGATCTATTTAAAATAAGAAAGAGCATTGGAATACAATAACTTAACAACCAGCCTGTATATAAGAACACTGACGTAGTTTTCCACATAACACCAAAACACTATACTGCACTCTGCACTGCACTTGAGTGCAGTATAGTGTTGCGCTGTTATGTGGAAAACTACGTCAGTATTTAGCTTCACACCAAAGGTTCCAACCCCTTGAAGACTGTATACAAGAAAGTAATACAAATAAAAACTTTAGGTAATAACTTTATATTTAATTTTTTGTCTACCTCTTATACTTCCTGAGATAAGGACATAGTAGATCTTATTCTGGACACCCTGTACATACATATTATATTCAAGCATGCATCCAATATTCGTTATAACTTATTTGGTTTTCTTTGTACCTACACTAATGTTAAATATTCAAAGCAGTAAATTTTCAGACATATTTTATATCTGAAATCTGTTCAAAATTTGGCAGCAGTAAAGAAAAATTCACAGATTTCGCAATTCTTGCAACCATCGGAGTGCATTGAAAATGAATTAAGGAAATTTGGAACTATAGAAAGCTTGCAAAAGTTACCTTCTAATTTGAGAACTTTGCGACTTACAGACTTTGCCACCTTGTATATCACATTCACATGAAACCTCAGATTCTCAGACTTGCAATTTGCAATATACGAATACGAATGCCAAACTATGCGCCCACGCCGCCCGCTCTACTCGGTCCCCCACTATACCTAACCATGTCGGTGTGACATGCTCATCGCGTTACACTTTTCATCGAAACATATCCATATACGAGAATCTTCGCGATCCTATAAGCATTTTCAATGCTAAAAAATATAAATGGATGAAAATTAACCCCAAAATGTTTTTGACTAATGGAAGAATAATTCATCGTATCGCTCAAAACTGAACGCATGAAATTGTAGATGTGTGTGTGTCTTTATTTCCAATATTTTGGTTGTGCTGGATCTCAGCAAAATAGGTATTGCCATTGATCTGCTTAGAAAGTTAGTATTTTGATTAGTTCTACACAAGTCACCACAACTACAGCACAGAAAATTAAAATATACGGCATAACTACTAATCTGGGTACCGTTTAATTGTCTCCTAATTTTTAACTACCGTAAGTTCTCTCGATTTTTCGCCGCCTAATGAGGTAGGCTCCAATTTAATCCTGAATTCCAACGTGGCCACTGCTCATCGACGGAATAAAATTAATTCCAGTTTCCGAATTATTCGGAATCCGGGATTTGGTCGCGCCGCTTTCGGAACGATTTCCCGCTGACTCCCTAATTAATTCCGGATGAAATTACCCGAAATTAACGCGATTATTACTCCTCGTTCCCGTCGTTATTTCAAGCGAATAGCCTCGATTTTGAAGTGATTATGCCGCGGAAGGAACGTGATGTACAGCAGTCACTGTTGACTTCGGTTTTCCTGGTGAGGGCAGATTTGCATTTTACACGGCGATGGTAATACTTTGTCAGTACGTTGCAGGTGCAGTGGATACCATTCGTTTTCTATTATCCTCCTTTTGAATTTAATTATCGATTTACTGACATTTCGTTGCTGATATAACGTTCTAATGTACTAAACTCTTGAAGTCATAATAATTGATATTTATAATCGTTAGTGAATAAAATAATACATGCGTCTTTTAACCAAAATATTTGACTCCATTTTTGTTATAATTTCAGTTTGGTTATTATTTCTATTATTTCCTTTTAAAAAAAAGTCAAAAAGTCCTGCGTTTGGAATTAATTCCGACGTTTATTGAACTAATTCAACTTGAAACTAAAGTTAAATCTCAAGTCTAGATAAATCTACTATGGTAAGTGATGGGTATTTTTGCGTTTTATCCTATCCATCCCTCACACAGAGTTGATTGCCAATCCATCTCTCTGTACAAACATAAATAAATAAATTAGTTAAATTCGTTGTTTCATAAATACCCCCTTTTTTCCCTTGATTTTCTTTTATTTCTACCCTTATCTTGCATATATTAAATTTTTTACCGTGTGACTCAATGAAGCTACTTCGATATAAACTTTAATATTTTAAATGAGACATCCTGTATTTTTTTAACTCTTACGAATACGGTTTTATAAATCTGTCTCTATTAATAGGGCAGATATGCCCTAAAAAGTGGGCCAGAAATGGGATGTATTGGAGAAAGACTGCCTAGCAACAAATCGATGTTCTCTTTCTAGCACATTGCTCTTATGCCACACTTTTTCGGGCATATCTCCCTTATTATTAGAGATAGACTCATAAAATCTCCTATGACCGAATATCCCGTAAAGAGTTCTTTCCAAATACGTATGGGAAAAAATACGGGGTGTTTCATTTAAAATATTAAAGTTTATATCGACTTAGCTTTATAGTCACCATGTAAAAAATTAAATATAGGTAAGATAAGAGCAACAATAAAAGAAAATCGAAGGGTTCGAGCGATTTTTTAAAAAATTGGGTATTTATAACGAATTTATCCACTACTTTACGAAATCACTGTATATACGTGTCCAACTCTATTCATGCCTACATCTGGATTTAAAGACTAAATAATGTATAAATAATTTATTAGTAATAATAACCATGATATTTTATCTTGTGGATTTATGCAAGAAAGATAGTAATTGGAATTTTTGTCTTTAGGTTATGACCTTTAAGTAATGTTAATTTGGCTATGCGTTAATTTTCAAAAATAATTCATATTACAAATTACTTTTAAAGTTTTTGTACAAATGTATATACTGTGCGTTTCACGAAGTTGTATCCCGGATTGGAATGTTAGTATATATCTCCAACGTATGGAGCGTCGTCATGTTATTAGTTAAATTCAATGCATTGGCACATCTCGGTTACGGACCGCTACAAATTGAGGTGGTGTGATTTAAGCGCACCTGCCAGTGTCGCACAGGATTTGCCAACGAATCCTGACAATCCGAACATTCCAATCCGGGATACAACTTCATGAAACGCACAGTACAAACTAGGTACTTATTACTTACATTTTTTTTCTCAAATCTAATCTACCACAATTTGGAATAACTAATTCGAAACAAATTTATATGAATTCATTTACGTTTTTATACTTAGGTACATGTTGCGTCAAATTGACCTCAAGCTTGCCCACAGGATAAAAATTGAGTTATTAGTTTCTTTATTTTCTTTCATGTAAATTGGATTCATAATTATTTTTGCTTTTTATACAAACGTTTATATAACTCTTTCTCCAACATCATTTATATATAAACAGTAAAGATAATCTTCTTTACTAGAGTAGCAGAGAAACTAATATAATGTAATAAAAAAATTCACAAATTTAACACTAAGTATATTTCCAACTTGATTAATACAACACATATCTAGTGTGGACTAGAATCCAGTAGAAACATTAATTGAAATAAATTTCCTTTCTTTGTTTTTCTAGTTTCCCACTAGAGGATACTGAACTATCGATTCATAGAATCAATAATAATAATAATAATAATAATAATAATATCTCTACCCCTCATTCTAATCATAATGATTAGCCCGAAAATCTGGGACTTGTGTGGGAGAGGGGGTGGCATATTATTATTTCGCGGACCGCATTTGCGCCTCAGGAACGACTTACGTTGGTAGGCCCTAACCACCATTCAGTGCTGGAATGAGAGAAACCTGGAAAACCTCAGTAGTTAGGGGACAAGTCAAACATCAATTGATTTTAATCTCTCACATTAACACCAAGTTGACATTATTCCCATCCTAGGCCATCGCCAGGATGGTTGCCTAGTCATCCCTGCGAATAAGCCTTGATCTACGAGCAAACAATTTAATGAAAAATTGTTTGGTGGAATGGGAATTAGAACACACGACCTCTGGGTTGAGCGATCGAGACGCTAAGCCCTGAGCCACCGGCTCACCATACAATTGATTCATACAATCAATGGTTAACAAATATTAATTTTTTTATTACAGCTGAATCATCTATGAATTCATTAATGGATTATTATTTAAATAATAATAAAAATACAATTTATTGCAACAATTTTGCCAAAGCATTCGACCGAGTTCAGAAAAATCGTCTGTTGTTAAAACTACATCATTTTGGTATCCGTGGCCTCTTATTGATTTGAATTTCAGAGTATCTCTCTAACAGATCATTCAGAGTAAATATCGGCGGCGAATATTCTCCTTATCCAGTAGCGGAGTTCCTCAGGGTTCTGTATTAGGACCCATACTGTTCTTGATTTATACCTCGGATATTCCAAGATTACTGTACTGTAAATCATCATTATATTCTGATGACACAAAAGTCTACTGCAACCCTCTTACTGAACATGACAGTCTCCAATCAGATCTGGATACAATTGGCGCGTGGTGCGAAAATTGGCTTATCCCATTAAACCCAAACAAGGGCGTAGTGCTCTATATTGGAAAAACCAATCCGAGGTTCCCTTACACTATCAACTATCAACTTACTGCCATCCAAATTGTGCGTTCTCAACGTGATTTGGGTATTTTGATTACTGAAAACCTCACCTGGTCGGATCATATAGTTAATTCCTGCAAAAAAGCTAACAATTTATTGCATACGTTTCGTAGAGTTTTTAATAATCCGAATCCTAAAACTGCTTGCGCTTTGTATAAAACATATGTGCGTCCCATCGTCGAGTTTGGTTCAGCAATATGGTCACCATGGTTAGTGCGCGATAAAACAGCCATTGAAAATGTCCAACATAAGACGACACGGCTGCCCTATGGTTTCCATAGACCTTCCTACGAAGACAGGCTACGCCTATTTGGCTTAACTTCTGCAATAGACCGATTGACTCGTGGTGATCTTATTACTACCTACCGAGTGTGTAATAATACCTTCTCGTTGGATCTGTCTGACATGTGTCCATTAAATAATGATAGTCGTCCGAGAGGTCATAACTACAAGTTACTTCATGAATCATACAACACGAGATCTCGAGAATTTTTCTTAAGCAATCGTGTATTTGATATTTGGAATTCTCTTCCTAATGAAGTTGTTAACGCACTCTCAATGAATAGTTTTAAGAATAGACTGGACACATTTTTACGAAGGCGTAGAAGGGCCGCGTCGAAAATTTTTCATCGCTTTCGTAGATTTGAGACTTTAAACTCATACTCTGAATTCAGACCTTAAACTCTGAATTCAGACTTTAAACTTTGAATTCAGACTTTAAACTCTGAATTCAGACTTTAAACCCTGAATTCAGACTTTAATATTAACATCTAGATTAATTTTCTGAAAGTATAATACAGGATGCCCAAATTTTTAGGTTAAAATCGAAAAAATCACCAAAACTCAAATTGTATATGTATATGTATATTGTAAATGTATATATTTTTGAATTTAGGGAGCAAATTGAGGCCTAGGTTATGTAGAATGTTATATACCTAAAATTGAATGATTTGTTATTGAAATAACCATTTTAATAACAAATCATTTAAATTATCTAACTAAATGTTAAGTTAACAAATTTACATCTCCCAAAAGGTGGTTTTTCCACTAAGTTACCGCTATACACTCATAGACGATATGATTTACTTGTTCAGAGTCTTCATTACAGAGTCTCCGGATTAATTTCTCGTTATATACACCCATATTTTGTAGATACTTTCTTAAGGCACAATGCCCAGTTACCTAACCTAATTGCAGTCGTATGTTCAGTCATAACAGTTGATAGTTCAGAGTTCAAAGTCTGAATTCAGAGTTTAAAGTCTGAATTCAGAGTTTAATGTCTGAATTCATAGTTCAAAGACTGAATTCAGAGTTTATAGTCTGAATTGTACGAAATCGAAGAAAAATTTTTGACGTGGCCCTTCTACGCCTTCGTATACACGGTGTCCCATCGGGAACGGCCTCGATCTATATATAACAAACTATAATTAGGAAAAAATTGAAAATTGGGCAGTGTACCAAAGTCACTGGGGCAAGCGATCTAAAATATTTTCAAGATAGCCGCACTTCGGTTATACCGGAAGTAGGTGTCAACTCCCTTATTTCAAATGGAACACCCTGTATATTATTAGATTTTTTAATTCTACTCAAAATTTTAAATATATTTCATGTAGGATGTCCTATACCTATCTTCAACCGTTTTTGAAATATTGACAGGTGAATATTGACATTTTTCAACTTTGACACCATGTAAAATCTAAACGGTTTGAGATCGAACAAAACGGTTTGAGATCGAACAAAACGGTTTGCACATTCCTATCTTAACTTTTCATAAGCTATCGTTCGATAATAATGATTTAACCAAGAGATTAAATTTAATCGAAAATTTTTAATTTCTAGAAAATCTGAAATTAGTATCAAACGATAGCTTATGAAAAGTTAAGATAGGAATATGCAAACCGTTTTGTTCGATCTCAAACCGTTTAGATTTTACAGGGTGTCAAAGTTGAAAAATGTCAATATTCACCTGTCAATATTTCAAAAACGGTGGAAGATAGGTATAGGACATCTTACATGAAATATATTTAAAATTTTCAGTAGAATTCAAAAATCTAATAATATACAGGGTGTTCCATTTGAAATAAGCAAGTTCATACCTACTTCCGGTATAATCGGAAGTGCGGCCATCTTGAAAATATTTTAGATCGCTTGCCCCCAGTGACTTTGGTACACTGCCCAATTTTCAAATTTTTCCTAATTATAGTTTGCCATATATAGATCGAGGCGGTTCCCGGTGGGACACCGTGTATATGGATTACTTACATAAATATATGTAGAACAGAACACATACACCGTGAGTCAGTTAAATATAAAATAATCATACATAACCTTGTTTAGGTATAAAATCAACAGTTCAGAGTTGAAACTCTAAATTCAGACTTTCATCTCTGAATTCATACTTTAAACTATGAATTCAGACTTTAATCTTTGAATTCAGAGATTAAAGTCTGAATTCAGAGTTTAAAGTCTGAATTCAGAGTTTAAAGTCTGAATTCAGAGATTAAAGTCTAAATTCAGAGATTAAAGTCTGAATTCAGAGTTTAAAGTTGAATTTATGAAAAAATTCTTACATGGCCCTTCTACGGCTTCGTACATTTTTGTATAACGCGTAATTGAATGTTAAGTCTTTATTACTGAGTAATACCTATTTGTTATTTCATTGATTTTGATTTACATTTTTATTTGTATTTAATGTTATATGTGTGTACCTACATTAAGTTTAATTTCTTTGATCTTAAAAGGGTTTTACCCTCTGCTCTTATCCATTGTAATAATAATAATAAAAAAAATAATAATAATAATAATTAAAATAGTTTTTACTTTCTTCTCCGACGCTTATGTATTTGAACAAATTGCTGTGCGTTTACTATTAACCCGTTAACTATTTCAACTGAGATTTGAAATACTCAACAGAGTTAAGCGTTTCCGTTTATAAATCTATTTTCAGTTAAGCCAGAAGTAAGTCAAGGATACTCACAAGGATATGAACAAATGCCATGCAGATAATAGCAAATCGCAACAACATCTCTTTTTGGTGTGAAGTCCCATAAAAAAATAAATGGGGATGAACTAGTTATGCTCTTATGAAATACTTAAAAGATGTTATTTGCCGTCAATCCAATTAAAGCCAGGGAGCCAACGCGATTCACCTGGTGCGGCGGCTTAATGAGCCGAGGCGACGATTTAACACCTGCCACCGCGGCGAAATTCGGGGAAGCCGCGTGGCGTGCCGCCCTCGTTAAAGGAGAACCGCCCGTCGCCAGCACATCCCCTTGAAAATATGGATTGCTCCAAATAGGAAGAGCGATGTTTATGGAAAAACGGGCACAATAACCCTCTTGTTCGAGCAGGGGCAGCGCGCGCTTTGGCTAATTTAAGGGTAAGGCCGCGAGGAAAATGACGGGCCGTAATGTGCGGGGCGTGTCACCAGGATAATTTGTCAAACGCAACGAAAATAGAAAAGATTGATAAATCAATAATTGGATATCAAGCAAGTTTGCTACTCTTAAAGGTGTGATCTGCGGTCTCTGAAGTTAAGAAAGTTTTAAAAGGAACTGATAAAAAAACTGATTCTCTTTATCCATTAATATATAGGGTGTCCCAAAATTAGCCCGCCAAATCTCACTATCGGATTCTACCTTGAAAATGAAGGAAAAATGTTTTAATAAACATTGGTCGAAAAATTCTTCCTAAGGGAGCGGCAGCCCCTTAAATATGCACCCCTGAAGAGGGTTTTTATCGAATAGCTCCAAAACTTATGAAGATAAATCATTGACATTTTGAGTGTTTACTAACCTTTGTATTTTCAACAAGGTGGCGTCATTACCATTCCATAAATGTATTCAGGAGTTGGTCAAAATTTGAGGAGTTGCCCCCCAAAATCTACCCCAACTCTTTTCTGTGTCAATTGTTTGAAGTTTCTGTGAAGATTTGATGTTAAATTCTAAAATTCTAGCGTTTTCTACAAAAAAAAAGCTAGGTACTCTTATTAAACTTCGATAGGATGCTAATTTTTGAACACCCTGTATATCTTCTACATTATTAGAGATAACTTAACAAAACTGGGCACTTTTATATTTTGAGAAGCGATTGTCAACTTTTTTTTCTTACCCAAGTAGCAATATCAGATAGAATTTCGAAACTATACACTCAGAAAACTGGATGTACTGGATATTAAATTTTTTTTTAATACGGACCTGGAATTTTTGTAACTTGATAGAATGACATCATAAAATGAACCAGATTCAAACGTTTATGTCTAAGAAAAATCCATCATTTTTTTTTGTTTCGACTTTTGTTAATTCTAGATATTGAATAATATTTTCGAAGTTTCATTTTTATTTATGATGAATTAACAAAAGCTAATAATAAAACAACGAATTAACAACTATAAACTTTGATGTAATTGAATAAACAATGAAGAAAACAACAAAATATGTTAAAACTATAAAAACCCTAAAGCAGATGTTCAAATAATCCTCCGTCATTATTCATGCAGAAGCGTATTCGTCTTTTTCAGTTTTGAATAGATCTTTCGATTTCCCTTGCAGGTATTGCATTCAGAACACGAATAGTGGCATTTCTCAAACCCTCAATGTTTTTATATCGATTCTTATATAAAACATTTTTAGTTCTTCCCCATGAGAAATAATCTAATGGGGATAAATCAGGAGCTCTTGCTGGCCATTCTATAGCACCATGATTTCCAATCCATCTGTTTGGAAATGTTTCATTTAAGTAGTTGCGCACAATTCCTGAATCCCCCTGAATGGGCTGGATGGGCTGATGGAGCTCCCATAGAGGGGCTCCATCTTGTTGAAACCAAATCAGTCGTAACTCTTCGAGCGGCAAGTCGTCTAAATAATCTAATAACTGATTTCTTAAAAAAATGAGGTATAATGGATCATTTAAAGTTCCTTCATAAATAAATGGTCTCAGTAAACGATTTTTATACATCCCCACCCAGGTATTAAATCCAAAACGATTTTGATTTCGCATTTGTCTAACCTCGTTAGGATTATTAATTGACCAATAGTGTTCATTGTTTCTATTGAACATTCCACAATTGGTAATTCTAGTCTCGTCAGACCAGATAATTTTCGATAGGAAGTCATTATCTTCAAGCAATTTTTCATTGAGCCAGTTGTACCATACTAATCATCTACCTGTATCACCACCACCTTGCAAAGACTGACTTAGGTACATGTAGTTTATAAGCCTTGTATCTGTTTGATTTTAATAATCTCCATACTCGTGTTCGAGATAAATTTAATTCATTAGCAATTTCTCTTGTGCACTTTCTTCCAATGTGCATTTTCTTGAATCTAAAAAAAAAATATATATAAGCAGGTAGGTACTTTTTTATTTTAATTTAAAAATTCAAAATTCGCTGCAATACCTGATTAAGAATGTCTTGTTGCCTTTCTGGACTTATTCTGTTTCCATATTTTTCTATGGATTTTGTAAATGAACCTTCCTATTTAATCTTGAAAATATAAATATGCAAGGATTGGGTTGCGGGCGTTCCAGATATAATTAGAATTAGATTCTAATTAGGATTAGAATTACAGTGCGACTGGTAAAACACTCACTAAATTGCGTTTTTCTAGATTGCTGAAAGCGATTTTTAAGTACCGATAGTGCTTGACACAACATTGAAATGTGTTTGTCATAGAAACGTCAAAATGACAACGAATTCAAAGCACACAGTTGCCTAGATAAAATTAAATCTAAGAGGACCACGGGAAATTATTAATGATGGATTTTTCTTAGACAAAACTTTTAAATCTGGTTCCTTTTATGGTGGCATTTTATCAAGTTACAAAAATGTTTAAAAAAAATTGAAAAAAATTCCAGGTCCGTATTTAAAAAAATTAAGTTGATGTTGGTTTCCGGGAAACGAAACGTTTTGCGGAAAATTCGCTAACACCATTCGATAAAGGGCAAAAAGTTGCTATAGAAAAGTGCTCTTTATTTTAGAATACCTCATCAAATAGGCCCGAAAAAAAATAAAATCGAAATTTTCGGTGTTTTCAAAATATTTCGAAAACTAATCAAGTTAGCCTTGATTTCTTTTCGCCATTATGTTGCCCCCCTGAATACGCAACTTTGCCTCCATTTAACCGACTTCGCATCTCTTACCGTTTCCGAGATCTCCATGTATTGCATCGAATTTGAAGCACCCTGTATATATATATACACACTCCGTAAGACTACCAAATATATCTATCTACTATAACCGTATATAAATATATTTGGAGACTCGTTGCTCCTTGAGGAAACATTTCCAGATATTCTCCCAAATAAACTTTTTCCTTGTTTTGGGGTTTTCTTTTTGACTATACCTCATAGACACATCCTGTGTAGGAGCCTTCTTTAGTCTTAAGAATTAAAGCGCCATATTATATTTTACTGACGATTAAATAACCGGTAAATTACATAATATCGAAACCCAATAAGGCAAGTATTACGAAACTGGAAATGCTACTTAAAAATCCAAAGAACAAAAATTCGAATCTGTTAATAAATCCGCGCCTCGATCCGCGCATACTTCTCTGTCTGGTAAATTAACTCAGGCGCCACATATTCCAGCTATAAATTAATATGCTCTCGTACCGCTTCGAAGTAACTGTTGTTTTTCTTCGAACCGGCCAAGTAACAACAACCTGGCCCCCCTTTAGGCGAAAATGGCTATTAAAAGGCTATTAAGGACCGTTCGGTTCGGATTTATATCGAACGCCGCTGCCGGAGGGGTAAAGGAGTAGTTTAGAAACTCGATAGGAAAAAATTAGAACCGTGTAATTAACAGTTCCTAATTAGTATTCAAATTGTTTTGCATTTTTGGGTTGGGCAATCGGACAGATCAGTGTCTGCTGCGTAAAAGAATTCTGTACTATATTATTGGTCTATAGAATTCGACAGGTTATCACTTCTTGCAGAGTTAGCCATGCATGAAGTACGAACGGTTTTCAGTAGGCGGAGGCGGAGACAAAAAATCGATGGTAAATAATAAATTGCTTTTCCATGACACATATGATTGTAATATGCAGTTTTAGGTATTCTTTGTAACTATTAAAAAATATCCAACTGATTTTAACCGTAATATAAACTTCTTAAACAAATATAACATCTTATCACAAAGGCAATATGGCTTTAAAGAAGGGAGATCTACTGAGGATGCAATGGCGGATGTCATAACTTACAAATGCGTCTTCGTAGATCTAGCAAAAGCATTTGACACGGTGCCACATAAAGAACTATTGAATACTTTAAACACTATTGGTTTTAGAGGAACTGCATTGGATCCTATATGAGCTACCTAAGTAATAGACAACAGTTTCAAAGTCTACATATTCTAATATGTAGACTTTGGCAGTGTGTTAGGTTTTATTTGTCAGCCCGTCTGTGGGAATGCAAGGAGCTAATTTTCATAAAAAACTAGCAACTTCAAATAGCTTTGTCAAGTTTTAAAATGAACGTAAATGGAAGGAGACAAACATATACCTAGATCAGAAAATAGTATTGCTTTTATTTGTAAAACACCGTCTGAGGGCATGGAAAGGGTTGAAGATTATTTTAAAAAATCATAGCAAGTTCAAACTGTGTTGTCCAGTTTTAAAATGAATGTAAATTGATAAAGAATAAAAATATACATGAGAAAGTAGTATTATAGTAGTAGTTTTATTTATTCTAAGGGAATGAAAAGGGTTGAAGGTTTTTTAAATAATCGTAACAAGCTCAAATTGATCCTGTAGATATTGAGGTTAACACAAGGGTATTAGTAAAATGTTAGTCGTACGACAATGTCACCGATACATGCCTGGTATGTGGCAATACAAGCGACTGTCCTTGTCCTCAAACTTTCCCTTAAATTCCCCGCAAGTTCTCTAAGTTCCTCTGAGTTCCCGCATGACTTTTTTCTGAATTGTGTTTTATTTTATGGTTCTATGTTCTATAGATCTGTTCACTCTACGAAATTTTGTAAATAATTTTTAAATTACTTAGTGAATTTAATGAGACCACGACTTTATCAATCATATTTAAGAGATAACGCATACAGAATGTTCAAATGGTGCTGAAACTTAGTGAACAGTTTTATATGCATTTTCTACAGTTATTATTCTGGTCATAATATGAATAATTATTATATTTAATTATAAGTAAATAATTTTTCCCATTTCCTGTGAAATGTAATAATCTTAATAATGATCTAAATAATAATCGATAATCAAGCCTTACATTTCAATATTAAATTTTAGTCTCATTTTAGAAAACTAAAGTTTATTTTTCAATAGTACACAAATAAATACGTTTGAATAAACTAAACATTTAATTCAGCAGATTAAATATTTTTCTTCTTAGCAATTAAATTTATTCGATAATATTACTTAAATATGTAATATTCCCATTGAAATAAATGCCATGTTAATACCAATTAAATATTTAATTCGCCAAATACAAATAAATAATTTAGTAATTTAATCGGTGAAATTTTATTTATATCAATCAAATTCTTTTGTTAGTGTACCGTAACCAATAATTTCACACCCGTCAAAAATATAACTTTATTTTCAAACAGTAAAAAAATGTAGGCTTTAGTTTATTTATTTTAAAATACATCCCTGTTTTAAACATAAAGTCAATTAGTCACTGTATATACAGAAACAATGCTGCCATCATAGAAATATCCACCAATGCCGCAACCTGATATACAGGGTGTTAGTAAAACATGCGGCAAAAATTCAAAAGGTTATTCCTTGAACTATTCTAAGGATATTTTATCCTTTGATGATTTTTGAAAAAGTGCTTTGTTGGGAAGATATAGGGCGAAAAAAATTTTCAACAAATAACAATTTATTACTAAAAATTACATGTAACATTTCTAAACCTACAAGAATTGTTCAAAATGGCTACCTCCAGCTCGGATGCAACCATCCAATCTTCTCCTCATAGACTCCCGAACTCTTTCAAAAACACCAGGGTACAACAAATTATCTCTCAGAATTTTCCAAACAGTCCAATTACTTACTTTCAAAGTATTTGCAATTCTTCGCGTAGAAGTACCTGAATCTTCTTCCATCATGTCCAGCACATGCTCTTCTACGTCTACCGTTCTTACAGTCCTTGGCCTTCCTGATCCTCCACTTCGCTTCAATGTTCCCGTTTCTCGAAGACGTTGATGAATAGTTTGAAAGATTTTTCTATCGGGAGCAATGTGGTTAGGAAATCGTTCAACGTACAGTCGCCTAGCTTCTAATGCATTACCATCAGCAAGTCCATAAATAAAATGCATGTCAGCCATCTCGGCATTTCACTAACAACCGTTTACACGTCAACTAGCCAAACGTCAATCAATCTTAACAAATGCGACACATACAAACTACAAAAACACAACATACAAAATAATCACTGCGAAGTATCACGGGATGTTGGTAAGAAAAAACAACTCCTTTTTCTTATATGTCTCTTACACAGTAAAAAAAGACAATTGGTAAAATTACTAAATGGTAATCGTAATTTGCTGCAGTGTTATTTTTAACACGAACTGGGTAGTATAATAACTAAACCTTTAGAACTCATATTACACGAACGATATACCCGCCAAGTTTGTAGAAGTACTCATAAATTGTAGTAAAATTTACAAAACCCTATGTTAAAAATGAATCAATATGCCATAAATACGGAATAATTACACGGTGAATAATTAACTATTACACATTATCTTGTAAAATTTACTGTGTTAAATTACTTTTATGTAATGTAATAATACACCGATATGTCTAACACTGCCAAGTGTGGACTATATACACACTGATGAATGTGGATTCAGTGTTAAAATCAGTCGGATTTTTTTACTGTGTACTTGATACGTCCAGTGTAGTACGCCATACTTTTATTTCACCTATACATTAATAATGTGAAAAATACCAAAATTGGATTTGTTGAACATTTTTTTCGCCTTATATCTTCGCAACAAAGCGCTTTTTAAAAAATCATCAAAGGATAAAATATCCTTAGAATAGTCTAAGGAATAACCTCTTGAATTTTTGCCGCATGTTTTACTAACACCATGTATACATAGAAGTACATTATCTTAAATGATGAAATCAGTAAATTATGAATAATTTGTTTCTGTATAATATAGCTGGACCGATGAGACACCTGTCACAATAAACTCAGCTAAGCTAGGGATGTGCAATTCCACTAGCTTAAGTTCATTGACATTAGCTCCGGTAGCTCAGGGAGATTTATGACACTAGGGCGTAGTATTCGTAGGGCTGCTTTGAATGTTGACAAGTTATATTTGGGCACCAGGATAATTTTTAGATATAAGATAAAAGAAAACTCTATAAAAGTTAGTTGAATACACTATAATCAAATAAGCAAATTGACTTGAAATTACAAGGGACTATTAAAGTTACTATTTAACAATAATTAAAAAAATGATGTAATATTGACTAAAAAATGAGAAAAAAAAAAAGGTAAAATGAAATTTTAAAATTGGCTAACTTTACATAAATTTTATGAGGTTCGGGGTCACTCTGACAATCTCGTTCCTTCTTTATGAGGTCAGTACTCTCACCCTTAACCTGTGCTGATGATTGGATCCAGGTGGACTTGCCGTGGCAAAGTGGGGAAGCTAGAGCTCTAGTCCAGATGACGATCACGTACTGGCTAAGTCCAATCCTCTTATCTATGGATTTGTAGATGATCAGCGTCCAGGGTTCTTTAGCAGGTTATGGATCTTGCAGTCAGGTTACCGCAGCCTCGTCTCAGAAGAGTACATACAAAGAATTGTTTGTGTTAAGAGTGCCCTAAAATTTACAAATATATAGATGAACGTTGACGGCTAGTGTAGCCAAGATTAAAAATTATAAATAAATTCCTGAAGGGAATGTACCATAAAATATGGTTGTTGTCAAATACTCTGTGAATTATCACAGGGAAAATTATAAACAAATGAAAACAAAATCTGGAAGGTGTCAACCTTTAGTGACCCGACTTTAGAATGAAGCAAATAAAATTACCCAAAAAATTGCATTCAAATGAATTGACTACAGTTCAGCCACTCGACAATTATTCTTAATAAAAAACTCTAATCGTTAATATTCAAACTTACTATAGTTCAGAAGGAACAAAAATAAATTCAATAAAAAAAACCTCTATTATCTGACCCAAAATTCCAAAAACAACGGTTTCATAACCGGTTAAACAAGGAAATATTACCACTCTAATTAGGTAAAAGAGAAAAATTATTTCATTAATATTTCAAATACTGAGTGACAAGTTGTAAAAATTCGTATTGATTGATTGTACAAATTTGTTACCAAAGAACAATAATCAATGAATTTACAAATATTAGGAACTGTTCCAGTCTTCTAATCGGCGTGCATGTGAGTTATTAAAATCAAATATCTACTCAGGTAGGCAAAGCAATACCACACTACCTCTAAACAAATGTAGATAATTACAAAGAAACAAAGTAATTAATGTAGTGCAGAAAGTACGATATTAGCAATTTTCTATAGCTTACATACAATATATGATAACGCTAAGATAAGAGAAGATAAGATAAAGATAAGATAAATGAACTTAATTCCCAAAGGGCACAACACGTGGTGGATAGTCGCAATCCGATTCAAACAAAATGGAGGCAAGAAAACTCAAATTTATTGGTTTTAAAAAAACAATGTTTTCTATAATCTCCCGACTAGAGCACAGCTTCACAAATTTATAATGTAATATTGAAACAGTATTCTAATGTTCTGAATCGTATTCCTGATCACCATATAGGGTGACAAAAAAATCTCACTGACCACGCCTAAATAATTTACCTAAAATCCAAGTAAATCCTGATTATATATGAAATATAATTACTTAATAATAACAACAAATCGCTATGATCGTATTTCTGTACTAATAATTATAATCGCAACCAATGATGAAAGTGAATAAATTATATATATCAAATAGATAAATAACTCACATGTGCCTATCAACGAAGACGGGGACTGTCTATTTCATTCCTAAATCACACCGGCGTTCTCGCTTGAGGCCACCGTTTTTCTAGCCAATGAGCGTTCTCCAACGCAGAATATTTGAAAATGGAAAACTTAAGCCACCAACATTAGGTTGGGTGTTTTACGGGGTGCATAATAATAGTGAACCTCATGGAACGACATTAAAATGTACGTTACACACCCTGAAAATATCTTGAAAAAACATTGAAAAAAATTGCATGCATTCAAACCATTGCATAAAATGTGCAAAATCGACACGATCGGTTGTGTTTTATCACCATCCAACAAAATTCTCCATTTCCACCCGACCGAGCCGGTTTTCCGAATTCGCATGCGGAATTCTCCGAGCGGCAACAAATAACCGAACGGCATGTAAGTGCCGACGCACACAATGTTATCAGTGTAAATATCACGAATTGCAAGATACACACCCGGGCACCGGGAAATAGGTTGTTTGCGTTCGGGTACGTCTGCCGAACCAACAAAAACTGTTTGCTCGGGGAATGTGAGAGTTTTCCGGGACCGATTCGATTAGGGAAATTTTCAAGCAGGGTTTTAGACCATTCTGAGAAATAAATATCGGGTAAAAATTACTTAATGGGGTATTTTCCTTCAGTCGAAATGAAAGTGGAAACCTGTATTTCTATAAAATATATATTTTAGTATTGAAAATACTTCTGTGATCGTATATATGGGAGCTGTCTCTTAAAATATTACCGCTAGCGGCATGCAAAAGCGAGGGACCTCGACATGGACACGTACTCATATGGAGACGACCTAGCCTAGCTGTGCTGTTATAATCAGCAGTCTATGTTTACTGTTTATGCTTGGGTTACATCATTCCTTGACCACAGTGATTTGTGAACTGATGTTGATAATGTTGAATGTAAAATAAACGTTTGTTTTTTACTGATCGTTGTAATAGGATGAACAGGTTTGTTATTTTATTAATTTAGACTAACATATATATATAGGGTGGGCTAATATACAGGGTGAACCAAATCTGACTGTGTGTACGTATAGGGATCTCGGAAACTAGAAGAGATACAGAAATGGTTAAATGGGCAAAGTAGTGCAGAATTTAATGCCCGTCAATAATCCGCTGAGAAAACAATTGAATTTCGCACCGTCTAGATTTTATTTAGACAAAAGTGAAAATCGACAATTTTCAAATTTGCTTCTAACTCTTTTGTTTGCATTCGGATAGAAAAAAAATCAAAGGTCATTTTGGGCAGTTTTTTTACGGGGATCCCAGTTTGCTATGATACATACTTTTCGAGAAAATGCTAGCAACTTTATTTTTTCTACTGGACGCCATATTGGATTTTTGCATTTTTGAATTTAGCGATTTTTTCTGATTACTTTGATATAGCACATGTCATATTTCTAGTCTACGATATAGTCTTAGTAGGTAACGCAAAATATTATTTTCAAGAACAAAATAGTAGGCCATGAAGATAAGTGTGACAGCAATAAAAAACACCATATTGCGAATAAATAATGCATATTATTATAATCTGAAAAAATATGAACATTGAAAAATAACTATAGGTAGGTATACTGAAATCTAATAACAAACTAAAATACCTAAACAAAACTAATACTATTATTAATATGTTAGTGTTCGAAATGTTCACCATTATTATTCCGGCATTTGACACATCGGGATCGAATAGAATTAACTGCTTTCCTTATGTGACGTCTATCTAGAGTACCAAAAGCATTCGTCACAGATTCTTGCAGCTCTTCAATGGTCTGATATTGATGGTTACTATAGACAATGACTTTAATGACTGCCCCATAGGAATAAATCCACTGGCGTCAAATCAGGACTCCTTGCAGGCCACTGAATAGGAGCGTTTGAATGTGGCGGTACTCCATCATGCGCGAACCAAATTAAATTTCTTAATATGTGTATCGGTAGATCATCAAGAATAATTTGCAAGAAACACAAATAACGATTTCCAGTCAGATTTTCATGGGATATGTACGATCCTATTAATGATGAACCTAAAATCCCACACCACACACTAAACCCAAATTTTATTTGAGGCCATAACTTGAACAACATGATGTGGATTTTGTTGTGCCCATACGTGTTCGTTATGACGGTTAAACATTCCACAATTTGTAAATCGGCTTTCATCAGTCCATAAAACTTGATATGGAAATTCAGAATTTTGACCGCACATATTCACCAACCAATTGCAAAAGATAGTCAATTCTTTCATAGTCTCCTGGATATAAATTGTGTTAGGGATGTTTTTTTGTATGGGTGGAATTTATGTTTTTTGAGAACTCTAACTACTGTTGTTTGTGAAGTACCAGCTTCTTGGGCAATTTGCCTTGATGATATTTCAGGATTATGGTGTACGCAAGCAAGAACATTGATTTCGGATACTTGGTCAATAGTACTGTCAATTCTATTCGACTTTTTGAACGCTCCAAAATCTCTTAAATTTAAACACAATTATTTGAAAGTACTTACTGATGGCTGCCGGCGATCAAAATATCGTTCAAAATAATGACACTAGTTAGGTATATTTTAGTTGTACTCGATGAAAACTACGGAATGTTGATAATTATTATGACAGCACAATAAAATATTGTTTTGTTTCTTGATAAATCATGGCCAACCCAAAAAAATTCTTTGAAATCTGCTTGGATATACATGCTGTAATTCATATTTCGGTTTTAGCTGCATTTTTATTTTTTTAATACATATTTGCATGTGTTCTTTTAGGATTAAAGATATAATATGCCTCATTTATATCCATTATGCCTTTTTTATTATTCTGATGCCTACTTTCATAGCCTATGGATGATTTTGTTGATAGCTGGGTTAATTTTTTTATTAATGAACTTTGGTCCGATTCGTTTTTGTTTAGAAGTTACAAGCATTTAAAGAATCATATTTTCATACTTCAGTCAAACCTAGGCTGATAAATAAAAGTGCCGGTTGATATGACAATAATTATTGTTTCTGTCATTATAATTATTTGTTTGACATTTCATGTAAATGTTAAAAATTAAAAATGCATTTATTCACAACTGAGGAATATAATGTTTGTATATGGGTATTCCAATGGGAACGCCAGACAAGCAGCTCGAGAATATCGACGCAGATATCCAAATAGACACCAACCTGCCCACACGTTTAGTCCATCATTTCGTAGACTTCGAGAAGCAAGTAACCCCGCTCCTAAAAAAAGTACATTCGTTTTATTGAAGTAAATGTACAATATAAAGAAAATGTAATAAATGCTGTCCTTAATAACCCTTCAATTAGTATTTTTTTTTCAATTTTTATTTATGGGGACACATGAAGTAGATGGTCTGCCGAGGGTGGACATTTCGAACAATTTTTATAGTCTTTTTTATGTTTATTGGTAATTGTTGGTTTTAGTTATAGGGGTAAGCGACATTTGAGAATCACCCGGTATGCTTGTAACTTCTAAACAAAAACGAATCGGACCCATGTTCACTAATAGAAAATGTTTCGAATTAATCCAGCTATCGTCTGTCAAAGTTTGTCATAGAGCTTGTAGAATACCCTAATATATACAGGGTGATTCATTAAGAATAAGTAATCTCTAAACTGGAAAATAGCTGTGTCTGGTATTTTCAAAACGCCTACGATATTTGCGTAAGATGCAAGATCTGTGAATTTTTTTATATTTATTAGGATAAAAATTATTAAGATTGAATCGGTAGAAAGTGTTTAATTCAATTTTGAAATTTTATTCTATATTCGTGACGTCACTAAGCGAAAACTAGAGAATATGTATCTATAAAGAGGCCACACTGATAATATGTGGCTAGTTTCAGTTTGTAACGACTAGAAACGACAGTCGACATTTCGATAATTGACATTTGAAATTTCCTGTTTGTGTGTGGCTTGACAACTTGACGTTGTTTTCTTGTGAAGTAAACTTTTATTAAACATGGAGCAAGGTTTTGTAGAGGCTAAGTCCCACAATTTACCGGTTATAGATCCTTTTATAATAAAGATCCTATAAATCCTTTCAGAAATAAAAGGGATGAAAAATGTAAGGTTAGTATTGTAACTTAACAGTATTACTGCAAAGTCGATTAAATATATTCAAAATTTACCTTTACAAATTACGATGTTTTTCTATTACTATAATAAATACACTTGTAATCAGTCACAGGCAGAGACAACAATTCACAGGTAAAAATATAAACTAAAAACAATGTCTCATGTTTACCATGATGTTTACCCTAACCAAACAATTCAAACATAAACAAAAGTAAAGTTGTCACGCAGTGACAGCAACCACACAAATGAAAATATCCCAGAAATCACTAAAAAATGGCGCAAATTTTGAATTTTCGCTTAGTGAGATCACATAGATATCGCGCACAATAAAAAAATAATTTATGGACTTAAATGAACCCAATATTAAAATTCCAGAAATACGTATCTCTTTTTTTTCCAACTACTTTCCATTGCCGATGTAAAAAAAAAAAATAGGAAAACACCCCATTGTAATGAAAGGTAAATTCGAGGAATAAATCGCAGATCTTATCTTAAAGATATTCAGTTTGAAAATGGTGGGTTACACGAAATTTTGTCAATCTTTAGAAATCGCATAAAAAATTTGCTAGCTGCAATATATACAGGGCGATGAAAAAAGTCATACTTTTTTCAAATAGGACACCCTATATATTTTACATAGATTTTGTAGTACCTACTTAGCGAGCTGATTTCAAAAATATATAATTCTTTTGGTTTCAATACAAATTGGCTGAAATAATCAAGGATGAACATGGAAAATATTTGATTTTATGGAGGATTTTATTTTTTCGAGACGGCTTTGTTTTGTGGCTTGTTCATTATTTTTACCTGTCAAAATTATATTCTTTGTCCGTAAATATGAAGTAATTATTAAGAGTTTTCTCAAAAACTATCAATTTTATTAACGCAATGTATAAAAGAAATACAAAAATAACTAATAATCAAAAATTAAACATGTAAACATCTTGAAACACCTATATCTTATTTAGAGCGAGGTTTAAAGTGAAATAAGAAATACACATTTACTATTACATATTATTACAAAAAATTTTCAATATGTGCTCCATTTTTTCGATATAAAGTCGACAACGCTTTAAAAAATTTGCCGCAGGCAAAAAGGAGTATTATTTAATGTTCCAACTACTTGAACTATTTTCACTCTCAATGGATTAACATCCTGAATTTCTTCTTTGTATATTGTTTTTTTTTATTGTACCCCACAAAAAATAATCAAGGGGAGTAAGGTCGGGAGTAAGGCCAACCACATAATTGGTCCACGATTACCGATCCACACTGCATAATGCTGATCTAAATATTGACCCACCAAATTGGTATTGTGTGGAGTGCACCGTCCTGTTGCCACGCACCACCTCAAATCTTCGTTCATCTAAAATGTCGTTGTCTAGTAGAACCTCTATTTCATTCCTTAAATAATTTAAATACCTCTCCCCATCCAACCTCCCCTCTATAAAGATAGGTCCTATTATTCTATTACTTAACATTCAACACCCAACGTTGATACTGTTCCATCCTTGTTGCTGTAGTGGGTGCACTACATGAGGATTTTCGATCGCCCAGAAATTTTCGTTTTAAATCGATGAATCGGTAAAAAAACAGATTCATCCGTAAACAGTATTTTATCACAAAAGATCACTCATGCGAAGAATTTATTGACAAAGATTCAGTCTTTACAGTTTTTAACATTGTAAAAATTTGAAGGGTTTATACTTGTATTTCTTTAAAATTTTGTGATCGTGAAGTGATTCTTATGAATCTTCTATTATTTTCTGTAAAATATAAGAGAACTGACATTTCCATGTATTACCCGTCCACTAAGTATCGTCCTTGCACTATTCCTCTTTTTATCCGGCAAGTTATGGTTTGCCATAAACTTATTATACAGGTTCTTAAACTGGTTTTTGTAGGTAGGTACCCGAACTCCGGGAAATCTCCTACAATTTCTCTATATGCCGCAGCTTTATTTTTGTTACATGCGATGAAAATCTCGACCATTGCCTCTTCAACAGAATAGGTATCCCATTTTCACAAAAATATAAATAAATAAAATTTACAGTACCTATACTTCACAAAATCAACTATTACTTATTCTCATTAAATTATGAAAATATATAAAGGAAAATATTTTGACAGGTAAAAATAATGCACAAGCCACAAAACAAAGTCGCCTCGAAAAAATTAAATCCTCTATAAAGTCAAATATTTTCCATGTTCATTACTGTTCATCCTTGATTATTTCAGCCAGTTTGTATTTAAAACCAAAAGAATTATATATTTTTGAAATCACCTCCCTAAGTACTACAGACCTATCTAATAATATACAGGGTGTCCCATTTGAAAAAGCTATGACTTTTTTCACCACCCTGTATACACCCTGACTTTTAAAAAATTCTGAAAATTTCGTGTAAGCCACCGTTTTTCAAAATCTGAATATCTACGAATAACGACATACGAAAGGCGGCAATTTTACAGTTTACATCCTGCACGTGCGTTTGTGCGTTTTATGAATTTCTAATTCTTCTTTGAAAGATCTAACTTCTTAGAAACATGTGTTAAAATTTTAACGGATTATGGAGTTTTAAGGAGTTTGGGAGGTTAAAAGAAAGATTTTATGTAAAAAACTTGGGCCCACGGTTTACAAGAATAGGACATATTTGGAGAATTGACCTCACATTTTATAAGCCTATATAAGAATGCTTCCATAGCCAATCATCTCCCGAAAATACTCTTGCAACTTTTAATTTTACAGTCTTTATTTAGAAGAATTGTATTTTAAAGACGATTTATTTCAAACTTTCTTCCTCTGCGACAAATATTTAATACTTAGCAGTTTTAAATTAAATTAATTTTTTATACTTTTTCAAAACTTTATTTCGTGAAATAACATTGTATGTATTACAACATAAAAGATAACTCCATTAGGGCTGCTCTATTGTGTAGTAATACAGAGTTAAAAGCCTTTTAAGCCTAATTAAAAAAAAATAAGGCCTAGTTTGCCCGAGAATACCAATTTCGAGTAACGTTCTTGGAAGAAATACTATTTTATAGACAATTTGATTTTGAATATGGGGGTTTCAGTTATTTTGAACCTGTTTATTTGCTTTATATATCTCGATATTGTTGTTTTCGTTTTTATTTTAATCGTATAATAATTTGAAAATATGGTGGATGCGCCAGTAATGTATATAAGAATACGCCACAAAATATATCCTAAATAAATTACTTAAAATACTGATATTTAATGTTAAAAATACTCTACTATGATGTACTTAAGTACCTACATTTCTATATGTAGATTTATTAATATTATAGAAATGTTATTACAAAGATCTTAAGTGTTCTAATAAATAACACAATAAAATTAGAAAAAAAAGCGTATCTACAGCACAGACTTAGCTGCAATCCTAAACGGGTTTGAAAATACTTGAAAGAACTTGACATATGTAATAAACAGTCAAATAGGTACCGGGATATCAAAAATTATCTTGGTCAAGGGAGGTTGTGGAATGTAAAACGTGTGTCTTACTTTAAATTTTTGAATATGTTTTGTAGTGTTAGAATCTGTCAAGTCATTGTGCTGAAATTTTCTAATCCAGTTTTTGAATCATGCCTCTTACCACACAGCACAAAATTTTCATGATTGAAGCCTATTTTCGAACGGGTGCGCTAGTTAATGGAAATTGGCAACGTTTATTGTGTTTGGACAATTTTCGAGAGCACTTCCCAAACGTGGCAATATTACCGGACAATTTTTATGCGTGCCTTACAAATTGTGTTGAAGTGTTTCGCGAAACTGGTTGTGTGACTCATAAAAAAGGTGCTGATAGACCAAGAGTTCGTACAGAAGAAGTTGTCAACGTATGGAAGAGGAGCCTGCAAAACCTTTGAAACGTCTTTTTCTTATGGAACATGTCATAAGATTTTAAAGAAAGACTTGAACATGCATCCATATAAGATGCAAGCACATCAAGCTCTTCTGCCCGCAGATCACCCCAGTCGCCTTGCTTACTGCCATTGGTTTGTCGATAATTTAATGAATGACGATCTTCTGGACTTAACTTTTTTTTCTGACGAAGCGTGGTTTCACCTTTCGGGATACATCAATTCTCAAAATATGCGAATGTGGAGCAATGATAACCCTCATGTTTTTAATGAATCGCCACTACATGCTCAAAAAATTGGTGTTTGGATGGCAGTTTCTCGCAGAAGAATAATTGGGCCAATTTTTTTCGATTTCACCGTCAACGCAGAAAGGTACAGACACAACTTGTTGGCTGAATTTGTGCAACAGTTAAACGATGATGAACTTCGGTACGGTTATTTCCAGCATGACGGTGCAACAGCACATACTACACGAGAAAACGAGAAAATATTACTTTCCTCCGCGAGTTTTTTGACGACCGGCTGATAAGTTTGACTATTTTATATTTCCTTACTTAAAAAACAATATCTTCGCAACTCCGGTAAATAATTTGCAAGAACTGCAACAAAAAATTGTTCAGCAATGTGCAACCATAACGCCAGAAATGCTGCAAAACGCTTTTCACAGCATGAGGAGGCGCGTCAACTTGTGCATCGAACAAAACGGGGGACATTTCCAACAATTACTGTAATTTAGTTTTTCTTGTTACTAAAACCGTTATTTCATAATTTGTAGTTCATTATTATTGTTTTACAACTGAAATAAATAGGTATGAAATATGTAGGTTATTGATGATGTCAGTGTGACAGTGCCATAATTATTTCAAATTTAAAGTAAGACACACGTTTTACATTCCACAACCACCCTTGACCAAGATAATTTTTGATATCCCGGTATATACCGGACCATCTTAAAAATGTGAAATTAACGATTTTTTTGCTCATACTGTACAAGGCAACATCAGTCCGGATGGTGACACTCTGCGCTATTATACACATAGGTAATGTTATAGGGGAGAGACCTAAATTTAATTTTCGAGTAATAAATGAAAATGAGGTTTATGAAGCCTTATTATCAATCAACTCCAAAGCAATTGGCGCCGATGGAATAGCGATAAATATGTGGCTTCATTGTTGTCCGTTTATATTGCCCTACCTGAAGCACATATTCAACTTCTGTCTTGAAGCAGAAGCCTTGTTATTCCTCTACCTAAAATTAATACACCAGTTGATTACAAAGATCTTCGATCCATAAGTATAGGTATACTGTGCTGTATCTCAAAAGTTTTGAAAAATTAATAAGCAGACGCGTACTTTTATTGATGATTTTGGTATTCTCCTAGCTCGTCAGTCGGGTTATAGAGCAGGTCATAGTTGCGTAACAGTCCTTTTGAAAGTGACTGATGACATCCATGAAACTGTTGATAAGAATATGCTTTCCATTCTTATTCTTATTGACTACAGTAAAGCCTTTGATACAATTAATCATCAGCTGCTACTTGCTTTACTGCATTATTTAGGGTTTTCGTCTAATTTCATTGAGTTATTGAAATCATCTCACAGTGATCGTTATCAGTGTGTGCAGATTAACGAAGCTAGATAACAGATCAGAGTTTATTATCGTTCAGAATGGGGTACCACAGGGTTTTATTCTAGGTCCACTGTTATTTCTTTTATACACTTGTGAATTTTATAAATGCGTAACGTTTTGCAATTATTATTACGCTGATGACACGTAGTTGTATTATAATTTTGAAGAAACAGATACTGCCCAAGCCTGTATGAATATTAATATAGACACTGAATCTCTCTTAACACTCTCTAAAAATTTTTTTCTCTCTATTAATGCATCCAAATCTACCGTCATGCATTGTCCAAATTATAATTGGTGGTGAAATATTGCAATTAACTTGATTGCTTTAAAAACTCGGGACTGCTACTTGATATCATCCTCAAGTTCTTTTCACACGTAACTTATGCAATGTCGATATAGTGTGTGACCCTAATTTGTTAAAAAAGGACTCTTTAAGACTGCAACGTATTCAGAATTATCGTATCCAGATGGTGGGTAGTAAATCGACGCGATCACATAAGTCCTAGTTTTAAGGAGGTTCACTGGTTAAATATGGAAGGGAGGCGCATTGTTCAGTATATCAAAATTATAACTACTCAAAAGCCAACCTATTTATATAACAAAATTAGATTTCGCACCGATGTGCACAATGTTTTAATATCCGATTCAAGTCTGATCTGACCGCTTCACAAAAGACTTCTGTATACAGTGTGGGTGAGTTTGCATCACACACTCAGTAACATCGTAAATGTGAAGATATAAACATTTTTCAAAAAGTATTTCCAAATGAATTTTTATGGTCTTTTCATCCCTCTGATTAAAAACGCTCTCATTAAAAAAAAACAAAAGAGCAGCGACATGAACAGTGATTTTTTAAAGGTAACACCCTGTATTTCCTTTCATAATTTGAAATCCTATCAAATTCTGAATATGACACCGTATTTATTTTCTTAAAAGTGATAGGTAATATGTAAGTTAGGAACAATACAAAAAATTATCGGTATTAGCAAAGTTTACAGAATATTTATTCTGTAAACTTTGGTACTAGGCCATGGATTGTACAATTGAAACAAAATATTTATTAAAATACATGAAAATAATATCATTAACAAAGTTATGAGTTATTTGCATAACTTTTGTCTTCACAAGCATGCTTTGTTTTCAATAATTATGCAATCCATGGCCTAGTACCTATCGCTACTAGGCCTTTGGCAATTTCTTGTATTGTTCCTAACTTACTTCCTTACACTTTTAAGAACAAATAAAAACGGTGTCATATTCAGAATTTGATAGGATTTCAAATTATGAAATAAAATGCAGGATGCTCCATTTAAAAAAATCACTGTACATGTCGCTGCTCTTTTGTTTTTTTAATAAGAGCGTTTTTAATCAGAGGGTTGAAAAGAGCACAAAGTATCACTTAGAAGTACTTTTTGAAATATTTTAATATCTTGATATTTACGAAGTTACTGAGTGTGTAATGCAAACTCACCCATACACTGTATAGGGGCTTCTTCCCTTATTACATTACCTGGTTGTACAATAGGCTACCTGAATTTTTTAAAAGTTTACCAATATCGTCTTTCAAATCTAAATTAAAAAAAACTTGGAAGGAACAATTACATTTATAAGTTTAGTTTTATAATATAGCAGATAATATACGTAATTACTGAGATTAGTGTGTAATTAATGTTGGTTAATTTTATAGTATTTAAAAAGTATCTGGTTGAGTGGAAAAGCAATGTTCTGTCTTTCGCAGAATAATTATTGAACTGTGCCTTTTGTCATCTTGCCACTACACTTACCTATGTTTTTTTTATTGTTAGCAGTATATGTATATTTATAATATGATGTGTATGCTTATATGTATGTATGTTACTTAAGTTGGCAATAAAAACATGTATTATTATTATTATTATTATTATTATTATTATTATTATTATTATCATTATACAGTGCTTTCGAAAAGTAACGAATAAATTCATTATTTTAGAAATTGAGAAGTTTTCGAAAAAATCCCCTGACACGTCGATTTTGTTTTTAAAAAAGGCACTTTTTGGCATACGACCCATATTTGTGGTGACGTCATCGTTGTTCGAGATATGACGTCATCGACAATTTTTTTAAATAGCAACCCCCAATGTTGACCACGCCATTTGAAAGAGCGTATCATTCTACATATGCATCATGAAAAATTATGGTGTTACATAACAAAAATTTAAAGAAAATAATGTTTGAAGATCTTAAAATTTAATTTTCACAATACTGACAATGATAATTATTATGTAAAAAATCGACTAAATTAAATGTTCAAATTGTGCACCAAATTGGGGGCCGATTGAGTGGCCAGCCAGATCGCCTGATTTGACACCCCTAGATTATTTCTTGTGGGGATACTTAAAAAGCAAAGTATACGTTACTAGACCGGTTAATTTAGAAGATTTAAAAGCAAAAATTCGTCACGAGATACATCGTATACCTCCTGAAGTTATAGATAATGTCCAAAAAAAATTTATTAATCGTCTTGGCTACTGTCAGACAGCCAACGGTGCACAATTTGAACATTTAATTTAGTCGATTTTTTACATAATCATTATCATTGTCAGTATTGTGAAAATTAAATTCTAAGATCTTCAAACATTATTTTCTTGAAATTTTTGTTATGGAACACCATAATTTTTCATGATGCGTATGTAGAATGATACGCTCTTTCAAATGGCGTGGTCAAAATTGGGGGTTGCTATTTAAAAAAATTATCGATGACGTCATATCTCGAACAACGATGACGTCACAAATATGGGTCGTATGTCAAAAAGTGCCTTTTTTAAAAACAAAATCGACGTGTCAGGGGATTTTTTCGAAAACTTCTCAATTTCTAAAATAATGAATTTATTCGTTACTTTTCTAAAGCACTGTATATGGAAAAACAAATGAAACTCTTTCATGAATCATATTATTTGCATATTAATTTAATTACAAGGTATATTAACTTCCGCAATCTTTAAAACTCATCATCACGGAAAAAATTTAATACTTCAGCCTCGTCATAATATTTTTTGTATTTCATTGTATACGAAGCCGTCTTGATGTTAGAGCTCTAAAATGCCTCTTAAAGGGAAAAATCATAAAAGGAGGTCCTAAGTATTAACGATTATTATCACTGATCGCTACGAACTTAGACTATTTTTTATAGAATATAGAATAAAATCAGTGTGTTACACTCGAAAAACATTTTCTATATTAGAGTAGCGAATATGAGAAGCGATTTTATAGCCAAATTAAAAAAAATTGAATTTCCTAAGATTTTTTGACAATCTAAGGGGTTCTTCCTTAATTGTCTTAGTTCCCTTTTCAACTCAACACTATTTTTTCATCATTTTACTTAGTTTTAAAATCACGTTTCATTATATTTTCATAAGGGGCATAAGGGCATAAAATACAAATATCAGAAATATTTAATTAGCTCTAATTATAAAATGGAATATAATCAAGAGATCCCCGAGCAGAAAATCGAAACTGAAATACTTTATGCATATCAGGAAAGACAAAATGCGGTTTAGTGTGAAAAAAATGTCAAATGAAAGTCCGGAATTTAGTGTTTTGACCATTTTGTAACACTTTTCGGGCATTCCTTGAATAATAATAGGATTTTTAAAAAGCCTTACCGCTTTGTGTTGACTGTGTGTACGTCAATCATTTTGAAAAACGTATAATATGAGCATAGTTTTTCCATCTATCTCTTTTTATTCAGCTTCTACTCCTGTCCAAGTATGAATATGATACTGCAGAGACTACTGTGTGTTTATGAAATCTTAGTGATAATATAAATAAACGAAGGGCTATAATAACGATACCGATAAACGTTAGGTTATAATTTTGACTTCTGTTTTGTACATTAAAAATTCTATTTATTTTACGCCCAGTATCTATTTTACTCTGGCAAAACGGTCAATCTGGGAAATTTCTAAATGACCATCTATTTAAAATACCCAGAACTAGACCTGGTATTTTCGCCAATGCCCAAATTATAAAATAAAACCAATTATTTTGAATATATTGTTTTATTTAATTTTCCTTAATTACATTTTATCACAAACATAATTAGGGCGGTGAGAATTATCAAAAAATATACAAAAATAATACTAAACTAGAACAAAATAAAATTTAGGTACTATATCAACTACTTATGTTTACGGTTTCTAATAATTATACAAAAAAGGATCACGCCAGGAAAGACAATTTATCTTAAAAAAGTCGAAGAAATTCTCTTGTATTTTGTAAGATCACTTTTTACCAAAAGCAACAATACTAATTTACAACACTAGTTTTTAAGTCACTAATCACACTAATAGTCAATACAAGTCTTTATTTTCGTACAACCATATTCCAAAAACTTTCTTATTACTTAATTCAAAATCAAATTCAAAACAGTTTATTCTTTTAAGACATGTATAAGAAACGTCATTATAAACCTACTTACAGGTGTAAAAATAAAAGAAAAATCACTAGATATTTACGAGTTACAACAAACTTTTACTCAAGACATATTGACATATATACATACAATAATAACACAACACGAAGCATACTTTTTCCATACTTTTCACACTCAACTCCATTTTCTATTAGTTAGACAACATTGGTAAGGTTCAACCTGTTCACTACCATACTGGGTGTGATCCTTGAAGTAGTCTGCAAATAAATAGAGGTTCTTTCGTCTCTTAAGGCAAATAAAAATAGAGGTCTTAAGCTCTTTTCTGTTGTACCAACTTCGACAACAGACATCATGATGATTGTATTACACAGAAGACATTGCAGGACCAAACTGGATCTACTCGTATATCTACACTGTCGAAAAATATGAAATGTGCATTAATATCATACTGTATATTACTGATGAGAGGGGATAATAATCTCTTTTCTAATCCCTTTATTCTCACTGATTTAAACAAATACCATATCGATTGGGTACTGGTTGGTACTAGTCTCTTAGACATTATGGCATGAGTTGGAGGAGAGAGATGTACTTTCATTGGTTAATGATCATTATTTGCTACGGCAGAAATTCACTAGGTTGAGTACTGTATTTTGAGTATTTATTAAAATTATGTATAAAATTATTAAATATTATTATAAATATTGTAAAAAATATTAAATGTATAAAATTATTTGAGTACTGTGAATGGTCCACACGGAATCTACTCTCATGAGTAGAGGCTGGGTAGCTTCAGTGTAGAAGGTGCATAAATGTATATGCCAGAAAGTGAATGTTTGTTAAGAGTCCATTCACTACGTCGAAATAAGCCCTAAATCGGCGTTCGTCTCGTGTCTAATTATAAAAAAAGTATAAAAGATAGCGACTTTTAGTAAAAAAGTATTGAAAGATAAGACTTTAATCTAAGTCCCTATAGTAGTAATTTTTGGTATTTCTTTTTATTTTTAAAATTCCAGGCAAACAATCTTGTACTAAAATAGCGTATTTTCTAAAGTTATTTTCTCTAAAATACATGTATTAAACAAAAATTTGCTACTATAGGGATCTAGTTTATCTTTTGATCTTTCCGGTGATATATCATTTATAACACTAAAAAGAAATTTTGTTGCAATTATAAGACAAATCCGGTACCCTTGCAATGAGGACTAACTTTATTTCCATGTGCCTTTTTACATCGGCTTTACGTCCGAAATCTTAATAATTCGATAGTGGAAATATGTAAGTCTTCACCCATCGGCTACCCATCCTCTCAATTCGACCCCGCATTCATGCCTGTCAAATCTACAGAGAATGGACCCTTAAGGGTCCATTCACTGTAAACTTGACAGACATGAATTGGGGGCGGGTTGAGAGGTTGGGTAGCCGATAGGTGGAGACTTACATATTTCCACTACCGAATTATTTATATTTCGAAGGTGCAGGTAAAGTCGAAGTAAAAAGGCACATGAAAATAAAGTTAGCCCTTATTGCAACGGTACCGGATTTGTCTTATAATTGCAACAAAATTTCTTTTTAATGTTATAAATTATATATGACAGGAAAGATCAAAAGATAAACTAGATCCCTATAGTAGGAAATTTTTGTTTAATACATGTATTTTAGAGAAAATAATTTTTGAAAATACGCTATTTTAGTGCAAGATTGTTTGCCTGGAATTTTAAAAATAAAAAGAATTACCAAAAATTACTACTATAGGGATTTAGATTAAAGTTTTATCTTTCAATACTTTTTTACTGAAAGTCGCTATCTTTTATAGTATTTTTATAATTAGACACGAGACGAACGCCAATTTTGCGCTTATTTCGGACTGGTGAATGAACCCTTAATCCAAGTAATAAAAGTGGTATATCTCCAACTCATAAAATATTTATTTATACCTTCAATACATCGGTGGGGAAATGGACTAGCAACAATAAACCAGAATAAAATATCAATAGCAATATATTTGTTAAGCAGCGGTGAATAGTCAAGCAATTAAATATTATACAAGCAGAAATATATTATTATTGCGGGCGGGTAATAATGCAGCAGTAGATATACAGGCAATAAAATTATTCAAATAAATAAGTATGCTTGGTAGAAATTATTATTAAGCAAATAATAGTGAACCGGTAAATAGCAATAAAATGGAATAATAATCAGTAATTAATTAAAGCAGGTCGTCAAACAACAAAGCAATAAATTATAAAAGTAATAATTATTTTCGGGAGTAGTTATTATTACTAAACAAGTAGCTAATATTAAATCAATGACTAGCAACAAACTTAAATAATAATCAATTATATCCGGTAACTATTATCACTAAGAAGTTAATACTAAAACGGTTGGTGAATAAATTAACAACATAATTAATCAAAGTAATTATATTCGGTAGCAATTATTACCAAGCGGTTAAATAATAAAACGGTTGGTGAATACACATAAATAATAATACGGTAAATAGCAACAATATGAAACAAGCAATCCAGTAAAATAATGTAACTTACTCTTTCGGCAGCTTCTTTCAAAACTCAAAACTAACAATTAATGCCGGCGGCCGAGGAATTCGAAGCACAAGAGAGTCATACAAATCATACCATGGCTTTTATATCCCGATCGGGCCTGGCTTGGCCAATCAAAGTGGCGGATTTAATTCAACTGCTTAACGTATTTTCTCGAAAGCAGTAAAAATATTAATATAATAATTCTGAAATGGACAACTGAAATTAACTTATAACTTACAATTGTTATTTTCAGGAAACTAGAAATGTCATATACAATACTGCATCAAACCTGCATTATTATACATAGATGTATTATCAAATATCAAATCAAATAAATGCACTTTGTGCAGTTTCGGGAAGAATTAGCTAACTCAAACTTTACCATATTAAATGTGCTATCGTATAAGTAAAATGAATACTACATATCAGTTGCATAAGTATTTTTAAATGCTATTTATATAAAATATTTTAAATTTCCAATATATTAAACATGATTTTAAGGTATCTAGAACTCGGCATTTTACACATTTAGGTTGTGTTCCGATATTAAACTTGGTTAACCAAAATCCCGGTTAAGCGTTCCATTAAATAAAAATTCCTGAAAATTGTTTAATTTTGGAACTGTCGTCACCTGAAAAAGGTTAACCAAACGTCAAAATATTGACCGTGCTCTGGGAGCGGTGCATTGGTCAACCGAAGAGTTAGCAGGTTAGGTTTTAGCGTCGAGAGAAGAAAAATCAATTCTCTCAACGATTTTAATTATATTTTGTTTAGATGGTGAAGGCAGATGGGGTGGTGTTCTTGCGTTAAGTGTTATAATAAATATTTATAAATTCTACTTTTCTGTATTGTATTCTGTAGTCCACTTGACCAAGTCGACTGAAAGCTACACTTATATCTACTTATAAACTACTTATATCTTACTATAATATACCAAATTATCTGCTGTTTCATTTATTTTTTGACTGAAGACTAGAGTAATAGTTAAGCACGGAATATGAAGGTATTTAAGGTTGAATGAATCCCAATAAAAACAATTCATCATCCATGTTGATTAACCAGCCAGTTCCTTAATTACACATTTTTCAGGTTTACCAATATTTCGGTTAACCGAAATCCTGGTTGGTCGCGGATAATATCGGAACACAACCTTAGCGGCTCTACCAAAAAGTCGGCGAAACTATAAAAACAGCGGTCTGGAATTTCGGCAGATAGGCTTTTTTAATAAATGAATATACCCTATGTATTGTTTATTGCTAACTGCAACTATGAAATATTTAAACTTTACAAGAGAACTAATGTATTTATATATACAGGGTGAACCTCAAAATAAATACATAATACTGAAATAGTTAAATTCAACGGAAATTATTCTAAAGTAAATGGACGGCTTTAACAATAAAACTAGAAATGAGAGAAAATCGCTATCGCGATTTTCGTTCCCATTTCTAGCCCTAGCGGGAGTCCAGGCCTGCGGCCTGAGGTCACCCTACGGGTGACAAATGCATCTAAAGTAATATTATTTTTAAGAAAATACATATTAAAGAAATTTTGTATCTGGAATGATGATGTAATTATACTAAACGATTTTTCTTTATATTTTGATGAATTGTAAGGGTACTCCATTCTTGATGGTAAAACATCATAATTTTTTAAGTACTCAAAGTAGAATCTATTTTTAAGTAAACATAATTATCAATTTTATCAATGGGACCAAAAATATTGAAATATTGAGATATTTACTTTTGTAAGCTAAACTGATGAATTTAACAGACTTCCTTAATGAACGAATTAATTCTAAACTTTACGTGCAGAAAGAATAAGAGCTACGGATAATGAAACAGAATAACTAAATACTAATACTAATAAATAATTGAAATTAAAAAGTAAAAAAAACTTGCTCCAGCGTGACTCGAACTCCCGAAATCAGCATTATGAAGTTTTGAATCCTACGACTTTCCCGTTGCGCTATCACGCCTGTTGTCAAATGTTTATCTTGATACATTTAAGTATGTAAATTGTACGTGTCAACCTGAAAAAATAATTTTTACCGATTTTCTAATTGGAAAAGCATTTCTCTTCAGTATTTTGGTAATCAGAAGTGTTTGGCAGTCAGTACTATCGATTCCATTGGCAATATTTCTCGTAGGAAAATAACCTATCTGAAGTTTAATTAATTTGACAGTTTTCGTGGGAGGTGTTTGTCTCGTTAGTGCAATCTTACATCGTTAGATAAAATGAGAAAGAAGTTGAGACGAACGCGACTCGAGATTTTCGAAGACGAAATAGACGTAGAAGGAGTCAACGTACGGTCTCGAAAAAAAATCTCAAAGGATTAGAGAAAGGACGGAACTTTCGCGAGAAGCGGTTCTCGAAGCCGTAAAATTAGAAAAAGGGTCTAGGGAGTCCCGAGAAAAGTCGGGATTTCGGCAGGCGTGACGGGACCATTAGGCGCGAGGGCAAACGCCGGTGCTAGCAGTATCTCTCTCGCCGAAACTTTTTCAGAGGTTTTTTGAAAAGGCGTTTAAATGGGGAAAACGTGTAGGAAACGGGACGAAAATACCCCTACGCATTGGAGAAAGGCCGGGGGCGACCTCCGGTCGCCCGCGGGGATAGCTTGGCTATCCCCCCTCGGAGGAGATAGCTTTGAAACTTTGTGGATTCGGCGACTGAATTTAGAGCGAGACAGAACAGAATCGACGCGTTTATTCTGGGGTAGTACGTTGTTAGGGGTAAAGGAGCCTTGCAAATTATGGCTTCAAAATTCCATATCCGCATTTAAAAAAATGAAGTTGATGATGATTTTGGAAAAATGAAACATCTGATTGAAAATCTAAAAATCCTAGGCAATAGAGGACCGAGAGTTGTTTTGAGGAAGTGCTCTTCATTTTTCAATATATGCTCAAATTAAGCTGCAAAAAAATAAAAATGAATTTCCAAATTTTCGGCTTTTTCAAATATTTCAAATCCTAATCAAGTTAGCCTTGATTTGTTTGAGGCGTTATGTGTTATGTTGGTCCGCTGATTACGCAACTTTGCCTCCATTTTAGCTTCTTCGTATCCCTTACAATTTCCGAGATCTCAATGGTGAGAAACGAATTTGTAACAGCCTGTATATATTGAATATGTACCCGTAAATCAAAATTGCGACCATTTTGCCCCTGTCGACTAGGCACCTGACCCCTCAACCACTAAGGTCGCTGAGGCGGACCACCGTCTACAGCTTATTTGAAATACAAAATGCGAAAATCCAATATGGCGCCCATAAGAAAATCAAAAAGATTTTTTAGAAATCAATTTTGACTTCCTTGTTGCGAAAACGAACTATGAACGTTTCCAAGAAAGCCACATTTTTTGTTTTCGCCCTGTATGTATTACTTACGGAAAGAAAACCTTGGAAGTGTAACATTGGATTCTGCTTGGGCCTAAAACTGCCCAAGTTTTTCCTAATTTAACCAACTGTATCTCTAATGATTTTAGGGATGCCTATACAGTTCATCTTAAACTGGACACAGTGCATATCTCCTCCAATTTATAATAAATGGATAGTCTTTATAATCTAATTTGAAACTGCATAAAAAATTCCGACAAACGACACACGTGCGTAAACAAAGAGGCCGCCCGCCATCGAAATGCAGGTGTTTCTTTTGTCGGATTTTTTTTAGTTTCAGTTTACATTTAGACTATACTATTATTTAATAAAAAGGTGTTTTACTTGCAAATATCAAGTCAGTTGTAATTTATAAGTGATTTGTAATCAGAAAGTAAGATTTGTGAAGTACGTATTTTTAAAAATTAGAAAAAGAAATTAGTAATTTCTGTCTGTCTGTTCTTCTGTCTGTTTTTCCCAGAAAAACTCATTTCTTCAGTTACCTAAATCGTTCACAATAACAAATATAGATATATAATAAATCTTGCCAGTTCCCTATATTTCAATGGTGTAAAATTCTACTTCTGAAAAAGTTAATTGTACTAGCACTCGGCCCGATATTATTATACCCTCTTACGGTCGCCTCGCCTACTGCGAACCCGGGACATCGAAATTAAACCCTGATAGCAGCAGGATCTCACGCAGTTCCCGCAGGATGGAGGGTGCCGGCTGCATTGTAAGGGCTTAAAAGCCTCGAACGGAGGCCTTATCAAGCCCGCCAGAACTGCGGGCTTTTAAATGGATACCTAAATGAAGGCTTCGCACTCTTGGTTCAGATCCGTCTTTGGTCTTAGCGTGCTTTATTTTACCCCTCGATTTACCCTTGCTTTCGTGTTCGCGATAATAGATTACTGCGTAAAAGTTGGTATGATGAGTAATAATTTTCAAAAACAATAGATCAAAAAATGTTTTTTATTAAAGATTGTTTTCTACAAATCGAAAAGTATACAGGGTGATTGATTGAAACCGTCCATTAGAAGTATTAGGAGAACCACTCATTATTTTTTTCTAAAAATTTACACACGAACATTCTATTCAGTGAAAATATTTTCAAAATGGTTACACTTCCGGTTATACCGGAAGTGGCTGTCAACTTCCTTAATTTAAATGGAATGGTATATTTTTTATTACATTTTTAGATTATACGGGGTGTTTTAGGGGGAGTTTTATCAAATTTCCCTATACCTAAATTCAACCGTTTTTGAAATACTTTATTAATTTTTTGAAAATTTCGGATTTTGCACCACGACACGTTGAATTATGTCCTGCAGTTCTTTTTGAATTCAAGAAAATGATATTAACAGTACAACTAAAGGAAGTTTTAGGCTTCACGTTGATACTTTCGATATTTGCCAATTATGTACAGGGTATTCAGAATTCGACTTTCTTTTAGCACAAATTCGAACTATCAAGACTTCATTATTTTAAATACAATGCCCCGATTTTTTTCCCATATTCTGATGCACAATTAAATTCTGCATCGATCTGTATTAGCATTCCCTATACCTACCTACTTACTTATTTCAGTTATCGAGCAGGTGGCTCAGGGCTTAGCGTCTCGATCGCTCAACCCAGAGGTCGTGGGTTATAATTCCCATTCCACCAACAATTTCTCATTAAATTGTTTACTCGTAGATCAAGGCTTATTCGCAGGGATGGCTTGGCAACCATCCTGGCGATGGCCTAGGATGGGAAGAATGTCAACTTGGTGTTAATGTGACAGATTAAAATCAGTTGATGTTTGACTTGTCCCCCTAACTAATGAGGTTTTCCAGGTTTCCCTCATTCCAGCACTGAATGGTGGCTGGGGCCTACCAACGTAAGTCGTTCCTGAGGCGCAAATGCGGCCCGCGAAATAATAATATGCCGCCCCCTCTCCCACACAAGTCTCCGACTTTCGGGCTAATCCTTGTGATTAGAATGAGGGGTAGAGATATTATTATTATTATTATTATTATTATTATTATTATTATTATTATTATTATTATTATTATTATTATTATTATTATAGTTATGTACATCCGTATTCAAATAGTTAAAATAATGTATTATTATTCTTAAAGAAATATAATATATGTATATACGTATGTTTATTTGTATACATTTCACTGTACTGCAACCTACCCATTATAAAAAATGTATGAAGAAAATTTACTGCCAACTTGATTGGCGAAAGGCGCGTCGAGTGCAGTATAGTGTTTTGGTGTTATGTGGAAAACTACGTCAGTGTTATCTTCACATCAAAGGCTCCAACCCCTTTCAAGAGGCGTTAGGTATATCTTACCATACCAATTTCATACAATTTATTCCAACCCATTACGTGTTCACTATACCAACGTAGGATATACCTTTATACAAACCACAACAATTTACTGGGAATATATCTTATTTTCTCCTGTCTCCGTGACTCTTAGTTCTGCGTGCTAGCCTCTGGAGCCTAAAATATTTTTTAAATTACCTTTAATAAACTTTCACTCGTGCAGCAGGCAATAGACCTTTTCAATCGGAGACTTGCTGAGGTTTCAATTTTGAGATATCGCCTATATAAATAGATGTTTTATCTCACCTTTAAAAAATACGTTTAATAGAGCATGCATATAGTATTAACTACTTTCTCTGTCGTCTATTTACAATGAGAACGGTGTTATTATTGCAATCTCACACGATTGTTCTTGTGAGTTTGCTCTTTCGATTTCTTTCGTAATAATAGATAATAATATATCAAGGTAGCCTTCGGAGTTTCCTGTAAGCTCTTTTTCATTTAATTTTTTTGTGTTAATTGGAATTAGAATGGACAGACGGAAGTCGCAGTACTCAACTTAACTTTGCATTGTACGTCAATGTTATAAATATTAATTAAAATTAATATACTATTAGTATTTATAGTGAAAACATGGCAGTGCTGTAGTAACTTTCCTAAATATAAAAATATCCTGCTGAAAATTTTTCATTTCATATGGTTGTTCCCAAACGCATGTTGGGCGACACTAGACTCATCTATTTTACTATATTTGAGATGAGCCATATGTTCCTTGAGTCTAGTTTGAATTGACCTTCTAGTTTGTCCAACATACTTTTGATCGAAATCTTTACAGCTAATTTCGTAAATCCCTAACTTTTCCTTAGTTTCTATTTTGCCTTTTAGATTGCCTGAAAGTTGTTTTAGTTTATTTCCCGATAAAAGACAGATAGTGTCGCCCAAAATGCGTTTGAGAACAACCATAAAATAGGTATAGTACCAATTTAAGACTAATTAGGAACATAACGTATGCCAGACAGCTGGATGCTTTTGAGAGTTTGGAAATTGCTAAATGTAAAAATAGTATGAATGCGCTGACAGAGGATCAATCCCATATAAAGCGCTTTATTGATTAGTAAATCACAGATCACTGATCAGTCGCGAGGGTTCACTGAGCTGTCACGACGGTTCACTGAACCATAGAAATAGTTTAGCTATAAATGCAACACAATGTTGCATAGGTTTAGTTTTTGATCATCTCCAGATGATACCAACTTGGTTGACGAAACGCACGTCGAGTGCAGTGTAGCGTTTTGGTGTTATGTGGAAAACTACGTCAGTGTTATCTTCACACCGAAGGTTCCAACATCTTTTAAGATTGGATGAATAATAACATGAAAATACATTCAGTTGTACCTATACAGGCTGTTACAAATTCGCTTCTCACTACAGGGATCTCGGAAACGGTAAGAGATACGAACTAGCTTAACTGGGGGCAAAGTTGCGTAATCAGGGGACCAACATTATGCCTCTAAAAAATCAAGGCTAACATGATTAGTTTTCGAAATATTTGAAAACAAACGAAATTTTGGATATCCGTTTTTGTTCCATTTCAGCCTTGTTTGAAGTGATATTGAAAAAATAAAAATACTTTCTCATGGCACTTTTTGCCCTCTATCGAATGACACAATCATTTTTTATATGTAACGTTTAGTCTTTCCAGGACCATCATCAACTTAAATTTTTTATATACGGCCCTGGAAATTTTATTACATTTTTTGCAAGCCTTCATAACCCCCAATGCTGTACTGCCTCAGCCCGAACCAGATTCAGACGTTTTGTCTCGAAAAATTCATCTTCAATTAGGTATTCGTTAAAAATTTTTCGTTAATTTTTTATTTAGATGTCTATGCTTATTGAATTATCGTACACTTTAGATGTCGTTAGACTCTGTGAAATCCACCTGGTTATTTAAATTATATTTTAAACCATCATCCGCTATAATAAAACATTATTAGAGTTTTCATCTCGTGCCCATATTTATTTCTAAGTTTCTCGAGTGCTGAAAATTCAAACAAATTCTGATTTTTGATCTAATGGTAATAGTTTAAATAACTAGGTGGATTTCACAGAGTCTAACGACACTTAAAGTGTATGAATTCAATAAACATAAAAATATAAATAAAAAATTTAGATACATTTTTAACGAATACATTGAAGATGAATTTTTCGAGACAAAACATCTGAATCTGGTTCGGGCTGAGGCAGTACAGCATTGGGGGTCATGAAGACTTGCAAAAAATGTAATAAAATTTCCAGGGCCGTATTTAAAAAAATGAAGTTGATATGGTCCTGGAAAGACGAAACGTTACATATAAAAATTGATTGCGCCATTCGATAGAGGGCAAAAACTTGCCATGAGAAAGTGTTCTTCGTTTTTCAATATCACCTCAAACACGGCTGAAATGGAACAAAAACGAATATCCAAAATTTCGGTTTTTTTCAAATATTTCGAAAACTAATCATGTTAGCCTTGATTTTTTAGAGGCATAATGTTGGTCCCCTGATTACGCACCTTTGTCCCCATTTAAGCTAGTTGGTATCTCTTACCTTTTCCGAGATCCCTGTAGTGAGAAGTGAATTTGTAACAGCCTATATATTGACAGCATAATTTCTGACAATTCCTACTTGTGTGATGTTTTTTTTGGGTATAATTTTTTAAAAATGCAAGATGGAACGTTTTTAATAAATGAAGTTATGTGAATAACTTCATTCACATTGAAATGTCTGCAGGAAGTCAAAGGGCAATGTTTTTCTAGTATGTTTTTCTGAAATGAACTGTGCCATATAATTCTGTTCCGCAGTATCTAATCCACTTCCAGTTATCTCGCCGCCCGTTTATTAAGTTCGCTTATTCCGGAGATCGAGGCGTGCTGGGACTTTTTTCAGAAGCACGGTCGTAAATAGAGCTCAACGCTGAAGCTAAACTGTTTAAATTGGAATGAAATGGGGCAAAAGTAATGAAAGGGCAACAGAGGGTAAACAAGGACTATGAGCATGGGCGATTTAACGAGAGCCAATGCAGCTCGGAAATCCGGTTAATTTTGCTTGCTAGGATACTAGGGGAACCCATCTATGGACTCCGGATTTTTTTCGGAAGTGAAATTTTGAGTGTGATTGATATAAATGCAAGTTGGAGTATAAGCTCAGCAATTTGGTTGCCCTCTGTTTCGTGTAATCTATTTGAGTGGCACATTTTTAATAGTTTGACACATTGGTGGGACAAATTACGCTAATCCCTTGTATTTAAACAAGATTGTGCTGCCTGACGTTTCAGAAATAGTCGAGGGTCCAGTCGAGTCCAGAAATACTAAAAAATTTGTACACTGAAATTCCCCTTACAGGGAATCCCCGAAATTCCCCAAAAATTCCCTGAAATACCCCCACGTTTGAAATTCCCTGAATATACTAAATTGTCACCAATTCCCCGAAATTCCCCAATCGTCCGCAATTCCCCGCAACTCTCCAAAATACCTCGTACTTAATTCCCCATGTTTTGAAATTCCCAACCAAATAGGTACCCATTATTATGTGCTACTGAAAGACAGACACAAACTGAGTTTTTGTAATATTTATTTATGCCATATTAAAAACAAATAAAACTCACATATCCCATAGTATATTTATTTATACTATGTATATACCAACAACAAAACATAAAACGTTCTTTGGTAAAAAATAAAACTAAATTAAGGTAAAAATATATTCATTCATATAAAAACTGTCTCAAAAATATAATATAAAATACATCAAAAAACATTTTTAAGACATACCCTATAATCCTGTCAAGAAAAAGTGTTTTTGTAATTTAAGAAGTATTCGTAAGTAGAAGTAAAATATTACTAAAAAATGTCGAGGATTAGGTATAACCTCAGGTCGGGTCTCAGTCTCAGATATAACAAAATACGAGAATGAAGAAAACATTTTTTGTAAAAGTTATTCTTATGAATAAAGTAACATTTTAATGGACAAATTACAGATTTATAACAAAATAATAAAATAAAAACATTTAACAAGTATTTTCTTATATTACAGTAAGTTTTTTCTTTTAGGCCAAATAGAGTTGAGGGTACAGCTTAACAATAAAGTAAACGTAAGATATTCCTTTAAAAGATATTGCAGCATTACCTAAGTTTCAAAAATAAACAAAAGTGTTTAAAAAGTCTTTTCTTTTATTTCAGTTAAGATAGATAAGTACAGTTTCGGTAAGAATAAAACAAACGTAAGATATATTCTTTTAAAAGACAACACCATATAGTATAACAAAGTAAACAGTATAAATTGTTTGTTGCGAGGTTTCGTATATCCTTATATTTTTTATTTATATTCAATAAATCAACCCGTTTTAGATCAAAAGGTTCTGAACCCAAAAGAAAGATTGTAGAGATTTTGAGAAAAATTAAGCATGTACGATTGAAATTCCCCAAAATACCCAAAAAATTGCCCGAAATACCCAGAAATTTCCCAAAATACCCCGAAATTCCCCGCAATTCCTTGAAACTCCCCAAAATTGCTCAATTTTTTTTTAAATTCCCCCTGCTTGTACACTAAAATACCCCAGTGACTCGCCCTCGGAAATAATAGAGCTGAATTTGTTTCATATACAAATTTCATGCAACAGTACCATCCATGTTCCTTTATTTCATGTTGTTCACGTACAGTGCGAGTTTTTTTACATTTGCCAACAACCCAATGCGTGTGTTGTGTTAAGTTTCATTATAGTATGTGTTGACCAAGATATCAAGTTCTATGTGATCCGTACAAGACTCGTACATACGAGCCCTTATATACATCTATCAACATTTTTATTAAATATGCTATGTACTTAAGTGATTACTTATTCATTATATACATTCCATTCATACTTACTTATACATACTTATACATTCCATTTAAAAAAATAATCGATTTTGCTACTATTAAATTAAACACCCTGTGCATTCCAAACTAATTTGAAAGAGATGATCCGTTATGGTTAGGACACATTATTAACACGTGATATGTTAATACGTGTAATACAAATATTTAATGCATAATTTTAAATAGATTCACGCACTTTATTGTAATGTGTCGTCTGAGATTCTCACCACGTTCCAACACGTTTCAGCACGACATTACATGTGTTACCAATATCTGGAGGTCCCAGATATTTGTCAGAGTGTTATTGCATGAACCGGAGATATTGCTTCCCTGAAATGCGTGTTTTGTTTCTCCAAATTTTTTTTCATTTTCATGTGCGATTTGAGGCCATATATAGAACGTAAAATTGACTCAACTCATTTACGAGATGAACCCAGTAGTCTATTCTATAATGTTTTTGTAATATTAACGTTTTTAGACTGGCAGACAAACAACTACTAATAAGTGTTTGTAGTGGCGAGATACAGTGAAATACACTGCAGTGCCCTCTTTGGGTCTTTGCTACTACCTGTCTGACAATTATTGTCTAATTGACAGACAGATAACGATCTGCAGAAAGCAGATGCCATTACAGCGACCTCTATTGTCTTTGAGGAAGACAATCCTACTTAATTATTGGAAGGAGATGCCATTGCCCGTGGAGTAGTTGTTTTCGGCATCTCCTTCCAATAATTAAGTAGGATTGTCTTCCTCAAAGACAATAGAGGTCGCTGTAATGGCATCTGCTTTCTGCAGATCGTTATCTGTCTGTCAATTAGACAATAATTGTCAGACAGGTAGTAGCAAAGACCCAAAGAGGGCACTGCAGTGTATTTCACTGTATCTCGCCACTACAAACATTCACTATGCCCCTTAGGCAATCACGTCGCCAGATCATTCATCGATTCCAATACCTATGGCAGTCTGACGAGATCATAACAAGATCGAAACCGGTCATTGTCTGGTATTTGGTCTTGATGAAGGATGTGGCGACATCCATGGAGATGTTGATGTAATGCAACGCCAGTCGGGGCATATTGCCCGTGGAGTAGTTGTTTTCGGCATCTCCTTCCAATAACTACTAATAAGTATTAGTTTCTGTTTTTCATACATTACAAAATACGTCAGGATAATGTAAATGGTGTATCTGTTTTATTGCCGTGTGTTAACACGTATTAACACGTCACGTGTAAATAATGCGTCCTAAGCTAAGCGTCACTGTAACACATATACTTAATATTTTCTGTGTTTTCTTTATATCGTACTTTGTCACGCACCATTGGCCCACCCTGTATGAGTTTATACGACCTCGTTACTGCTTCGTTAAAACTGTTATTTTCATTTCTTATTTTGTATCAAATTCCCTAGATATGCTCCAAAAGATGATTCCTGAAAAACGTCCATTACTCATCAGGGTTTTGATGATACTTTTTTGCAAATTTAACTATCATTGACTACATTGACTTGGTAAAATAATTTCACTGGATACAGAATAGAATTTTTCCTTGGAAAATGTGACATCATATAATGTGTTCTAAATGAACAACTTTTTTGGTTCGAAATTAACTAAATGTTAATGCGATGTCTTCTACTTAGGGCACTTAAGGGTTTAGACTACCTATTATTCAATTGGAAAGCGCACTCATACTTTTCAACATTATGGGTCTGGTCGAGGGTATTGTTTAAGGGCCCATTTGCACCTCCCCCCCTTGTCGTTGAAGCATTCAAAGGTAATTACATGTATTCAGTGTGAACTTAGCCAACCGCAACATAAATGTTGCACTGAAAATAGAATCGGTCAAACAAATTGTAACATTTTAATCAAAACCCATAAATTTAGGGATTTTTATGTTGCACGTCACAAATTTAGTAGTCTTTTATGAAACAGTTATGCAGTGTATCCCATTATTAAATTTATTATTACCAAAGAATAATTAGGCCGGTAATACGTTTTTACTGTCCATAAAATAGTTAAGCCTCTACAGTAACGCACTAAACACAAAAGATCTCTAAATAATTTACTTACTTTTTGACAGCAGTGTCATCTAGCAGTAACTTACTGAAACTATTACTCAATTTTGTCCAAAGTAAGAAATCTTCTTTGTTGTTAATTAACTTTTTCGCATGATTTAGAAAAAATGTACATAAAGGACATAGTTCTTCTGCCAATTTTCATTGAATTTCGTATAAATTTTAAAAAAATATGGTGGGTGTTGAATGAACCGTTTGTCGCACGTCATTTTTGAAAAATATTATTCAATAACTTGCGACAAAGAAAAATTATCGACATAGGTATTCAGGTATGTGTTTCATTAAGACCAATGCGCTTTTTTGCAAGTGACAAAATGGAACACGGCATAACGTGACCTTAAACAATGGATAACGTTTAAGAAAATATATAATGCAGAATAAAAAAATATAAATAAGATACAGACAGCCATTCTAAAATAAAAAGTCATAAATTCCCACATTATGTACATCCCTACAGCCAATGCAAGGACAAAAATATTTTCACTTGTAATCTCCCTAGTAACTGAATTATTTCCAGAAATTTATCTGAGGGCACGAACGAGGGATAATATTCTTAAAATATTCCTGACCGAGGAAAAATTTATGTACAGGAAGTTAGCCCCCACTTTTTCGAATTTTGGAAAAATGATTGTTGTGCTGTGTTGTGCTCAACTTGTGCTATGTTGTGCCGGTGTCTGACTTTCATTATCTTTTTTCATTATTTTATTATAACTGATAATAGAATTCAGGGCGAGAGTTAGCCCCTACTTTTTCGAATTTGGTAAAAATGAAGGTTGTGCTGTGTTGTGCTCAACTTGTACTATGTTGTGCCGGTGTCTGACTTTCATTATTCTTTTTAATTATTTTTTTATAACTGATAATAGAATTCGGGGCGAGAGTTAGCCCCCACTTTTTCGAATTTGGAAAAAATGAAAGTTGTGCTGTGTTGTGCTCAACTTGTGCTATGTTGTGCCGGTGTCTGACTTTCATTATCTTTTTTCATTATTTTATTATAACTGATAATAGGAATTCGAGTTAGCCCCCACTTTTTCGAATTTGGTAAAAATGAAGGTTGTGCTGTGTTGTGCTCAACTTGTGCTATGTTGTGCCGGTGTCTGAATTTTATTATCTTTTTTCATTATTTTTTTATAACTGATAATAGGAATTCGGAGCGAAAGTTAGTTGCCACTTTTTCGAATTTGGAAAAAATGAAGGTTGTGCTGTGTTGTGGTCAACTTACGCTGTGTTGTGCCGGTGTCTGACTTTCATTATCTTTTTTCATTATTTTTTTATAACTGATAAAAGAACTCTATGTGATAGTTAGCTCCGAGTTTTTTTTAATTTTGAAAAAATGAAGCATGTGCTGTATTGTGCTCCACTTGTGCTGTATTGTGCCGGTGTCTGACTTTCATTACCTTTTCTTTTTTCATTATTTCTTTATAACTGAAAATAGGAATTCGGTGTGATAGTCAGCCCCGAATTTTTTCAATTTTGAAAAAATGAAGTTTGTGATGTATTGTGCTCAACTTGTGCTGTGCAAAAGGTAATGAAAGTCAGACACCGGCACAACATAGCACAAGTTGAGCACAACACAGCACAACCTTCATTTTTACCAAATTCGAAAAAGTGGGGGCTAACTCTCGCCCCGAATTCTATTATCAGTTATAAAAAAATAATTAAAAAGAATAATGAAAGTCAGACACCGGCACAACATAGCACAAGTTGAGCACAACACAGCACAACCTTCATTTTTACCAAATTCGAAAAAGTAGGGGCTAACTCTCGCCCTGAATTCTATTATCAGTTATAATAAAATAATGAAAAAAGATAATGAAAGTCAGACACCGGCACAACATAGCACAAGTTGAGCACAACACAGCACAACAATCATTTTTCCAAAATTCGAAAAAGTGGGGGCTAACTTCCTGTACATGAAAAATTTCCTGAATTAATTCAATCACAAGGGGGATTCGGTAAGAAAATTTCGAACCTATTAATATTTTAGAAATATTGAACATATTTTTCACAAAAGAAAAAAAATTTCAACTAAAAATAATGATAAATAAATATTAACATTAAGACATTATTTTGTGCACCAAATATGCTTTTTTGCGTCGACTAAAAACATTAAATTCGAAAGCTACTGTATTCCTGCGTCATAATCTGACATTTAAACTGACATAAAAATTTCCAGTGTAATTCTGTAGAAAGTTGTAGGAAGGTTAATATTTCCAGAATTTTTTTTCGTTGCCACGGTAATGATTAAAAATGAAAGTGTGCGATTGGTTAGAAAAAGTGGGTGCGAAATTTTCACTTATAATTGCACAAGAGGTTTGTATTTTACCGGATAAATTTGGATTGTTTAATGAAAAACTGCTGCCAAGCAATTAGACGAGAAAAACTGTCAACTATTAAAAACGCGACACCGAAGGTGGACCGTTTTTATGTTGACAGTTTTTCGAGTCAAATTGCTAAAGGAAACAGTTTAGAATTTAAACAATACAAATTTATGCGGTATCAATACAAACATCGAGTGTAATTCGGCAGGACAATTTAATGAGTAAGAAATTGAGAAACATATGAATGCAAACTTTATGAAACACTAAAAATAAACACATTTTTATTTGAGAATCACCGAATCGATTCATTGTTAGTGTTTAATAATTCAATAACTAGTTGACAGAAATGTCAAACTATTTATTTTGGCAACGGACACTGCGATAATTGATTAAAAAATGAATAAGTGAAAAAACCACTAGTGCATTTGTCAACAGTAAAACCACAAGAGCTTTTTTTTTATCGGATAAATTTCTCTTTGTAACGAAATAATTTTGCCAATCAGTTATTTTATGAGAAAAACTGACATGAAAAAATCGCGAGACCGGAGGTCGAGCGATTTTGTCAAATGTCAGTTTTTCGAGCAAAATAACTGAATGGAAAAATTTTGAGTTAAAAAGAAATTTATCCATAAAAATAAAGCTCGAGTGTTTTTTGGCAAGATAAATTAACGACAAAATATGTAAACAAAGAACAACAATAATATTTATCTTCATTTGTACAATTATTTGAAGCAACAGTTATTAAAAATACAGTTGTTATAAATTGTTTGATTGGGTGTACTAATTTCAATATTTTCTTCTCTAGTTTCCACACATGCTGAATATTCATTTTGACTTATTTCATGTTGACGTGCGACTACTAGATGTACTCTGCTTTTGAGGAACAGGCATTTTTATCGGTGATAAAAAACGATGCACCTTTTTTATCGCTGTCAAAGTGACAAAAATGTCACTGCCAAATAGACTATTTTATATAGGAGTTAATTTATCACTGTAAAAGTTGCAGGTAACTCTTGTCGCTGTCAATGTGACGATTGCACTATGGCATATGCGATTTTTTATTTATAAATTAAATTGTCATTAGAAAACGCAGAGGCTCAGAGTGTCAGCCTATATGTCAAATTTCACCTTCTATATGCTTTATAAAAACTCCGTATTATTCCACAAAAACACCTCATCTGTATCTCGCATATTCCCATTTCAAATATTTTCATGTAACTAATTCAATTCTCTTGTTTATTTTTCAGGTAAGCCAGCAGCGCATCTCCGACGCTCAGCCGGTTACATTCTGCGGACGTGCTGGCAATTCCAATTCCGCCGGGTAAGCAACGATACCTCCCTCTACAACCCCGGATATTCCAGGCAGGACCGGAACTAGGTGCAAACTTTGTCAGGAACCTGCCTGCGAGCGCAGTTGATGCGGGGCATCGATCACTGAATAAATAACATTCACTCTATCAGTGATTATTATACAATATATATTATACAGGGTGTACCACGTAGGCCCACGATTAGCCGTTTCTAGCACGTTACTCGACCATGTCAAATAATACAATTTTTCGCAGGCCCAAACTCTCTTTAGAGACATTTTTATTGATAACTTTAAAATAATGTAATAACTTACAAAAATTGTTTGTGAGATATTTTTTTCATGAAAAAAAAAACAATTTTAAAATGTGAACCAACGTTTGGTTCGCGGAGCCTATGTATGTGTAAGGCCCTGTGACTCAAACACGATTGACGCATTATCCAGGCTTGCAATTCCTCTTTTGACTTGTTTATATGCTCGAACAGTCACATTTACTTGCAAATAAATCGAAAAATCTCACTGTAATTTTTAATGTTATAGTTTGAAAATAAAATAATATATATTATTCGAAGCAAAATAAAGCTTTATGTGTTTCAGCTGGTTTGGCTGCCTCACTTCGTTCGCCAGTCTACTCACCAACTTCAGCACATAAAGTTTTACTTTGCTCCTAATAATATAATGTACTAATTTTTTTTCGAATATTTTATTATGCATATTTGTCAAATCAAAAACAAAAAAATCCCAGGGCCAAAGGTTGTTTGGGACGACCAGGCCCAACGTACGGCGATTCACAGAGCCGAGAACGAAAGCAAGTCGTGAAGCCCATATGGGTCACAGGGCCTGATGGTATAATTTTGTTGAGACTCAGATGTCGGGCGATTAGCGTGCTAGAATACTACACGTACTGGAATTATGAAAATTTGTATACGGGGGTTTCTCGCAATTTTCTATCGATTAAAAATATTGGCGTTGAGGTGCGACTTCAGCTTCCACCGGAAGTGGATGTCAATTTGCTTATTTCAAATGGAATATGCTATTTTTTATTCCGCTTTTGGATTCCACGTCAAATTTTAAGGCAAGTTTCGTAAGCATAACCTGTGCTTCTTAATCGTTTTCGAGATATTTTGATTTTTTCAACTATTTCTCAAAAACCAATTGCATTTATCCCGTTTTATTTCAGTTTGTATAAACACTTGAAATTTTAAGAGTAACACTGAAATATATCGAAATATGTAGAAGATACGAAAGCTAATGCAAATTACACAGTGTGTCCAAAACGGGCCGACCAATTGTGAGAAATTCAAAACCCAATAACTAACTTATTGTAAATGGAATACTCTCTGTTTTGTAATGCTAACCTATGTACTTTTTAATTCTTTTTCGATTGGTATTAGCATTCGTTATACCTAAATTCCACCGATTTGAAGATATTTGGACATTACTGCCGGAACGAGAATAATCGGTCAGTTAGCTGTCAGGTTGACTATGAAACGAAACGTTATTTGAACGTCATCTAATGTCATCATTTAGCAAAGTGACTATCATTGCTGTTAAGTGAGTATGCCGATTTTAGTGGCAGTAAAAGCTAGTGTTTGTAATACCTAATAATGGCTCACTTCGGTTACACAAAGGACGACTTTTTAAATTTAATTATCATTTACGGGGTAACTGTAATCAAATTGTGAACAGAACATGTCGTATGTTTGCAGAAAGATATCCGAAAAAACACAGATATACTCTAGTTGACGCGTGTGGATGCTGTGGCAAATGCCAAAACATTTATTTCATTTTCTTCGTTGTTCAGTAATGGCTTACTCTTATCAATTTTCGGGCGACACATTCCCTTCTCAAAGCAATTATTTAATAGCCTTCTGACCAAGTCGTGGGTTGGTTTGTGTTTTTCGGATATCTCTTTCCAAAGACACGACATGTTCTGCTCACAATTAATTTACACTCCTTGTAAATGATATTAAATTTAAAAAAGCACCTGTTAATACTATTTTGATTCTTTGTATTCTTGTTACCATTCTAGTGAATGTTCAATATTATAAATATTTATAATACATGCATTTGTATTAGTTGTGTCAATTAGATACTTCAAACTTGTATACGTCTGCCGGGTTCATTTTCACTCTTTTAGTGAGTAATATTAAAATAATGTTAATTCAGCCCAAATACCTACATAATTGAAACTGTATCCTAAAATTCTATTAAAATTTACGTCAATAATACTTATGTTCCAATGTTTAAACTTATTTCATTTCGCTCATGTTAAACTTTTGTATTTTAAGTATAAATTCACAACTTTTTTTAAATTTAGAAAGGCGAAGGACATGTGAATTTCTCTCGAATTTAATGTAGTGAAGACTGTTCTCGAAGACAATTATTGTTCGCAATAATTGCACCATCTGAAGACGGTCAAATGTTTCGAACTTGATAGCTAACTGACCGATTGTTCTAGTTCCGGCAATAATGTCCAAATATCTTCATATTGGTAAAATTTAGGTATAGGAAATGTTAATACCAATCAAAAGAATTAAAAAATACATGGGTTAAGCAATATAAAACACAGGGTGTCCTATTCACAATAAGTGAGTTATTGAGTTTTGAATTTGTCACAATAGGTCGGCTCTTTTTGGACATCCTGTGTAATTTCCACTAGTTTTCGTATTTTCTACATACATTTCAGTGTTATTCCGTTAAAATTTCCAAGTGTTTAGGTTACAAACTGAAAGAGATGGAACGGGATAAATGCAACTATGTTTTTTGAAAAATTTTTGAAAAATCAAAATATCTCGAAAACGATTAAGAATAAGGATAGGGTATGCTTATGAAGCTTACCCTTAACATTTGACGTGGAATCCAAAAACGGAATAAAAAATACCATATTCCATTTGAAATAAGCGAGTTATTTCATCAACATCGATATTTGTAATCTATAGAAAATTGCCAGAAACCCCGGTATTCAAATTTTCACAATTGGAGTACGCGTAGTGTTCTAGAAACGGCTAATTGAAAGTCTACGTGGTTGTGTATAATATATTATAATATATTATATTGCAATGAAATTATATTGGACTATAAAGTGATACAAAAATTTTTATATTGGGAAGAGCTATAGAATTATAATTAATTTACAAATACAAAAATTCAAGAATCACTTACTGAATATAAGAATACAAGAATCAATTACTGTATAAACATGTTAAATTACTATTTATAGATAACTTAGAGTTTATTAATTTATAATATTAACCCGTATTTTCTAGTGGCCTGTACATATATAGATGAATTCATAGAAGCTATACAAACTTAGGCGAGGTACCATTAAATCAAATAAATGACTACTAATTTCATAATCTTTCCAATCTGAAAAGTTTTTGATCGTGTGTTTGTCAAAATTTCATCCATTATTCTGAGTGATATTTCTATCGCCGGTATTTTCATGTTTATCGAGATCTAATTCTCTAAAACACTAAAATTATTGTTTATCACATTTTTTCAAATGCTTATAATAAGTGGCTGAACAGACACTTATACAGTGTGACACAAGATTCATGGTATACCCTTCTTCCCCCCCCTTATTTTTTAGATACAGTTTTCAAATTTGGAATGGCGAAAGTATTTATTAAAGGTTACTTTTTGACATAAAAATTACCTGTTCACCACTTCCAGTTTTATCGGAGGTAATACTTACCAGCTCTCGATTTTTATATAGAACACCCTGTATATTATTATATTTTTGGAATCTACGTGATTTTCTGAATCCAACGATATAAAATAAGTGGCATTTCAGCTGTCAAGTTACTTTTTGGACTCTTATCTTATTTTTGAATTTAGTGTTCCACAGTTGAGAGTTGAGTTGAATTTCCACATAACACCATATACTATAGCTACGTTAGTGATAAGGAAATAATAGTTATTGGGTGATTGATGTTTTTAATAGTTAAATTCTTATCATTTCCTATACCTAAAACCAAACTTATTTAAAATCAAACTTAAAAAAGCAGGATGCACATTTTTAGCAAAAGAAATATACAAGACAAATAATTACAAAAATAAAATATTTTTGGGACTTTTCGTTCAAATAATAATTTTCATGAATAAAGACACATTAAATTGATATTTTTTACTTTATTTGAATAAATTAAATACATATTATGCTTAAGAGTCCATTCACTAGGTCGAAATAAGCCCTAAATCGGCGTTCGTCTCGTGTCTAATTATAAAAAAACTATAAAAGATAGCGACTTTTAGTAAAAAAGTATTGAAAATAAGACTTTAATCTAAGTCCCTATAGTAGTAATTTTTGGTATTTCTTTTTATTTTTAAAATTCCAGGCAAATAATCTTGTACTAAAATAGCGTATTTTCAAAAATTATTTTCTCTAAAATACATGTATTAAACAAAAATTTGCTACTATAGGGATCTAGTTTATCTTTTGATCTTTCCGGTGATATATAATTTATAACATTAAAAAGAAATTTTGTTGCAATTATAAGACAAATCCGGTACCCTTGCAATGAGGGCTAACTTTATTTCCATGTGCCTTTTTACTTCGGCTTTACGTGCACCTTCGAAATCTTAATAATTCGATAGTTGGAATATATAAGTCTCCACCCACCGGGCACCCATCCTCTCAATCCGACCCAACATTCATGCCTGTCAAATCTACAGAGAATGGACCTTAAATACTTCTATCTCTGCCTATAGCCTATCAATGTATGACTCATGTGTGTGACAATTTTTCATATTATTTTGTATATACCTTCATGTTTTGTTGTAATAAATGTTTCTAAGAGGGATTACCAATACATTTTTGTGTGAAACTTACTGAGGAAATATGCTTTTAAAAGTAATCATTACGAGATACAAATTGAATTATTTCTTACCTAAAGTTATTTTCGGGCTAGATTCGGCTCTGCTTTCACGGCGACTCGCGACCCGGCAATAAATTTGACAGGCTGGCGCGCAAAGTTGCAGAACGGCGCCTATTTTTAGAAAAAGCTACCGTTCCCCCCTAATACGCGAAATACCTTTTTACACGTCTGTTAGCAATTTTTCGTTGTAGACCGGGCCGACGGTGCTGGCAATGGTATGCTCGCTGACCCATATCCCTCGATGTTTACAGGAATTTGAGCAGTGGTTACACTCGCCGGCTTCAGTGCCGGAGCTAGGTCATGTGCCAACGGGTTTTAAAGCTCCCTGTAAATATTAGCTTTCTTCTTCTTTTTGATTTGTAAAATTACGTAATTTGTAACAGGTTAGGCAGAATGAAGTATCTATTATCTATGTACTGGTATTCATTAATGGTTAAACTTTAATCAAAAACTGCCTTTCTTGGCAGAATTGCCCTAGGCTGCCTAGCAGTGTGAGAAGTGGCTCCGTCCTGCTGAAACTATAGTCTTCGAAAGTCTACACCTTCATTATGAAGTTGTTCAAAATTTTGCAATACAAGTTGATATCGTTGCGATGATAACGCTCCATTTTTACTATTAAGCTGACGGTTGTCGCAAACAGTTTGGCAACAGTTATAAATCCCCATGTATCGGGAACACATGGCGTCAGAAACTGAAACAAAATGTTCTTAAGTAAATATGGCAAAATATTTTCTGAATATCACAACAGTCAAATGACTTCCGCCTCGCTGCTGGCACTCCTGAAGTGTAGCACAAAAATTTTGCATCACCACTCCCTGCAACCTTTCAATTGGGATTGCGTTAATTTCGGTTCGAATATTATGTTTCAGTTGTCCAAACTTCGAGGTGGATTAGCGAATGCTTTTGACTTTAGATAGAAAAAAATCACATGCTGCCAACTACTTCTGCTGCTACACTTCAGGAGTGCCAGCAGCGAGGCGGAAGTCATTTGACTGTTGTATCCGGTGACCGTGCAGGCCACGCGACATCCCCAAATTTTGAAATGACACGACCAGGAAACATTCTTCGCAGAATTTCCATAGGCTGCCTAGCAGTGTGGGAAGTGGCTCGGTCCTGCTGAAACCATAGTCTTCGGAAGTCTACACCTTCGTTATGAAGTTGTTGTTCCAAATTTTGCAATACAAGTTGATATCGTTGCGATGATAACGCTCCATTTTTACTATTAAACTGACGGTTGTCGCAAACAGTCTGTCAACTGTCATAAATCGCCATGTATCAGGAACACATGGCGATTTGATTTGAATTTAGATCTTTTTACATTATTGAATAAATCCAGTTCAAAAATGAATACGTCATTCTGCCTAACCTTGTATTATATAAATGCAAAAAAGTATATTGTAATTAATAACTTGTCATGTTTTATTAGTTTTATATACAGGGTGATTCCTAATAGCATGCAGAAAATCCAGGGACGTATTCAGTAACTGGAAATTATGTTAAATAAATGAGCTACAGGGTGCTGTTTTCGAGCTACAAGGTAAACTAAAGAAAAATCAATTCAAAAATTTTTAATAAACTAAACCGCTTAAGATATTTTTAATAAATTTGGTATATAACTTTAATATTTTAGTAGTTATAAAATAAAAAAATCAACTTTCATAAATAACTAGTGGCGGAGTTATGGGTATTATCATGTCTTTTTTACAAAAAAATTATCACCCTGTATAACATTATAAACAAAATGTGTCTTCATACGTTCCATTGCCATCCCTTCATTTTTTATCTCTATACAATTTTTTGTATTTCACTACCTAATATTTCAGTATAAATAATGTTTCACTACCTAATATTACAACTTAAAATTAAAAAATACATATTGTAATTAATGTTTACTTAAACATTACTGAAAAGTAATAATTTTTACACCGCTATACCATGTTTACACATCCTATGTTTCTAATGAGCTTGTTAGTATGAACCTTAAGTTGTGTTGCAACCTTTTGAGTCTGACACAAATATCGACTTGTATCGATAGTTGTTGCCGAGGGGTAAAGCATTCAAAAAATTTGTACACTGAAATTCCCCCTGCAGCGAAAAGTCCCCAAAAATTCTCCTCAAACGTTTGAAATTCGCAATTCCCCGAAATTCTCCAAAATACCCCGCAATTCCCCATAGCGATTTGAAATTCCTCACAAAATATGTACCCATTATTATGTGCTACTGAGAAACAGACACAAATTAAGTTTTTGTTAACATTTATTTATGCCATATTAAAAACAAATAAAACTCACATATACCATAGTATATTTATTTATATTATGCATATACCAACAACAAAACACAAAACGTTCTTTGGTAAAAAATAAAACTAAACTAAGGTAAAAAAATATTCATTCATATAAAAACTGTTTCAAAAATATAATATACCTAAAATATAGAACCCATCACAAAACATCTTTAAGACATACAATATAATCCTGTCAACAAAAAATGTTTTCGTAATTTAAGAAGTATAATGAGATCTAGCAAAAGTGTATTGTAAAATACTACTAAAAAATGTCGAGGATTAGGTATAACCTCAGGTCGGGTCTCAGGTATAACAAAATATATATAAAATACCCTGAAATTCCCTAAAATACCTCGAGATTCCCCGCAATTCCTTGAAATTCCCCAAAATTCCTCAATTTTCCTCGAAATTCCAACTGCTTGTACACTAAAATACCCCAGTGATTCGCCCCTCGGTTGTTGCATTTGAAATGTAGGATATGCAACCTCGTGTCGGAACTTTAGGTAGTCCAAAAATGTGCCCAAAGATGCAACCCAGCCCAAAATTCATAGTTTTGGCCATTTAGAACTCAAACTTTTTGCTGTCCCCCTTTGAAAATTACGGGCACGTCCATGCTTCCTGGTCGAAAACGTTAATAGCCTGGCATCGGTAGCGTCGGCGACGGCAAAATCGAGCGCCGCGCCGGTTCGTTTGCAGGAACGCTCGAGCCAGGCAGCCCATCCATCCATCCAGCCCGCCTGCTGCCGCTTCCGCGGAGCCCGGAGCGCTTCGAAAGTGGCGGCCCGGAATCCAAATATGGCATAAATCCTTCTCCGGGAGCTGCCACCCCCGGAGGGGTCAGGATGGATGGCAGTCTGCCACAGTCGGCTATTGCTATACACGGTGAGTCAGAAGTGGGTGTAAAAATTCTACTCAATATTCTTCTCGCTAAAACAAGTTTTTTTACAAATAAATTCTGGTTCTAACATGCTTCCTTACAAAGATACAGGGTGTTGAAATTTAAGGAAAAAATAGTTATCTTCCAAACGGTTGAAGGATTGTTTTGAAATTTGATGTAGTGAATGTCACTATTAATAGCTATTACCCAGTGCAGACCCAGCAAAATAGGAGATGCCAGTGGTGTGGAATCATAACTATGGTGAACCTTTTTTAAAAAAACTATGTTACGCCACTGACTAATTTAAATCTAATCATTTTTTAGATGAAACCATTGTTTTACTACAAACAAGTATTCTTACATAATTTTTGAAATAGCTCCCTTTTGGTGAAAATCAACTTTAAGAAAATATGCACATGTATTTTCAGTAATTGAATTAAATACCCAACTAATCGAAGCTGTTGCTGTCATTAAAAGCCATTCTGTATCAAATCTAGTAAATCATTGTTTTGAAAATTCATTTACGTTTTTTTTTTCGTTACCTATATTTTTTTTATTTTTTATTTTTTTAAATGCATGATTTTACTGCACAAGAAGTCGCTGACATCGTTTGCGTATATGGTTTTTGTGATAGAAATGGCATGGCAGCCTTAAGAGAATACCATCGCAGCTTTCCTAATAGAAGAACCCCAAATTAGCAAGTATTTGCATCCACTTTCCGAAGATTGAGTGCCCTTAAGGCTGAAAGGGCTGGAGCACCGCTAAGACAAAATGTTGCAGATCGTGAGGAAGCTGTAATTGATGCAGTTTTAGACAATCCTGCTGCAAGTACTCGTCAAGTTTCTGTGCAGTTAGGATTTTCACAAGGTCTTGGTTCGAGAACTTTACGTAGGGAGGAGCTATTACACCCTTACCACTATACTCAAGCTCGTCATCCTGAAGATGCCGAGCAACGTTTACGTTTTTGTCAGTGGCTTATTAGAAGAATAAATGATGATCCCTATTTTGTTTCGTCTGTTTTATGGACAGATGAAGCCATTTTTACAGGAGACGGCATTACAAATTTTCAAAACTTGTATCATTATTTAGTGAACAACCCACATATTAAGAGAAGTAGAAGTACCGATTTTCTATAAATATTTGGCGAGGAATTTGGACTTTCTCGAAAACCATTTGTACGACTTACTAGAAGACATTCCGTTGAATATTAGACAAGAAATACACTTGAAACAAGATGGTGCACCTCCTCACAATGGCAAATTTGTGACAGAGTAGCTGAATAATAATTTTCACGGTAGATGGATTGGTCGGTTTGGTCCTGTAAGGTGGTCTCCAAGAAGTCCCCACTTAAATCCGCTAGATTTCTTTTTATATAGATGTTTAAAGCAACAGATTTACAGCGAAATACCACAGGGGTAACTTAAATATGCGCCATGTGTATACATCGCTAAAACGACGGTATTGCGGCTAAAGATTGGCACTTCGAACATTTGCTATAGTTCTTTTATAACACTTATTTTATTTTCTGCAGTTTTTTAATTTTAAGATCATTTCAGAACTAAGATTTATTTGAAAAATTTGTTTTGGGAAAATTTTTTTTATTTTTTTTTATTTTTTCTAAATTTCAACACCCTGTATCTTTCTAAGGAAGCATGTTAGAAGAAAAATTTATTTATATAAAAACTTAGTTTTGGCGAGAAGCATCTTGAGTTAAATTTTTTACACCTACTTGTGACTCACCCTGTATATGAGAGATGGTGGAGCTTTAATAACTTGTTAAAACTGAACTTATAATAGCAAGAAAGTGTTTACCTTATTCTTGTATAAGAACAGTACCATATAAAAATAAACAAATGTGATTGTGAACATTTTACTGAACTCTATTACTTCCTTCATTATTTTGCTGAACATCCAGCCATTACTACAAAAATATAAAGTAAAATAATAATGAGTAATGTACTAAAAACAGAGACAAAAACCGTTTTTGGAAATTTATAGCGGAAAATTACCCTTAAGTTTCTTCTGATGTTTCATTCAAAATATAAGCGGTTTTAAAGTTTAATTTTAATTTCCTTAGATATAAAATTAGATGAATTTGATGTATAGGTAAGGGGGAAAAAGTTATATTATAAATTATAACTTACTACAACAAAACAAAATTATACAAATGATATTTTCGCACTACTCTGTGCACTTATCTTCTCTCTCTGGAGATCAACATTATTACTCCGAGATACGACTTGCCCAGCAAGTTTTGCTGCCCCCCAGGTCGACAGCCTCATTTTTTCCCTACTTCTGCCGTACTCGTAGAGTTCTCTCCTGTCAAGAAGCAGCTTCTCAAAACATGTATTCATTATGCAGGTGCGTAGTAATGTAATGAGGCACTCTCCTTGTAATAAGGATGTTTGTAAGATCGGAATATTAAAAACTAACGGTAATAGCAAGGGATTGCGTGGCTGAATTGGTTCGAGTTTGTTTACAAATTTTTTGAAGCGGAAATTTGTGTAAGTGGATGATTACAGTGGAGTCGAGTGATTGTATATACATTCAAAGTATTGCCGGAGTCTTGTTAAGGCCCTAATAAAAAATAATCTAGCTCTACATTCTGTAACAGGCTGTTCGATGTACTATACAGGCTTCACGAAACTTACTTAGTTCTTCATTTGTCTCGAAAGGGAGTTTAAATTTTACTACTGAATCAATTTCTCTGTCGCTGGATTCGAGATATGCCGTGAATGACGTATAAAAAAGGTTTGACTTACCGTGGGCTATCTTATCCCACGGTAAGTCTTATGAACATCGATGTATGTACGTATTCCTGGAACACTTCTTATATGCTAACGCTGAGAGGGTATTTAGGCGGATTTGCATGAAAACACAGCACTTTTAGGCAAGGGTTTTTAATAACAAATAAATAGAATTTAAAAATGTAAACAAAAGTGAAATGCAAAATGCTAAATTACTATTTGATCTATGGAAACGAATAAATACAACACTAATGAACCCTAAACTAAATATAAAACAATTAACGGCGTCTACTTCGAGCCCGAGAAACGTACTTTACCCTACCTTGGTGGTTTGTCCTCATACTATGGGGAGAAGCCCCAAATAAATACAAACAACCCCTTCTGAAGTCGTACCATTGGATACATAACTTTTCTTCAGTCAAAACTTTCCAAATAAAGTTTCTTTGCTATAAAATTCAAATATATGAATCCCATTGGTTGTTAAAGTATGTTTCTCCTCTCTGTCTAGTACAGCGACTCATGACCTGTTTCTGTCACGCTGTCCAATCAAAATCAAAATAGTATTTACTAGCTCGTGACCTAAAACCCTTAGATATTATCCTCGTCCCAAAGTGGGGGGTAATTACGGCTTACTCTACTGATATTATTCCTGGAAAAACTCCCCGAAAAAACCATGTTGACCTGTGCTTTTGCAATATTCTGAACATACAAAGATCTTATTTCAGACAACCTCTGAGTACCACCATGATTCATTATAATCTACACAGTAAAAAAAGACAAATTGTAAAATTACTAAATGGTACCTCTGAGTACCACCATGATTCATTATAATCTACACAGTAAAAAAAGACAAATGGTAAAATTACTAAATGGTAATCGTAATTTGCTGCAGTGTTATTTTTAACACGAACTGGGTAGTATAATAACTAAACCTTTAGAACTCATATTACACGAACGATATACCCGCCAAGTTTGTAGAAGTACTCATAAATTGCAGTAAAATTTACAAAACCCTGTGTTAAAAATGAATCAATCCGCCATAAAAACGGAATAATTACACGCTGAATAATTAACTATTACACATTACCTTGTAAAATCTACTGTGTTAAATTACTTTTATGTAATGTAATAATACACCGATATGTCTAACACTGCCAAGTGTGGACTATATACACACTGATGAGTGTGGATTCAGTGTTAAAATCAGTCGGACTTTTTTACTGTGTACTGCACTTATTTAGTGCAGTATTCCGTCCCCAGGGATGCACGGATCTAGACATCCATAAAACATTCGAATAAATCTGTTAAGCCAGAACAATTCTTAATAGTACCTATTCATGACCCAAAAGGACATTTTTGCTAAAGAACCAGAAATGGTTCTACGAATTCTATCTATTTGAGCCGGATTTACTTTCAAAAGTTATTTAATTTACGAAGAAAAGTGTTCACCGTGTGGGCTTTTGTCACAATTCCATGACTTTTATTAAAATGGTTTTTTGAAGGAAACCTTCAAGAGTCTAGTCTAGTGAATTATTCGCATAACCGCTAATCTGTTGGATCTATCAGTTTAATCGATCGCATTTGCAAGATTTTATTACTCGGGACATACACATCTTCGTTGGATTTTCACATTCATTACCTATAACCGTGGGGTTCAATCAGCCGCTATATCAATTTAGTGATCAGAGAATGAATATTCTGTATTTTTATATAAATGTTAAAATATAAAATGTGTTCAATTAGTTAAAACATTTTATGGGATTCTAAACCAAATATGGGATTTAAAAGTGCATAAAGAAGTACATGGGGGTTTAAAGAAAAATTAGGTTTAAATAATAAAGGACATGCAAAGGTTTGCAAAATATGAATTTTAGTAAGTGATCATCACTTATTATAGTGTACATCTACATTTGATCTACATTTTATTTGAGAATTTGTGTTTCGGAAAACTACCACGTGAGGCAGCTTCTCAGTTATACATTATGTTCTAGATTTTGGTTTATGACTCCTCGTAGGAACATGATAAAAAAATGCCGTTTTTAATAAGTTATACAATTTTTATATTAGATAATCTTATTTGACAAAACATAACTGACCATAATTAGAAATAATTCGTTAAATTTTACTCTTTTGGACAAATATAAAGGAAATTAAGAAATTTATACTATTTATACTTCCACTAGTAACTACTTCTTTCAAGGTAATATAGAACTAACTGTGACTGTTGATTGGTGTGATGAATCGCAAAGAGTCAAAAATAAGAAAATGTCAAGGCAGTTTGTAATATTGGTGCCCTCTCTCCTCCATTTCTTAATAGTTATTTTATTTGAAATTGCGGAATAAAAAAACCTACCAAATTAAAATTGCGAAATTAAAATTGTCGATCGGTGAACTGTTAACTTACAATATAATTTACCGTAGTGACCACAGCTTCATACCCATATTATAATGTCTATTCAAATATAAAAAAGTATGTATGCAGGTATTCATACTGGAGTGAATGTCAGGAATTAGTAGAAAGTTAAAACCATTTATTCTATGAAGTAATATTTTTTATGGTGTTCGATCAACGGCAGAGATAGGATGAAACTAGCTGCGGTAAGAAATGTGGCACTATATGTAGTGGAACGTTTTCTATCAGAATTTATTTACCCAAAAATAACAACGGATACTTGCAATATAAGACTTGCAATATAAATATTGCAATATAAGTTATAGCGCCAAATACCTAACTATAAAAAATATGTTTTAAAGGAAATATCAGTTAAGAGCGATAGGTGGAAAAAATGCCACCAATTTCCTGAAAAAATATAGAACATAATATAAACATCCGGATGTAAACTACTAGCGGTATGCAATACAGAGTGTGGCGCGAATACCTTTCGTTAGACGTATCTGGGAAACTAAATATATCTGAATTCTGAAAATTTGTATACTGGGGCTAGTCGACATTTTCAGTTTAATGAAAATATTGACTTCGATATAGTATTTCCGGTTATACCGGAAGTAGACATCAACTTCTTTATTTCAAATGGAATGATACATTTTTTATTTCATTTTCAAATTCTACATTAAATTTTAGGTTAACTTTTTTAAGCAATGCCTATAGCGAAACTCAAACATTTTTGAGTTATTTCGAATTTTTCGAAAATTTTTGGAAAATCATATGTGTAAGTACCCACGTAACTCACACTACCTCTGGCAGTTTTTTAGCTGGAATATTCAAACGTTTTATGTGTGCTCCCTAAACAAGCCAGAATGCCCGCCATTGGAAATAGTTACTGTAAATTGTACAGGGTGTTTAATATTAAGCGACCAATAATTATGACAAGTTCAAATCGGAATAACTCGCTTATTTTAAATGGAACACCCTGTGTTTTATGTTGCCATTCAATGGTGGACATTTTAATTCTCTTGCATTACTGCTAAAGCATTGTTTATGAAAGTTAACCTAAAATGTAATGTAGAATTTGAAAATGAAATAAAAAATATAGGTAGCATTCCATTTGAAATAAAGAAGTTGATGTCTACTTCCGGTATTACCGGAAGTACTACATCGATGTCAATATTTTCATTAAACTGCAAATATCGACTAACCCCCGTATAAAAATTTTCAGCATTGTACCAATATCCACTACCAACTATAATAGAAAACAAAAATATTATAAATTATGCTGGGACCTCCATGCAAGCTGATAAATCAGTAGCCCATGATAGACCAGATATAAGAGTTCAAGATAAATTTAAGCATTACGTACCTTATCGATGTGGCAATACCATCTGACCAAAACATAGCAAAAAAATATACAGAAAAGAAAGAAAACTATCAGCAACTAGCAGTAGAAGTTGAAAGAATATGGAAACAGAAACAAGTTCATATCCTTCCATTCAATAATATGTCGTCGGTGACGGACATATTATTATCACTCCATAGTCATTCATAAATCCCCTAACTCAACTTGGCCTGGAAGAAAGTGTAATGTTGTACCCAGTCACAACAAACAGCCATACTTCATACATGCAATATAGCTAGTAAGATGGCTTCTAAACCAAAAATAATGTCTTGTTAGATGAAAATGATTTGGTATTAACTCGTCTACCAGAAATATAGACCAGCCAAGAACTGAGAACTCCATAATGCGCAAAAGCGCGAATAATAATAATATATAATATAAATATAAAATAATATCTAATAAAAACCCGTATTGCAAGTATTTATCTCAAAATGTACTTGACAACGATGCCTATAAGGTGCTGTGGAATCAGGCAGTTATCACAGACAACGAAGTGCATTACAATCGCCCGGATATTATCATATTTAACAAGCGAGAAAAAACTGCTCAGATTCTAGATATCACTCTTCCTCTAGACAATAACATCGCGACAGCCAGAACAGAAAAATTATTATATCAAATTCTGGCTGACGAACTGAAAAGGATATACCGCATAACGGAAGTAGATATCTATCCCATAGTAATTTCATGAAATGAGCAGGTTGATAAATACTTACCACATAATATATTATGTTGGAGAGAATTGGATTAAAATACATCCAAAATTTGATCGCTTTGTCCCAAAAATAATCTTTTCGACATGCCGTACTATACGTCGAATAATGGCCACTGGCGCTCGTGTTGGTCCGTAAAGAACCCACGAGACGTTAGTCAAAATAATAATAATAATAATAATAATAATAATAATTAATACCTACCTTTCCTCCTCGTCCTGTTAAACAATGAATACCTAGATGATCCATGTATTATAAATCTATTTTTAGCTCATCATGGCGCCAAACATTTTATTTCATTCCGCTCGAATAAGTTTTACCAAATTTGTGCTTAATCCGAATTGGCTGACCTGTCTTATTCTCAATAATTCGTGGAGTAATTCGTGGCGTACTTGATCAAACGCTTTGTCATAATTGGTAAATATAACATCAACTTGCAACTTGTCATCAAGAACTTGGGAAACATAAATTTTATCAGCTTAATGTTGTTTCACGTGGCACGTTTTAAAAAAATGATTTGTTACCATTTTTGTTGCAATTTTAAGTCGCATTTTTTTTGTAAGTATTAATGACGCCAGCACTACGTGGAAATATCTTCTTTAATACCCTGGAAAGATAAAACTAACGGTGACACTAACATAGTCATAACTCAGCCCTATAATAATCTGCCGCTGTGGGAAATATGCGTCTTGCAAAATCCTATAAAGTCGCGGGCAGCAGTGGGTCCCCGGCGTACAACTTTTCGAATTTTAAAGTAAGTGTGCCCTGCTATCTCAAAGTTTTGAGGCGAAATTCGGAGATAAGGTGCAAGGAAGGGTTGATTCGGTAAGATTTGTTGTAAGTCACGTCTTGACCTGGGGCAAAATACGTGTTCTGAAGTATAATGAAAAGTGCGTGAAATCCTTCATCAAAGATCGTCAAAGCGTCAGAGTAATCGAAGCTGTCTGGTCATGCAGGATTTGCACTACATTTGAATGAAGTAGATAGTAGACAGCTTGTTGTAATTAGTATGCGCATTCATAAATTTATAAATTTATGTTTTTTCATCGGTTCATCGGTATCATCTGTGCCAAATAATGTTTTAGACTTTTTTTATCATATGCTACGCGATGATGTTCAGTCGGTGTGAAATGTCTATATCCACCAAAATGTGATCGGTTTGGATTAAAGATTGATTACTACGCAAAGAAACAGAATTTCTCATATAAAATTATAAGACGAATTTAAACTTGGGCCTTAAATATCACCCAAATTATAAAATAATCACGATATATTTATAAATATCTAATACAGTTTGCTGACTTCCAACCAAATTCGATGATTTGGATCGCAAATCCCCATGCACTGTTGTTTTGAAATGACCACGCTACCCCTTGGTGCAAACCAGTGATTCCCAACCTTTTCCGGACCATCACCCCCTTTAGAAGAGAACAAAAATTTCAATGCCCAGCCCATAATAGTTAATTTTATATGAAATATTAAAATATTGTTGCATATTATCTGTACCTAATTTATATGTTTATCCACGACCACTATACGAGTATTAGGAAGGTTTAATACGTGTTTTCCGTGGATTAGAGGCCTTCTCTATTAGAAGAAATAATTATATAAAAAGAAATATTAAATATAATATAGTATATTGCTATATAGGACTAAAAGTGTGACCTTTTTGGCGAGCAAATTTTGTATTTGCGAGGCGAAGCGTAGCGTAGCCGAGCGGATGCAAAATTGCGAGACAAAAAAATACCCTTTTAATCCGAATATAACATGTTATTTTTTTGTCCTACCGAAATCCCCTATTTAATTATGAATCTGTGCTTTGAAGTCATTGAATTATTTCTCCGTTGTCAGGATTATAAGTGTCAACTTTAGCTCCTAGGATTAAAAGTGACTACTTTTGTTACCAAGATATCATTTTTTTTTCAGTAAGGAAAATGTCAACTTTATAGACTCCTGACAGTAAAAAATGTCATAGTTTTGTGGCGGTTGGAGAAAAAACTTATTTTATTACACTGGTGGGCGGTATCGCCCCCGTTGGGAATTACTGGTGTAAACCGATGAAGTAGAAAAATGTGGCCGCCTGAAATGTGTTAATCCAATATCAGCAAAACTGATTTGTGTCTACGGTCTTTCGATTATGACGGTGTCCTGGAATCTCTTCTGGATTTTAACAAAAATAGTTTCGCATTTTTCGTCACTCATTAAATATCAAAAACGCCCAAAATTTTGAAATACCGGCCAGAAATCCTGCTAGTGGTCAAATTTTGTGTTTGATCCTAACATTAGAAATAGTTTTCGATTTAAGCCAGTTAGTCCATTTCCATTATTTTGAACACGTTACTAACAAGGCATATTTATTCAAACAATATACTAGAAAGTCAATGTAAGTTAATAGATAAGCTAGATATGTAGTTTCGTCAAACACATTACTTGGTTAAATGTTTAAAAAGACATAGAAGATTTCGTATCTTTATATAAATTAGTCATTTTGAAAATTTTATCGAAATCTAAAAACTAGTGGCGTATAAGTACCATAATTTTTTCCTCTTCATGATCATTTATCGATTCCTTACTTCAACGAGTAATAGTAATAGTTTTACCTCTTTTGCATTAACTTGGACTTTCCATCAACTGGTATTATGGATGTGAACATGGAGAGAAAAGGAAGTAAAAATAACGTTTTATTTATAGAAGGATTTGCCCTGATGAAGATAAATCTGTCAGAGAAATTTCAAGTTCAAACTATCTATTTGGAACTATTAGACGAAGCCCCTGAAATTTCCAGTATTTGAAACTTAAAATTCGAATACGATATAAGACGAAACAGTCCCTAAGCCTACTGTCAGTTAGATATTGAAGTAAACAGAATCTTGTTTCCTCCATCTAATACCCTTCAGAGTAGGTATAGGTAGCTTCTATATAGGGGTTCATATTATTTTCTGAAAATTGATGGAAAATACGTATATATACTATACATATATACATGCTGCAACATACTACCAAGTAAATGGTGTTTTATCATTAATAGCTACATATTTTTAGTTATAAAGTTAGGTATAGCTATAAAAGAAATCATTAATTGAAGTATAGGTAGCTGTAACAGTAATATATCCCTAGAGGAGTCAGTGGCTTCGTTAGAAGCCTTGAAGTGAACTGGCTTTATGTGTGCCATAAACCATTATTTTGTTCAACCTCTATAATTATATACTAAGAAACTGTACTGCGGTATTAAGTATTGGTCAGCTTGTCAGCAATAAATCGACATACAAAATATATAAAATCGTTATTAATTGCTCTGTTCCCCCAAAAATTAAAAAAAGGAATGAGCTTCATGATTATTCTATTCTAGGTAAATATGTAACGAAGATGAAGCACTTCGCACGATAATATCTTTCTGCGTTTAAAATAAAAAAAATAAAAAGAACCAGAATATAATGGGCTACTCTTATAAAATATCTTTAAGCTGAATTGCACTATAACAATTCGCTTCAGCCAGGCGCAATAAAAATTATCGCACGAAACCGCAACGTCGCAGAAACCGATAAGAATAATAATAAATAATAACAACAAATTACCGACCTGCCCCAACGCGGTAGTACGCCGTTGGGGGCCGAGCGGCACACCGCACATCCGGTATTTTGAATCGATGCACACCGGCGTAGCGGCAGCGAATGTGTGCCAGGGACGCACACACAAACACACATTTATATAGTTCGCAGATTATATCGCGAAAAATTCGCGCATCGTTCACGCCCAAGGCTGTGCGGCCAAGCGATTAAAACGTGTTTTTATCCTCTAGCATCGCAATCCGACGGCCTTATTTTAGCATTTCCGAGAAACGGGAGATAAGACTTACCGCTATGCGCCCGTGTGTACCGTGTTTACAATTGGAATCGCGGGTGCGGCGATTATGTTTTATGTCCTTATTAACACACCTCTCACAGCTGTTTAACTGTAGTTTTCAAATTAGCAAACACTTGTTTACTTCTCTTGCTTTATCCACCACTGCCAATGTCAGGGGTCAGGGACATATCACACAAGATTACATTATAGGCCAGTCACCGTAGACACAAAAATTGCGTTAGGTCGAAAAAAATTGTAGAGTTCTGATTTTTTGGAATGTTGTTAGGATAGGTACCCATAGTGTAAAACCAAGATTGCAGCTTCGAAAGACCTGTGCTAACTGTGTGGTGCTCGAAAAACATTTTTTTTTCGGACTTTTTTCAGTTTTTGGCTTATAACTTCTAAATGGTGCATCCTACGGAAAAAGTCGCTATGTACAATTTTAAGGTAGACAAAATTTACTACAATCCTGATTAGCGCTGATGTATTAGATTTTAAATAAAAAAATCGCCAAATCGCAAAAAAGATATAGATTAGTTAAATTAGTTAATATTAAGTAATAGAAATTAAAACAAAGTAAAAATAAGACCTGTTAAAAATGAAAGTGATTGTCACAAAGAAAAAAGGGACAATGTAGTCGTTATGGAGAAATAAATAGTCGCTAAGAGGAATCCAGAAAAAGTTTAAAAAGAGAAAAGACGCTGTTTTGTGAGCAGTATAAAATTTAAAGAAACAATCCAATAAATAAAACTTCAGTGACGAACTAGTACTAGTCCTGAATAGTGATGGGCATTCCAGTTCACTTTGGTGAATAGTTCGGACCGAAACAGTTCACCTAAGTGAATAGTTCTTTTTTACAGTTTAAAACGAACTACAGTTCGTCTCGTATTTGATTTCCTTGCGGACCGAATATATTTGCAGTAGTAGGTAGTAGGTACCTATACTCTTCATGACAAATGACAACCAAATAATGGTATATAAAACATTAGAAATTGTCACAAGTAATACTTTTAAACTATAATCTATAAATTTTGTATCTATATAAAAGTATGTACAGTAGTACAGTACCTACTATAATTTTACTATGTTGAACTTTCTTTTTTTTGTTCGTATTATTTTTTTACATAGAAATATATTTTACGTTTATTATCAACTTTTGAAGTAAATTATTTTATTAGTTCATAAAATATACATAAATGGTTCAGAATTTCAGATAACAAAAACGCTAAATTTATCGATTCAGAGCAATAATTCATTTAAATTACTAAATTGAAAAGTTTTCTTTTTCGGTTTTAAGTTTCATGTTTCATGTCCGACATGTTGAATCATGAAGTACTAAAGAACTAAACTGACTCGAACGAGGGAACGAAAACATGAATGAATGGTACAATTTCACACACAGTTCAAAATGAACTATTCAGTGGCAACTATATGAAACAGTTCGTTCAGTTCACCTCAAGTGAATAGTTCATGCGAACTATTCGGTCATGAACTGCACATCACTAGTCCTGAAACCAGATAAAGGAAATAGAGGTTAGAATTCCAATATAAAAATCTTATTCATAATTTAAAACGAATACAAATTATTGAGAGAAAATTTTAGAAGTAATTGATAATTGGAACATTTAATTACAGTACATTGAATAATAATTACAAATGGATTTACAACAAATTTATAAAGCTTTATAACACAGGATTCAAAAAATGTAAACAACTACTTAAAATATCCAAAGAAAATCACCAGGAGAACGTATAATAAACAAGTCACAATTAAATATAGACTTGAGTGGGTTAAAAACGGTTCAATTATATACGTTCTATAAACATTAATTTAGTATGCAAGATTGAAAAATTATTACCCAACATTGGAGTTAATTTAATTTTAGATATAAAATAAATCATATACCAAGAGTTAGGCAACTTAAATATTCCACATTATAAATTAAAGAAAGTTGCATAACTTCATTAGTTAGAAAGAGCATTAGTTAAATATTACTGTTATAATCTAGGAAATTAATTGAAAATAAAATAGTAATAATTTTTAAAATTGGTTTAAATCAAAAGCAAAATCAGTAAATAAGAATATTCAATCATTAATAATCATAGAACAATAATAAAATTAGTATTTCAACATAATTCTTGTATATCCAATTTTAAAAATAAAAAAAAATTGTGCTTCTTCGAATCACCCTATGAGATCAAAGAATCATTAGAAGAACCATACGATTTGAATAATAAGATCAGTTGTATTTATTATGTATAGTTTGAGAGTGGGATAGGAATAAAATATTTCTCACAAATACAAAATTTATTTATGTCAAAATAAGGGCTTACTTTATCGTTATATGAAGCCACAATAGACCACATGGTCGCGGTGTGGAGGGTCTGGTTTTCGGCCCACTCACTTTTGAACCTAACCTATCGTTATATGAGGTGTCCAATAACTAAAATATTAATAATGCTTTTACAGACTTCTTTCATTTCTATATTGACTTTTACTGGTAATATCGGTCTGAGTGGGCAATCTGAGTAATAATAATCAATTAAACCTCCATTATTTTTAAACAAATAGTATTCAGGGTATAATTTGAAGAAATTCACTCAAGTCAACACAATTGTACATCACACAATTTGCCAACACAATCTACATGATCTACCATTTGCTGCTAACACTTTCTATATCATTAAAAATCAGTACTTTCTATCACAGAATTGATTGCAAATGGATATCATTCACATATATAGGGATTTAATTTAGCATCAATCTAGTTATAGGCCAATAATTGCTGTCCAAAATCAGTTTGCGAAAACTTTTGAGTTTTTAACATGAAAGGATATATACCTATGTATAATTATATACAATAAAATCAACCAATTTCAGCATGGATATATAGAAAATGAAAACAGTTACTGTGCTATGTTTGAGACCATCAGATCTTATTTCTCAAACAAAATCTAATATGGAGATACAGTGTGAAATAGCTCATTTATTGTAAAAGATACATTCATCCAAATATTCGGAGCATTAGGGATACTAGTCGGCAAGGACTTCAAAATTGGTCCCTAAAAAATGTAGGTCTACCAGATTCTGCGCTAATATAATTAAGATTTGTTTTTTCTTATGGGCGCCATATTGAATTTTTGAAAACTCCGTAAATGGATATTTTTTAAACTGAGGACCAATAAGACGGCCTGCTAGGTCACCGGACCTCACTCCAGTACAATTTTTTGTGTGGGTTTATCTAAAAAACAAAAGTGTATGCATGATCGTATGAAACTCAGAGGAATTACGTCGAGCAGTTAAAGACGCAGTAATTGGAATTACTTAAAACATGTTAGTAGTGGTGAGAGACACAACGTAGTGCCCTCTTTGGGTCTTTGCTACTATCCGTCTGACAATTATCGTCAAATTGACAGACAGATAACGATCTACTTTTCCGGAGCGCCATTAGAGCAGTGACCTCTATTATCTTTGAGGAAGACAATCCTACTTATTTATTCGAAGGAGATGCCGAAAACAACTACACCACAGGAAATGTGCCCCGACTGGCATTGCATTACAACTGGTGGTAAAAGTTATTACTACTAATTTTCTATTACAACAAATTTTAGACATCCCTAGCGTTAACTGAAGGAGTTAAAAGACGTGCAACTAAGTACTAAGTAGAATCGAATTTTAGTTAACTGGAATTTCGCATTCAAATTGCCCAAGAACATTTAGTAGGGCGTGGCCAATGTATAGATATAGCTACTTCGATAATTGGATTAAAAAGATTCGTCTATTTTCTTTAAGTAATACTTTTTAAGCGTTTTATTAAATCCATCATTCAACGTCGAAGTTATTAGTGGTTAATTCCTACCAAGGGTTATCCCGGTATCCACATACAGATAGTAAAAGCGATAATTATTTTGTCTTTTTCTAGTGCCCTTTTTTTGGCATTAACAAAATATTTAACTGATTAATGCATTCTTGTTTCTTTTGGGAATACACTACCTGGAAAATAATTAAAAAAAGGGAAACCAGAAGTAGGTATTCAACATTAAAATTGAAAGTGAATATTTTGAATACTTCTGGTTTATGTTTTTTATTATTTTACAGATGGTGTAATCCCAAAACAAGCTACAGTGCGAATTCTGTCTTTGACTGGTCTAGTCTATTTCAATTATTGGAAATAAATTCCAATAGGCGGTTCCTGAGGCGAAAATGCGGGCCGCGAAATAATAATATGCTGCCCCCTCTCTCACACAAGTCTCACACTGGTATTCATAGTCGATCGTCGAACGCGGCGCCGGGACAACCTCCCGAAAAAAAACGAATGGCGAATCGCCGAAATGTGTGTTTCATAAGTCAAGCGATGGAGAGTCGCTGGCGAGCCTGCAGGCCGCCCGGAGAACCATCAGCGGTTCTCCCATTGCCAACTAGGAATATATAGGAAATCGTAGTACTACGCATGTGTTCTTTGGCGGGAGATCGACTATGAAACGCAAAATTAACTATCGCGGAAACCGCCCGCCGGCGAAAGAATGTTCTAGGATGATAATCTGGTGTGGAAGTGGTACGCATACGGCGGGCGCTCCACTGTGAAACAGAGATATTCAAAATTTCGGCGTACCGCCGCTTGGCGAACCGCTGGCGAACGACTATGAATACCAGTGTCAGACTTTCGGGCTAATCGTTGTGATTAGAATGAGAGAGAGAGATATTATTATTATTATTATTTATGATTATAAATGAGGCAGGCTGTCTAATAATCGGAAGAATTATTCCTATATAATATATAGGAATAATTCTTCCTAACCTTTTATATATTATATAAAAGGTTGAAAATTATAGACCAGTCACACAGACTAGTGCCCTGTTGGGATCTTCTGTGATCGCAGGTCATTCGATTGCGTCGATCATGGTATACTTAAGGAGAAACTTCAAGCCTTTGGAGTGGGAAACTTACCTTTAAAATACTTAGATATGTTCTTTTCTGAGGATAGCAAACAGTATGTCAGCCTTGAATATAGGCAAAACAGTAGTGTTGCAAAGGTTAATTATGACTGTATCTAATGTTAATATGGGGGTACCTCAGGGGTCAGTTCTGGGTCCGGTATTGTTTATTTTATACACGAACGAAGTAGATGGTTTAATAGTTTAATACCTTCTGCCTTTACAACAATGTACCAGGTGTACAAGGTAGGTTAATTACAGAACTATATGATTTTGATTTATTTCTATATTGATTTACCTAAGTTTGACCTTGTTTTTTGTCACTAAATACTAAGCAGTTAACCACCCTTATCAATTAACCAATTATAAATCGTAAGTAATCACTGACTCTTTTTTGGCGATGTTGCAAATTTATTGTTCCCCACCGATTTACAGTAAAAATACTCGAAGAACCCTAAATAACAAAGTAATCATCCTGAAATCATCGTATAAAATGTTAGATAGACAAATTGCGTGCTTGTAAAAATCTATTACTTAATCAAAGTTTATTTTCATTTCTGGCTCACTTTTACATTCGTATATAATATACATAACTTAATAATAACTTTCCCACATGAATTGAAATGCAGATAACCATGCACATAAACGGTTTACTATCAATAACTCACGTTCACTAGCCTATTAAAACAAGTTGTAAACCCACCAAATATTTTCGTAGTAAACGGGAGTGTCCGCAATATAGAATATATGAGTGTCTCTCGTAACGAATGTCCTTGTTTCGTGCCGTGACGTCATCTCAGCAAGGTCGTTCACAATTAGATATAATAATTGGGTTTTGTATATAATACCTACGTAAGATCTTTTTGATTAATATTACGGTTATGCCAGTAATAGGATTTTTTGGGTACGGTAATCAACGTATAATCTGTTTAGGTAATAATTAATTATTGTTATCTATAATCAGTCTATTTTGAGTTAAATTTAATCTAAAATGAATTCTTCAAAGTTATCTGGAACAGGTATTTTAATAGAGACGACTCATAGAGTAACTAGAACAAATTGGTTTTAGTCTTAGTAAATCTAATGAAAGAAAGAACCAAAATGCTTTAGATATCATTATTATTACCATTTATTAATGAATAACAAGGCAATGTGTAAATATTAACTGCTCTACATGTTTGTAGACTTTTCTCGGAGCTTTTTTATACACTAAATCTTTGTGGTTCAGAATATTAAACAGTCGTTTAATCATCTGGCAGAAACGCGCCCTATGTACTAAAACTTATAGGACCCTTAAAGCCAACCTTTAGTCGATATCTCAATGACTGATACTTATAATAATGAATAATAAGGGCCAACCTGCCACGTGCAGGATGCCATTTGTCAGCTATTTCGAACACTCGTACTACTTTTAATATATTGAAAACAAAAAACCGATCAATTCTTTCGAGGTGAAATAAAGTAAATCTTCTGCAAATGTTGACTATTTTCTAAAGGTTAATTCGATTCCACGATTCGTTGTATCAGTTTCGTAATATCCTCTCAACGCCAATTCAAAAGCTCCGCAAAGTTTTATGAAATTTCTAATCTTGAATAAAACAACTATTTTTTGTCACAATTATTGTCTATATTATGTTTTTGTAAATAATTTATCCAATAATCTGAATCTAACTGAGCTATAAAGTTAGTAATTCCCAATAAAAATAATTCTTATGTTATAAAAATGACTTTTACAGTTGTCATGTTTCTTATTTTTTCAATCATGTAGGTATATAGGTAGGTACTCAATCTACTCAAACTCAGGTAGGTACTCAAACCTACTTCCGCGCATGCCTTATCGTCGCCAAACAGCATACAAAGAAAGCATGCTAATAGATGCATTTTTTTTGTCTCTATTAGGTACAAGTTTAAATTACCATTATATGCAAAGCATGGGCTGTTAGAGGAAAGCTGAAGGAAAGAGTAATAAATTATAGAATCCCTTCATGTTTATCCTTTATCAATTTCTAATTGTTACATAATTATTACATATAATTATTACATAATTGACCATAATTATTACATATAAAAAATCAGTGTAACTTTCAATACCCGCAATAAAATGAAGACTATATACCAATAAAATAGGAACAAAAAATATATCGATGGTTGTATTACTGATATTTGGTCTTCTCATTATACTGAGTGATAACGTCTTTTGACGAATATGAGTACTTAATTCCGGGAATCTGGTCGTGAATTCGATTAATGTTTTTGGTCATTTGAATTATTTTTTTTATTGGAATTTGAATTACACTTGGTTGTTTTAAATCAAATATCAGCTACTTACCTGATTTTTACACAAAAAGTGTGTCAGAAATATGTGACCAAGATCTATAAAAAAGTAAATACTGTTAAAAAACAATCCGATAAATAGATAATGGAAATATTAAAATAGCCTCATTGGAACCAGCTCATCCGCCATAATCTAGAATAGTATTTTTGATGATCAACTTGAATTCAAATAGAATATAAATATGTGTTATAAGTAGACCATATAAATATAAAATTTTACAGTGTAAAATTAGTTATACTCGGATAACAATATACCTACCTAGGTAGGTATATAATATTTTATTTTTGTTAAATCACGTTTTGCTTACATTTTTTATGTTTAATGGTATAGTTAGTTATAAGTATAATATAGTAATTTACTGTTTATCTGTTTCCTTTAAAATACTTTAGCTACTCCATTCTGGAAAACAATAGTACATATTGAACACAGGACAATTACTATAAACTTGAAATTCAAATTCAACTGTATTAAATCTGAAGTGTAAATTTTAATAATAATAAATAAAAACGTATATTATTTATATTTAAATGCAAACATTTAAAATGTCGGCGGGAAAATAAAAAATACAATAAGTACCCTAATTAAGTTTAAATTTCATATACCTATCTATACTACCTACCTTATTTTTAAGTCGGTCGGTTCGGAAGCTAGGTACATATTTTGAATTTAGTCTTAGGTATAAAAATGCTTAAATAAATTGTCGTTGCAAATAATACACTCAACTTTTTTAAAGTGTTACATTAAAAACTTTTCTTTTCTGAATACCTATAGGTATCTAAATAATTTGATTCAACGTATAGGCGTAGGTACATGTAGGTAGGGTACCTATGGGTAGGTCTATATTCAAAACTTATTTTTATTCAATCATATCTACATTATTATATTACAATATGCAAATGAAAACATACAAGATATCTGTATTTATTATATTCTGTGTAACATTATCGCGTTTTGTCATTTTTATAGGTTGGCATTGACTATCAAATCAAAACAACTAAAGAATACGTAAACAAACTGATCGATCAGATATTACGTAGAGGCAGAATTCTCAGCGCCTAGATATAGGCAACCTTCTCGTCAAGGTCGTTGTACCACTTACCGCAACAACTTTTACACTTTAATGGGTCATACAATATACTCTTAATCAGAATCATCAATCAGATCTGGTGAAACAGCTCTCCAAGTTTCACTACCTACACAAAACAAACACGTGTTAGTTTGAAATATAGGTGGAGAAGATGTGGAAAGAATTTAACTTGTTAAAGTTACTAAAATAAGTACCTAGGTACATTTTGTACACAGTACACATATACAAAATGTACTGTAGTAGGTGATAGTTGGTTGGAAAATAAACTGAAACTTACCTATAAGTATTAAGAATATTTACAAAAAATAATAAAAATAATAAAACAAAAAATAAAAGATCAACAAAAGCTTGGTACCTACTTGTTGGCATCAGGAGGTATTCTAAAATGTGATGCTTATAACAACCAAACCTTGCCATCATCTAGGTATTTAGAAGGTGAGTTTTTATTGTATATGGACCTATTTTTTTCTATAACTTATGAGGCCTATTTTGTCTTCAACTTATCTCCTGGGATAGAAAAAATCTTTTGTACATTTTTGCTTTGAATTCTATTCCGCTTATTTTACCAAATATACAACAAAATAATGCATGGCAATAATCAAACATGAGAGCATAAACTAAACACAACAAGTAACTAGGTACTTACAATAAAAATTCCAAAACAAGGTAACTATGAAAGCAGTTCTCAATTAAAAACAGTTTTAAATTTCGTTTAAAAACAAATAAACTTACACTAGATTGTATGTATGTTCCATGGTAGATGATTATAAATCTTTAAACCTAGATGATTTGTAGAATTAGAAGTAACAGAATACCTATAGCAAACGGTACGCGAAAGTCACCCCCAATTCTGGTACCTATTACCTATTTGTTGTATGTGTATGAATATCACTATTTAATTTGAATTTAGATTTATTTTTAAATACCTATAGGTAAGGACATTTCATAAATAAGTAGATATACATATAAACAAGTTACAATTATAGCATTTTAAAATCCTTAAAATTCAAAAGTATAAGTAGGTACCACGAGGCAAAATGCATTTCTGAGAAATAAAAAACGGCCTGTGCTAGGGTGGAATTTCCACTTTAGATTAACAAAAAGAAAATTTATAGAACTCGTTGTAGGTACTAATTAAAAGTTCACAGTAAGTGTTCCAAGATAGGGGCTCATCCATTCTCAAACCCAGAAAACTAGGAATCTGCACTGCTTTTGAGAATAAAATTATTAATAGGTATTTAATTCGATTGGTGCATTTCAATGATGCATGAAATGCCCCCCCTTTTCCCTGAATCCTCCCTTTTCAACATTTTCTTTCAAAGAGGCATACCTCGTAGGTATAAATATATATATGTTAATTATAGGTATAACAATATATAGGTTATACCTAGGTATAACAATTTTCATCAAACATTCAGTAGGTGTTGAATACCATTAATTTCAGTCAACATTGACACAAAAAGTGAATAAATCATCTCGCTTTCTTTGCAGAGTTTAATTTCTACTGTCAACTTCCTACTCTAAATCCCGGAAGAAAAGAAATTACCCTCAAAATACAAAGGTCCGGAAAAGGGGATTTAACTCTTCATAATGAGGAACGAGTTAAAAAACGGAGTCCACCTCCAAAAAAACTTTTAATCACCCAGAATGGAAGTGTCACAACGCGCGTAAATCCGTGCGCCAAATATGGCTGTGGTAAATAATTGCCATGGTAACGTGTTTGTTTTCAACGTGATGGGCGGGCACAAGCCTCACGTGTTATGTCACGTTATAGGAGGGGTTTGCACTTGCAGGCGGAGTCTGACGCGGAGCCATCTTTGATTTTCTTACGTCAGAGATGGTGCTGGACTGATATGACATCTATCAGGAAATGAGTGAACTACACGAAACCTGGTTCCCGCCATTTTTCATTGTACTATTTGACCTTGGCTTGAATTCAGAAGTAATAATAATAATAATAAATAAGCGTTGTATGGCAATTAATGTAATATAGTTAAACATGATTTTGATTAACTCGAATGTATTTAACTTATATTTTTTAAAACAATAAAATTCTTACAGGATGTATGTAGGGTACATAGGTACTCTATACCTACAGGGTTTGAATAAAAGTTTGAATTTTATGAATTACACATATAGTTATTTTTAGAAGCTTTTTATTTCAAATTTGTTGTTTTGGTGCGTAATAATACAATTTATACATTTTAACAGGAGACCTTAACAGGAGACTCGAGATAAAGATAGATTTCTATCAAAATAGACGGCTTACATAATAGATTCGTCACATTATAACGAGATGGCACCACATATATCGTTAGGCTTTTACTGTTACATACTTGTTCTTAAATTTGAGCAGTATACCATTGTAGTATACAGCTTCTTCAAAATTTCTTTGAGATTACTACACCGGTAAAATAATAAAAACAGAAAACATGAAATATTCAAAATAATGTAGGTACCTACATGTTTTTATTAGGAATTACTTATGAAAAAATACCTTAAGGTCATAATGATAGATTCCTCGTAGTTTAATCACTTTCGAATAAAATAAAAGAAGCAAATCAACTGCGATATTGTGTTTACATTATTTAGGTATTGTTATTAATAAATTCATTTAATAATTTTAATTCACAATAGGTTATTTAAATTTCATTTGAAACAAACGCGTAGAGGTTTTTAAAAAAATAATATAACTTCCTCACTTCCTCACAGAGGGTGCAGGTTGTATTAAAAGGTAGGTACACCTAGTACACCTAGGTATGTACCTACTTATTCAACGATATTTTGTTTTGCAGAATTCCTAGGTTATATTATATCTCCTTACTTTTTTTTAGAAAGCACGTAACATGAATTTCAATTTATATAGTAGGTAGGTACAACCAACTAAAGCAAAAAGTTAATAAACTTCGCGGAATGCTCCCGAAACTATTTACACAGCTCGCAATTTTAGTTCAGGTATTATGGACGCTGGGAAATGTTGGAAATTTCCTACATTACACACACAAACTCCGGCACAATCTCGCCATTCTTCCGTGTTTTCGAACACATTTATTGCATAGTTGGGAGCTATTTTTCGCGCGGCGCTTTTATTGCATTCTTTTTATAACGTTTACGTGGCTTGCTCACATCAAAACAGTCATTTCCTGGCAAATTCAATACACCACTCAACTATTTCTGTCGCCTTATTATTTTTAAATATTTTATTCCTACCAAATTTTGTTTTATCTAGAGGAAAAGAAATATTATTAATAATTATTTAAAAAATTAATAAGCTATTGAAGTATTCAGGGGCGGATGGGGTAGGGTAAACTGGCCCGGGAAAATCAGTTCCGGCTTGGCCCCGTTTTGCTATAATAGCAAAAATGTTTTTTGTTTCAATATACATACTTTGAATCTAATAGAGGATTTTTTATCCGATAAAAATAAATGTCCAATTATTTTTTAAACTTTAATAGCTTTAATAATAAAAAAAATACTGAAAATACAACCTCAAATAGTTACAAATACAGTGTGGCCTATTAAGAACCAAGACACCCTTCTAAAAAATTTTTTGGTAAGTGCGATTCCAATGAATTTTTTTATATATATATTAGCCTCCTAGATGTACTTGTTTGAACCTATTACGATGATCCAGCTGCTAATCATCAGCCTACTACGATTTTTTTTTCAATCAATTTTTTCGAAAATTACTTTAGGGATTTTTTTATTAAAAAACTGACATCGTGGCATTCTTCAGCATCACTTAATACCCCTGTGGCTTAAATTTCTTCAATTTGGCTCGAAGAATAATTCTTTTATAGGGCCTTAAATGTTTAAAGTTTATTGAATTTGGGTTTCGTTTAAAAGATATAGCAGACATTGGAAACTAATAATTATTGTTAATCTAGAATATTGTTCCTTTAGTTACTTCACAAATTAATAATAATGTTAAAACAACACTTTACAGTAGTCCCCCTATATCCCCAAATACCTAAAGTAATTTAAAAGCAATTGATTGAAAAAAAAATCGTAGTAGGCTGAGGATTAGCAGCTGGACCATCATAATAGGTAGAACAAGTACATCTAGGAGGCTAATATATATATATATATATATATATATATATATGCACTTACCAAAAATTTTTTAGAAGGGTGTCCTGGTTCTTAATGGGCCACACTGTATAAAACGAAAAACAAATATAAAAAGTCAACATATTTTTTCAAAAATAAAAAATATGTTATTGCATGAACTAGATATTGCAACAAAAAAACTTACTTAAAAAACTACAAACTCAAAAATGCAACATCAAAACATGATTAAAATATCAAACAAAATAATCCACAGCTAATTCTTTGGTAAAACATTTGTAAAAAAATAAAAAATCTAAAACTAACTTTAGTTCAGATCACAAACATAAGAGAAACCACCCTATTTCACTAAAAAACTAACCAAAGTCCAAAATATAGATAATATAACCAAAAATATGTACCTAAATAGAATAAAAGTAAATTACAAATAAGAATTTAATATAAAAAGAATTTAATATAATTTGAATCGCCAATCGCAGTGGGTCGGACCGGCCCCAAAGGCTACCGGCCCTTCGGGAATTCTCCCGAACTCCCAGCCGGCCCATCCGCCCCTGAAAGTATTTACTTACCTTATTTCCTTTATAGGTTTTATATAGGTACCTATAGTCTATATAATGTCAATTGAAACTGTAAAAAAAATTCCGACAAAAGAAACACCTGCACCTCGACGGCGGCCTCTTTGTTTATGCACATATGTCGTTTGTCGGAATTACCTAATTTTTGTACCTAAACGAAAGTACCTAATTTTTGCTTCTGTCGATATTTATACATGTAGTTATTTATACAGAGATTAGCTATAAAGTCTGAGTTTCATGTGTGAGAGGGGGCGGCATATTATTCTTAATTGTTATTGTAGTTATTACTATTATAATACTTTCACAATAGTACCAGGTAGATACTATTGTGAACTACTACTATTCTTTCTATTCTGTATAGCTTGCCCGCATAATTGATTGCCAATTGAACGTTCCTAAGTAAACCTTACAATGCAAATCAACAGAATTGAAAATCTGAAGTCTACGTGGTACTGTACTGAACCCACTACCTTCGGCTCTAGATCCAAGACTCCAAACCTTAAGCTATCGATTCAACTCTAATATAATTGCTGATTGCTTTTTCCAGACACCCTACATTCAATCCCAGATACATAAACTATTAGTTTAGTAACGACATTCCAGCCCAGACCAAATTTTCCATTAAAAACCTGAATTCGACTTCCAAATCGGACGTGAAGAGACACTAGTCGACAGTGTTTCAAAACAGAAATAACATCAAGCTAAAAACGTTAAGAGTGTGACAAAAGGTCAACTTGTCAAATAGGACGGTCGATCGTAAACATAAATAGAATTCCTCGACTGATGGTATAATAAACACGAATAAATTAAATTGAGTTAATACACCGGGCAGTACAACCTTGGCAATGTATAGCTGGTTTCAAAGTGCAGAGGAGAGGAGCCCCTTGAAAAAAAAAGGAGAAGGGAATGAAAAACAACTTTTTTGTTAGAATTTTACTTTCCTAAATTTATAAAATTGATACTTTATTAGGTATTTTGTAAGTTTATTTTCGCAACCGAAAATGGATAAATAAATAAGCTTACACATCGTATAAAACACATCATCTAGGTACTTGGAGTTGACAGTTGAGAAAATTACCTTTTCATTTTGTAATTAATTACCCCGAATTGAATTATTTCGACTGTTTTAGGTGTGCCTGTTCTACTGCTTTTTTCCGAATGTTTTCCTCGAGATGCTCTTATTTGTAAAAATGAGTATTTCAGTTTAATGAAGGTTGCTGTTAAAAAGGCACTTGTTTCTCTATAAAGGGCCACTACTCAATACTTCGGAACGCACTATACATATGATTTATTATGCGCAGCTGTAGGGTGATTACCGCTGTTAAATATTCATGGCATGGCATCCTGATTTCTTGGAAATTTCATGAATAAAGTACCGTTTCAGCAGACATTCGTTACCAGTGCGAATTGTGACCGCCTTCGTGATTTTTATTTTAAATCAGGTTTTGACAGCCAACTTGATAATCCAACATAGGTATACCTACTCATACACACTAAATCCTAGGCCAAACTGGGAATTCTTATGATCTGAATGAAGTTCAAGGTTGGGTCATTAATTGGCGAGGAGGAAAACAATACGTATTCATAACAACATACAAATAAATTTACATATAGTTTAATTTTTTGTAAGACAAATAAATAAATGTAAATAGCTATACCTATATGTTTTTATTAAATAATACTTATACATTATAAGTACTTCATACACTAGATTCATACATATTCTGTATAAAATGTTTGTTCTTCGCAATTCACATTATTCACAATAACAAAAGGCATAATCTCAATTTTATAAAATTTCCAATCACAGTGGTCAACGTCATAGGCGAGTATGTTTTTTGAAGTGTAAGTAATTAAAAATACCAAAAATACTTGGAATATTCTATAGTCGACACAAAGTATGAGATTTGCATATTTCAAGAATAAGAATACTATTTAAAAAAAATAGAGATATAGAAAATAAAGATAGAGACATTTTAACTGTGACTACAGAAAATAATTTGGACATATTCTCTTTTTGAGAAGGCAGGAAATTTTAATTTTTACGAACCTTTAACAACTTATCTATCTTGGAAAAGAAGCATTCTTTGCCTATATTTATAGAAAACCTTTTGTTGCCTTTCTAGTGTACCGGGTTTTCCAACGAAATGACTCACCCCCTATATCTTTTTTATTTGTGGTGCTAATAAAAAAAGTGTTATACAAAAGTTTTATCATTTTTTACGAACTTTCCAGATATGTAGTTGAACAGCCAAAATAAGTGCAGCTTAAAGAAATATGAGCCTAGGTTCAATTTTTTTAAATGGAATACCCTGTATATTTTTTGATTATTACATTCTACGGGTTTTTCTGATTTCAAAAATATATATATGTGCTATAATCCATGCGACAGTTGTCATTTTATGGAGCTTTTTTTATAACATAGAAGCTGCAGCTGCCTTAGACATTGTTCATTTATCAAATTAGCCTTGGATAGAGTAGGAGTAATTGCTTCCAAAACGTGTTATAAAAAAGCTCCATAAAATGACAACCGTTGCAGCGATTATAGCATATATATATATTTTTTTGAAATTAGAAAAATCCGTAGAATGCAGTAATCAAAAAATATACAGGGTATTCCATTTAAAAAAATTGGACCTAGGTTCATATTTATTTAAGCTGCACTCATTTTGGCTGTTCAACTACATATCTGGAAAGCTCGTAAAAAATGATAAAACTTTTATATAACACTTTTTTTATTAGCACCATAAATAAAAAAGATATAGGGGGTGAGTCATTTCGTTGGAAAACCCTGTACAAACTTTCATTTTTAACACGAAGAGGTAGCCATAATAACTTAAATTTCAATTTAAAGGCTTTATTTTGTGCTTAAGTGACTTTGAAACCAGATACTGATACCTTTACTTATTGATATTTTTTTTAGCAAGAGCTGCTCATACTTGCAATAACCAAAATATGTTTATTATATTCTAAACTCGAAACCAAGGTTACAGTAATAGTAATAAAGACAAAAATAAGAACGATTGTTATAAACGTTCATAAACTGGAAATAATCATCCCAGAAAACATAACAACATCATTTTAAATGTGTTAGTAATTTACAGAATATGTGTGAGTAACACCTATTTATCTAATAATAAGACAAAATTAGAAACTTCAAAGAAGTTATAAATCATTGATCCCTTGTGCAACCCCGATTCTACGCCTATGTTTGGTTAGGTATTCTACGGCTAGTGCCGGTCACAAAATCCCTTACAATTTAGGCGGTAAATTAAAATAGATATTTTTTATTGGATTAAATGCTTGGGCAGCAATGTAAACAAAATGCTATTGTTCTGAATAATGAGGAGAATCAAAACTTTATTGGTAGAATTTGTCTATATAATATTTGGTCGGAGGAAATATAAATATACTTGATAGATGAAGAAGAACCATGCAACCAAGCAGAGTCAGGTGTAGGGATTGCTGATAAATTTAATTTTGTACGAGACAATCAAAAATTGTCTTATCAACTTTCTCTATGAGTATAATATATATTTTTAAGAATGTGGAATACCGTAACGTATACCCATATTAATTAAATAATAAAATAAATTCGCACGTAGAATTGAACACGGAACAAACCGCATTCCCACCCACCTGCTTATACAAACGCGGAATCCCTGTTCGTATAAATTAAAGCACAAATTAGCATTTTGTGTGCGATGCAGCGGCATTCAATCGTCCATCACTGGATTTAATACATTTCCAGCTAGGTCCTGGATGCATATTTACATATCCTCCTACATGTTTGCACCCAAACACTGAAATGTACCTATTAGTGTTCGAAAAACAGAGTGACCATAAACAAACTAATAACCATATTTCCGCAAATTATACTACAGTTTCCATCAGACATTGTGATGAAACATTGATGTATTTACATTAAAAATGGTTCAGTGACGGGAACTATATATAGTGGAGTAAAAACAAGGGAAAAAGTCGCTTCCTTCTCGAAAAAAAATTTTTTAAGGTATAACCACATGAAACCTATACAGGATCATTGGTTGGGTCCTTGTGCATGTGAAATGACTAATTACGACATCTTTAGGGGGGTCAGACATTTTTTATCCCCAAAAATGTCAATAATTTGTCAAAATGTTATATTTATGTTTTTTTAGATATACCACGCGATAACTTCGAAACTAATTGACTTATAAACATGAGGTTTTTTTTAATCTATAGAGGATATATAGGCGGTCATAACTGTACTAATTTAAGTCCCCTGGTTAGCGTATTTTTTCTTGGAGAATGGAGTAAACTCGAAATTTTACTTTTATTGCTGCATGATTTTCGGTAAGCGAGAAACTTTTTTATTTCAAGGAATTTTGCCATAGTATCTGCGTATGAATTAAAGAAAAAATATTGAAAAAGTTTTTAGAAGAAGAACCAACCTTCTGTGACAAATAGTTTTCGAGTTATCGCCATTTAAAATTAATAACACAGGGGCGCGCTGCGCCGCGCGATGTGGTTTTCGAAGACGCTATCAAATTATCGCACCGTACCGCGCTCTCGATGTGTTTCGAAGGCCCGCTTGGGTGATCTCCTGACCAATATAAAATATCCAAAAAGAATTTTGTATTAAAAAAATAATTTAATGTTCTAGTATAATATATATTTTCTAATTTCATATGATTCGATAAATATTTTCTATCAGGAACACAAATTTGCATTGTATTTACATTCATATTTTTAATATAAAGTTAAAACACGAATTACAAAAAAAAAGGACAGAAATTTTAAAAAATTAGAATTTTCTAGACTCCGAATCTGACGAACTGAGGTCTTCGTTTTGTGGTCTGTTACTATATAATGGGTGGTATGAATAAAAACGAAGTACCTGCTACTACTACAAGTATTAGTATATTCTACATAGTATTTACTTTAAAACGAAGTAGATACTACATTTCAAAGTACTCCCTTCTATTTTTCCGGAAATGCTAAAAATAATAGCATTCTTCTAAACATTATAATTACTTTAATACTTTTTACTGGTAAATACTTCCATTTTAACAACAACTGAAATATTTTCTCCGTCATTAGCGAAGTTGATATCATGGCAGCCTCATCGTGCGTGCTACAAAGTGAGTACTTTAAAAATGGTTCAAATACATAGAAATAAAATTTATACTGCAAGAATACCATATACCGTCAAATATTTAGGTAAACAATTAAGTACCATCAATTTAAAATGTTTTATGTTTATATTTTTCATCTAGGTTTAGTAGGGAAAACGTTACTTTCTCGTTACTCGTTACTCTTCTATCACACTTCTTTCATCCGAAGACATCTTAAAGGACTGTTGATGTTATATAAATACATACAAAACTGAAACTGTCTCCCAAAAACTTTTAAACATGTGTATCTCGTTAGCCAGGGCCTGGCGCACGGCGTATGTGTGACGGAATAAGTACAAGTACACATTTCAAAGAATGTATTTTAAAGTAGATATTACGTAGAATATACTAATACTTGTAGTAGTAGTAGCAAGTACTTCGTTTTTATCCATACCACAAATTGCATATTTACATTCGTCGCAACATTTTAATCCTTGGGCTAAACACGTGCACCTATTATTGTTGCAATTTTTGTCAATCCGGTGTTCCGACAGAAATTGCCACAATAATAAGTGCACAAGTGCTTAAAGGTTTTTGGGAAACAGTTTCAGTTTTGTATGTATTTATAACATTAACAGTCCTTTAAGATGTCTTCGGATGAAGGAAGTGTGATAGAAGAGTAACGAGTAACGAGAAAGTAACGTTTTCCCTACTAAACCTAGATGAAAAATATAAACATAAAACATTTTAAATTGATGGTACTTAATTGTTTACCTAAATATTTGACGGTATATGGTATTCTTGCAGTATAAATTTTATTTCTATGTATTTGAACCATTTTTAAAGTAATCACTTTGTAGCACGCACGATGAGGCTGCCATGATATCAACTTCGCTAATGATAGAGAAAATATTTCAGTTGTTAAAATGGAAGCATTTACCAGTAAAAAGTATTAAAGTAATTATAATGTTTAGAAGAATGCTATTATTTTTAGCATTTCCGAAAAAATAGAAGGGAGTTTTGAAATGTAGTATCTACTTCGTTTTAAAGTAAATACTATGTAGAATATACTAATACTTGTAGTAGTAGCAGGTACTTCGTTTTTATTCATACCACCCATTATATAGTAACAGACCACAAAACGAAGACCTCAGTTCGTCAGATTCGGAGTCTAGAAAATTCTAATTTTTTAAAATTTCTGTCCTTTTTTTGTAATTCATGTTTTAACTTTATATTAAAAATATGAATGTAAATACAATGCAAATTTGTGTTCCTGATAGAAAATATTTATCGAATCATATGAAATTAGAAAATATATATTATACTAGAACATTAAATTATTTTTTTAATACAAAATTCTTTTTGGATATTTTATATTGGTCAGGAGATCACCCTAGCGGGCCTTCGAAACACATCGAGAGCGCGGTACGGTGCGATAATTTGATAGCGTCTTCGAAAAGCACGTCGCGCGGCGCAGCGCGCCCCTGTTATTAATTTTAAATGGCGATAACTCGAAAACTATTTGTCACAGAAGGTTGGTTCTTCTTCTAAAAACTTTTTCAATATTTTTTCTTTAATTTATACGCAGATACTATGGCAAAATTCCTTGAAATAAAAAAGTTTCTCGCTTACCGAAAATCATGCAGCAATAAAAGTAAAATTTCGAGTTTACCCCATTCTTCAAGAAAAAATACGCTAACCAGGGGACTTAAATTAGTACAGTTATTACCGCCTATAAATCCTCAATCGATTAAAAAAAACCTCATGTTTATAACTCAATTAGTTTCGAAGTTATCGCGTGGTATATCTAAAAAAACATAAATACAACATTTTGACAAATTATTGACATTTTTGGGGATAAAAAATGTCTGACCCCCCTAAAGATGTCGTAATTAGTCATTTCACATGCACAAGGACCCAACCAATGATCCTGTATAGGTTTCATGTGGTTATACCTTCAAAAAATTTTTTGAAACATTTTTCTACCGTTTTTACTCCACTAATAGTTTGGAATTCAATTATTAATCGTGCTAGTGCATAGCGATTTCTGTAAGATCGCTCATTATGAGATGCCTTTATGCTACAGCTTTATTTTTCTTCCATTGGCTTTTGTTTGTTTGTAAATAATATATTAAATTGAAGAACAAAATGAACAATACTAAAAATATAGTTATGCATATAAATATAGTTAGTATATAAATGCAGATATAACTCCTGCATGTAATTACTGCCAAAACAGATAGTCATTAGGTATGCTAAGAAGAGTACGGAAAATATGCACACAAGAAGCTAAAAATAATCTAGAATTTATTCGAAGTTTCATCCGAGTTTACGGACTTTAATAGGTTAATAGCCAAAATAATGGTTTTACATAAGTATTAAATTAGATTAGTGACAGAATAAATATCCAATAAAGTGTTTTGTTACCTAATATAAATTTCCTATTTTAATTTCATTGTATGGGGTAGTTTTATTTTGTTTTTCATCTTTTTTATTGTTTAAGAATGCAATGTAGGTACGTGTGAGTTAGGCAGAAAATGATCCGTATTTGGTGCCCATTGATGTGTTTCTTTTCGAGAGCATGGTAATTGAGAACTGATATCATGTATTGCTGGTCTGAATGACAGAGTTATTGTAAATATTCTCATGACTCATGAAAGCCGTTGAGAAGAGACAAAATACTGATCATTCTCTGTTCAAACTACACGTACATTGCATTCTTAAACAATAAAAAAGATGAAAAACAAAATAAAATCAATCCATTCAATAAAACTAAAATAGGAAATTAATATTAGCTATTAGGTAACCTTGAAAAAGGCCGAAACTCGGACGAAACGTATTTGTCCATGTATCTGGCTGAAAGTCCTCTTTTTGTATTTTTCATTGAAGAAATAAGTTCTGTTGAGAAGAAGTTTTGCAGTTTGTACATACACAGGATGTTTAAAATAATTACTACTTTAACAACCAATAATTTTTCCAATATCATATAAAATAATCTTAATCTATTTTAAAGAAAAATATGTCTGTACACAGTAAAAAAAGACAAATGGTAAAATTACTAAATGGTAATCGTAATTTGCTGCAATGTTATTTTTAATTGGGTGGTATAATAACTAAACCTTTAGAACTCATATTACACGAACAATATACCCGCCAAGTTTGTAGAAGTACTCATAAATTGTAGTAAAATTTACAAAACCCTGTGTTAAAAATGAATCAATCCGCCATAAAAACGGAATAATTACAGGGTGAATAATTGACTATTACACATTACCTTGTAAAATCTATTGTGTTAAATTACTTTTATGTAATGTAATAATACACCGATATGTCTAACACTGCCAAGTGTGGACTATATACACACTGATGAGTGTGGATTCAGTGTTAAAATCAGTCGGATTTTTTTACTGTGTATGGTACCACAATTAATTTACATGTAATTCAGACAATGCTACTTTTGGTAGTAACATCTGTCTGTTTCACCCATAAAATATTGTTCAAATTGTGACATTATATTTAATGTATTATGTTTAATGTTATTTAGAAATTATAAATTCACCTTCAAAGAGCATTCACCTCTAAAGAAATTTATTAATTGAATGACCATTATAAACAGAATCAAAAGCCGCACTCAAAATTTTTGACTCTGGAAAAGAAGTAATAAAATTTCCCTGGCGAATATAATCAGGATGCCGACGAGGAGCAAGGAAAAAGAGCACGGTATCAAATAGACTAAAATTTGATGAACAGTATAATAACGTCACTATACAAACATGATATAAACAATCAATCGGCAATAAATACCAAATTCTCTATAACGGCAACAGCTTTGGACAACCCTATAGAGTTGTTCAGAGCGCTGCTATCCTTGTCAGTACCAACAGTTTAATATGGTTGCTTATAAACATTGCAGTTTGCAGGTACATTGAACTCAGCTAATTGAACAAATTTCAGTATTTATTCTTATATAAATACAATAACAATAATCATAAATAATTCTTTTAAATGTCAATATATGCCAAAATTGTCGAATTGATTATTGCCACAGTCAACGACTGTTTAAGCTAGTTAAAAGTCCTTGGCTGTAGGGACTGTCTTGTTGTTAAAAACAAAGTATGAACTTGGTGGTATGAAAAAGAATACAGTACAATGTTGTTCGATCTTAGGACTTTGATTAAACTCTCAATAAGTCAGGTGCCCAAAGTTTCTATATTATTATCCTGCTTTTCCACGAAGCATAATGAATTTGCGCAGCCCGGTAGGAATATATAGCATCTATTATTGTAAATATGCAAACGGGGCACGCCTAACGCGGTTTACAATTTTCTTTATAAAAATAACGGCCGTGTTTATTTATATGTACCCGGTACGTTTGTGTATACGCAAAGCAAACACTCACCTCGTATCAACGGAAACTAAATTTATTTACTCTGCTCGCGAGGCGTTCATAATTTATGACACTTCGCGGAGTGCCATAGCGGGATGGTCTCGAAACCGTACTCTAGAGTAATGTCGGGTGGGAGTCTCTAAATAGCACGTATATAGAACACATGTCGCGTTTCAGGCAAAACGTTACAGCGAATCTTATTTATTTACTCCAGTCTAAAGGCTTTAAATAATGTCAGGACCAATGGGATATAATTAATTCCGTTTCTGTAAAACTGAGCAGTGCTTTCGCAAAAAAAATGATAGGTGCGACTTTTTAGGTAAAGGACATTTAGGTATATGCAGGTCTATTCGTTGTAGTTTAAATTATTGTATCCAGATGAACCGTATTATTATAAGTGTATATATAGTTAAAAGTTTGAAAGTACTATCAAAAACTTTCTACGTTCGTCGTGTCAAAATTTTGAAATGAAAATATTGTTATCATACAAAACTGTCTTAGAAAAATATAAAATATTCATATATTGCTACAGAAATCCTGAACGACAATTGGATTTGGCGCAGTCTTTGATGTCGTCCAAGAAAAAAAAATGATTTAACACTTATTTTTAAATTTTTTCTCATTCTGTTTTTGAAATCTGACTCGGAATAGCTAAAAAGTATTAAGTATCTCATAATATTCAGAACTTGTTCACCCCGATACTTGACATAATATAATTTTTAAAAATCACTTGATATTTCAGGTACTTATTTTAAATTTGTACTTTAATGGTTATTTTCTGAAAATATGGAAAAAAATAAATGTTACCCTTAGCCATATTTTTGCCAGAATCGGTTGTGGAATTCCGGATTACTAGACCGGAAATTCCGGAATACATTTCGATTATTTGAGAAATATTACTTTGGTATTATTAATTAATGTATCTACTACATCTGAATAACACTTTCGAATTGTTTTAGCTACCAAAGTTTTGTTGAACAAAATTTTGAACATTGTTGAAAATTTCAAAATGTTTATGTTCAAAACATTTGTATATTTCAAGCATTATATCTGGTAGCTAAAACAACAAGTCGAAATTTTCGTACTCTTGCTCTAATACTAGGTGTTCAATTACTTTGCCAATCAGTGACGTACCGAACCTTTCAAGGCGCGGGGGGCATAACTTTGTTGGGGGCCCAAATTGTGTTGATACGCGATCCAAATGCAACATTATCTTAAGTTAAATAACTCTTTAGTAAAAAAAATCTACCTACTAAAATAAACGTACCTACTTAACCTACAAATATTGCAAAAACAAACTTCTATTAGGAGTAGAAAGTGCGAGGGACGGCCGGCAGCCGGGGCGTGTACAAGCGGTGCAGACGGTGCAGAATCTAGTTGCCAGAGATGAATATATTACGTTATTAATAAATACCAAGAAAATCTTGCTTTTATTTAAATTTGAAATAATAAAATATAATTTAACAATAATAGATGTTTAAACATGAAATATTGACTCCTGGGTACTTATTCTTGACGGGTAGGGAATAGAAAAGGTAAGAGAAGTGGGCGTGGCTTACACAAACTGTATTCTTGACACGAAGTTGAGTGAGGGAGCTACTCCCTAGGGAGGTAAAATGTTCCTCTAGGTAGACCCAAGAGAAGGCGACAATCCCTGGGTTTTCTAACCTACAATTTGTGTTGAAACTTGTAATGGTGTTTTTCCTAATTGTTTTTAATATTAGATTTAAAACAAAAAAAGATGAATGTTGAAGATTACAACCAGTTTATATTCAACGATATTACAGTGAAAGATGTGGAAGATGACCATGACCAAATGGACATCCCTCGGGATCCTCCAGTACCTGGAACAAAGGAATCCTTTTCAACTAATCGACGCACAAATTCGTTAGACTCTTTAGAGATACAAAAAACTTATGCCAGGATATTGTTGGTATGGTTACACATTTTGTTGAAGTTCCTACCTATAAGACAGTCAGCCTTAACCATAACTACAAAGGTGAATACACTACCTTATTAATAGTTAAAGGCTCAGGGGTTATAGGTTTTCAAATTTGTGATTTAGGTTGACCTTATATATAAACTTGATTTTACTCAAAGCAGACATGTATATAGAATATTGTCCCGATAATAAAGGTTTTCTATATTTTTTTTTGCCAAAGGCAGTTTCAATAATTGAAAATCAAAAAAAGGTCCGCTATTAGTTCTGAACAATATTTTTATGTAATTGTTTAATTGGTGTACATTTTTAGGTCCTAGCTACTTTACGTTTTTTCGCTTTGTTTAAGATCATTAAGACTCGCCTTAAACATTAGGCTTAAAAATAGTCTGTAATTTTGATATTCTGGCCTATACCTACAACTACATAATACCAAAATCTCCCAAAAACTTAAACATCCAGATGAAATTAGAGGCGGGACGAATTTATGTCGGAAATCGTGAGTTCTAGCCGTCTAGGAAAAGTACATAATACCACTACTGGTATATCAGGTCACTGGATCAAATAGCTTTATTGCCATAAGTCAAACATTTGAGATTAATTTAGTCTGTCAAAATTTGCTGCGTTTTGATTGGTTAAACAAACTGGCAACAGTGTTCCCAGGGACCCGATTCTCCCTTACGTTCCCCATCTCTCAAGAATACGTATATTTTCTCCCAGGGATCGCAACCGAGGGAAGAATCCCCGGGATACTCCCGAGGATACTCCCATCTCTCAGTTTCAAGAATAGAGTCCCAGAGAAATTTTCAAATATTTGGGGAGGAGTAGGCAGGGGCCTGGGGGTTTGAGCCCTCCTAGCTCCCCTCTGGATACGCGACTGTTTCCAGTGGATTCAATCCGCATATACGACCACAGAGTAACAGTGATAGCAGAATTTTCTTTATAATCCGTACTCTCGTCTACGGTTAACCACAGTTTTTTTATTATGTATTCGGGATTTAATATTGCTTTCAACTCTGTGGCGCATAGATGGTAAAATACCTTAACAATATACAATATGTCCGTCGGCTTTGTAATTTCCACGAGGGATTATATCTCTTTTCATAACTGATGAAAGAGTTTTTTTCAATTATATTAAATGGTGTATTAGAAGTCCTGAATATAGAAATTAAATTGAAGAGGAATTCAGACATAATATCTTTGTCCAACATATTTGTGTGTTATGTCACACAACGTCTGTTCCCCTCGTCTACGCTATGTGTTCCAACATAAAAAAAAATATGCAAAACATATCATGAGAGCCGTTTTATTTGAAATCTGGGAATTCCCATAAAAACTTTCCGACATAAGTCTGAATGTAGATAGTCGTTTATTAGAAACTTATTTCGAAATATTTATCCTAGCGAACCTCTAGTATCGCTTAGAGCAGCTGTTCAAATTGTACAGGGTGTCCAAAATAAGATCCTCTATCCCCTTATCTCAGAAAGTATAAAAGGTAGAAAAAAATGTTAAATACGAAAGTTTTTTGTTTTTACCTGAATTTTTATTTTTATAACTTTCTTGAATGCAGGTTGTTCAGTTTCTCTGATCAGACATCAACTTTCTTTTTTTAAATGGGACACCCTATATTCAATTACATTTTTGAACTCTCCTTAAAATTCTAGGTCGACATTGTTAAGAGTACCCTATACCTATCAGTTACCGTTATGAAGATATTAGCATTTAAAGAAAAAAATCTGTAAAAAACACCTTCTCAAAAAATCTCGGCAAAACAAATAAGACATCCAAAAAAAAGCTAAATAGGGTTTATTTCGTAGACAATTAGACTCAGAAATTACTTCTATGGAGCGATATTACCTGATTAATATACAGGGTGTTTTTGACAGATGGCTTAAACATGTATATGTTAAAACTTCAGAAAATCGAAAATCTCTTATGGAACACCCTATGTATTATTATATTTTTGGATTCTCTATTAAATTTTAACCATACTCTATATAACTTTCCCTATTCTTATTTTGCTTAGTTTTCAAGATATTGACGAAAATGTGGAAAAAATGTCAGCTATTAATCATCATCAGCTATTATTAAAAATATATCTACTATTATTTGGTATATTATAGTAAGTGTGCCTTAATACTGATTAAGAATATATTATTTTATTAAAAACTAATATTTGTTTAAAATTATTTCATTCATTAACTAATATAAACAAATCTGTTTGTAACTTGAACCACAAACAACTAACAATAATCAACAAATAACAATTAAAATAATAAATTAAATCAAGTGTCCTATATGTCCTCAATTTTCAGCTATGCATGTTGTGTATATAACTGCTACTTTCCTTATAGCGCAATTACTTTGATTGAGCGCTTCAATTTCCATCCTGATTTTAATCTTTAAATCATCGACATTATTACTCTGAATTTGATAAACTCAGGCTTTCAATGTACCCCATAAAATGTTATCAAGTGGAGTTAAATCTGGAATCCTCGGCGGCTATGGGATATTCCCGTTTGGCCCTATCTATTCCACAAAATAGTTCTTAATAAAATTCTTTACAACTGCAGTATTGTGGCATGGAACTCCATGCATCTGATAGATGATCTGATTGGCATCTTCTTCGGCATCCAATAAAGGTAAAATGCAAGTTTGTAATAAATACCATTTCCTGATATTTTACCTAAGGTACCTGGGACCGTTTAAATATTGGCCAAGAAAGATAGGGCCTAAAATGTGTCTCCTATAAGTAGCGCAACAAACATTTTCGTCAATATCTTGAAAACCAATCAAAATAAGAATAGGGAACGTTATATAGAGTAAGGTTAAAATTTAATAGAGAATCCAAAAATATAATAATACACAGGGTGTTCCATAAGAGATTTTCGATTTTCTGAAGTTTTAACATATACATGTTTGAGCCATCTGTCAAAAAGACCCTGTATATTAATCAGGTAATATCGATTCATAGAAGTAATTTCGGAGTTTAATTGTCTACGAAATAAACCCTATTTACCTTTTTTTTGGATGTCTTATTTGTTTTGCCGAGATTTTTTGAGCAGATGTTTTTTAAAGATTTTTTTCTTTAAATGCTAATATCTTCGTAACGGTAAATGATAGGTATAGGGTACTCTTAACAATGTCGACCTAGAATTTTAAGGAGAGTTCAAAAACGTAATTGAATATAGGGTGTCCCATTTAAAAAAAGAAAGTTGATGCCTGGATCAGAGAAACTGAACAACCTGTATTCAAGAAAGTTATAAAAATATTATTTATTTATTTAACTTTCTTCTCTACCATTTATACTTTCCGAGATAAGGGGATAGAGGATCTTATTTTGGACACCCTGTACAGCATACGCATAAATATGTATTCGGCTTCCCGATGATCACAATTAGACTGATTGTAAGCAATCGTTTTTAGTCGGTCTCCGGCGTACCCTGTTTGAGCTTGCATTTTCCCCGCCACCGACACACATGGAATGTTACGGATCACCAACCTTACGTTAACCAATATTTAACTGACCATATACCAGTTTAGATGTGAAATTATTTTACGTTTTATCTAGAAGAATTCACATTCTAAATTTATGATGAGTTAATTAATGGGTTAAATTACGTTAACCAAATAATGTGAAACCGGACCTTATAGACATAAACGAATAATTAGAAATGGAATGTGGCGCGTAGGTTACTTATTTTTCGATTTCAAAATATTTTGTGCGCCTACTGGGATGCAGGTGTGCCAAATTTGGTCCATAATTAATTGAAATGAGAGAGGTGTGTTTCTGTTTACAATTCGAATTGCATCATACCTTTGAGCGGCTGTTTTAATGAAAACTTTTAGCTCTAACTGCTTTGGGTGTGCATTGATATACAATATAAATATAAAACAAACATCATTTTGACTCCCTTATATTTGATTTCGATCAGTAGTTATTTATATATTTATTTTCTTTTATTTATGTGTCTCGTATTTTTTTTCCAACCATACAAATAATAAGACAATAATAACATTAAATTATTTTATATAAAAAGAAGGCCATTTCGGGACTATTTGGGATTACCATAGCAGCTGTACAAAAAATAGATTACAGTACCAAAAAGTAATTTGACATTGACATTGCACGTCACATATATTGTAATTTATACAAATTGAAAAATGGAAACGAATAGCGTTTGACGCGCTCTAATTTTTGACCCGCTGGATATATTGTGATGAAATTTAGAACGATAATATATGACTAAATTCTGCATTTTTTGACACATCAATGACAGCTCTGAATGTCAAAGTGACAGCTGGGCGCGCAACTGATTATTATTTGGAAATTACTGAACCAAATGTTCTCAAAATTGGGGAATGTTTTGAGCATAAAAATAGCTTCAAAATGAGTTATTACTCGACCCCCATTTCCATTTACAAAAATACTCCTATTGCGCGCCTAGCTGTCACTTTGACATTGAGAGCTGTCATTGATGTGTCAAAAAATGCAGAATTTAGTCATATATTATTGTTCCATATTTCATCATAATATACCGAGCGGTTCAAAAATTAGAGAGGGGAGGCGGACTTTATGTCCTCACTGTGTAGGTCAGCAGAAAATGTCACTTTGGAACAAGGATTGTTAACTGTTTACAGGATTGCTCGATCGCTCAATTTTGTCATCCGCCTTTGTGACGTCATCGAAGATATATGTAATTGAATTGTCAAAATATACCTATTTTGTGTTTGTTATATTTCACATTTGCAAGAGAATTTTCGTATTTGAATGATTATTAATATTATAATTTATTAAAGTTTGTAATAACAGTATAAAGTGTACCTATTTCTACAAGTTCGAGACCTTTGGATCTTTGATGACATCACAATTATGGATTACATTGTAGTATAGGGATCGAGCAATCCTGTAAACAGTTAACAATCCTTGACTTTGGAACTATTACCCAAAGTGTTCAGTTTTATGTGGACCAGACAGTATCTTGGGCAATACTCAAGTATTTCTACGTTTACCATGACAATTAAATAATTGTTTGTGTTAGTAATCAATGATGCAACCTTCGGCACCAAAAGCTGCACCTGAATTAGCATTTTGATGTAAGAAACGATAAAAAATAATTACAATTACAATAGCCTGCCAGCGAAAGAAACGTGCAAGAAAATGCTAAAAATGCCGTCGTAATAGCCTGCTTGTTGACCGTAAAGCATAAAAGCCATACAAGAGATTACATTCAAGGCCAATTACCATACAAGGCGTTCACTCGACCGTTCCTGCATAAATATTCGATAACTTAACAACCGTTCATTTAGAATAAATTATAGGGCTTTATCAAAATTGCAAATTACCGTTGGGTGAAAGTCTCGCGCTGGAATTATTGATTTTGTGTTGTGAATAGAGCTGCATGCTGACTCATAGGCGGCGTATCTACAGGGGTCAAAGTAAAACACTTATGTGTAAATTTGTAAATAGTACTTGGTATTGAGGTGTGACTCTTTTATTTTGTATAATTTTTGTAATTATAAATTTAGGTCAATCAAAGTAATGTATTTTTCATTAAGGAATAAATAATGTTGGTACTTTTTTGAGCCAATAAAACCATCTCCATTTCTGATAATCCTGGATTTTCCAAGAAATATAGCTGAAGGAAATTCGTCTCCAAATATAAGAAATTATCCCTTAATGGGATCATTTAGTGGCCGTTTGGTGGTTGGCTGACTTTATTTTCTGATACTGACTAATAGAAAATTAATAATACGTACAAAAGATAAGCCTTTACATACTCCCGCCCCTCGGGTATCCTTTCATTAAGTTTGAGCTCGTTTGTTGGCAAAAAATTCTTCATTTCTGGTACCTAGCTTTCAAAAATAGTATGTATTAGCATTCAAAAATTAAGCGGCTGCCTAAAAACTAGGACCGCACGGTGTTTAGACAATGTTTGACAGCCATGATAAATTCTTCTAAAAAATTACTCCTAAATGTTCTTGAAAACTATTTCGTAACCTCAAAGTTGACACTTTGAGGTTATCATAAGGAGGTTTCATGTATCATAAGCATACAAATCCCAGTGGAAGGCAATCTTGACTTTAGTCCAGTAACATAAGGATTCATCTGCTAAAAAAATCCAAGTGAGCTGAAATTTTGCATACACCTTTACTTTTATATTACTAATAATGTGGCAAAAGTACCCACCGATATGTTGCTTGCGTTTCCAGTTATTCAAGGTCAAATGTCACAGAAATCGGTTTTTCGCAAATATTTTGCTTCCTGTATGTCCTATGACTTTTTTGGTTATTATAGAAAATAAAGATTAAAATATGCTCTTCAAAAAATGTTATATACATATTTTACGTAAAACCAATAGTTTTCACTCTATACGCCAGGAAAGAACAAGGTAGCGGTGCATCGGTTTCAACACCACCTCAGAGGCAGGATACAAGGCGCATTCTTTTACATGGTTTACCAGTAGGCCTAATCCATGAGTTTGCTCTTTTTATAGTGTCTTCTACAGCTTATCCTCATTCTCGTTCTCTGTCCCCTCTTTCACTTCTTCGTCCTCTGTCACTCCTCCATGTTCTCGTTCTCTGTCCCCTCCTCCAAGTTCTCATCGTTTGTCCCCTCAAATACCTGTTCGTTCTCTTCTATGTCGTAGTTACTTTCTTCCACAACATTTTTTTTTCCTTCTGTTGTATTTTGTGTCAAGAGGTCAACGGGATCAAACTCATTATATTCTTCAACCTGAATATTTCCTTCGGTAGCATTATCGACATTTGCGTTGAGACATGATTGACCGTGACAATGACCACAAAGTATTGAACAGGACAGTCCAACTTTTCTGCACCCGCAATTTTTGTTACATCCTTTAATGCAATTGCAAAAAATTGTATTTAAAAGTAGGTCTGGTGCAGGTGGCAATAAAGTCTTAATGGGTTCCAAAACATTATTTATCTTCCATCCCCATTGTTCAGGATTTAAATCATTTCCAAGCCAATTCTGTACTTGATAATACACTCGACTTAGATGTTGGCGTGCGGTGACGGCAGTGGGTGGAAGTGACGACAATTTCACTGCGGTGTTAAGTCTTGTTGACTTCGCAAATGTCATGTATCGATAATTTTCAATGGATAATTCTGATTTAGGAGCTCCATAGATTGCCAGAAGAATGCGTAATCTATTTTCCAAAATCGTCTCTACTGTACAATTTTCCTGCTTAAAAACGTCCGCAAATTGATGCAACTTGAGGCGCCTCTCGAACATTTTAAAAACTTATTTTTCCTTTGTTAAAGAGTACAGAGCCAGTCACAGCCGGTAATATTGTGTTGTAATATCTATGTATGTAACCAGTTGGGAAAAGTACTATTTTCTGTAACGAGCAGATTTCTAGAATGCGAGTTACACAAAATAGTGTTTCCCAACGTGTTTCATACAAATTTTTTTCTAATTTTGAGTATACGACATGCATGTCTATCAATGCTGACTTAAACAGAATTATTTTTTTAAATTTATAAATCACATTATGTTCATATTTGTGTACTGTTGCACTTTTTATTTACTGTCAAGTTTAAAGCCATATTTCTAGTGATAAAGAAGCCATATTTCTAGTGATAGCGGCCCAATGCGCTTTATCTACTGTTATTCCGACAAAGTAGAAGTTGTTAATTTTTTGTGGTATATATTTCATAACTGATGGTGAAACAAACGTTTCATCACCAGTTGTATAATATTTTACTTTTCATAACTACCTAGTTATGAAAAGTAAGACGTTTCTTAACATCAAAGAGTTTTGAAAACTGTCACTTTAAATGTCAAAATTAGAAAAATGTATAATACAGTAGTTAACAGCGGTACCACATACTTTTTTGTCGACACATAATGCGTTGCGCGCCTTGCAGCATAATTCAGCTCTGTGTTATTTAATAAACCGTTGGTTGTACAGAAAAGACTTATATAACTTTTTTGTAGAGAATTTTTTGTTCTTTATTTTTTGTAATAAAGCCAAAAGTCGTAGGACTCACGCAAAGCTAGACATTTGAGAAAATAAGAGTTTTATGACCTTCGACCTTAAATAACTAAAATCACAAGCGCGATATTGATGGGGACTTTTTAGACATTGCTTCCAAAGTTAAAATAAAGGTGTATGCAAAATTTGGGCTCACTTGGATTTTTTTAGCAGATGCTGCTTTTTTCGGCCTAATGTAACTGGAGTATTGATGTTACTCTGAAATAGGGTATGTAACAGGGGGGCATAAATTCCCTGTTATTTTCTTCGGTTATAAAACCAAAGGGGCCAACAACTGAGGAACATGAAACTGTGGTGAGAAACTCAAAATGTAGTGCAAATGAGAGAGAGAGAATGGAAATATGGTGCATTGAAATAAGGCGGCGGTTACATTGGATGCGGATTCATACAAAATTTTAATCGTACGAATTTGTACGAATTCATACGGACTCGTCTGAAGTAAACAAACAAATGCTTCTTTATGTTGGAGGTTACAGTGCATAAGAACATTTGTTACGATTTCGTACGAATTCGGACGATGTTCTGATGCGACCAAACTATTTTGTTTTTTTCGTCAGTATTCGTGCGAAGTGGAAGAGTCAAAGATAGATTGCGAAAAGTCTATAACTTTAATACAGGAAAGAAGGTCTTTGCGGGACAAAAAAGTTAAACAATATCATAATAGAGACTTAACTAAAAAAAAATATGGAGAAAAGTGGCAGAGAGATTTTTTATTTGTTTCTTATAAGATATTACAGAACCGATTAATATAAGTAACAAAATTGATGTATTAAAATAATAATTTATTAAAATCGAAGAATTTTGGATTGTTTTCTCATCCCCATTTTGCTTTATCCTTAAGAAGTACCTAATCGTCAACACAAGTACGTCTTTATTTTGAAATAAAAGCATTTTTAGTTAAGGCGATGTTTCGTAAAAGTAATAGTTTTACAACTGAATTCATTGTCAGTGCTGTTCAAGTATTTACATATGCAGAGTAAGCATTACTGAACTACTACTGATTACTGAATTGCACTGTCAGTACGCATCTAATGTAAATGTAACCACTATTAATTACGCATTCGTACGAATACATTTCTTACTAATTCGTACGAATAAAACTTCGTACGAATTTACATCCAATGCAACCGCCGCCTAATGTGATGCCGTACATTGTGACAAGAAAAAATGTAACATGTATGGGAATACCCCTAGTTCAGATTCTTTTACCATTTTATATATACTTATGCTTATAAAGGAACAGTTTTAGAAAGTTTTGCAGGTTTTTATTCATCATGACTGTATTCTGCTCAATTATTATTGGCGAAGGTTCTATTTTCGTAGCGTTTAATTTTTTATATTATCCTCTGCCCCTGCCCTTTGATAGCGGGTTTTATTCAAAGCTAAAAACAGCCCTGACCTTGAAAACTCCTATATCCGTTCCAAGAAACTTCTCAGTTCTCGGAAAGTTTCCGACAATAAAACGGCAGAGTCATCCTAATTTTATTTTCGTCGGCCCCAACTCTTCAAGTTTATCGCTATGCGAAAAATGACACAAAAAGGACGGTCGGAGATAAAGAATTTGATTGATAATGCGTGAGGAACGTGGGGAATGCAAAGTAGGAAGACTTTTAATGTAAAGCATACGCTATTCAAACATGACGCGAGATACAGGCCAAGAAAAACAAACAATAAAATACCACTACGGCCGGCGTCGTGCAGGGCCGGACTGGCTCTGCATAAAATATACTTGGAACATTGTAAAAACTAAATAATAATTTAAACAGGTTAATTTAAACATTTTTGTCTTCCTATGATCTAACATAAAATATTTTATAGAACTAGAAATGGGAGAAAATCGCTTTAGCCCTACCGGGGGTCCAGGCAACACCACCTATAGACAAGGCCTGCGCGCTGAATCGTGACGTCAGCTTAAGTGGTTTACTATTGAATGTCGCACTATGAATACAGCGCGAGTGTTAGTTGTTATAACATACCTACGCCCAATTAACTAGTTTGTACACTCGTTTTTAAATTTAGGTATACACTTATATCTGATGATAAGATAATAATGAATTAGAAAAAAGGAATGGAAACTTTACTTGGTCAATAAAATATAAAATTATTTCTGTAGTTATCACAGAACTGTCTTCAACGTTTTCGTGGAATGCATCTACTGAAATATTTCCAAATGTTTTTGATATAAATCATTTAGCCGTTTACCTTTAAGAGGAGTCTTGACATTAACAATTTTCCACCAAGTTAAAATAATATTAACAAAATTAGATGTGTCTTGTGAATGATCTATTTTATTAGCAAAATGTGAAAGTGCCTCGACTACGAATGAATTAAAAATTTTTAAAGCAAGTTTTACGTTTTGCCTTTCTAAATTTGACGGAAATAAAGCTTTCAAGCTTAAAGAATAACCAAATTTTAGCAACTTGTCATTTTCGTGGGCATACAATTTTTTAAGTGCCTGCAAGTCTGCAATTTTTTCGATACTAGTTTCAATATCAGGATAAGTTAATATTTGGTTTGGCTTTAAATTAATCCAATTATTTCTAATGCATTTTAATAAGTGAACAGAATAAAAAATAAAAAAAAGAGGTCTCGTACTGTCACTAGGATGTGGATAAATAATATTTAATTTTTTCTCAGATGAAAAATTACTCATAGTCTTGCCATTTATAGCATAATTATCAAACAATACTTATTACACAAAATACTTTATAACCAATTTCTTCCAAACCTACAATTATTTTTTTAATGAAAGAATATAAAAGTTCATGATTAAGTTTAGATGTTGGAGCAATATGAATAATCTTTAAAAGGAGAATATATACTTGTTATCATAAATGCATAAGCCGTTGTTGCTAAAACATTAGAATCGTTTAAAGCTGTACCAACAATATTTCCGCCTTTATAATCTAGGAAAGGTTCTATATGAATCTCGTCCATAAGTAACATGACATATTTTTCCCTATCTGTGAGATAAGAAAAAATACTCTTAGCGTATTACAAAAATGATTGTCTCTTTTCTACAGTTGGATCTGATAAAAAATTATTACAAATACTTTTTAATGTTTTTGTATGAGGCAAAATAATTTTTCCATGGTTTCTTAAATATTTGTATGCATGTGGACTGATTGTAAAAATTATTGAACACAAAATGAAAGTTTCTACCGAATATCGGTATCTTTCCTTAGGAGTGCAATATAATTTTAATTGTTCAGTTATAAATGAAAAACTAACGTTGGCAACATTCTTATTATTTAGATCTATATCCTCAGGCATTTCGTCGATTTCTTCTAATGAGTTTTCAAAGCTGTTTAAAATATTACAAACATGATTTATCGTTTTTTGTTTACAATTTAAGGAATCTGTAGATTGCAAATTGTGTTGTTCAATTTTATCTATTAGGTATTGAATTTGATGAATATTAGTAATACTAAAAGGTGTTTTTAATTTGTCTATACTTATATGTATATTTTACCATAAAGAAATGTTTCGACTTCAAAATTTGATTTTATTACAACAGCGTAACTATATATAACAGCGTATATAACAGGACCAGGCAAATTTTCTATTTTAAACAATGTAATATGTGAATCAGTCGATATATTAAACCAATCTTGCTTTAATTCAATACTTTAAATTTTTTCCATTAAATCATTATAATCTTTGAAAGTTACTAATTCCTCGCGAATATTAAATTCTTCCTTACTCTTTTCAATGGCATCTAGAACCTGTTGCTCCTCAATAGTTTTTAACTTTTCATCACGACTTTGACGGAAATTTATAGGTTTTGACAAATATTTCGGGCAATTCGGAAAAATACAAGGTACTTATAGCGTTTTCATTTAATTTTGGATAAGTTAATGGAGCCGATATTACTTCCCCCGTTTTGGAATCTTCCCACGATATAGACCAAATAATATGATTTTTTATAAAATGTAGTTCGCATACCTTAGAACTTTTTGACGGTGTGAAATCCTTTCTAGGTATTGCCGATATCCATTTTTGTCTCCTAGCTGGCTCATTTGGGAAACTAAACATGTGCACTTTCGGACTACATTTTGTATTTCCATTGCAATTAACTACACAACACGTATGCGCCATTTTACATACCTATTTTATTTCACTAAACAAAACACTATTTTAATTATTTATTCACTGAAACTGAGAAACTAATACACACGAAATGCGATTCATGAAATGCAAAGCAAGAATAGACTTGTAGGTTATGTTATAGTACGTATAAACCTGGCAGTCAGTGCTGCTGAGGTTTAGCACGCCTGGCGCAAACCACTTAAGCTGACGTCACAGCAATTTTCGAATGAGCGTGCAGGCCTTGTCTATAGGTGGTGTTGGTCCAGGCCTGTGATCTAGGGTCACCCTTCGGGTGACAAAAGCATCTAGAATAGTATTATTTTTAAGAAAATATATAATTAAGAAATTTGAGGTAATTGGAGACAGAAAGCTGAAATTTTGTATCTGGAATGATGATGTAATTATACTAAACGATTTTTTTTATTAATATTTTGATGAATCGTAAGGGTACTCTATTCTTGATGGTAAAATATCATATTTATTAAGTGCTGAAAGTAGAATTTATTTTTCAGTAAACATTTTTATCTATTTTAATAATGGCACCCTCCGTTACGGATCAGAGCCCCACCCGCCCTTCCAAAAGATGTAACGGCGACGTTAAAAATATATTGCTGTTATAGCAAATTAATATTGTAGATATATACTTTTGTAAGCTAAAATGATGAATTTTACCTGCAGAAAGAATAAAAACTACGGACAATGAAACAGAATAACGAATTAAGTCCAAACTTTACCTGCAGAAAGAATAAAAACATTAAAAACTACGGACAATGGAACAGAATAACTAAACACTAATACTAATAAATAATTTGGAATTAAAAAGTAAAATAAAAAAAAGTTGCATCCAGGGTGAATCGAACCGGCGAAATTTTGCACTTCGATATTTAAAATCCTGCTATTTATAGGTACCATTACGCTACCGCGTCACTCATTATTTGACGGTGAGACAACTATGTAAACTGTACGTGTTACTTACCTGAAATTAATTTTTAGTGATATTGTAATTGGAAAAGCATTTCGCTTCAGTATTTTGGTAATCAGAAGTGTTTAGCAGTCAGTAGTATCGATTCCGTTAGCAATATTTTTTATAGGAAAATAATAACCTCTCTGACGTGTATTGAATTTGACAGTTTTCGTAGGAGGTGCTTGTCGTTAGCACAATCTCACATCGGCAGGTACAATGAGAAAAAAGTTAAGACGGGCGCGACTCGAGATTTGCGAAGACGAAATAGACGTAGGAGTGGTCGTACAGTCTTGAAAAAAAAATGTTCAAGGGATAGGAAAGAAAGGACGCAAGTTTCGTGTGAAGCGATTCTCGAAGCCATAAAAATTTGAAAAGAGGTCGCGAGGGTCTCGCGAAAAGTCGGGATTTCGGCAGGCGTGACGGAGCCATTAGGCGCGAGAACAAACGCCGGTGCTCCACATCTTGCTCGCCGAACGGCGATCGAGGAAAATTTTGCAGAGGTTTTTTGAAAAGGCGTTTAAATTGGGAAATCGCGTAGGAAGCGGGACGAAAATGAGCTTGAGCATAGGAGAAAGGCTTCCTCAGAGCGAGAGCGGGGATCACTTCGCAATCCCCGCTCGGAGGAGGTAGCTTAGAAACTTTGTCGATTTGGCGACGGAATTTAGAGCGAGACAGAATCGACGCGTTTTAATATTATATGGATGAAAGGGCGAGTGAGCCACACAGTTTTGTTATTTTAAATATAAATATGCATTATGTGTGTCTGCATTTTTACATTTTTTATTCATTTGCCAGTTCTTAAAAACAATACACGTATAATGTACCTATCCAAGTCTAAAGTCAACATCTACTCGTTTCTGTGATACTAGGTTTTTCAACACCTAACTAAAACCGTGCAATCAGTGCATGCGCACTGTGTTTTTAGCATTTCAACTGAAATTAGGATCATTTCTGAAAGGCTGCTGTACCGTCATTTCAATATATTTCATACAATTAAATTTCTTTTGTTTACCAAATAAATATCTACTTACCTACTTTGCACGTAATCTAACTTCAAATTTACCAAATGTATCTTTTGTGGTTGCCTTTTATTTTTATCTATTTTTCTGTTGTGCTAATTAAAACTGCTAAACATTTGAAGTTCCTGTTGGCTTTACTGAATTTAGGTTTAATATTTTTCACTGTAGGGCAGTATGGTAATAACAATTAAGAACAGTAAAGAACAGTATTTATTTACAAATTTAAAACATTAATATCTGTCACATTGAAAACGTTTGTGTTAATAAAATTTTAAACTATGTTGATTACAATAATTACTTCTATTCTATATTTACAATTTCCATTAATAAGATTATTTTAATAAAATCTTCGTTGTATTTTTGTTCTCGTTGCAAAAATCTGTCGTAGCATTTGTAGATATTAATATCTTGGAAGCTAAAGAGCTTCTTCTGCTTGTCTTTTCTGATATAATAGTTCATCAGTGCATCATTCATAATTTCATCTACGCAGTCCGCAATCGTAGTTCAAATGAAAATTATCGGATTCTGAATCATATTTATTTATCCTTTTTAGGCCCGGTTTCATAATAGCTGGCTACCGTTACATAACCGACAGTTAACTAACTATAAGTTTAGAATATGCACAGTTAGTTGTAGACGAAATGTTAAAAAAATTCACAATCTAAACTTTTAACGTGCATGTGTAAGATACCCTTAACTGCTCTTGCATCTGTACGACCTCGGTCTACCATTACCACGAAAACCACGAAACAGCCCTAGGACTGGGCTTAGTTAACCTACGACGGCTTGTATTTAACAGCTCCGGTCATTCGACCTTCACCTGACCTCTGCGCTGAGAGCGCTCGGTGCGGTCGTAAATATGCGCTAGCTAGGCGTTCGGTTGGATGATCGCTAGATTGTCGACATGTATTATGCAAACGCGATGCTCGGCCCGCGGCGCTGAATAATAATCGACCGAATGAAATAATCTGCTTGTGTGCCAGGCCTGAATTACGCTTTGTATGCGCATAATATCGCCGGGGCCTTTGCCGCTGCCGCTAGCCGCTACCTACTCTCTCTCTATTAAGAGCGGCATGGTAATTGCTAGCATTAATTAGTTTGTGGTTGGGGATAAAATTTGGGCTTCCTTGATAGTGAAAGGGATGTGTGGCGGTTTTTATCAGGTAATTAGGGAGCGTTTACTAAATCTGCTACAAAACAGGCGCTTGAATAAAACTATTTTTATCAGTGGCGTGCATACAATATAGGCAAAAAAGCATTGCCTATCCTATAAATTAGACCAAAACGAGACTAGATAATAAAAATAAAAATGTTGCGATGTCTAAATTAAATTATTATATAAGTAGGTAATTATTATCATTTTCCTTAAGTTTAGTTACTAAATTAAAAATCCATAAAACACAAACACAAATAAAAAATATTGCTGAAACACAAAGCAGCGTAAAATAGGTATCCACTTAAAATTATTATTCGACAATAAAAGCATTCCATATGCGATACGGGGTAAGCAAAACGCTCGAGCTATTGCAAATCTTACGGGAACCAAAAGCAGTGCTTTTCTACGAGTAAGACAGAGATGTTAAAAAATATGTCAATAAACTAGAAAGAAACGCACGTACTCGGTGAACCGCCAACGTAGAACAGAAGGCACGCAAATGTGATCTGATCTTTTGTCTTTCTCTTTGGTCCTGTTCGTCTTATATCGATGAAAAGAGAGGATCGAGTCGGATCGACGTCGACAATAGGACAGTAGGTATTTGATATTTGTTTAGTTTTAACTAATTTTAAGTTCTAAGCGTTTCGGGGTGAATATCAGTTGACAGTGGTAGCCGGTTTTATTATTTTCAGGTAGTACATATTTTCTTATGAATCCTTATGAAATTGTTAGATTTTGTGAAGATACAAGTATGTGTCATGTATTTCCTTAGCTACTAACGTTAGCAAAATTAATTGTAACAATTCCAGCCAGTAGTGCCTCCGCGGAACGATCGTTTTCCGGTTTAAAAAGAATCCACACATATTTGCGAAATACCCAAGGGCAATAACGTTTAAATAATTTGACTATTATTTCACTGGAAAGTAATCTTTTGGAGGACTTAAAAAGAACAACCAATTTCTATGACGATGTATTAAATGAGTTTTTAAAAAAAGATCGTCGCGTTGATCTTATTTACAAATAAGTGAAATATTTTTACAAAATTTACAATTTCTTTTATAAAATGAAGCAAGATTTTTTTTTGGTGGGACAAAAGTGTTGCGCTGTGTGCAAAAAAACTGAAAATCCCTTTTTTAAAATAACTGCGATAGGTACCCGTTTTAGACTGTTTATGGATATATACTGAGTACTGAGATGCATTATTTGATGGGTAACTAATTTTTAGAATTTAATAATTTTTTGCCTACCCTGTCTCAAAGGGCACCGCACGCCACTGATTTTTATGTATTAAAATGAACAGTTTTAGTATTGAAAATACTTATGGGAGCGTATATATGGGAGCTGTCTCTTAAAATATTAACGCTTAGCGGCATGCAAAAGCGAGCGACCTCGACATAGGCACGTCCTCATATGGAGACGACCTTGCCTAGCTGTGTTGTTATAATAAGCAGTCTATGTTTATTGTTTATGCTTGCGTTACATGGTTCCTATGCCTTTGAATATCGAACCGGCGACGGCGACTCAAACTGTTTATTGTTTATATAAACAGGGCCATTATGAATGGAATTGAAGTGCCTTGTCTTTTAGATACCGGCAGCAGTTGTACCTACTATGATAAAGAAATCTGTTTTAAATAAACTAACAATTAATGTTGAAATTAACAATTCGCCATTTGTAAAATGTTTTATGGGAAACATACCTAATTAAGAGTAATGAGTTTATAATAAAAATACAGGATGTTGTTAATACAGTCCGAATTATTGTTCTACCTGATGATCTTGGGTACTGATAAAACTTGTCACCCTCTATATATACAAGGGGCATTCAAGAAGTACCTTCAATCCAATGTACAGGGAATTCTCAAAATGTTGATGACATTGTTATTCCATCAGAGACTGTAAAGGAGGGTCTGCAACGTCTTGAAGCGGTTCTATAGTCCTGAAAGAAGCTAGCTTGACTCTGAAGCTGTTAAAATGTGTGTTTTTCAAAACGTCTATAGACTATTTGGGACAGGAGGTTAGCATTACTGATGTCAGGCCAGGCAAAAAAAAGATGGAAGCTGTAAAACAAATGCCCAATCCTACAAACGTGCGGGAAGTGAGGCAATTCTTAGGATTGTCAAGATATTTCCTGGTTTTGTCTTTGAGATGTTTTCGCGTTTTCCTATTGGGGGTGAACTTTGAAGTTTTCACGGACTGCAGTGCTCTGAGGACAACATTTACTGGACGAGACCTCGTGCCGTGTGTTGGTCGTTGGTGGCTTGAGGTTCGGGACTATACGTTTGAGGTTGTCTATCGCCCAGGTGCCCGTGTTTGTCGTGTGGATGCATTGGGTCGAGCGCCGATGCCATTGGTAGAAATTAAGGAGCAAGTTTGTTCAGCAGATGCGGATTGAATTTTGGCACCCCAGTTAGAAGACGAGGAAGTGTCCTTAATAAGAAGGACGTTGTTACACGAAAAAGACAGATGTTAATAAACAATCTTTTGAGAATTATATCCTGAAAAATGGAAGAGTTTATAGAAAGTTGCCTGATTCAAAATGCCTTTGGCTAGTTCCCAAGATGGCAAATCTGTAGGCTTTGCCATGACGAACAAGACCATTTTGCATTGGATAAGACGCTTAAGAAAATCACTCTATATTACTGGTTTCCTCGAATGAGAAGATTTGTTAAAAAACATTGCATCATGTTTAAATTATTCGATTTCTAAAGATTCAATAGATCATGATCAAATTAAACAAAAAGAACGATACGATAGCCATAGGGCAAAAGCTTGCAAATATGAAAAAGGGGCTTTAGTAATGGTTTTTAAGACCGATAAACCTCCAGAAGAATATAAGAAATTGTTGGCTAGGTGTAAGGGTCCTTTCAGGACCCTTATAGTTAGTCAATAGAAGGTACTTAGCCAACACTGTCAGTATAAGGGTCCTTTCAGGACCCCTATACTGGCAGTGCTGCCAAATGACCGTTATGAGGTTGAAGACCTTAGGGAAAATTTTAGGCGAAAAAAAAAACTATTATTGAAGATATATAGTAGATAACTCATAGGTGCTTCTGAGAGGTAAGCGAAATATCAGGCCTGATCAAGAATGAATGTGTGCACACTTGTATAGAATGTTTTGATTCAAATTTAGTTCTGTGCGTAGCTTGAACTATTATGAATTCAGTTCTGTGCGTAGCTTGAACTATTATGATTAAAGATAAGTTCTGTGTAATACTTGAATTGTACTATCAGGAATATGTTCTGTGCGATGCTTGAGCTAACTTAAGATTACCAAAAGGGGGCGGTCTTATGCAATGCTTAGACTAACCCTTGACCGAATAGGTTTCTTGGAAAATTCTGTGAGTAGCTTGAATGTGAAAACACTTAAATGATTCAGTGCTAAAGTATTATTGAGTGAATATTTGTCACTAATAGAGTTCGGTGCTTTACTAGAACTTGTAAATAGAGTTCGGTGCTTGACTAGAACTTAGAAAAAAATGATAAAATTCCAAACTGGGTAACTGTTGGATTCCCAAATTGGAATTGATAGCAATGATAGCGAAAGTGAGGATGACTCCTGTGGACAGTCGTCTAGTCAGGATGATCGAATGTAAGAAAACATTCAAAACTTCACCTTGAGTGAGGCCACGACCAAGGAACGTGGCCCTTGTATAAACATACTCGGAGCTCGGGTGAAAGCTGCTGACAAGTGGATATGATATGATTGGGATTCATTCACGAATTTGCATCGCATGTAATCGTTTTCCCTTTTCTTTTACATAAAGTTCTTAGTTTTTGGAATTGTGTGAGTTTAATTAATTCCTTACAGTATCACACTCTGTATAAATTATAAATATAATGGACTATGAAATGTATACAGTGCGTAACAAAAATAGTTGTTTGGTATTTTCAATACGCCTACGATATTTGCGTAAGATGCAAGATCTGTGAATTTTTTGTATTCATAATAATTGTATGTAAAGTACCATAGATATACAACACACAACAAAAATAAACTTTTTTTCCTAGGAAAAAATTGAATGACATCTTTTTAGAGACTCACACCGCATCAATCATTAAATGGAGTTCATGAGATTCTCGAAGTCAGATGAACGAGATTTTCTATGTTTATGATGTAATTCTGTAGCTAGTTTGTTGTGTCTTGACTACTGTCGTGCCTTTCACTTTGACTTTTTATTAAAAATTTGTTAAATAATTAAATTTATTTTGTAGGTAACCATTGAAATTGAACTAAAAGGTCAACATTGTTTTATTTCTTAAAAAAAAAACAGGTTTTATTCTATTTCGTTGACAATAAAATATTTGTACCATTTCATTTACTTACTTACTGTTTGACCTACTGAGATAATCGCCTAGAAAAACACAGACAAATTGTGTTATGTGTGATTTGTAGTTAAATCTTTTCACTCTTTTATTGGAACATTCATTCTTCTTATTGTATCTATAGAGTTCGATGTCAAAATGTCGTTTAGTGAACGATGGCGTCTCAGAGTCAGTCAGATAGCGTGGTTCAGTCAGTCGCATGTCTTTGGAAATATCAGTTGATCCTGAACAAATCGTTCATGAGCGATGATACATCTCTATAAAGCATGTGAAATCAGTTGACAGTTACTGTCTTAGCCGGGAATCAAACCTGATAGACAATATACCCCGCCAAACTAATCACTGTCCAATTTCTTCAAAGTTATGAAGACTTTCTACGTAAAATCTTGTATTGAACTTGTTTAGAGATGTTAAAATAGACACAATAAGAGAAAGATCCAGTTAATTACATACTTTAAAATGCATAAATTAACAAGAGATCAAATCAAAAATCGTTTATTTAGCAGCAATTTAATACAAATACAAAGTAGTTAAAGTAGGTCTTTATATCTAATCTAAGACCTGACAAAGCATTGGGTAAACGCAACCCACCACTGAACAGAGTTCTCTCTAATACACGCAATGTGAGGTGAAGTGTGGTACTGGTAAAGATGTAAAAAATTAAGATCTTTGTACCTTGGAGTGAAAACCAGTATGCCCATATTTGTTCTTTACTTTTTAAGAGGTGTCACAAAAATTAAGCGCGGTATGTCTATAATAAATACCGGTAATAATTTATTTGATAATAAAGATTGTAATTAATTATTCCATAACTTTATATAGTTATAAGCAAAGGCGCACCCGGGGGGGGGGGGCAAAGGGCCATGGCCTCCTCCAAGATCTTTAAAAAACACTGATACGATTGACTGCCAAGAATAACTTTGAAATGTCTCCAGCCATAAACATTATGTACTGATACTGAAATAATATTTAATTTAAAGTTAAAATGTATAGTCTTACAATATTATAATGGAACATTAAGTCTCCTTTGAAAAATGGTTTTTTATATTTTTAGAATTATATACATTGTATGTAGGTACCTATACTATACAATATGGTAAAGTGTACATAACCATAATAGTTTATCGAGTGGTAATTTATTAATTGAGTTAAACAATTACTTTGGCGCTCCCAGGCCGCACTCTGATCCAGGCAAAAAAACACTATGGCGATGCATTTTCTATCTCACCCGTTGTTGACTAGGACGGGGGACGGGTGCTTCATTGCTCGCTGTCTGATTTGGTGTTTATTATATGAATCCCCAATTATCTGAAGCATTGCCTCCCTAAAGATTTTTTCTGGGTGCACCACTGGTTATAAGAATTGATTTCATCACACACCTGCTATACAGTCTGTCCATAAAGTAACCCCCCTGCTAACTTTTGAACGAATCGAGTTAGAAAGTTTTAACAAAATACAGGGTGAATCATCTAAAATGAAGTTGATTCTGACGATAAATTCAATTCTTCAAATTCAAAGATATCGCCACGGGCGCTGTCAACTCAATTTTTTTAAATGACAAAGTGTGCCGTGTTGCACCTCATTTAAAAGGTAATTCAATTCTCTACATTCTCGTTTTTGAAAAATGACAATCGAGTTATCCGTTCTCTAGTTACAAGCGTTTGTATTAACGATATTTAAAAATATTGCTTTAATTAAGTCTCCTTGCCTTTGCTTGCCACTATCACTGAAATGTCAGTAAGGTTCGATAAAGTAGTTTAGCGTTCAATTTAAGAGTGTTTGAAAGTTTCTACAGGCTTTTTTCTTATTTTTTTAAGTTATTCGATTTGATAGATTTAAAGCAGGCAATAACATTCAAAGTATTGTATTTCAACAAGATGGGGCTCCGCCTCATTTCTATGGACCTGTTACCGATTTTTTAAATAACCATTTCCCGAGCAGATGGATTAGTAGAAGGGGCCCGATAGAATGGTCGGCTCGTTCCCCGGACTTAACTCCTCTTGATTTTTTCTTATGGGGATATTTGAAGTCAAAAGTCTACAGAACTCCTCTAGTAAATATCGACGAACTACAGCAACGTCTAACAAATATGTGTAGAAATATCCAGAAATTGCAGAAATTTTAGGAAATATCAGGCAAGAATTTCAAAGTAGACTTTTTATATGCCAAGAAGTCAATGGACAACTTATTTTATTCTTTTATTTTTTGTTTTAATAAATATTTGTTCAAAATTTGTTGTATTAGTACAATATTAATTAACATTTTATTCATGGGTCAGATTTGAAACAGAAACGCTTGTAACTAGAGAACGGCTAAGTCGATTGTCATTTTTTAAAAACGAGAAAGTAGAGAATTACATTTTCTTTTTAAAAGAGGTGCAACACGGCACACTTTGCCATTTAAAAAAAATGAGTTGACAGCGCCCGTGGCGCCATCTTTGAATTTGAAGAATCGAATTTATCGTCAGAATCAACTTCATACTACGTGATTCACCCTGTATTTTGTTAAAACTCTCTAACTCGATTCGCTCAAAAGTTAGCAGGGGGGGTTACTTTATGGACAGACTGTATATGTCCTTATATCCAAAATCTTAACTATAATGCTAGCCAAAACTTTTTATAATGTTTTCTTGTTATTGTTAGATTGTTCCCTACACATAATTTTATTGCTGCAGGTGCTGGTGGAATATGACGACGTGGAGTGGCACCGGCGCGAGTGGATCAGCATTTACAAGGACGGCCTTTTTCATCTGTTCATGGTGGAGCAGGCCTTGGTCTGGGCGCAGAGGAGGGACCCCTTCGCCCCCACACACGGCACGGCCCTCTGGCCAGCACTCGTAAGTATTGGCGATTCCAAAAATGAATGCGTCCTCTGCATGAAAGCATTTGAACCTATTAAAAAAGTTTTGGACGCTGATTATTGATAAACGACCCGCATTTAGATTTGCTTTACCTATAATAGTTTTTCTCGTTTCCATACGTACCGAATTTATCTGAAAATATAGCTAATATTTTCAAAAACCATAACATAACTGTTGCACATAAACCATATAATACCACTAAACGTTTTTTCACTAATACTAAAACACCAATCCCACAACCAAACCAAACAAACACAGTATACAAAATAGATTGTAACGATTGTAATAGTACATATATTGTAATGTATATAATAAGAATAATAATAAATCATTTATGGAAAAAAAAAAATTTTACATCTCACATAAAAAATACTAAATTAAGTAATATTAGTTTGTAATTTAAACATGTCGGAACAAATATTATTTTTAAGTTTCAATTATACCTCTACCTAATGCATGTATATGAATATTATCAGCAAATCTGTCAGCTTGGAAACAAAACTGAACCCACTTTAAAATTCAGTCGCGTCAAAGCCCTCAAACAACATGTATGCAGCAAAATAACGCAATAATCGTTTCAAACAATTTAAAATTATTATAATTTAGTTAGTGAAACATCCTATAAATGTAAGTATAATATATCACAAAAATATTAAACAAATAATTGTAAAATCTTCTGCAGAATCTCTGAAGATGGCCTAATAAAGCCGAAACGTCAGAAATATATATATGTATAAAAAAATGTAACCTTTTTTATATGTAATTAAGTGACCGTTATACCCAAGAAAAACAATCTGTGTTAATTCTCTAACGGTCAAGAAAAGAAAAGTTAAATTTAGTGGTATATGTATGTATTTATTTACAATACCTATTAAGAATTTGTTGCAAAAGTGGGTGATAGTAAAATCATTAGTTCACAGCCAGTATCATATTGGTTACAAGTTACAAATAAGTATTCCAAATTTGGTTTAGATCTAATACTATGACATAAATACTCATTTGCATTGCGTTGCAGAGCTCATTTTACTTTAGTTCTTTAAATACAGGGTGTCCCAAGATATGTGACACACTTTAAGGGCTTATAACTTCAAAGCAAAATGAAATAGCGGCGATCGGTTTTCACTGGTGCTCTTAATTTTACAAAAAGTTTTCTTGTCATTGGTACTAGTTTGTTTTACTTCTACAAGTGCTTGATAAAAAATTGCCACTTTTTAATTTAAAATTGTGATGATTTTTTAAATGGAGCACCCTATAGATTATATTACTATTCGATATAGACACTTTTCCTCTTCAAAAATGTCTAATTTGATAGAGTAAAAAAATAGGATAGTTATTTGAATTTCCACACCAGCCCTTTTCAATAGACCATCATTTTTTTGGAAGATCGCATTTTATTTTTTTTACATTGTCAGTACAGAATATCGGTATGCATCAACTCAAGCTATTATTAAGAAAAGAACTAATGTAATACAAATTTATACGCATTACATTACAGCATAAATTACCAAGTTATTGAAACAAAAACACCAATTAAGAAGAATTCAGTTTTAATATACACACATATGTATTGTATAGTCTTTATAACCTCAATTGAAGCTGCATACAAAATTCCGACAAACGACACACGTGCGTAAACAAAAAGGCCGCCGTCGACGTGCAGGTGTTTCTTTTGTCGGGATTTTTTTTACAGTTTCAATTGACATTATATAGACTATACATCTTTAATATTTGAGGTTAAATTGCTGAATTTGCCGTGCCCACCATTTTCTTCAATACAATTTTGCAATCTAAACTACATATTGTCGAAGACAAGTTCTAACATTTCCGGTGTTATGGTCTGAAAAACATTAGGTATGTTATGTTTTAGTTGTTTTATATTTTGTACAACTGGACTATAACAACGACCTTTGACGTAATCCCATAAGAAAAAATCAGGTACCGTTAGTTCGGGAGAATGTGCAGGCTATTCTATTAGTCGGCTCTACCTATCTATTATTTGATGCATTATTCTGTACTAACCATGTAAAAAAAGTAAAAGTCATCTTCTAAAAAAATTATGGTCTATTGAGAAGGGCTGGTGTGTAAATTGAAATATCTTCTTTATTTTTTGACACAACTCTATCAAACTATACATATTTGAAAAAAGGAAAAGTGTCTATCGAATGGTAATATAATCTACAGGGTGTTTCACTTAAAAAATTATCACAATTTTGAATTAAAAAGTGGCATTTTTTTTCAAGCACCTGTAGAAGTAAAACAAATTAGTACCAATGACAAAAGATAACTTTTTGTAAAATTAACGCATCAGTGAAAAACGCTCGTCGCTATCTCATTTTGCATTGAAGTTATAAGCCATTAAAAGAAAATTCCATACATCAAAATACAAATTCTAGTGACCTTCAAAATAATATTGCGTTTCTTCTATTTTTTTTTCTTTTACGTAAGTATGGAGGAATCTTGATAATAAAATTATGTACCTAAACATGATATATTGACTCGTATATCCTTAGAGCAAGGACGTTTTCTACCATCTCAATCACAGACTAACACATAACTTGATATAATGTTATTTTATGGGAAACTGGAAACCCAACTAAAAATACTTGCTTACGCAGAGACGAAGATAAATATTTGCCGGAAAGATTATTTTTACGGGCTACTGTCGTCATCAGGAATTGATAAAATGCCTCCGGCTTTCGCAGCTTTATCTTTTCGCTGTCTAAGCAGAGATCGCGTTTCGCGTTAATCGCAATTTTTTATGCCTCTGCGATTTTCTGTGGAGTGATGCATCAGCAGAGGAGAACGGCCTTGTAGCACAATTATAGGTAAATTGCTCGGAAAACCTCCCGTCACAGAGGAATTAATTTAGCGTAAAATGTCCCAGACTAACCCTACCCCCACTAACGTGTAAATTTATCAAGGAATTTACTCACCATGGTATTGTTTTGTTTGGTATGGCTTATAGGTACTACGGGATAAGCAATATACGGGTTTACATTTATTTAATAAAAATTTTGGATGTTTTTTACCCCAAAGTCACGCATAGACAGATGAAGTATATGTATAGGGTCGCTGAATCTATGGAAACGGTCGAGTATTTCCTAAAGTAAGATAGCTAGCAGACAATAGTGGCGTTCGGTAATTACCTCAGATTGATCTTTTTAGTCCATATCGTTCATCAATTACATCTAGAGGTAGGGGAGGTAAATCTTGATCGTTCAGAAATTAAATCAGATCAATCAGAGCAAGATCTGTTTGCTCGAAGCATTTCGGCCGAGGAGAAAAATTAATCTGAATTTGTGAGGTTGTGGTGGTCATGGTTGTCAATTGTCATTGACTTTTTGAAGTTGTAGTTGGTAATTTTGTAGTGTAATTTTCCAAAGAAGTCTTCACATGTTTCCGCAGACATTCTAAAATGTTCTTTAAACTGCCTGGCAGAAAAAATTTGGCACAGTTTCTTCAGCGAAGTTTTAATTTTTTTCCAAACAATTTGTAACTACATTCTTCATCTTCATCTTCAAAAATTATTATTTCATATCCTTGGACTGCATTTAAAATGGTTGATTTTACAATATTCATTATTGAAGTAATTCGAAATAGAATATAAACAAATCGTCAAAAAAGTCAAAACAGAAAAGGTGAGGTTATATTGTGCCTTAAGCAATCGATTTCGTTCATTTATTTTCTATTTGTCCGCCTCATCTGGAATCACGTGACAGTAATCTCGTCGCATCCGTGAGCATATTACCGAACGCAACTTATGTTAAACACAATCACCCGTATTAATAATAATCACAATAACGTCAAGTTTACTAATGACCACTAACAGCATTCTTAAATCAATCTAAGTAGTTCATATTAATAATTAATTATTTATAGACAAATAACTAACAGCATGCTAAATAAGAAGTTAATGTGACAACATCTCATTCTGTACATATAGAGCCTAATTTCACTGCCATAAATCTAACCTGCATTTACAAGCATTTACGCAAAGTGTCAAGACTGTTTTGTGTTAATAAGCAATCAAGGGCGGATTAAGCTTTTCAGCATGGGGAAGTATCTCAAAGAACCACATTTTTAAAAAATGTCGTGAAGTTAGAAATTATCTGTGCATTTAGCACGTACGTTTTTCTTTGGACAAACAAAGTTATACTCTTTTTGGAACTGCGCATATTCAGAATAACGATAACGACGTGGTAAAATTTAAGGGGTTTAAAAACTTCCTAATGAATTCGGTAAGTAACCATGCCATAATTAAATTTTATATAATTATTGAGGTTACTGACATATAAATACGAAAAAAGTTGCATTAAATTATCGAAGATTTCAGAAAAACGTTCTCGATCTGTAAATTGGGAGGGGAAAGAAAAACTGCTGCTATTTTTGTCAAACTTTTGGGTTAACTTTAACTTATTGTAAAACATACCCAAACTATACTGATTTAACGTCATTCTAGTGTAAAATGCATTTAAATTGTATTATTAATGCAGTTTTCATTAATTACATTCTAGTCAGGTCTTAGAACATTCTAAGTTTTATTATTAATAAGGTTGAATGTTACTGTCATAGGTAGTGGACAACACGATGTTGCAACGTGATTGCCTAAAGGGCATCGTGAATATTAGTATAGTGGTGAGAAACACACCGTAATGCCTCTTTGGCTCTTTGCTATTATCTGTCTGACAATTATTGCCAAATTGATAATAATTGACTCCTATATGGAGATGCCGAAGTAATGCAATACCAGTCGCGACACATTGGCCGTGGAGTAGTTGTTTTCGCCATTTCCTTCAAATAAATAAGTAGGATTCTCTTCCTCAAAGACAATAGAGGTCACTGCTATAATGGCGCCTGCGGAAAAGCAAGTCAATTATCAGTCTGTCACTTTGACAATAATTGTCAGACAGATAGTAGCAAAGATCCAAAGAGGGTACGATGTGGACCTCACCACTACTAACACAAGGCATATATTTACAAGCAACTTTTTCCACATTCTCCAGGGATCAAAATCATATCCATCAACTCATTTTGAGGGAAATTACTAATTTTTAAATCAAATTTAACACAGCATCTTGTAAATGTATCTGCGTCTCAAAATATGACATTTACTGCCAATGACGAATGACATTCGTCTCGTTTTCTCAGTACGATCACGCTGTACAGCGCGTGGAGACTTGACAAATATGTTATTTGTTTTAGAAACTAGAGGACAATAATTTTTGGTTAGGTACTGACAAATTGTTACAATTTCAATATATAGGGTGTCTACAGACTCTCAAAGTTAAGCATATTTTTGGACGTTGGAGGATCTATAAAAATACTGGTGAACACTGGTGATAGAGCTATCCAAATTGGAAAGAAAATATGGCTGTTCAATTAAAAAAAATATAAGTTTATTTCACCACCTGTACATGGGTATCCCTGGAAAGCGAAAATAATTTTAAAATATGCCCTCCTTCGGTACCCATCACTGTACCAAATTTCACTTCGGTATCTCTTCAAATGTAGAAGCTATGCTCCGTCCTCAAACTAATGGCGGACCCTGTAGGTACTATATATATTTTTTTAATTTAAGAAATATAAAATTTTTATAGGGACTGTATTCTTTTCAAAGCTTCCACACATATTTTGTCATTTTTGGTTACTTACCAATTTAAACGCTTTTGAAGTCCGTAGTTGTTTCACATGAACGCTAGAGGTCGAATGAAGGTGAAAAAGTTGCACGACCACGTTTCACTCGATATCTTGATTGCATGCGTCGTTTTTACACGGATCGGGATTAAATGAAAGTTTAAATTTCACGACCCGGTTTCGGTAATTGAAATTGAGTCTGCGAAACAAAGAGACTTCCTCGCATTGCTGGTAATCGAACTTGAACTTTCTTCATTACGTAAATTGTGGTAGTCCAAAAAAATATAGTCTTACTTATTTGGGTACAAATTATGCGAAAATTGTTATGATTTCACAACTGTGACAAATTCACAAAACAAATTATACAATACCGTTAATACGCTAATTTTTATTATCCTACTTTTACAACGTAGGTGTAATGATTATAAAATACATGCGTGATGCAATTTTATCTGGTTAGGATCATTTAGGTATGACTATTATTTACTAGGCAAGTATATAATTATAGAGATATTTTTAGACAGAGCTATAAAACAATGGAAAAATAGTATGGAGATTTGTATATGTAGTTTTTTTATAGTATATTTTTAATATTATTGACTTATTTAGCTGTTTACATCTTTCTTTATATAGAAATTAAGCCAAAAGGTTAACTAAGAGATAAATTATAAATGAAATTATCAAATATTATGGTTCAATAAAGTTTTATATTTCCTCGTTACATATAATCCTAGGTATGCAAAGGAATAACCTTCTTATTTTTAAGATATGTCGAGAACATCTACTTTGCGTGCAACATGCACCGACAAACATTGAATTACAACGGCGTATCTTGACATAACCTCAACTTATTGTCTCATTTTTCTTTTAAATAGTGTTATATACATTTTTTTTATTTTTTACTGACAAAACTGAAATTGTAGCAATCCTCCATAGCCTAATGTACGATACGTATTCCTGCTTCCGGCGTCTTCAGGCACATGTGTGGAAGGAGGTTTAACATCTAAGAATTGTAAAAAAATTGCAAGAAATATCACAATTAAAAAAAAAATTCATTACAATTCAGTATAAAAGGAACGTAACCAAAAATAATTCATTTTAATGTAATGTAGATGCTGTTTAATATTTCATTTAAAAAATTATAATAACACTATTAAAAAGAAAATTGTAGTAAAGACAATAAATTGAGGTTATGTCAACATAATTCAATGTTGGTCAGTGCATGTTGCATGCAACGTAGTTGTTTTCGATATATCTTGAAAATAATAAGGTTATTCCTTTGCATACCTAGGATTATAGATAACGAAGGAATATAAAACTTTATTGAACCATAATAATTTATCTTTTAGTTAACTTTTTGGCTTAATTCCTATATAAATAAAGTTGTATGTGTAGTTGTTATTAATGAATATGAATACTAAGAAATTTCTTTGCTTTATTTATTTATTTTTTTTGAGGTGGGAGATACGCCCTTTCTCCAAAAGTAAATCCGTAATTATCCGTAAGTAAATTTTACAATCTTGCTGTCAATCAGAGGATCTATTGTATAAAGTCATAAAGTCATAATTTATAAATGTAGGTACTACTACAAAATATATTAGCTATTTACTTGTAGCGTTAAGTGACCAATATAATATACAACTTGGTCACTCAACGCTTGTAGGTTAAACAATTTAAGCAGAAAGCACATTCTCTCCTTTTTTATAAGTCAGGTTTAATTTATTTTTATCTTTTAAAATAACTCCACACTCCACATTCGACGTACATACACATTACTATTACTGAAATCATAGCTATTTTTATGAAAGAAGTAAGTAATAAGGTCCATTTAAATAAATTTAAATATGCGTAGGAGTTCCTTGTTCTCCTACAGATTTTTTTGGCTAGCCATTCATAAATATTTATTTTCGTATACTGGCTAAAAAATGGATGCCATCGATGTGGGATGTACCAAAACAAACAGAAAACAAAGAATGTCTGATGGAAATGTTTGCTAGACCTACGCATACAAATTAAATTACGAAACTAAAAGCAAGTAATAGAAACTATGTTGTTTTTTTATTGACATGGAAGACATTTTTATATTTATTTCAAAGTAGCTTCAATTGTTTGTACTGTAAAGTGTTTTGAAATATGCACGTAAGTTAAATTCTTAATTGAAAATTCTTTGAATTATTAATAGATAAATAAATATATAGATAATATAATAGAAATAAATAAATAATAATAATAAATTTACTTACAGCAATAAATTATAAACAATTATAAACAAGAATTACAGAATTGTGAATACTCGTAGTAAATACACATAGAAATACCTCACAGAAACTCTAAGTTGAGTTTGTACGTGAGAACATAAAAAAAAACACAAGGTGTATTATAAGTATATACACCTTGTACAATGTAAAAGATAATAAATATTGAAGGGACGAGAACTAAATTATTTAGGTAATTATTTAAGTAATACTCTCTCTACATGAATGTAGAATATACTAATTAATACATACTCTAATACCAAATATATTATATTCTGTAAACTTTGCTAATACCTACTTTTTTTCTGCACTACGGAAATATTTCGAGCTTGCAATTACATATATACGTTACATTATTACAATACATTATTGCATAATTTAACTGCTACTGAATCTCGAACTGCCGCCAATATTCATTGACAGTGGTCATGATCTAGGTGGTTTGGGGCCGAGCGGGATTATCGCTCTTTACCCTCCCCATCCCTGTAGGCCTAGACTGCCTCGTAGAGGTGGACCCCACCCTTCACCAACCCCGATCACCAAAATTATAGATGTGGGCGATTGGTGGTGGTCTTCTCCTGTGCTGGCTCTACCCTGCAGGCTGGGTAGGATTTTCTGGCGCTCTTTTGTGTTTTCTTCTTTCTCCGCCTGCATGTCTAACCCACCGGGGGTAGTCTGTCTCAGACGGGGGCGGCAAGGGCCGCTCTCGTCCTGGTTGGTGGTTTGGGGTAGGTCAGGAATGCCTGTGTAGCCGGGGATGCACCGCTAAAGGAGCCACCTGGCCCATTAGCTTTGTGCAAAGTAAGGGAAGGGTACTCGAAGTGAGCCCGCGACCGCTGTCGTTGATCACGGTTTCGAGGGAAGCCTAGGAGTCGTTTTTTTTTTCGCTTCGTCTACCCTTGTTCCGGGTAGAACCTGAAACATAAGATCCTGGAACTGAACATACCCAAAATGATACATATGATGCAACAAAAGGAGGTTGAAACCTACTCTATATCTGAGTTGTTAAATGATGAGGACAATTATAGCGATTCTCTTCAAAGCAGTGTGTTTTCTGACCTGGACAACATGGTTATCAACACCTAAACTTCCGAAAATTGGGCTACAATTATTGTCATTGAGGTACTGAGTTGAATCTTGCCAGAGTTGCCAAATTTCAATAGGGCAACTGGGGCGATATTCTATACTTTCTCAGTTACACTGCTAATTTCAGGTTGCATTTCATTAGTGATAGTGGAATGACATATGACATAACAGTAGTTTTCTATTGCATAAAGAACTCGTCATCGATGATCTCAAAAATGTGAATGATGATCTGAAAAATATCAATAAAAAGAAAATAAAAAGTAGTAACAGCTGTTGCTGTTGAAACATTGACCTGTTTCAATGTTTTTTTTTTTTATTTGAACTGGGAAAAATATTAATTTTGTATTATTTTGGAACACTATATTCAAAACAAAACGAAGTTTAATTATTAAAATCATCCCTCCCAGGAATGTATATAATAAAAATGGAAATATTGCGAGTATTTATTTTTTATTCTGTCAAAAGATGGTATCTTATATGACCTCTTGTATATCTACGTAAATATCTATAAATACTTATACTACAACACAGTATGTAAACATATAACGTGTAACCGGAGCTAGGTAGTACCTATTACGTAACATATGTGTATTTAATGGTAAATATTATGATGTTAAATAATAAATAATGAATAATTTACTGTTGTAAATATGTATAGGTACAATAATATTTATAAAAAGTAAGTACCTGGCATTTTATTGTGGCGGTGTCACCTCCTTATATTATTTTTGAAATTATTTACGTAATTAATAAAGTGAAAGTACCCAGACTGTGATTTATAATCATGCTGCAGGAAGTGATTACTGATTAGTGATTATTAATATTGACAAAATGGAGTTAGTTATGGATATGTGGGAAATTTATTGCATATGCATATTTCTTCTTATTAATGTCTTGTATCAACGTACAAAATAATATAGGTACTACGCAAAATCGTCATTTTACCTTGTGTTTATAAAAAATAAAAAATTAAGAGGTACGCCATAAATTATTAGAACGCAGAGTGGATTGCAATGACCTAGTCCTACACAGGTTCACAAAAATGATATCAATTAATATTTAATAAAGTGGATACTCGAAGCGGATGGTTTTTTATGAAACATCATGAAAATAATTGTCTTGAAAATCATTGATCTCATTTAGAATATTTAGATGTTCCAAGAAATCTATAGAAAACACTCATCTACTAGAGTTTCGGCTTATTAGGCCTTTTTCAATAGAGTAAATTTATATTACTTAGTTTTAGTTATTTATTTGTTTACGAGTACCTACCCCCTGATTGATCCTACCATCTGGTAAAGCCCGAGTTTTTAGTACCTTTTTTAAGAAGGGCGAAAGTCTAAAATCTATCTGATCATTCGTAGTACAAGGATTTATAATTTAATATTTTTTAATTTCTAATTGCTCTAACAGATCTAAGCGCTTTCTTTTCTTTTCACGATGCAGTACCTTTAGATTTTGCAGACCTATAAAATGATTGTTTTCTATACAATGCGTCGAAAATCCTGAATTTTTTGCGTTATTTAGTATGGATTTTTTATGTTCTTTTACACTAGTTTCAATAATACTTCTACTGGGTTGACCCACATACACGGGATTAGAATCCACGTAGTTAATTTGGTATCCCGATTGTTTTAATTTATTAACCCTTTCTTTGTTGTTTATCAAAATCCTCCCAATAGTACGCTTGTTGACACTAATCGTTTTACACCCGTTTCGTTCTAATCTGCGAGCTATTTTTTCACTATAACCTGGGACGTGATTAATATAACTATAGGTGGCTTCTTTTTCCCGAATATTGTAAAACTCCCGACGAATTAATTTCCTCCTTTTGTTTTTATCATATTATCTATTAGTTGTTCTTCATATCCGTTGTTTCTTGCAATTTGCTTTGATTGTACTTAATTCTTTTTCAAAATCCGCTTTTTCTAGCGGAAACATTAAAATCCTATGTATTAAACTATGGAAAACTGACTTTTTTATTTGCCAGGACTGCTGCGAACTTGCTGGTAGAATTGAGTCGGAAGTTGTTGGTTTTCTATAAACCTATTGAAAAAGGCCTAATAAGCCGAAATACTAGTATATAGAGTGTTATCTATATATTTCTTGGAACATCTAAATGAGATCAATGTTTTTTTCAAAACAATTAATTAATATTTAAATTCAATAACTAACACATGCAAACAAAATAAAAAAACCATTAAGTAAGTACCTACTATAATTTCTTTAAAATAATACAAAGGCATCAATAGTAATTTATCATCATAATACCCTTGCTAATGAGGTTTTCCATGTTTCCCTCTTCCAGCACTGATTAGTGGTTAGGGCTTATCCTCCTAAGTCGTTCCTGAGACGCCACCAGTTGACTTACTATTCTAGTTAATATTTATAATGCACTTGTTACTTCTAGCTGCTACAAGGGCGTTTTAGATACAGGGAGTTTTAGTTCCGGCCATATGACGAATGTCATGTTTGGTTGAAAATAATGACATATTTTATAATAATAGCGGCCTTTACACGTTCGTTCTTTCCCGCACGTCTGGGAGTGTACAGGATTAACTGAGGGAAAGAGTATACGCGTAATCGTACGCGATAAAAACTATGGCTCTATTTGTAAAGGTACGTTCAGCACGGAGCTTGGATGATAGATCATAGATGATAGATGAATGATGATAGAATAATAGTGAAAAATATAAGAGCTGATAGGCGTTCACAACGGAGATGTGAATAAACGCTTTTAACAGCGAGTATCAGGGTATTCGCGTATATTTTGACCCCTACCTACAAGGGTTATTAAAAAAGTTAGAAAAAAAGTTTAAATACAAAAGTTGTTTGGTTTTTCACGTATTATCTTTTGGCTATGTCGAAAAAAAATTCCATGTCGTAAATTTGAGGAAACCAATTGAACATAATATTTTTAAATAGAACACCCTGTATAATTTTAGACGCTTGGAAAATATTTTTTTCTCTGATTTCAAAAATATATATTTTGTTGACATCTGCACTGACAGTTTTCGAAATATTTAATATTTAATGTTTACAGTAAATTATAAAGAAAATATTAAGAAATGAAAATATTAGTAAATAATTAAGGAGGTTACATCGAAAATCGTTAAATATTTTTTATTACAGTTGATTTCTAGTCTTAAATATTTTTAGCTCTTTGTATTTTTTGTATTTTTTTATAGTACTCGCTGTCGAATATTTCGAAAACTGTCAGTGCAAATGTCAACAAAATATATTTTTTTGAAATCAGAAAAAAAAAATGATTCGCCAAGCATGTAAAATTATACAGGGTGTTCCATTTAAAAATATTATGTTCAATTGGTTTTCTCAAGTTTACAACATGCAATTTTTTTTTCGACCTAGCTAAAAGATAATACGTGAAAAACCAAACAACTTTTGTATTTAATTTTTTTTTCTGGCTTTCTTAATAACCCCTGTAGGTAGGGGTCAAAATATACGCGAATACCCTGTACATTTCAAAATGTCCAGCGAAAAAGATTACTTTTGTTCGGCAGGAACGAAATATTACATTTTCACCAAAAGAAAACAAAAATTAAGAAAGTATCATGTGCATCCCATAAACAGGGAAAAAGGCACCGACTGGGAGAATTTCACCATTTATATCCTCAACTACGGATCTACAGCAAAATTTGTTAGATACATTTAAAAGTTATGTTTGTAGAAATCGCTTACAATATTGTTAAAATTATAAAAATAAATTAAAATGAATATTATAGCAACTCATCCGATGAACGGGAACCACTAGTTGAAGTGAACGTCCGGTTTTCTAAATACTAAGTATTTTACTTTTGCTAAAGTCTCTAATGTATTTTACGTTAATATTACTCAATATTGGATTAATTCGTTTGTTATTTGGGACCTACACACATCTCTTTCACAATATATAATAAATTGTATTTTATTTAAAAATAAAATATTACTTTTACTTGTAGCTTTCATATTTTTTCCTATTTCTTCCCACTGTTTCTCCAAAATAAATATATTGTGGTGATCAGATTCCACAACGATTCTCTAATAAACACTTCTCTAATTATTTTTTCGGCATCCATACTCCCACTTCAGCTCGCAGAAGAATTGAACTGACTATTCCGCAAAATATAATCGAGTATAAACCACTCGTGTATCATTGTATTCCCTGCTAGTATCACATCTCCGTACTGAACGGCTGCATTGAAATACATTGTACATTTTATCAGCGCTAATAAAAGTTACTCTATCATCCAGTCTATGATCTATCATCCAAGCTCCGTACTGAACGTACCTTAAGTACACTCTTTCCTACTCTGGTCTGGGTCCCAGGCCATTCTGGCCACTCGCGTCTATAGAGACCCAGATACTTTGGCAGATTGGCTTCTTGACATATAATGACGTATGCGCACTTCTTCGCGCGCGGGTTATATTGACAATTTAATTGTTTAATTTATTTTGTAGGTAGGTATATCCAAAGTCTACATAAGAATATATGTAGACGTTGATATATCGGTTATTCCGAAAAAAGTTCTCTTTTATCCTTATTCTCGAGATAATGTTTTCAAAAATTGGATGGTTGTTTACATAACATATTAAGACTAAAATATTTTGTTGGGATTTCTAAAATTAACTTTTTTACCATTTTATTTAATATTTTTTTTCGATTTGACATAGTTAGGTACTTCCAGCCCAAAAACCTCTCCCTGTTTTTTAGACAAATGATGCATTCGACAGTTTAGTGTTTTGTTTAAATAAATAGTTATGCCCAAGTAATAATAATAATTATTGCCAAAAAGTAGGCTGCTTACCCCGACAACTTTTTTATTTTTTTCAATAAACAAATGGAATTACAATATCTTTGGAAGTATTCGGATTTTTAATTTTTAATGCGGCATTTTAATTAGTACCAAATTGCCCAATTTTGCCTCTATTTAACCATTTCTCTATCCGTTATAGTTTTCAAGATCCCTATTTGATCCTCATTCGTTTTTATACCCATTCACAATCACCCGGTATCGAGTTTATCGAGGTATAAGAATTATTATGGAAGTGTAGGAATTATTTTAAGAATGGTACCCCGAATAGGAGAATTCTAGTGTGGACACGCGGTAGCTCAGTTGAAAAAGCATTAGCCCGGAGAACCGAAAGTCCTGGGTTCATCCCCAGCTGCGTCAAAACATTTTAAATTCTCCCTACAGAAGATATTTTATTTATGAAAGAAAACACCATGTTCCATTAGTATCTGTATAATAATATAAGATCATCTATGATAAAAGTTGAATAGCCGTTTTTTGAATGTCATCAAATGATGATTTTTCCAAACGTTAATTTTTAAGTTTTTTTTTTCTTCTTTGTGGAAAATAGTCGCCTCTGTTTGGTTATGTTTTTATTATGTGGTAATTTGCTTTTTTGTGGTAAGATGCTGAGTGCCGCTTGTGCTTAGAAGATGATGAAACGGCAGAACACATATTGTGCACCTGCCCCACTGGGGAAAGGATCAGATACTCATTATTTGGCAAAGGACAACTTCTGCCAGAGGATCTGAATAAGTTCTCACCCAATAAGATGATCAGCTACATTAAGAAGCTGGACCTGTTGGGTGAAATATAAGTAGGTGTGAGCCACAATAGACCACATGGTCGCGGTGGAGGGTCTGGTTTTCGGCCCGCTCACTTTTGAGCCTAACCTAACACTCTTTCCTATATGAAAGTGTCTCAATAAAAGCGGACATGTAAAGCCTAATAGCGAGAGAAAGCCCGCAGGAAAGAGTGGTGCGTGGAACGGCTCGAGGTACCAAAGTTTTATCTGGCGCGTACAGTATTATTTTTATAATATGGACGTACAACTAAGAACAAACGTTTTACTAGGTATAGCTTTAGTTGGATATAATAAAATTATGTCAAAAAGAAGAAATAAACGTAGAAAATGGGTCAATGAATACAGGAAACGTTTTGGACATATGGGGTTAGTACATGAACTACGTGAAAATTATCCCAATGACTTCAGGAATTATTTACGAATGAACAGCACATCCTTCAATAGATTACTCTACAAAGTAATGCCAGAAATTGAGATAAAAGATACGATAATGAGAAAAAGCACCAGTGCAGGTGTATAATTTGTATAAATTTGATTTATATATATTTGTATATATGATTTTATAAATATATTTGGAAATAACCCCATAAGTCCAAAACGTTTCCTGAATTCTTTGACCCAAATTCTACGTTTTTCTCTTCTTTTTGACATAATTTTTGACCAATGCTAGCTTTTTCCCGCGCGAGAGACGCTTTCATATGGAAAAGAGTGTGCATACAAACATCAGCCATAATTTTTATCGCGCACGATTACGCGTACACTATTTCCCTCAATTAATCCTGTACTCTCCCAGGCGTGCGGGAAAGAACGAACGTGTAAAGGTCGCTATTCTCTTATTTGTAGTGCAGCTTTATGATTCATTTTATTTTCTTTTGGGATTACACCACCTGTAAAACGATAAAAAACAGAAATATGTAAAATAAATATCGAAATTGTAGTATCAAGGCAAGTGACATATGATATGGTTCTGTATAACAGCAATAAAATGTTTTTTATAACAGATACAAACAAGCGACGTATGTAGGTATGTTCATATTACAAAGACATCATTTCTATGGTTTTATGAAGAAATATCTATCCAATTAGAGTTTGTATCTCGTTTCTGTTTAAATATGTATATATTTTGTTGGTAGCCTTCTATTATATCAGCTTCAAATTTTTTTATGGCATCCGTTTTCAAAGCTTAATAGGCATAAACATTTATTTATGAGTCATGACTAAACCAACGTTAGTTTTTATTTTACACACTAGTTCATTCAAATTTACATAAAAACTATACCCACTCATAGCAAATTGTTCAAAATTACGTGAAACGGATTTTTATGTGATTTTTTTTTATAAGCAGTGACCCATAATAATGTTCAAATATAATTTTTTGCCCTACAGCAGAGCTTAATTATTATTATTTTAAGGGCCGGTAAAACGTGCTGGAAACTGACCTAATTATTCTTTGGTATTTAAAAATTAAATAATACTTACTGCAGGACGGTTTTTTTTGCAAGATGTCTCAAAGGAACAAACGATTTTAGATATAATTTGACAAACAAAATGTTATTGAATATACTTAGCTTATTATCAGAACTGTGAATGAACCCCTGAACGAATAAGAGGCAAATAAAAAAACGCTCACAATCTATTTTACTTTGTTCTCCAGTTACAGATCAAGGGCAAGGTCTAGTAATTTTTATCTTATCGTAAACAATATTCGAGAGTCGATATCCAAAAAGAAAATTACATTGGTTTCCAGCATCTGTTCGATCTCTGTCGCCCTGCTACAATCTTTCACTCTATTGGCGATTCCAAAAATGAATGCGCCCTCTGCTTGAAAATATTTGAAACTACTTAAAAAGGTATTTTTTGGAGGCTTATTACTGATATAATGATAAATAACACGTATTTGGGTTTGGGTGCTTGTGATTTTTTGGTATTACAAAGTTAAAAACGACGTGATTAGTATTTGTACATCTTTATTTTTATATTTTAAAATGGCATTCAAAAGAAATCAGCACAACACAAACTGCCGTCTTTATGGGTGTCATTCCACAAAACGTGTTAATAGAAGTGTTTAAGATAGAAAATAGAAGTTTGACCCTAGTACATATAAGAAACTGTTTCTCACTCATTTCTCCAAAAGGCATGTTACAATTTATTAACAGGGAACTCGTTTATTTACACAACATAACCACTTTATTGCAATTTATCTATACTTTTCTATTATTAGTCTTATAAAAACAGAATATATTTTAAGGTAAACATTATTTAACAAAAAACAAGCACTAATATGGTATAACCATACAGTATATCACACTTATTTTAGTCCAAAATGTAAGTAAACAAAAACTGGGGTACCTGTTTCAACCCAAAAAATTCATATAATTAGCAATGAAGCACTTATGAGACGTTGACTGCTTTTACCACTCTTGGTATCCTTTATTTCTCCCTAACTAACACATGAATTCACTATATTTATGGCAGTTGAATACTAAATTGCTAGATGTGATATGAAATGCAAAATTTTTACTCGTCTTCCTCCATATTTGTTTACAATTTGCAGCGTCCTCATCGGTAATTTGAATCGCCAATATAGTCTCTGGTACCCTGGTCCTCCTCCCAATTGACCTCAAGTCGCCCTATACTAGCTGTTACACATTTCCAATTAAAATTCCTCAATATTATAGAATAGGAGTTGCTGACATCACTGAAGAGGATCGATACGTTTAGGGGGAATCGGAATTAATTGTTTCATTTCGTGGAAGGCCTGAGCTACCTTAATTACCCAGGAATATAACACAAAGGCAAGTTGTGAACAAATAAAAGGAGTGAAAACGGATCACTCCGGGCTTCCTCTTTTGCATATAATTTGAACCGAATCTGTTTTATATAATAACTATTAAGTGATCAGGGGTGGTCAAATTTTTATTTTCCATACGCACTTCTAAATTCTATGGTCATTTTAACAGTTTAATAAAATAATGTGATGATATTGAAGCGGGTGTGCCTTAAGGGTCGATATTGGGTCCATTATTGTTTATATTATATACAGCTGAATTATTAAATTGTTTATGATATTCAAAAATTCAAGCATTTGCAGATGATTCGCAAATTTATTATAGTTTTTTACCTGAGGATGTAATTTTAGCACAAAACAACATTAACAGTGATTTGGATGTTCTATTCAATAAATGCCAAAAACACAACCTAAAAATTAATCCCAAGAAATCTTGTATTATGGTATTTGGGCCCAAGGCTAAAGTTAGTGTTATAAAGGACTCTATCAAAATTAATCTTAATAATAATCCTTTACCCATTGTATCCTCCTCTAGAAATTTAGGTTTGATAATAGATGATGATTTTAGATTTAAGAGTCATGTAGATGGCCTGTTAAAAAAGTCCTACTCCTCTATGAAACTTTTATATTCACATAGATTCGTGTTAAACGGTAAACTTAAAAAAATGTTGTGTGAATCTTTGGTTCTGTCTGTATTCAACTATTGTGAATTTATGGCCCTTGTCTTAACTTAATTTACAAAAAAAGGATCCAAAGAGTTCAAAATTTCTGTATTCGCTATATCTTTGGACTGCGTAAGTATGATCATGTGTCACATAAATTACATGAACTTGAGTGGTTAAATATGGAAAATAGAAGATTGCTACATTTAAATACATTTGTCCACAAGCTACTAACACTTAATATCGATTCTTCACTTAATTCTAAATTGACTAAAAGGGCTCAAGTTCATACTGTGAATCTTTGACATACTGATATGCTTACTCTTCCTCCTCATGCCACTGCTCTTTTTCAAAAAAGTTTTTTTATAATGCAGTAAAATGTTATAATAATGTACCATTTTGTATGAAGAATCTCACGGTTCAAACTTTTAAATTTCAATTAAGAAAACACATATTTTCATTTCAATAATACAGGACCTGATTGTGGTTGTGCATTTTTTATTGGTTTTTATTAATTATGTCTCTTTGTGTAGATACTTCTTTATGTTCAATTATATCAATTACCTCTGGTGTGTCTTAGTCTATGGGAACTTTTTTTCCCTCTTTTTACAGGATTAGAATGACACCTGTAGTATGTTAAGTGTAAGAATAGCCTAGAGCTAAACTTCGCATGCTGCGAGGTGATTATGCACCAATATTATATTGTATTGTATGTATTTATGTACCTAATGTTATTATATTCTATTGGTGTAACAATAAAGACGATTATTATTATTATATAAGTGACTTTTTATATTAACTGGTTAAAAGCCAATATTAACTCATAAATACATTTTCATTAGAGAAAATAGAAAAATTGCATACGTAATATATTAGGCATTATTTAACAAAACATAAAAATATATTAATCGATTTGTCTAATTGTTTTTACAAATGTTAAAGAAAGAGTCCTTTGTATTCGATGAATATTCTGTTTATGATATTTCACACCAGCTTGAATCATTTTTAATTATTCTATTATTTTGTTAAAAAAATATGCGAAGCTCCCACAATGAAGGGTCGGATTCTACCGAGCTCCGTTGGCTACCAAATTCAGCAAATTACTAATTCTGGCGGATGCGCCGCTATAAAATGTTATAGCAATTATGTATTTATTTATGTGTAGTAAGCAAATAATAATTATTAGTTTTTCCAGATATTTAGCATAGCATTAACATTAGCTTAAAGTGTATATATAAAATGTTTTAATTTCATTAGAGTTTTGATGCATTATTTTAAAATATCTCTTTTGTTTCTTCACCAATGTATTTGTGTCAAATCGCAGAAATAAAGAGTGGTTCATTAAAAAAACAAGATTTGTATTTAAATTTGAATTTATTATATTCCATTATTATATGCAATTATGTTCCATTTAAAAATTGTCTCCTTTATGTTTTTTTTGTTTTTCGACCTATAAAAAATTCGTTAATAAGAAGAGCAATTGAATAAAATCTGAATTTTAGAGAGTTTAAAAGATTATATTACTGACATAAGTACTAATGCCTAATATATTTATTTGAAGGGGATGCCGAAAACAACTACTCCACGAGCAATGTGCCCCGACTGGCATTGCATTACTTCGGCATCTCAATAGGAGTCGCCACATCTTTCATCGACACTAACCATCAGACACTGACCGGTTTCGCACTTATTATGCGCTCGTCAGAGTGCCATAGGTAGTGGACTCGATGAACGATGTTGCGACATGATTGCCTAATGGGCATCGTGAATGTTAGTGGTTGATCTCGATGAAAGATATGGCGATTCCTATGGAGATGCCGAACTAATGCAATATCAGTCGGACATTGCCCGTGCAGTAGTCATATAAATAAATAGGATTGTCTTCCTCAAAAACAATAGAGGTCACTGCATAATGGCGTCTGCCAAAAAGCAGGTCGTTATCTGTCTGTCAATTTGACAATAATTGTCATCAGATAGTACCAAATACCCAAAGAGGGCACTACGTTTTGTTTCTCACCACTACTAACAGTCTAATATATTATCTATAATTTACAGTATTTTGACAAAGGTCTATCATTCATAAAAATTCTTCTAAAAATAGAAGAGAAACAGGTTGAATTGTGTTTTAATTACAATTTATACTATAGATGTTCAATTGTGTTAAACTGAAGGACCACTGATAAAGTTTAGTTGTTCCTCCTGTCTAAAATGCAATCATTCAGTATAAACTGAAGGATTGCATTTTAGACAGGAGTTTTTGGGGGTAAACTTTATATTTAAAAGTGATACTATAGGCTTGTAGTCTTATAATGATCCTAATAATAATATCTCTACCCCTCATTCTAATGTAAGCATTATTCCGGAAGTCTGAGACTTACGTGGGAGAAGAAGTGGCATATTATTATTTCGCGGGCCTCAGGAACTACTTATACTACTTTTTTTTTTTTTGTTTTCTTGTGCTGTATCAACTTTAGTGTTCTGTATATTTTTTTAATTAATAAATTCAAACTGATGGTTGTTGATTATCTATCAATATACATACATGTAAAGGATGCCCTCAAGAACTTGATGGAAGTGCTTGAGGACATTCCTCGTATACGTGTAAAATGAAATGATAATGTCGTTCGACTTATAAGTGTTGTGTACCGATAGTTAAAAACATTTACCTAGGTTTGTTTACGAAATTTTCAGAAAATTTACTTTTATATGGCAACCCTGTACGTTTTGTTAATAAACAAATAAGATACATACACCTTATACGCATCTCATACTAATAACGCTAATTAATGAATTACTGAACTCCTAATTATTCCAATTCGCTATTATTATACTGATGAAGGTCACAGAAGTCAAACACCCCAGCATAAATCAGCCAGGAGCTAATTGTATATCTCATCTCCGAGGAGCAGCCGACAGTTGACATGTGGCTGGCATTTAATAGATTAGGAGGGTTATGTGGGTCAGTCACTGAATCCAAGTAGTGCGCTAGCCAACCATCTCATTTGTTGCATAGCCAGAGTGGAAAACCAGATATTTATTTGACCCACATTCTGGAAGGATAGTGCCATTTGTTAGGTAGATTGCCACAGAGTCTGCTATTTGTGAACGCGCGTAGGGGTGAAAACCGCATATTTATTCGCAAATATTAACATAGTTGCCAAAAGTATCGATGCTCCGTGCCAATGCGAATTATCTTTTTTTCTCCCACATTTATAATCTGGTGGTTCTAACTTCTAGACCCCACGACTAATTCTTCCATTAGGGGTTAGAGGAAAAACTAGTCATGGAGTATCAAAATAGTCGTTAATTCTTCAGAAAGTCGCAGGCCCAAATTCGCCTTGTTGGAGTTGAATATTTATATCTGCTTAATTAAGGGTTCTAATCTCTGAATGTGAGATCCTATACAATAGAAAGGACACGTTCGAAGGAAAACATTGGTAATATGGATGAAAATAAATTTTAATTCTCCAAAATGCATTTCCAAATTCGAATTTTTTGTAGATATTATAGGACTGATATCTACATCAGTGGCGGTTTTACCATAAGAGCTGCGGAGCTGCAGAACACATAAAATTTTATGTATTTAAGCTTTTAAGCATATTAAATATCAACAAAATACAAAATATTTAAAATTTAAAGAATCCAAATGTTCTCGCCCTAAAATAAATCTAGGAGCTTATATTATTATTTATTACGACGCGAGCTAGCCCCTTATGCAACCGCAACCTGATATACAAAATGTGTGCACAGCGAACAATTAGATGCGTCCTGTGTTTTTATTGGCTAATCAGTCACGTGACCCAGTACACGAATATATGGACTTATGTGGCTGCAACAACAACAGCCTCTGCAGTAAATTCAGTAATATTTCGTAATAGGACGTGGTACGTGGTCGTTTATTTCTGTGAGCAGCAGGGGTAAATATTTTCGTTTAGGCGTCCACGGATATTATACCTAGTTACTAAAATAAATAGCGTTTCGTTTTTACAAAAAACTTTATATGGTTCTCTGCCTTATGAGGATAAACTGAAAATAAAATAATTAGGCAGGCCAGCACCACACTGAAATATTGAAGTTAGTGGAACAAGCTGAAGTAAAAGTTACAAAAGACAATTTAATGTATACACAAAAACAGTGGATATAGTGGAGTGGAAAGGAGTGTGATATAAAAAATGCACTCTTTTGTTTTCCGTGCTTACTTTTCGATGGGGATAAAGCATGGACAATATACGATTGAGAACTATATAGGATTTCCACATGCGTATGGGGGATTTTCTGTGATTGTTGTACCGGGAATTAGGTGTACGGTCCCAATTGAAATTCCCAGTTGAAGTTCAGAAGTGCCAGGAAAACGCGTGACCTTGAAAATTTTAAAAATTTTGCGGTTCCGGTCAGACTTAATATCCCGGAATTGAATTCGACCAATGTGACAACCCTAAGCAGAACACATACAATTAATGTTCACGCGCCGCCACTGATCTACATTATAATGATGTAATAATGATTTGATTCTATAATTAAATACAGGCTAAATTACTCTCGATTACGACCAAAGCTAGCAGCTCTCTTGGCTTAAGATGAGAGAAAATACTCCAGTACTGTAAAAAAACTAACCAAGATTAATTAGTTCCCTTAAAAAATATCACCCTATGATTAATTGTATTTGGAGATGACGGTCTTTAAATATGGCGTCTAAAGTCTTCGAGAATAATGGTTTTATGCAGTTTTTAAAATTTAATAAAATACCTATGTTACAGGGGGGCATTTTTGGTGAATCGCTCTGTACTACTTTGGTCTTGGTGAATTCTATCCCTACATAGTGTTACGGAAGCTCACCTACCTTGCTAGTGAATGTCTGTTTTGTTAATTCATTTCTTATTGTTTATAAATTAATATTTGTAAAATCTTTAGGTTGACGTTTCTAATCTAGAATTTTCATTTAAGTCATAGAATCGTTCCATTATGTTCCGGAATCCAAAAAGAAGCTCCCGAATATTCCAGAAGCTTGAAAAATATATAAATACTCGCGATTTCAAGAGGACGGGGAGTTTTTAGTTAAAAGCGTGAGCGCGTTCAACCGAAACGTCAAACTAAGGAATTTGTGTTGACAGTTGTGAAAAATAGTTGAAGTTTGTATCTAGTGACAATAAAGATTTGTGTTGTTTTGTCGAACAAGCTGGTTTAATCTGTTTGGAGGTTAGACAAACGTTACATTTGGTGTCAGAAGTGCGACGTTCCACGACGTGAAACGTTCGAAGATTAAAAAAAAAAAAAAAAAAGGGGATCAAATAGTAAGTGTATGCCAGTTACCAGATCGAAATCGATAAAAATGGATGAGACCTTGACACAATTAATGGAAATGATGAAGGAAATCAAGAATAACCAAGAAGAATTAAAAGTTGAAGTGAAGAACAGCCAAGAAGAATTAAAAATTGAAATGAAGAACAACCAAGAAGAACTGAAGAACAGTCAAGAAGAACTGAAGAACAGTCAAGAAGAACTGAAGAACAGTCAAGATGAATTAAAAAACGAAATGAAGAATAACCAAGAAGAACTGAAGAACAGCCAAGAAGAACTAAAGAACAGTTTAGAAGAAAGTAATAAAAAGTTAGAAGAGCTAATGAAAGAAAAATTCAAAGATTTTGAAGAAACTGTAGAAGAAGAAATAAATCAATTGAGGAATAGTATGCAAGACGAAGTCCAAATTGTAAAAGAAAGTGTGAGTACGCTGAGGTGTGAAGTCGAAGAGAGAGTCAACGAAATGCAGAAAGTCAACAGTACGTTGAAGTGTGAAGTCGAAGAGATGCAGAAAGAAGTCAACCGAAAATTCACACAGCTGTCCACGACAGGAGTTATTAAAGTTGAAGGTAATTCTGCATCTTCGAGGGTCAAACCACCAACATTTGATGGAAAGGTACCATGGAGCACATACTTAAAGCAATTTGAGGCGGCTGCCATGGCAAATAACTGGTCCGAAGGTGAAAAGGCGATATCGTTAACTGTAGCTTTAAGAGGTGAGGCTATGGAAATCTTAAGAACGATGCCTGAGCAGAACAAAACCGATTATGAAATGCTGAAAAGTGCTCTCGAAATGAGGTATGGTGAAGCCCACATGCAACATGTTTACCAGGCTCAATTAAAGGGTAGAAGACAACGATTCGAAGAAAATATTCAGCAATATGAGGCCGATATAGCCCGGATGGTGAAGCTAGCTTACCCCACTGCCCCTGTAGAGTTCCAAGAGCAATTAGCTGTAAGTAGCTTCATAGATGGACTGCGAGACCCTGAAATTAGTCAGGCGTTGAGGTTAGCCAGAAACAAAACCATTTCCGAAGCCTTGGCGCAGGCGTTAGAAATTGAAGCTGCTCAACAAGCATCCAGACGGGGTCAAGGCAGAGCAAGGCTAATTAAATATCAGCCAGCCGACTATAGAAGTAATGACAAAAATGTGGAGGTATTGCTGAAAAATTTTCAAGATTTTTTGAACAATTTCCAAACCGAACGGAATCATACCGACTCTGCTACATTTAGCAGACGTAGACCCATACGATGCTGGAATTGCGGGGAGGAAGGGCATCTCAGGAATCGATGCCCTAAAAACACATCGGAACAGGACCAGGGAAACGCCAACTAGCCAGCTTTGAGGGGCGAAAGCTGGTGAGGTGCTACCAAGCCCCACCAACCATGAAGATCAAGGTTACCCGGCTGCACAACAACGGCAACAGCTTGGTAGTACCAGGGCGAATATGCGGCCGGGAATGCGAAATGGTCCTTGATACTGGCTCAAGTCACACCATAGTAAGGCCAGACATCGTAGCCCATTGTAGAATTCAGAAGCCAGACAGAAACTTCATTTTGGAAACAGCAAATGGGGAAGTCATACCAGTAAAAGGCATCCATGTTGCAAACATCTGTTTAGGAACAAATACATTCCAACAAGACATCCTTGTAGCCGACATCACCGATGACGTCATTCTTGGTCTGAATATCATGACTGAGCAAAATTTTATCCTGGATCTTCCCCAGAGACTACTAAAGACCAAAGGTGAAGAAATTTTAATGCATTATCCTGAAGTGAGAAATCTACCGATTAAAACCGTTAAAGCATTAGAAGACATTATTCTACCCGCGGCATCAGAAGTAACTATTGAGGCAATTTGTAACAGTTCGCTGGCTTTTGAAGAAACAGTAATTGTGGAACCAGAACCGGAGAGCAATCTTTCCAAAAGAGGAATTTTAATAGGAAAAACTCTAACACAAAAGAAGAACAACTCAGTGTTGGTGAGAATGTTAAATCTGAAAGACTACCCACAAAAAGTGAAGAAAGGAGAATCCTTGGGAGTTTGTCAGATAGTCGATGTAGTTTTCAAGAATGTAGAATCATCAACAGCACGCTGTGATCCTCGAATACTGCCGGAAATTCTGCAAAACCTGGTTAACCGATCCACGTCATCATTGCCATCGGATGACGTTCATAAAGTAGAAGAATTATTAAGACAGTACCAAGATGTATTCTCACTAACTGAGAACGATGTAGGAAGAACTGACCTAGTTCAACACCGCATAAATACCAGCGGCACCGCTCCAATTAAGCAAGCCCCACGAAGAATTCCATTGGCCAAACAAGAAGAAGTATCGAAATTGTTGAGCGAGATGCAACAACAGGGAGTCATTGAACCATCACAAAGTCCATGGACCTCTCCAGTAGTTTTGGTGAAGAAGAAAGACGGCTCTACTAGATTTTGTGTTGACTACCGAAGATTAAATGATGTCACCAAGAAGGACAGTTATCCGTTGCCAAGAATAGACGACACTCTGGACACACTATCTGGATCTCAATGGTTTTCTACTTTAGACCTGAAAAGTGGCTACTGGCAAGTCCAAATTCATGCGGACGACAAAGAAAAGACAGCTTTTTCCATTGGGACAGGTTTGTGGCAATTCAACGTTATGCCGTTTGGGCTTTGTAACGCGCCAGCCACGTTTGAAAGACTGATGGAAACAATTCTCCGTGGAATGACGTGGAAAACCTGTCTAGTCTATCTTGACGATGTGATAATACTTGGCAAGAACTTTGAAGATCATTTAAAGAATGTACAGGAAGTCTTGCAAAAGTTAAGAGAAGCCCAACTGAAGCTAAGTCCCAAGAAATGCATGCTCTTCCAAAAAGAAGTCAGGTATTTAGGACACATTATTTCTACAGATGGAGTCAAGACTGATCCGGAGAAAACTGAAACCATTTGGAAATGGCCAGTGCCGAGAGACAAACCTGAATTAAGGAGTTTTCTGGGACTCTGCACATACTATCGGAAGTTTGTGAAAAATTTTGCCGATATCGCCAAACCTCTGCATCGACTTACCGAAAATAGCCAACCATTTATGTGGACGGAACAGTGTCAGGAAGCTTTTCAGAAGCTTAAAGGCGCCCTGTGTTCTCCCCCGATCCTGTCATATCCAATTCCTGGGAAGAAGTTCATCGTAGACACTGACGCCAGTAATACTGGAATTGGAGGGGTACTATCGCAAGTAGAGGAAGGACAAGAGAAAGTGATTGCCTACTTTAGCAAAGTCCTTTCCAAGCAAGAGATGAACTACTGTGTGACTAGGAGAGAATTACTTGCCATTGTCAAAACAGTGGAGCATTTTCACAAGTATCTCTATGGTCAGCCGTTCATTTTGAGAACCGACCATGCTTCATTGAAGTGGCTCCTGCAATTCAAGAACCCGGAAGGCCAAGTGGCAAGATGGCTTCAACGTTTGCAAGAGTACGACTTCAAAATTGAACACCGAAGAGGACAGAGCCATCGCAACGCTGACGCTTTATCCAGAAGGCCATGCCTTCCTGATTGTAGATATTGCTTGCGACAGGAAGCAAGGGAACAGGACGATTTTCATTGCCGAAGAATTAGCATCCAAGGCCCAGAACATTGGGATAGTAGAAGCCTTGCTAAAGAACAGAGTGAAGATCCAGAGTTTGGTCCAATTTTCCAATGGAAAATAAATAAAATGGATAGACCTGATTGGCAGGATATTTCCAATAAATCTCCATCTCTGAAAAGTTACTGGGCATTATGGGACTCCCTAGTTGTAGAAAATGGCCTACTAAAAAGAGTATGGGAGAGTCCGGACGGTAAAGAAAGGAACTACCAGACTGTATTACCCAGGACAAGAGTTCCAGAAGTTCTCCAAGCGGTTCATAGTGGTGTTGGTGGTGGACATTTTGGAATCAATAAGACTTTGAACAAAGTCAGAGAGCGATTCTACTGGCTTGGGAGTCGTTCCGATGTGGAAGAGTGGTGCCGGCATTGTGAAACCTGCGCCTCTAGTAAGGGACCAATGACTCGAAGTCGCGGACAGATGAAGCAGTACAATGTCGGTGCTCCATTTGAAAGAATAGCTATTGACATAGCTGGCCCATTTCCTCGAAGTGACTCTGGCAATCGTTATATCTTGGTAGCTATGGACTACTTTAGCAAGTGGCCAGAAATATATCCTATACCTAATCAGGAAGCAGTCACCGTAGCAGAGGTCCTATTTGAAAACTGGATATGCCGTTATGGAGTTCCGAGGGAAATCCATTCTGACCAAGGACGGAACTTCGAATCTGAGGTATTTCAGAATGTTTGCCAACTACTAGGTATCTCGAAAACTAGAACAACACCTCTTCATCCACAATCAGATGGAATGGTCGAGAGATTCAATCGAACCATTGAAAATTTCCTGAAAACTGCCGTGAATGAAAAGCAGACCAACTGGGACACCTGCCTTCCTCCATTTCTCTTAGCATATAGAGCGGCAGTTCACGAAACCACTGGTAAAACACCAGCCAGTGTGATTTTTGGCAACGAATTACGTCTACCAATAGACCTCATTGCAAATAGACCAGAACATCAGGAAAATATCAGTGACTATCTCCGCCACCTGAAAGATCGAATAAAGTTGGTACATGAGGAGGTACGAGAAAAGCTGAGAATAGAAAGTGACAGAATGAAGACCCGTTACGACTTACGTGCCAACAGTAGTGGGTTTCATGAAAATGATAAAGTTTGGCTGTACAACCCAAAGAGGACTAAGGGCAAATCACCTAAATTACAGAGATCTTGGGAAGGCCCTTATTCGATTGTGACCAGGTTAAACGATGTCGTGTATAGGATCCAAAGAAATCCTCAATCCAAAATGAAGATTGTTCACATAGATCGACTGACGCCTTATCAAGAACACCATGCGGACAATGGAGTAACCTGATCGAGACGATCAGTTCTGAGAGGGGAGCAGTGTTACGGAAGCTCACCTACCTTGCTAGTGAATGTCTGTTTTGTTAATTCATTTCTTATTGTTTATAAATTAATATTTGTAAAATCTTTAGGTTGACGTTTCTAATCTAGAATTTTCATTTAAGTCATAGAATCGTTCCATTATGTTCCGGAATCCAAAAAGAAGCTCCCGAATATTCCAGAAGCTTGAAAAATATATAAATACTCGCGATTTCAAGAGGACGGGGAGTTTTTAGTTAAAAGCGTGAGCGCGTTCAACCGAAACGTCAAACTAAGGAATTTGTGTTGACAGTTGTGAAAAATAGTTGAAGTTTGTATCTAGTGACAATAAAGATTTGTGTTGTTTTGTCGAACAAGCTGGTTTAATCTGTTTGGAGGTTAGACAAACGTTACAATATTTTTATTTTTGCCCCATTGGCCGATTATTAATCCTTCCTTAAGTCATAATTTTGCACATTATAATGAGTCAATTTGATCATTATCCTCGATTGTCAATAACTCGGCTTTTCTTTATTATTATTTATTTGAACAGAATAAAAATAGTATCATTTTTAAATTAGACTAGAAAATAAATAATAGTTATAGACGAGCAAGTAATAAAACTTCAGATTTATTTGTTGGGAAAGGTTCCAGAAACGTTTTATTTTCTGGGAACGCATAGTTTTGCGGCAAGACAGATTGCTTCGCAGGAATCTTGTTGATTCTAGACTTCTTGGCATCAACAGAACTTTTAATAAACTTCTTATTATGTAAATCCACCTGGCTGAATTGATTTGGTAAATGAAACTTATCGTTATAATATCAACACAGTAATAGCCAGCAACTTTTTAAAATAATATACCAGTTATTCTTAAAACAAGTTCCAACGTTTTTATCTTATTTTATTTATTTATTGATAAAATATTCAACGTGTAAAAACTAATTAGGATAAGTTTAAAAGTAACTGGATTACTAAAAGGTTATTGAAACATGTAGGAAATAAGTAAAATAGAATGAATACAACATATAAACACGATTCTATCAATGTGGTTCCTTTTCCCAAATAGGACTTTGAACCAGGATTTTCGTGCTCGCAAAACAATATATATGTGGATCTTCAATCAACAATTTATTATATATACCCATTCAACTAATAATCAAATACATATAGATATAAATTGTAAAGAACGTGCAAAGGCAAATAAAGGATATACTGATGCAATTTAAAACAAATATTTACATTAGATTTGTTTTATACTTTTATCGTGTCTACATAAATAATAACTAAATTGCAGCTATTTAAGTAATTGCCAAGTCTACACAAATAATAAATACCTTAACCTGTTATTTACTGTGATACGACACTTTGTGTAAACAAACCGTTTTACTGGTATTAGTAGTTTCAACGCTTTGTTTAACCTTGACTAAATGTGGAAAAATAAGGTCAAAATACCGTCGACAGTATGAGTACACAATGAACTTGTTAATTTGCTCAACATATGTTAATTGCACTGGTTGTTTGTTTACTAAAGTCATTTGCATAGATTAGGTACTAACGTGTGAAATGTTTTAGAGTTTGAAGAGGCTTCATATTTTTGTCTATGCTAGAGGCTAAATTTCTTTCCTAGGGATTATTGTTTTTTGGTGGCATAGGTATATATTTTATCGAATATCTTTCTATCAAAGTACCGGGATATCAAAAATTATCTTGGTCAAGGGTGGTTGTGGAATGTAAAACGTGTCTTACTTTAAATTTTTGAATATGTTTTGTTGTGTCAGAATCTGTCAAGTCATTGTGCTGAAATTTTCTAATCCAGTTTTTGAATCACTTACCATACACATCTCTTACCACACAGCACAAAATTTTCATGATTGACGCCTATTTTCGAACGGGTGCGCTAGTTAATGGAAATTGGCAATACAGCAACGTTTATGTTTGGACAATTTTCGAGAGCACTTCCCAAACGTGGCAATATTACCGGATAATTTTTATGTGTGCCTTACAAATTGTGTTGAAGTGTTTCGCGAAACTGGTTGTGTGACTCATAAAAAAGGTGCTGGTAGACCAAGAGTTCGACCAAGAGCAAAACCTTTGAAACGTCTTTCTCAGGAAATTGGACTTTCTTATGGAACATGTCATAAGATTTTAAAGAAAGACTTGAACATGCATCCATATAAGATGCAAGCACATCAAGCTCTTCTGCCCGCAGACCACCCCAGACGCCTTGCTTACTGCCGTTGGTTTGTCAATAATTTAATGAATGACGATCTTCTGGACTTAACTTTTTTTTCTGACGAAGCGTGGTTCCACCTTTCGGGATACAGCAATTCTCAAAATATGCGAATGTGGAGCAATGATAACCCTCATGTTTTTACTGAATCGCCACTACATGCTCAAAAAATTGGTGTTTGGATGGAAGTTTCTCGCAGAAGAATAATTGGGCCAATTTTTTTCGATTTCACCGTCAACGCAGAAAGGTACAGACACAACTTTTTGGCTGAATTTGTGCAACAGTTAAACGATGATGAACTTCGGTACGGTTATTTCCAGCATGACGGCGCAACAGCACATACTACACGAGAAAATATTGCTTTCCTCCGCGAGTTTTTTGATGACCGGCTGATAAGTTTGCATACAGAAGTTGAGTTTCCTCCGAGATCACCTTGTTTGACAATTATGCACTATTTTATATTTCCTTACTTAAAAAACAAGATTTTCGCAACTCCGGTAAATAATTTGCAAGAACTGCAACAAAGAATTGTTCAGCAATGTGCAACCATAACGCCAGAAATGCTGCAAAACGCTTTTCACAGCATGAGGAGGCGCGTCAACTTGTGCATCGAACAAAACGGGGGACATTTCCAACAATTACTGTAATTTAGTTTTTCTTGTTACTAAAACCGTTATTTCATAATTTGTAGTTCATTATTGTTTTACAACTGAAATAAATAGGTATGAAATTTGTAGGTTATTGATGTCAGTGTGACAGTGACATAATTATTTCAAATTTAAAGTAAGACACACGTTTTACATTCCACAACCACCCTTGACCAAGATAATTTTTGATATCCCGGTAGATAAATCAGTAGATATGCTACATTTTCCAATTACTATTTTACTGTTCTATAATTTTACTAAACCCAACAACCCTGTACGTCTAATCGGAGACATGTATAGTATCTGACTCACAAATCATTGGTTTTAAATGAATAATGATCATGATCATAATACCTATCCTTGCCATAAAAATAAGAATTACCAATTCACTGTACATAATTGAGCCTACAATAAACCACTGGCTGCTCATAAATATTTATTTATTACGCCAGACTGAAATAGCTTGGATGTTTTATATTCAGTAATTCAAATGGTCAAGGCGAACCTCTATCCCATGACTAAAATTGTTGCTGTAATTATTGTAGTATTAATTCTGACCCGATATACATATTTATGCGTTTTTTCTCTCTCCGGTATTTGCATTAAACTTTGGACTAATAATAATAAAAGCCGCGTAACAGGTCTAGTTGGTTTTTTATGTCCCAAATTTAGTCTATTACTATGGACAGGTAATTAAACCTGTAGGAATGTGTCTGCGTAGTTTGGCTGCCTACTCTGTTCGCCTGAAAGTCATTTGAAAGTCACGCAGTGTTATTTAACTTGGGAACTTTTATTTCGAGAAGTGATTGATAAAAACCTGTTGTCATGAATCTATTGAATATCAGCGTTGAAATTGAATTCTGCCAATTTCAATTTTAATATATTATGTATATTGCTAAAATATTTGTTTTAGGTATATGTCATAAAACGAAGGGGGAAATTCTTCTTTTACTTTATGGAATATTTCCTGTTCAGTTTCAAAAGAAAATAAAAAAAAGTACTTAATTGGTCAACACAACAGTACTTCACAAAACAGTTCTCAATCCAGAGTTGGTACCTATTGGAACTGTGAAAGCTGCCTTGAACTATTTCCTAAATAACCAAAGAAGCGAATTACTCAATTCCAAAAAGCGTCTAAATGCTCAATCAGCTTTTTTTTTTTAGTTCCATTTAGAACCACTTGAGTCGTTCTAAGTAGCTGTTCAACTGTCTTTTGAATAGCAATTTTTCTAGTCACAAACGAAGTTATCGGAGGTTGGCTTTAACAAATTTAGAATCGGTTCCGGTTGGTACCAAAACAAGCCAGGTTGTTACGCGCTTGATCCTGACAGTAAATCTATATTTCTTTCGGGTGAAACAGTTTGATATTTTTCCCAGTAATATGATACATATTTACACAATACTGTTGCTAGGTTCCCACCTACTAATATCAGGGAAGTCATATTAATTAAAGTTATATAGCGTTTCGTACCGTTTTCACCGAAATTCTACCATATCCCTGCGGTCCTGTTCCTTCGACAATAATCACAGAACAAAACTTAACGTTTTGTTTTGTGATTATATTGTGCTCACAGGATGTTAAAAGAATTAATTTTTAAATTAAAAGCAAAAAAATATTTATAGAAAATACGTTGACGTCACGAATATATTAGTAGACTAACATATTATCAACTATTTTTATGGCTTTATTTATGGGTAAACTTAGAGAACCTTGATTTTTTCAATATCTTCTTTCCTTTCTATTATTTTCTGCAGTCAAGAGTTTTTTCTTGTTTGTTAATGCCTATGTATAGAAACATTGTAACAACAATTAGTGTGATAAAGATTTTAAAATATGTAATATAAATTTCAAAGAAATACTATTTGTAAGTAAAACTTCCTTACTTTGCGGAAAACCTATTAGAAACATTTTTATTACTTACAGGTATTTTGAAAGAAACAAAAAATTACAAAATACAAAATACAAAATTGATAGAATACCACTAAATTCTCAATATGCCTCTATATAATGGAACTATACTAATCATACAATCTATACAGGGTGTCCCAGTGTGACCGTACAAAAATTTACCAGGGCGTATACCTACCAGACCAAAATAAGAATAAAACTCTTATAAAAAAAACTTCTCTGATGCACGCCTAACGAGTTACAGGGTGTTATTTTGGAGAAAAAAAAAACATTTTCTGCAATAGCTTATAAAAACCGTTTCGTAGATTTAGGTAATTTTTGGGTGACGTGTACATCTATTAAAGGCCGTTAAAACTACATGGTGTTTGTTTAACTCTGACACCTATGGGGCCTAAGTCTACTCTTCCTTATGATTTTGTTTTCATAACTCTTGCATATCCTACTTTTTCGTGGATTAACTAAGTTTTCCTTAATCGGCTATCAATTCTGAACAAAAAAGGTGCTCCTGTTACATAGCTCTAAAATCAACCATTTTCGAGTAAATTGAGTGTAAAGTACTGACTACATTCCTTTATGCAGAAAAATACATGCAAAGGAAGTCATAAGGAAGAGTGTAGGCCTAGGCCACCACAGGTGTCAAAGTTAAACAAACACCATGTAGTTTTAATGACCTTTAATAGATATACACGTCACCCAAAAATTACCTAACGATTTTAAGTTATTGCGGAAGTTTTTTTATTTTTCAAAATAACACCCTGTAACTCGTTAGGCGTGCATCAGAGAATTTTTTTTATAAGAGTTTTATTCTTATTTTTATTTGGTCCACTCCCTAGTAAATTTGTTTACGTCCACACTGGGACACCCTGTATAGTTCTCTATTGATATTGCCCAATGGTTACTTTTATGTTAATTAAACTATTTTCAAAAATAAAATGGAGAAATTAACTCTATATTTGTAATCAAACATTAAGTTTATAATATAGAATAACACTATATATTTTTATTATTTTTCTGTTTCAGACATTTTCCGCACTAGTTTCCACAGTAGATATGCCTGCGCATCTTCAGCCTCTAGAATTTTTGTTAGATAGAGAATTAACCTTCAAAGACTATAAACTTCTAAAGCCTTATCAGGTAAGAATTTTTCACAATGATTCTGTTGCAAAGTGTAAATAAAACACTTTTTGAAAGTTGAAAAATAAATGTTATTATAAATTTAAAAAAATATACCTTGATCTGATTTTTTTCGTGATTGAAGGTTATAACAGTTTATTTAAAAATATATTGGCTTCGTTAACAATGTTATACAGGGTGTCTCAGTGGTACATCAAACTCCAATATTAGTCCCATTGCAAGGTTTTGGGAAAAAACAAATTTATGGAAATAATGCAGTGTGAAAAGGCGCACATTCTAAACATGTTTTGAAATATACAGGGTCACTCCCTATAGCGGGACTCATTCAAGGCCAATTTTTTAATTGGACCACCCTGTATAACCACACTACCATTAAGAACCGATTATTTTATACGGGGTGTTTGTCACATTAGCTCCAATGGCGTATATTTCCAATAAGAGCATTTTATCATTTTTTTTTTTCAAATGCAGCACCTAACATTATTTTATTTTTTAATTGGCATGTTAATTACTTCCATTTTTTGTAAATGACGCCCTATACCTAAAGTCTATATTTTTCAAGATTAAATATCTTGAAAAGAAATAAGGTAAAAACTGTCAAATTATTCCTCTTAGATAGAAAGGGGAGGACCTCTGGGAGGATCTACATCATTAATGACCTGATGTAGATACTCGTAAACTGGATAATTTTTTGGGGCTAATCGTCGTTCTAACGGTGTAGTTGAAATTCCAGGTTGGTTCTCCTCTTCTAAGAAGCCAAGGTGTTTTCTTAAATGAAATGGACAGTATTTAGACCAAGAAAATCATATAAACTAATCTGACATGAGCTAGATAACAACAGATAATTTCGCAATGATAACAACTCCAATCTGTTGAATAAAAATTTAAACTAATGAACTCAAAATTGACAAAACTGATATATGAAATTTATATGAAATGGGAATCACCCAGTATATGAAATTGCAAGAAAATGAGCCAAAATATGCAATTTAGAATGATAATTAAATTAATACTTGAAAACGTAAAATATAATTAACTAAAATAAGTGAACCTTCAGTATAAGAAAGATAATAAATAGTTCAATAAAATATTAATAGAAAATATATTTTCTTTAACCGAAAAAAAAATGTAGTGGAACAACAAAACTAATGACCTTGACCAATGACCTTGTTGATTAAATATTCTCTATACAATTCAGCTGTAAAAATATAATGTTATACTAATTATAGATTGAGTCATATTAATGATTATTAAATTGCAAATGTGAATAGCTCAAAAACAATCCGTTATATACATTTATATATGTATATAAAGCAAATTTAATGTATAAACTACAAATAAATGGCTTTGTGTAACCTGACAAGAGATAAATAATGCAAGCAATAAAAAATATATGTATCTGAAAATTTTTACTTCTTTGTTGAGAATTTAATCAGTATTAATATATACTTCTATTTACGAAATATTATTTAACTGACTTTGAACTCATTGCACCTATACAGCGACTAAGACTTCACAGACTTTCCTACAAATTTGGTTCTATAACGTTAAAGAAAAAAAATCTCGCATAGGTACTAACTGACTTATTGTCTCAAAACTATAATGAAATTATAAGTTAGCTAAATACCAGTCTAAAAGACCTAAATTCAAAAAGAGTTAATGATTAAAATGCAGTTCAAATAACAATGTCTATAAAAGGTATTAATCAATAAATCTTTGATTAAACCTAACTAAAAAGAACGCCAACACGTGGCTTCGAGATTAACTAAAGAATATCCAAATTTCCACCTAACTGGAATATAAATATACATATAACTAAATAAGATAATTACTTATTAAATCTGTCTCAACAAGTACATAAATGCAATAATATATTTATTATTGATTATTAAAAATTAAACGCAAAAATTAAGATAAAAAAGCAGTACCTCTCTTTCAAGTCACACATAGAAAAAACCTATATTTGAATGTGTCTGCCCGATATAACGATTTTCTCCCACTTCAATACTATAAAACTAACATGCTGATATTTAACTAGTTAGAGGACCGGGAAATTTCAATTCATATTGAAATTTACAAAGTTTTCGTTACCTACTTTTTAGCTTGTCTAGTTAACTTTTCATATTCAGAAAACCTGTGTCGTATGATGCATTTTAGTTATCCAGATATACCGGGATATCAAAAATTATCTTGGTCAAGGGTGGTTGTGGAATGTAAAACGTGTGTCTTACTTTAAATTTGAAATAATTATGTCACTGTCAGACTGACATCATCAATAACCTACAAATTTCATACCTATTTATTTCAGTTGTAATACAATATGAACTACAAATTATGAAATAACGGTTTTAGTAACAAGAAAAACTAAATTACAGTAATTGTTGGAAATGTCCCCCGTTTTGTTCGATGCACAAGTTGACGCGCCTCCTCATGCTGGGAAAAGCGTTTTGCAGCATTTCTGGCGTTATGGTTGCACATTGCTGAACAATTCTTTGTTGCAGTTCTTGCAAATTATTTACCGGAGTTGCGAAAATCTTGTTTTTTAAGTAAGGAAATATAAAATAGTCCATAATTGTCAAACAAGGTGATCTCGGAGGAAACTCGACTTCTGTATGCAAACTTATCAGCCGGTCATCAAAAAACTCGCGGAGGAAAGCAATATTTTCTCGTGTAGTATGTGCTGTTGCACCGTCATGCTGGAAATAACCGTATCGAAGTTCATCATCGTTTAACTGTTGCACAAATTCAGCCAAAAAGTTGTGTCTGTACCTTTCTGCGTTGACGGTGAAATCGAAAAAAAATTGCCCAATTATTCTTCTGCGAGAAACTGCCATCCAAACACCAATTTTTTGAGCATGTAGTGTCGATTCAGTAAAAACATGAGGGTTATCATTGCTCCACATTCGCATATTTTGAGAATTGATGTATCCCGAAAGGTGGAACCACGCTTCGTCAGAAAAAAAAGTTAAGTCCAGAAGATCGTCATTCATTAAATTATTGACAAACCAATGGCAGTAAGCAAGGCGCCTGAGGTGGTCTGCGGGCAGAAGAGCTTGATGTGCTTGCATCTTATATGGATGCATGTTCAAGTCTTTCTTTAAAATCTTATGACATGTTCCATAAGAAAGTCCAATTTCCTGAGAAAGACCTTTTCAAAGGTTTTGCAGGCTCCTCTTCCATACGTTGACGAACGTCATTGACAACTTCTTCTGTACGAACTCTTGGTCTACCAGCACCCTTTTTATGAGTCACACAACCAGTTTCGCGAAACACTTCAACACAATTTGTAAGGCACGCATAAAAATTGTCCGGTAATATTGCCACGTTTGGGAAGTGCTCTCGAAAATTGTCCAAACACAAACGTTGACTGTATTGCCAATTTCCATTAACTAGCGCACCCGTTCGAAAATAGGCTTCAATCATGAAAATTTTGTGCTGTGTGGTGAGGCATGATTAAAAAACTGAATTAGAAAATTTCAGCACAATGATTTGACAGATTCTGACACAACAAAACATATTCAAAAATTTAAAGTAAGACACACGTTTTACATTCCACAACCACCCTTGACCAAGATAATTTTAGTTATCCAGATATATTAACTTCAAACAAAGTGAGCTGGATTAAATCAAAATATAACCAGGTATACTAACCCATTATATCTGGTCGTTTCTTCCCAGGGCCGCCAAGATACGTTAATTAATAAGCATTATGTTAAATTATGGTTCTTTTAAAAACATCCTCCGCGGTGCCGTCTCCTTCCACCTGATGCCTTAAAAAGCCGTACCAGGCAAATAATTATCATGCCCCATTGCGAAAAGTTAACCCGTTTAGTTTCTCAGTGAACAGTGACCCGGTTTATAAAAAACAAAATGGCATTAATAAGTATGTAGTAGTATTCCACGTTCTCATGTTAGTCTCTGGCACTTTATCATTATTTATTATTATTGTTAATGACTGACTGACCTTGGAACTGGGGGCAGTTGCTTGGCTTTACTGCCTACCAAACAATACAAGGTAATAAAAGTTGTTAAGGGTCCATTCTCTGTAGATTTGACAGACGTGAATTCGGGGTCGGGTTGAGAGGTTGGGTAGCCGATGGGTGAAGACTTACATATTTCCACTACCGAATTATTTAGATTTCGGAGGTGCACGTAAAGCCGAAGTAAAAGGGCACATGGAAACAAATTTAGCCCTCATTGCAAGGGTCTTATATGCCCGGATTTGTCTTATAATTGCAACAAAATTTCTTTTTAGTGTTATAAATTATATATCACCGGAAAGATCAAAAGATAAACTAGATCCCTATAGTAGCAAATTTTTGTTTAATACATGTATTTTAGAGAAAATAATTTTTAAAAATACGCTATTTTAGTACAAGATTGTTTGCCTGGAATTTTAAAAATAAAAAGAAATACCAAAAATTACTACTATAGGGACTTGAATTAAAGTCTTATCTTTCAATACTTTTTTACTAAAAGTCGCTATATTTTATAGTTTTTTTATAATTAGACACGAGACGAACGCCGATTTAGGGCTTATTTCGACCTAGTGAATGGACTCTTAAATATTTTGTGTTTGTAATTTTTATATTTAGTAAACAGGGAAATTTCACATAGCCGTTTTTGTGTTTGTTTTTGTTTAATTAACTAACTTGATCATTATGTAGTAAACTTTCCTTTCTCCATTGGTATCTTATTAATTAACATGGGTGTCGGGTGTTGGCTCCTTAGTACACACACAGGTTGATACAAATCCAAAAAACAAACTGAAATTTTTTATTGTAATGTACATATTTTTTTGCTTTTCATGTAAGGTATATTCAAATCATAACAACGTAGTAGTCGTGATGGTAATATTGGAAATTCAAAAAATACCTATACAGGGTGCCCATTATCTATCTCCTTACATGGCTAACTTTGTTAATAGTGGGGATAGAGAATTGGTTAAATTAGTAAAATAGGGCAGAATTACAAGAGGAATTCAGTGCCTCCTTCAAATTTGTGATAGTGTTTTTTACGTGGCATTAAGCGGTGATATTGGTGTTTATATTCCTCCAGGTATAGGGTCTGCTGAATATAATAGCTTATTTGATGCTTTTGAGTCCCTATATCCGATTTACGGCTCCAATGTACTTATAATGGGTGATTTCAATATTCCAGAATATTCTTCTAGCTCTCTACATTCCGATGTCACCTCGTTAAATAATTTCATGAGCTACCTTAATCTACAGCAGTTTAATTATATTCACAATGAAAATAACAGGATTCTTGACTTAGTATTGTGTAATGAAACTTGTACTGTCGTTTCTCCTCCTGAGATACTATTACCTGAAGATAGGCATCATCCTGCTTTCGTTGTGGAAGTCTGTTGCAGTTGCGTAGACGTTAGTGCACCCTTTCCATTGAATGATTTTGCTGATGAGGAACCACTCTTAAATTTCAAAGAAGCCAATTTTAATTGCTTATATTTAGAATTGGCTTCGACTGACTGGTCGTGTTTGTCTACAACTTCGGAGATAAATAATTCTGTTGCGCTATTCTATAATATGCTAAACGATATTCTAAAAAAACATGTCCCTGTAAAAAAATCTGTAAAAATTAGCAGACAGTTCCCCAGATGGTTTTCCAAAGAGATTATTCAACTATGGAAGTTGAAAAATAAAGCATATAAGATATTTAAATCATCAAAGTCTCCTCAGGACTATGATGCGTTCAGAGTTCTAAGATCAACACTTAAAATAAAAGTCAAGGATGGTTACGCTAACTTTGTGTCTGTAGCCGAAAACTCCGTAAAAACAAATCCAAATCATTTTTGGACATTTATAAATTCTAAAAAAAGCTCTACGGCCATTCCATCTGCTATGGTAAAAGATGATCAAGAGATAGTTGACCCACAGGAAATAGTTAATAATTTTGCAAATATTTTCTCCCACGCATTTGTACCCTCTGGCCTTGGCGATAACAACTCTTACTACTTCCCAAATGTAAATGTATTGCACTTAATGACTATTTCAGAGTCAGACGTTTTAATAGCAATTAAAAAATTGAAGAACAACATGTGCATGGGTCCAGATTTAATACCGTCTTTCCTAATCAGGGACTGTGCGATCATTTTTTGTAAACCTTTGGTCATTCTGTTTAATCTAATAATCACCTCGGGGACATTTCCTGACATTTGGAAATTATCTAGAATTACACCGGTTCACAAAAAAGATGCGCGAAATGATTTTGCTAATTACCGACCCATAGCTATTTTAAATAATTTTTGTAAAGTCTTTGAACGTGTTATGCATAGCTTTATTTCACATCACGTCTCTAATATAGTAATACCTGAACAACATGGTTTTATACAAGGTCGGTCCACAATTTCTAACCTTACTTCTAAAACCCAATTTATCTCTGAAGTTTTGGATGGGGGAGGTCAGGTGGATGTTATCTACACAGACTTCTCTAAAGCATTCGACAGGCTAGATCATGCTATTATTTTAAAAAAACTTAATGAGTTTGGATTATGTCCTATTTTACTTAAATTATGTGAATCTTACCTTACGGGTCGAACTCAATTTGTGCAATATCGCGGCTTCAAATCCAACATGTTCGTTCAAACATCTGGGGTACCTCAAGGTTCAGTTCTGGGTCCTCCCTTTTTTATAATATTTATTAACGACATTGCTAATGCTATGAACGTCTATTATCTGTTATACGCAGATGACCTCAAATTATTTTCCAAAATTACTTCTCTCTCTGACTGCCAGAATATCCAGAATAACCTTCTCGCACTTGATAGTTGGTGTAATGATAATGGACTTCCACTAAATGCAAGCAAATGTAATGTCATGTCGTTTCACAGGAAAAAGAATGCAGTTTTATTTGATTATACACTTAGTAATGACATTCTCAAGAGGCCTGCTCTGGTTAAAGATTTAGGTGTATACTTTGATCCGGAACTTAGTTTTTGTCGTCACATTGAATCCTGTGTAGCTGGGGCGTATAAGAGTCTTGGTTTTATAACGCGGAATTCTAAGGATTTTACTAATTTATCGACATTAGAACTGTTGTTTAATACGTTTGTGAGATCAAGACTTGAATACGGGTCAGTTATATGGAGTCCTATTTATGCAATTCATGTTACTTTATTAGAACGCGTTCAGCGCAGATTTTTTAAAACTGCAGTATTTATGCTTGATGGGATTTATCCTACAAGGGGTACCCCGCAATGTTTATTTTATGATCGCTTCAATATGCAAAGTCTATTAGTGAGACGAAAAATTCATTCTGTGATTTTCATCTTTAAAGCTATTCACTATGTAATAAAATGTGAGTCAATTGTGTCACGTATTAAGTATAGAGTACCTAGACTAAACACCCGATATAGTAGTTTATTTGTATTACCACAGGCTCACACTAACATTTTGATTAAATCACCTATATATCAAATGATAAGTAATTATCATGATGTTGAGTTAACCGTGGACATTTTATCATGCTGTCTTAGGGACATTAAGAACTTGTTTATATGATCGGATATATACTCCTTCTACCTTTTACCTTTTACCTATTTGTTTTGTTTTGAATTTTTTGTAATTGTGTAACTTATCCTGTGTGTGGGTTTTTGACCCGTTGGATATTTTATTGAAATAAATAAATAAATAAAAAAAAAAAAAAATAAATATTGAAAATTTCACGGTCATCTTAGTTTTCCAGAAAAAAAATAAAGTTATGTGTTTTTAAATGGCAACCATAGTTGGCTATGGTATCAATAAAAAGCTTCTTTTTTTCTGATTTCAAAAATATAATATTTAATAAATCGCATTTTTCTTCGTTTGTGTACATTTCACAATAACTATTTTAAGATGAATGTTTAATTTTGACGTTTATAATGTGACTTTAGTGTGACATTTATATTTTATTGTTGTTTACTGATCTACGCTTGTTTTTCATAGCTTACTATGTTAATAAATTATTTGTTTATTACAGTAAACAAAAGAAAAGAGAAAGGTATATTAAATATTATATTTTTGAAATTATTGATACCATATACAACGATGATTGCCATTTAAAAAAACATTACTTTATTTTTTTTCTCAAAAACTAAGATGCCCGTGAAATTTTCAATATCACCGCTGAATTCCACGTAAAAAACACTATCACATAGTATTTTTATATTATTTGTATCGTTTATAGTTTTCGAGATATTCGAGTTTAAAAATTTTGGCGATTTTCAGTTTATCCAAAATATCTCGAAAAGTTGAAAATTAAAATTAAATCTGAAGGAGGTACTGAATTCATCTTGTAATTCTGCCCAATTTTGCTAATTTAACCAATTCTCCATCTCCACTATTAACAAAGTTAGTCATGTAAGGAGATAGATAATGGGCACCTCGTATATGCCTCTGGCCGAAAAATTTAAACATCTCAAAGGATGAAGGTTATTTATTTGCTCTTATATTATCTAGTTTTTATTTTATCTGACAGCGATATCAAATTCCTAACCTCTCCAATTATTTGTTATTTTGAAAATTTAGTGTGCAATTTATCATATAAGCTGTCGGATACTTTTGTTAATTGAACTGACAAAATTTTAAACATCCAATGATGTTGTATGTTGTAGCAAAAATATGATTCATTTGTTTTTCAATTTATACAATAACTGATAAAATGCATCTGCTACATTTCCGTCATCCCACGCAAAAATGTTAATTAGTTATTTTCCTACCTGTATAACAAGCAAATAGTCGAGATAGGTAATGTAAGCAAAGCTTGAAGTTTTTGAAATAAGGCATGACTGGTTCTTGTTCAAATATCGCAGTTCCGGTAGTGAGTAATGGAATTCCACGTAAACACGCTCTGTAAATAAATACTCGTAGTAAAATAATCAATGGACTTTGTAAACACTGCGTTCTCATAAACTACATTAAAAAGTAGATTTATCGTTGTTTGCCAGACTTGATTTAATTCAGTAGCCAATATCGATGGATTAATATTAACCAAACTATATAAATTTTAAAACGAAATATTTTTCAAATGCCTAGCATACCTATACTTATAAATAACTTTACTTCAATCTCTCTTCACAAAATAGACAAAGGTTCTCAAAAAACATGCGAGTGCTGAAGTGTCTGCTTAGATTTTTATTTACGTTTACTTAGTACGTAAAGAGCAATAATTATGTATTACTTCAATCCCTTGTCCCAGATTTAAAAGTGAGTCGGCCGAAAACGAAAACCAGACCCTCCACCCCGACCATGAGGTCTATTGTGGCTCACACCTACTTATATTTCACCCAACAGGTCCAGCCTCTTAATGAAGTTGATCACCTTATTGGTGATCAACAAATAATGAGTATCTGATATTTTCCCCAGCGGGGCAGGGACATAATATGTGTTCTGCCATTTCATCATCTTCTAAGCACAAGCGGCACTCAGCATCTTCTGCTAGGCCGAATTTGTACAGATAATATTTTAAACGGCAGTGACTTCCTCACGGCAGTTTGAATCAGCACTATATAGGCCGATTAAAGTTCGTAAGTGCAACCTGCTTAACTCTAATAGTTTTTTAGTTCTTGTTTTTGAAGGGTTTATTATGAACGCCTTCGAATGAACTAATCTCGGTAGTTCTTGCCAGTACTGGAGAATTTGCCCCCCATCCCAGGTCAAGAGAGTTGCTTTGGCAGTACTCGAGGATATGCCAAGCATCGGTTCTGGTCCGACGAATTCAGAAGCAGCACCCTCCCTAGCTAGAGAGTCGGCTGCCTCATTCCCTTCATGGCCAGAATGGCCTGGGACCCAGACCAGAGTTATTCTATTTTTTCTGCTCAATTGAGCAAGTGCCTGCTGGCAGCTCCATACCGTTTTTGAGTTGCAACGGTAGGAACCAAGAGCTTTAAGAGCTGCTTGGCTGTCTGAGAAGATTTTTATCGATTTGCGTGTAAGTTGCCTTTGTTCCAGCCTCTGTACACACAATTCGATGGCATAAATTTCTGCCTGAAATATAGTTGCATAACTGCCAAGGGATGAAGATATTTTCACCGTTGGGTTGCAACTATATACTCCGGCTCCAACTCCCATGGGTGTTTTGGATCCGTCTGTAAACCAACAACTATCTGCCCTTAATAGGTCAGCCTTATTCCGATCCCACTCATCTCTTCCTGGGAAGAGAATGTGAAAGGGCAGTTCAAGGTTGGTCTTTGCAGGCATGACATCTGAAATCATCTCCAGGATACTGTGACTTTCCATGTCATCCAGCAGCCTATTGCGCTCCATGGTGTCAGACTGCGGCATGTTAAAAGCTGCCTGCTTTAGTCTGTATGTTGCCCATCCGGCCTCTCTCTCCAAATATATATGAAGAGGAGGTAGGTCCAGTAGGATTTCCAGAGCTGCTGACGGTGTGGAGCTAATTGCTCCAGTTATGCCAAGCACCGGTTCTGGTCCGACGAATTCAGAAGCAGCCCCCTTCCTGGCTGGAGAGTAGGCTGACCCAGACCAGAGTTATTCTATTTTTCCTGCTCAAATAAGCGAGCGCCTGCTGACAACTCAGCGGTAGGGCCTGCCTGTGAATATTTTTATCGATTTGCGTGTAAGTTGCGTTTGTTGCAGCCCCTGTACACACAATTCGATGGCATAGATTTCTGCCTGAAATATAGTTGCATAACTAACAGTGCATGAAGATATTTTTACCGTTGGGTTGTAACTATACATTCCGGCTGCAACACCCATGAGTGTTTTGGAACCATCTGTAAACCAACAACTATCTGCCCTCAATAGGTCAGCTTTATTCCGATCCCATTCATCTCTTTCTGGGAAGAGAATGCCGAAGGAGTGTTCATGGTTGGTCGTTGCAGGCATGACATCTGAAATCATCTTCAGCATGTTTCCATGTCAGCCAGCAGCCTATTGTGCTCCATAATGTCAAACTGCGGCATATTAATAGCTACCTGCTTTAGTCTGTATGTTGCCCATCTGGCCTTTCTCTCCAAATACATATGAAGAGGAGGTAGATCCAGTAGGATTTCTAGAGCTACTGACTTATTCGACCTATTTTAGGTTTGTATACCACTCTAACTGCTGACCAACTGGTTGGTATATAACTCCAAGCCAGACTAGCTCTGAACAATCTGATGAGAAACGGTATGATAGTTTCCAGTCCGTTTTGGAGCAGAGCTGAACACATACCATCCTCACCCCAGCAATAGTAACTTCGCTTCTTGTTAACGCGATGCACAGCCATTTTCCACTGCCAGCGCGTCTTGCTGTGTGCGAAGCTGAAGGGAGTGGAGCCTACGTGGTATATGCGGTGTGTTATGCGTATGTGTGATATACGATCTTTGTTTTGAACGAATCTTGATGTTCGTCCAGCCATCTAAAATGGGTGTTCCGTTTAGTTCTGATCGATTCAAGGCCATGATGCACTCGTGTTCAGCCCTAATATATAATTTATGCGTTTTGCCTTTTACCATCGACTGGAGGTTTTAGCAGGACGCATAACCATGTGCAATCGAGATTTTTTCATCCACTGTACTTTTGATAAAGAAACCGAAATGGTTGCGTAATACCAAATTCTGGTTTGGAAATCTGTAATATCTATTGTCGGAGAATTTCAGATGCATAAGATCTCCATTGCACTGGGTTGCAGGGATTAAATCGACGATTTTATCAAAACATTTCTGCTATTATATCAATTACTGATAAAGTGATACTGATATAACAGGTAGAATGCTATTATAAAATCATTTTAACTTTAACTTTGGTAGTTTAAACTTTAACTAGAGATTAAACTGATATTATAATACGAGTCCTATATATATAAACACCAAACGGATGAAAGTGACCAAGACCAACCCACCGTAGCAAGTAAAGACACTCTTTAATTAGACAGGACATTTACAGCATCGCCACGTAAAAACGTAATTGGAAATGATAACTTTTCTAAATGCAAATAAAATGTCGCTGAAAATTGGACCGAATAACGCCTCTGGGAAACTAAGATCGGATCTGAAGTTCAATGGAATGCTAAGCGTTGGCCTGTATGGTAACCTACAAATCTAATTACTGTCAATAAATAGTATTGGCATTTCCAGCAGGAGAGGCTGCAAATATTTTTTGGTTATTTACTTTGTCCCAAGTAATTCAATTTACATTATTTATTTATCAGTTATTTTGTCCCCGTTTTCGATCTATCATTTCTTTCGGCTCGACTACACTTTTATATTATATACGTCCTAGATAGATATATATCCGTCCTGTCGTATCAACTGAAACAATAAAAGATGAAACTGTCCTCCGAACTCACCAAGGAAACGTTCGAGCGAGACGAAGGAATATATTGAGCTTGAATATTAAGGGATTATTATATAGTCCAATCAATGAATGCTCTAAAGGGGGTATAGAGGGAAATGGAAGGAACACAATTTTTGACTTTGGGACTTTGTTTGGACTAGTTAGGAGATAAACATACTAAAAGTCCCCACTCTTAGGAGGTGAGCGGGGTGCAGGGGGACACGTAGAAGGTCCCTTTTTTCGAGTTTTCCCTTATATCTCGGAAACTATGCGTCTAGCGATAAGGCCATTCTATACAAAATTAAAGCTGATAAAATTTTCCACAATATTGATCCTATTCATTTTTTCGTTATCTCCCATAGTTTCCGAGATATCCGCGCTCAAATTTCGCAAATTTTGAAAAAAAATTTTTGCCTCATGTTTTTTGCCTTATTTGACCAGCTAACTATTCGGTCCTTCGTCCCACGAAAAAGTCATAACATAGGAAGTTATAAAGCATTAAATTTTCTTCAAGAATATATGATATTTTACTATTTTATCTTCAACCGTTCAAAATTAGAGCAATTTTAACGAAATTCCGAGATTTTGCAGAAAAACATTACTTTTTTATCTTCTGGTCACCAGTTGTTTTGGCCATCAAGAGGACTATTAGGCCGACATCCTCACCAATAACAGCAACACCAGTGGTATATGACAATTTCTCAGCCGTGTCTACAATAAGGACGTCGATTTATGCTTGAAGGGTACTGACTCCATGTGCCTGTAGTGTGACCTTTATCATGTTAATTAGCCGACTTTTGTTGTAGACGTTTGACAGGAAGTCTTCCTGCTTTACAGTTATGACTGTCTTCTGATTGAAATGTATGTCGGCTGACTTGCTGGGCCGGTACCGCCTTTGATACTCATTGACCTTGGTACTTGATGATGAGCTGGTTTACCCATCAAACACTACAGTGCAACTCCTTCCACGATAGTGACTTTTCACAAAATTGGCATACTTATCACAAATGGCAGATATCGTGGAACCTCTTTGCCAAATAACTTTGTAGAGAACTCCTCCGTCCATAACAATGTCGAGTGTGTCACATGTACATGGATTTTATTGTTGGATTGAGCTCTTTGTAGAGAACTAACTTCGTCGATTTCCCTATCCCACCCTATCATTAAAAAAGGCCAAAGGGAAAGAGACTAATTCATATTGCAAATAAGTTTTTAAATCTTCGTCGGTTTTCTTGCTTATGGATATGCGTTGGAATAGCAAAAAAGGATCCACAGACACCTTTTCGTCGTTGATCTTGGTTGACGAGCTTACAGTCGAATGGGAGAGTGCTCGATATTTCCGAGCCAGTTTGATATCTGAAAATGAAGAATTAACCACTTTAGCCATTGCTTGTTTACCAACTGTAACAGCATTGTAACGCATCACTGTTTTGTCACCAACCACCGTCACAATGGACATGATGTCGCTGGTATCCGGAAAGGGAGAATATTTCCCAAACAATTCAATTAGTTTGATAACATAAGCTGCATCCTTAGTTTGGCGGGCTTGTCCAAAATCTCTGTGCTGCTCACATCACGTGAATAGAATCAAACAAATTCTTCTAGAGAGGTGCAAATATCATAGCTCGGACTCATTCCAATTACCCATTTGCTGAGTGTATTATTTGTTACACCTCTACTACGGGTCATGCCACCTTGGCTAGAAAACGTTCGCAGGAGGGTGGTCTCGATGGTTATATCGGACCACACCCATGACCAAAAGCGATCAGATCGCCGCATTGTGAAGTAACTGTTATTTGCAAATTTGTTGTATTTTTCGGCTGTCAGTCTTGAAGACAGATTTTCCATATCTTGGACGTATAAATGGCATGACTTAGCGTAGAGAAAGTGCCTTGAAGCATGAAAGTACGAGATCAAAATACGATATACAAAAAAGTAAAGTTTCTCTGCAAAATCTCGGAATTTAGTTAAAATTGCTCTAATTTTGAACGGTTGAAGATAAAATAGTAAAATATCATATATTCTTGAAGAAAATTGAATGCTTTACAACTTCCTACGTTATGACTTTTTCGTGGGATGAAGGACCGAATAGTTAGCTAGTCAAATAAAGCAAAAAACATTTGGCAAAAATTTTTTTTCAAAATTTGCGAAATTTGAGCGCGGATATCTCGGAAACTATGGGAGATACCGAAAAATTGAATAGGATCAATATTGTGGAAAATTTTATCAGCTTTAATTTTGTATAGAATGGCCTTATAGCTAGGACGCATAGTTTCCGAGATGTAAGGGAAAAATCGAAAAAAGGGACCTTCTACGTGCCCCCCTGCACCCCGCTCACCTCCTAGGAGTGGGGACTTTTAGTATGTTTATCTTCTAATTAGTCCAAACAAAGTCCCAAAGTCAAAAATTGTGTTCCTTGCATTTCCCTTTACAACTTTTCGTTGATTGGACTAATATGTTAATGGATTATATATAAGGTGAATATATGATTAGACACAAAGATTAAAACGAAACTTTGAAGTTTTTCATAGACTCAAGGATTGAACTCTGATCTTCCACAATAATAGACATTGGTTCAACGTACGGCTAGATTTTGTTTTGTGCTTTATTTTTCTCAGACCCTCAAACAAACAGAAAAAAATATGTTTTGTATCCAAATAAATGTAGTATGTATATATTTTCAATTTAAAATGATACGCTTATTAACTCGCCAGCCTGAAAATTGAGAAATTTTTTTCATCTAAATACATAGGTACTAGAATTATTTTATATCTTATACAATATATATTGCACGATATTGCAATGGTCCTTTTTCTTCATGAAGGTATTACTTCGCATCGCCGCAGAAATAAGACGCTTTTGGTATTAAATTGAATAAATAACGGAAAGGAAGCATCGATATACTCGATTCCGGAGACGAAAGGGGAAAACAGAAGACAGGAAAAAGCGGGACGAACCCTGTCTAGGTCGCCCTAATCTTGTATTCGAGCAACGTTTCGCTGACTTGGAAGGAGAGGAAGAAGTGCATCCGAGCTCCAAGCCGACATCTGAGAGAATTGCACGTCGCCCAGCTACATCATTTGCTCGGCTCCAAACGTGATGAATGGTCGCCGAACGCCTGCCTTGCGAGGATGGTGGAGGTATACACGACCGTATTTTGCGAAAATTCCCCTCAGATGGGTACAATCGATAACTCCTTGCTAAGTGTTAGGAACATCGTTGCGTAAGCTGAAATCGTATATTCACGTAAGACATAGATAGTAATGGCGCTTATACAGGGTGTCCCAGTGTGAGCGTACAAAAATTTACGAGGGGTGGACCAGACCAAAATAAGAATAAAACTCTTATAAAAAAATTTCTCTGACGCACGCCTAACGAGTTACAGGGTGTTATTTTGAAAAAAAAAAATTCCGCAGTAACTTAAAAAACGTTAGGTAATTTTTGGGAGACGTGTCTATCTAAACATCTACATGGTGTTTGTTTAACTCTGACACCTGTGGTTGCCTAGGCCTACTCTTTCTTATGACTTCCTTTGCATGTATTTTACTGCATAAAGAATGTAATCGGTACTTTACACTCAATTTACTCGAAAATTGTTGATTTTAGAGCTATGTAACAAGGGCACCTTTTTTGTTCAGAATTGATAGACGATTAAGGAAAAGTTAGTTAATCCACGAAAAAGTAGGATATGTAAAAGTTATGAAGACAAAATCATAAGGAAGAGTAGGCTTAGGCCACCACAGGTGTCAGAATTAAACAAACATCATGTAGTTTTAATGACCTTTAATTTATGTACACGTTACACAAAAATTACCTAAATCTACGAAACGGTTTTTAAGTTATTGCGGAAAATTGTTTTTTTTTTCCAAAATAACACCCTGTAACTCGTTAGGCGTGCATCAGAGAAATTTTTTTTATAAGAGTTTTATTCTTATTTTGGTCTACTCTACCCTCTGGTAAATTTTTGTACGCTCACACTGGGACACCCTGTATAAATATTGAAACGGTTGTAGAATTACTAGACTATAATTGAATAAATTTTGGTTGACGGACTGATGATCTTTGATTATTCGATCTTATCCAACTTCTGATTAAATCAGAAGTGAGATTAAAACCGTGGTTTAATAAAGCATGCTTGGAATTTATGTATAAATGCAGTTTTGGTAAAAGTTATCCTATAGAAATTTTGACATAGTACTTGTAAACACAGAGGGTGACTGAAAGAAACTGTTACACTTTATTATTGGCTAACGGTCTGACCATTATTATTGTATAGAATATTTGGGAGAATGGGAGAATGGGAGAATGCTTCAATATCTATAGGAACGAGTGATAGGCAAAGAAGGGCTAACGAGACGAACATTAAGCATTTATTAGCTGCCCTACTTGAGTGTAAATGCAGAAGCGACAGAAGGCAGATGTGGATTCCTTAAATTTACTTTGATAAATGTGAATTCCTCTTAATTGGATCACTAGCATATTTTAATCAAGACTGTTCGCCGATTGTTTTGAATTAAACACCGTGAGCTTATAATTGGGCCAATAATATGTACGTTTTTTGAAGCAGGTGCTGTGCCTGTGCAATTATAAAGAAGCCACTGAAGCTTTGGAAATATTTTTTTCTGTAATCAGAGATCACGTGAATTTATTAATTACAACAGAATATTATTCACCTTGAAATTTAAATGGTATAATAAATTTGAATGAATTATTATTATTAATGTTTTTATAATGTAGATATCTTGTAAAATATTCGTCTTGAGGTCAGAAGTTTTGGCACAGTCAAGGATCATAAGGTCAGGATAGTTTTGCCATAGTTAATAACAAAACCATGGAATAAGTTAACGAAAATATGTTGTCAGGTATTGGGAAACAAAATAAATGATTTTTTAAAAAATGACCAGGAAAGTTTTTAACCTCAAGATTTCATAGTACATTTTTAAGATATTTAGCTTAGCGACCTACCTATAAGACAGCAATATAAGATAAGTACACTTGATTTAAGAATCTGATTATTAAAATAGGGTACCGTCCACACGGTTTTTGATAAAAATAGATATAATTATAATAATAGTTAATATAATATAATAATTATATAATAGATATAGAAAATATAATGATTAGATATTTATAATTATTTTTTCAACTTAATTTAGAGTTGTTTTGGTTAGTTTTCAAGAACTTTCGAAAAAAATAGGCAAAGGAACTGAATTAAAAACCGGTAAACTAACGGTAATATAACTAGGTGTAATTTATGAATTCTACAAGACCAAGAACATCAACAAACTGTAAAAATAAGAGAGAAAACCTACTTAAATTTGCTCGGACATTATTATTACATGAATAACTTCCGTTCAATTATTGGTAAAAGCGTGTATCGAGGCGTGTATGGACAAAGATCATGCAGAAAAGAATGGACGAAAGGAACAAAATAAGTAACAAGAGAAGAAACAAAAAGCATTCCATAAAACAAATAGATATGGATGAAACGGATGCAAAAGAATACACAATCCTAAAATCCAGTGGCGGCTCGTCAGGGGAGGCAGTACCTCCCCTGTAAAAATTACACATATTTCCAATTTTGAAATACATAATATATACTAACAACTAATAAATATATTAATAATATCCACTAATGTAATAAATAATAATGTAAAATGTAAATGCTTGTGTTCCCGTACTATTATTTGAAATTATTTCCAATCACAAACGACCCAACGCCATCTATGGTCATTCTTGGGCGCCTCAGTAAAAATTACCACGGTCTGCTAACTATTTGGTTTGTAGGGTGGGTAGTGCTGGTAAGCAGTCTTTCGTCTTTAAGAGGGCTGCGGCCGAGTGTGGCCGATCGGAGGCATAAGTATGAGATGCCTCCTTTGAACCGATGTTTTCGGATAAATGAATTATTTGCGCATGCATGTGAGATCTGAACACGTGCTTTCTGAATAAAGCTAGAGGCAAGTGGAGGCAAGACCGCCCACTATGCCATCCTTTCCCTCTTAGAAATTTGCGGGAAAATAAGCATGTACGGATGAAGATTGAAGACGTTTGCATAATGTTCTTTATGTTTCGTCTAAATACCGGCAGACCGGCACATAGACATTTTTTAGTAAGAATACTGAATAGTGAGAAGTGTGAAATAGAACAGAAGCAGAAATACAGGTAATATTTGTGAAATTATATACCTAGTTCAAATTGTAACATATCTTTTTGACTAAGTAGAGAATCCTTCTCTCCTTATTCCTATAAAAATGTAGGTAAATCAAAACTGTTAGAAAACTTATTTGGTAGACTTCTCATTAAGTTAGACTCGTTATGTCTATGGTTATTTTCTTATTGTTTCTTTGCTTCGCTGGTGTGTATTTTTTTAACATTAAAATACTTATTTAATTTTTGTAAAAAGACATACCTATCTTCTACTTATCTTATATAGGTATTATTATAATACTTAACATAATTACTATTAGTAGGTATAATGTATACCTATGTATAATTTTTTGATAATCAAATAGGTATTAAATATTACTTATTATTTACTATTATCTATTTTAATATTATTTAAATAATTTTAGTCGAGATTTCTGGCAATCGCATCAAAAAAGGGATATTTGTCTAACGAAACCTATTTCTTTAAGCAAATATTTTTTCTCTGGGAATTTCTAATTTCTAATTTTAGGGCGTTTGACCTTGAAAATTGAAAAATTTTCGCCTGCGGCGTTTTTTTTTCATGCACCCCTCGTACCCACCCGAATCTCACCAGCCACCACTGATTTATCTATGCTTCCCCTAAAGAAAAATTCACGAGCCGCCACTGCTAAAATCGGATTCTTTTATTTGTGTACAATGATTTACTAACGTAAGAAAATTGAACATCATTCTGTATATTAGCAACAATCTCAAGTGCAGGTGTATATGCAGTTTTCTTCAGTGCACAAACATATAATTCCAGCGGAATTGCAGCCGTCAGCTGAAGTGCCGTAGCGGCACCACACAATTGTATTATTCATCGTGATTCCCTTGGTCGGATGCATTTCCTGGACGTAAATGTAAATCAAGAGAACTGCCGCGATTCGGGTTGTTATTACTAACAAGGTTTATTGCATACATCACATACCGACCAGGCACTCCGGCTAACGACTTGTGAACTACTAGCTAGATATAATGCACTGGGAATAAGGAACAAGGTCAGTTCTACTGAAAAGTTGAGAGTCCTGGCAGGCTATAAATGACTAACCAGTTCACTCTCTAGCTGCGTCTTTGACAGTTTTCAGACTGGTCCCATTTTAGTGTCTTTTTACGAATCGACAAACCGACCGTACTCAACAATTTGAGGCTAAAAAAATATTTATGTTTGAATGCAATTCTAAATTATGTATTTTTAGAATTGTATTTCGTTGGTTTAATAGATACAATGAACAAAAGAAATTCAATTTGTACAGGGTGGTTCAAATTGGTTGGTTTTCAAATGTTACTGCGAATCTGTCATAGATAGACCAAATCTGTTACACGTCACACGCCTAGTTGCACGCCTAGAGGTCTTTTTTCGAGAAAATAACTCATCTCTCTATCTGTTACCGTTTCCAAGCTACAGGGCGTTTCTCGATTTTTGGCTAAACCGACTGGTGCCCTTTTCTCGTTTCCATTTCAAAATACCTTAAAACGTTTTGAACATTCTACAGACACTTTTAGCATTGAAAATGCTTATAGGATCGCGAAGGTATACTTCGTTCACGTTAAGTTTAAAGTGACGTCATTTTCAGTAATTAATTGTTTTCAATATTCGATAAACAAATGACCAATAAATTAGCATAGCATTTGCCACTTACAAAGAGTTTTATATTTTTCAACCCTTCTCTGCGTTGTCAAGTTTGTGTTTATTTATATAAACTTAACTTAAAACTTAAAAACGTCACTTTAAAATTAACGTGAATGAACTTTATATGGGTATGTTTCGATGAAAAGTGTAAGGCGATGAGCATGTCACACCGACATGGTTAGGTAGTGGGAGACCAAGCAGAGTGGGCTATGTGGGCGCATAGTTTGGCATTCGTATTCGTATATTGCAAATTGCAAGTCTGAGAATCTGAGCTCTCATGTGAATGTGATATACAAGGTGGCAAAGTCTGTAAGTCGGAAATGGTAAGTTCTCAAATTAGAAGGTAACTTTTGCAAGCTTTCTATTGTTCCAAATTTCCTTAATTCATTTTCAATGCACTCCGATGGTTGCAAGAATTGCTATATCTATGAATTTTTAAACACATTCCATGGCATAAAAATAAATGCGAGAATATTTTTAGTTTTCGTGATATAACCGCAACTTCTGTTTTTTTTTTATATAGAATATCCTATATTATATTTCCAAAACGGAAAGAGGGCTAAGAATGCATTCCAAAAATATATACTTTACTATGTAGTAATATTAACGTAATACGTTTGATATGCATTTATTAAATTTTAAAGTATCCAGAAGCCACAACCCAGCTTCAGAATTTTCGAAAAATTAAAATTGAACTTATATACTTATGGATCTTACACTAAACCAAGGAACAAAATTTACAACAGGACTAACCGAGAAGAGCAGGAAAATGATGTTCTACAGTGTGTTACACAAAATCCTAATACATCATCTAGACAAATAGAAGTAGATATTGATGTTAAACGGAATACGGCCCTCAGAATACTTAAAAACATAAATTTCGGTCCTATAAAATCAGAATAAATCATCATTTTATGCCCGGCAGATTTTAATAGACGACGAGAATTTTGTGGAGTGCAATCAGAACTCTAATTTTACAGAAAATATCATTTGGACAGACGAGTCTTATATGGCATAGGTATTTAATAGAAACAATAATCATCACTATTCTCAAAATTTTATTAAATTGTATTTGTCTTCATTTGAGTAACGAACCATTTTTGATTTGTGTTAACACTCTTCTAATAGTTCTAATAATGTTAAACCAGAATATCAGGTTTGCTCTATCTATGGCAGATTCACAGGAACCCTTGAAAACCGATCAAATTTGGACCACCCTATACACTAGAGCTAATTAGAAAAAAACCGTCAATCAGAATATAGTACTCCTTAAAACTTTTAAAAGAATTAGTCTTACAGGTAAACTCAAGTTGATTGAATGTAAATAGTACCACAAAACGAATATTTGACCTCAAATGCAAACAGTATCATGATTTGTCTATTGGAATGCCTCTGTCTCGCCAGTTTAATTCCCTAAATCGGATCCCCTCCCCGATTTATTCCTGCAGGCTTAAAATGTACTTTTAGGAAACTCCGAATTGAACAAGCAGCGACCGCAGACAAGAGAGAGGTGAAAGGGAGATCCAGTAAACGCGAAGTTCCATCAAAGTTTGGTGGCAACGATTTAATGGAGCGTTTGGCCCGCCATTCACTGGGTTCTCTCGGTGAACTAACTCTCTGCGCCCATCAAAACAGAATTTACGATCGACTCGTGATGGAGTACGAGGTAAACAGATTCTATCGATCTGTAACGAGAAAACTTGGTTTTACTGTTTGGGAGTTAACGATGAAAATGTTTACGACATTGAGTTGTTCAAATCAAACTTTGCTGGAAACTCTTCACGTGTTCGTGTACATGATACCATTTCAGGGGAAAGTGTTTTTATGAAACAGTTGTAGGTAAACAACTTGTATATATAACATTAATTAACATTTATCTATTTTTTATTTATTTATTATCAGTTATAATATCACAAGAGCATAGAAAATAATCGATTATACTTCCGAGTCACGAGATGTATTTTGCGAAACATCACGAGAGCGCATCTCGAGTGGTGTTTTAAAGAAATACCACAGGGACACAGACCAGAGGCGAAAGCTTGCGGCGGTGTCTTTGATGTTTAATGGCCCATTTTCGATACCAGTTACGTCGACACTGAGAGAAATAATTGCTTAATTCTAACAATACCACCTTACTATAGGTACTCTGAAAGAAGTGTTTAATGATTATCGTTAACGGTTTTTGTAGATTAAGTATATCAATACAATAATTCACCTTATGTAATGTAACTAAACCACAGAGGACCTAGAACAGAGACGAAGGCTAGTGGCGGCGTTTTTGATGTTTAATGGCCCATTTTCTGTACCAGTTACATCTACACTAAGAGAAATAATTGCTTAATTCTAACAATACTACCTTACTATACTCTGAAAGAAGTGTTTAATGATACTTGTGGTTGTGACTGATATGTTATATTACTTATATTACTAATGCCATTCAGTTTTTTGTTTTATGTATTTTTAATAAATGTTTCATGTCATTTATTGCATATAAAAGATTTATTATTATCCATATGTGATCTTGTATTTTTTATTATTCCCAGAAAATAACCCGAATAAGTTGCAGATCATTATTAGAATTAGGAAAATTATCAAAATTTTGCTTATAAATGTACCTATGCTTTTATTAATAACTGAAGTAGTAATACAATAATTATTATTTTCCGACTGATATTTTTTACACTGGTTTTGTAAAATCAGATGCATTTTTAATAACAATCACCAGTATACAACATATTTTTAAGCAAGTTCTAACAAAAAAAGCCATAAATTTGAACACAGCGCAAACTTTACATGTAGACCAAGATACCTCCAAGCTTCGTAAGATTATTTCCTGTATTAGAATAATTTAGAGGTACATCTGGGTGATAAAGCACATGGACTATTTATTTATGTCCATCTATATTAAATAATTTAATATTTAATTCATTTATTCTTATTCTGAATTTTGTTGGTGTTCACTGCAAATTTTTTGCACTTGCAACTACAATAATTTGCTACTAATATACTTATGTATTAGTATAGTCTAAACAGCAGACTTAAAGGAAACACAAATATTGGTAATGTAGCTTAGTTACATTACATAAGGTGAATTATTGTATTGATATACTTAATTTACAATAGCCCTTAAATATAATCATTAAACACTTTTTTCAGAGTATAGTAATGTAGTATTGTTAGAATTAAGCAATTATTTCTCTTAGTGTAGACGTAACTAGTACAGAAAATGAGCCATTAAACATCACTAGCCTTCGCCTCTGGTCTGTGTCCTCTGTGGAAATACGTCGAGTGAAGAGGTCAGTATAACGATTATTTTCGTTTGCTCGTGTTGGTATTCGTTACGATTATATAACAAATACACAAATATAATTTTTTTATTGATTAATTATTAAAATTAAAGATACAATTATGTTTTCACTGTACCTTCTTTATATTCTGTGCCGTCAGCACGTTTCATGTTAAACGCCCAATCTTTTAGGATATCTGCTAATTGTTCATTTGAAATATCAACATAAAATTTGTAATTTCGATGTTCACAAAACTCCGTAAACTGTTTCCAAACATACTTATGTGTTTTTGTGTTATTTTCTGGTGTCAAAATTTCAATTTCTTGGTCTATTTCACCGCCAGAACTACAACGAAAGGGTTGCATATTGAATAATTAAACAACACTAAACTTGATTGTTAATTTTTTTTGACAAACGTCAAAAAATCGTCACTATGAAAATATTCACATTTTGAAAGGAAGCGAAACACCAAAACGGTTATACAACGTCGTCAAGGGTATATTCACATATCAATACGGGGTAACTATGCAAAATTCACGGATTTTATTGGCTTATTTTAACATATCAATATGTTGGCATATTTCATTTATACAATATTCAACGGGCATTATGCCCAGTAACAGGATGAGGTTACAAAAAGAAACATGTATATACAAAATCATATCATCAATTAAACATATAAAACGGTAAATGTAAAATACCAATACATAGGGTAAGTAACAAGGATGAACACAAAAAATAAAAAATACGTATACACAACGTACTTAATGCTATACAGAGTAACATATTTTAATTTGATTTATACTGCAACAAAGTACATATATCAACTCGTGATTCAATTTCAAGATAGTGATGGATTTAATTTCAATTTTTAAATGAGATATGCTGATTCCGAGTCGACGTATGTAGAAATCGACCATTTCCAATATATCCTGCCAATTTATCTTATACAGAAAATATTACACAGTTCAATTGACGTCTTTTTTGTAAGCTATTCATGTTAAATAGAATATAGAAACTTTCTTGTGGGAATTCCCTCGGTGGATCTTGACCATCAAGTACAAATGCCGCTGATTTGATAAACTGCGTTGCATTTTCTCAATATAGAATACGTAATTATTATAGAGGGTGTCTCAAAAACATACCAACAATCTTTAAGGGGTGGTACGGGGAGGGGACATGGGAACAAATCTTTTTTCTTTAGTAAACGTATGTCCGCAAATGAGCCGTTTTGGCAGAAAAAGGGAAAAATGGTTTTGGTAAAGTTTTGTTTATTTCAGTGGTAAATAATTGATATTAAGACTTTAGAAAAATCAGTATCAATAACATCAATTTGACTGCCCTGATCGATAACTCCACTTATGTATTGCGTAAAGCATATTAAATTAGTGACCGGCTCCAACCATGTTCTGAAGTATAATATTTTTTACTGAAAACAACAAAATGCGATGTAAAGTTATCTCGAAAATTTTACTAAAATGGCACAGAATTGCAATCGGACGGTAGTTTCTAATATAATGTTTGTCATCCGTTTTATAGATTGGACATAGATACTCTTGATAGCTTCTAGTAATTTGAAAAAGTACAAGTTGGCACATGCAAAGATGCAAATTAATGTCAATACTTTTTTTTTATGGCAGATCCTGAGGCGGTACATTTTTGGAAGGTAATTTGTATATCAAGTTGCAAATGCTTGTCACTTTTAATTTTTGATCTAATTACAAACCATTTGGTTTCAAATTTGATAGAAGGGCATAATTTATAATTGTAGACATTTTTTAAATGTTTTTCTTTATCGTTTTTGAAAATAGTTATTTTATTTATTTTTTTTAAAGTGTTCGTACCTATTAATCAATTTACTTCAATCAAAGGCAGTAGGGATTGACTAATGCTGAAGGAAAAGCTTCAAGTGTACACCATTATTTTGAGTTTTTACTTAAAAAAATTCATTAGGGCTTATAATGTAGCCATTGTTCCTTTTCCATTGAATTATTATACTTGTTCACTGTCTATATATAAAAAAATTCCAAAGAAAAGCAAGTTACTTATGACAGCAGACATTTCCATTTCAACATATTTATAGGTTCAGTTTACCAACAAACGCCAAAAGTTCTTCACAACTCAATTTTCTGTGAAATCACATGATAAAAATCTAAATCGTCCTTCGTCGCCTCTATCATATCGGTGACGTCATAACAAAATTTACCTCTTTTTAGAGCTTTTAAATTACAATGATGACAGTCGTTTGTTTTCTAATTGAAAGTTACCCGTGCATGACGAAAACACTGTTTGCTCACCGATCATTATCCCGATATATCAAACATTATTTTAGTCAAAGGTGATCATAAATCATATGATCAAAAGGGTCTTTTTTTGTCTCGCAATTTTGCATCAGCTCGGCTACGCTACGCTTCGCCTCGCAAATACAAAATTTGCCCGTCAAAAAAGTGACACTTTTAATCCTAATATAAACAACATACTATGTTATACTTAATATTGTTTTTTATAATTATTCCTTCTAATACAGAAGGTCCCTAATCCACGGAAAACAGACGTATTAAACCTTTCTAATATAGTGGTCGTGGATAAACATTATAAATTAGGTGCAGATAATATGCAACAATATTAATATTTCATATAAAATTAACTATTATGGACGTTGAAATTTTTGTTCTCTTCTAGAGGGGGCGATGGTCCAGAAAAGGTTGAGAATCACTGCTTTAGATGAAGGTAACATCGTCAATGTTTTGGCATATTTTCATGCTTACCCTGAATCATCAGTTCGTGCTGCTGAACAGGACTCAAAAACTTCTCTATCTAGATTTTGGTATTTAAATACTCACAGAACACGTTATGACCGTTTGGCATCATCACCCAGCTATGACAAATAAATTAGAACGAAATATTTTGACGGTATTTATTGGTTCCATTATATATTGTTTGTTTAGAACCGAGATTAATGTACTGCCATTTACTGAAGAGATGATTCGCTTAGATCAGGAAATAATACAATTTCTGAACGGTAGACACGATTTTCTGATTGACTCCTTATCAGACGACAGGCAGCGCAGCCAATTCAGTCCGCCCATATAAAGCCGGTTAACAAACAAGTTTTGCTCGTGGTAGGTACTTCAGCGTAATGGAGTGGTTCAAGGATTCCTGAAAATCCTGCGGCATTTTCTCCGATTTGTTGTCTTCCTCTTGGAATTGGAAGAAAATTGCCAGTAGATTTTACAAAATTTGGCATCTACTACAGTTAATATGAATAAAAGAAAAACAATCTACCATATTAAAGAGTTAGTTATTAATAACGGTTTAGAATTTTACGAATTTGATTTTATGGGGTTATAGATTCAGAGTCATGGATGCTGTTGCCTTCTCCAATGGGACTTTTGCAAATCTGTTGTATTTGTATAACTTATACCTGGTGTATGCTATATATGTTCCTAAATTTTAGCACAGTTTATACTTTTTAGAAAATAAATAATAACTTGCTCTTCATATTTTTCGCACAAGTTATGCGTGTGCTATGAAATAAGTGGCATGAATTTACATAGTGAACGAATTTGAACCAAGTGAACTCTCAACTAGTCCATTTACAATCAATAATAATAATATCACCATGAAAAATACGAATAACACAGCTTAAACTTTAATCATTTTTCAAAATTTAAGTACCTGTATTCAAAAAACGGTTGGAAGCAGATACCACCTATATTATATTTTTGGAAAGCTCTCTTCATGGCCTCTCTGATGATTAAAAAAATTAGAAACCCTGTACATAAATTAATGTGTAGAAATTTTAGCCAATAACAAACCATTTTGTACCCATATGTTCATTTTTTTCTAAAATAAAAATAAGACATTGAAAAGTGGGTGAGCTGTGTTGGTGACTCAGACGTACATACATACTTACCTATAACTCAACATTATGGTAGAATATCTCTATAGTTAAACAATCTTAATATCAAAATAGTTATTAAACATTTTATTTGATTTTTATTTCTAATATGCATTTGACCTTTGATCTTTTGTGAACATGTTTAGGGCACCCCATCTGACTAATGCACAAAAATAGTCAATTAGGGTCAATGTAAAACTAACTTGGAATACTTAAAACCTGACGTGCCACACAGAAGTTAAAAAAAGCGTTAATTATACACTAACGACTGTTTTGCATGTTTGTATGTACAATCGAGTATTTTTTTAAACGCCTACGCCACGGTGTTCGAAGAAAAAACAGGAGAATAATAATTATGAGTGGAATAAAAGTCAGCATTGAAATGCACGCAGTCATGGGTGAGGTATGTCTGCCCACACGTTGTACGGTGTATTGCCCCATTAATAATCGTATACTGTGTCATTCGATAGCGCAGATACAAGGTAGAATGGCGGGCTGTAAATCATACAGAAAATGCTACATGCACGTTACGAACGAAAAAAATCCGGAATTGGAACATATTTCTTCTGCTACATAATTGCATCGATAATTGATGGACGATTACTTACAACTTAAGCTGCGTTAAGTTGTTTTAGACTGTTCCAGTGACGTATCCGCGAAGGGGCGGGGGTGAATATGTCAACTCAACGAAACGTCATCAACTTATCCCATAAGTTATGTCATTTCTTATTGACTCATTTGCTAATGGTTTTTATATAGCTACAGATGTATTATACAGGGTGTCGCATTTAAAACGAAACACCCTTAATATCTCGAGAACAAAACCAGATGTAAAAATTTGCCCAATCAGATAAATCTTTGATTCGGGGGTGTGTCAACTTTTGGACTATAAGTGAAAGTTGACCCTTTCTCCCTTCCCAAAGGATACACAAAATTTCAAATGGGAATAATAAGGGCGAGTCGCACCTCTTTTGGAAGGTATTTTTATTCTATATTCAACGGCGTGCTTAATTTTAATACCGATCGATTATAGTTATCGAGTAAGAAGAAGAGTTTATAGAAGAATAAAAAACGAAATTCTATTTTGTATTCAAAATTAACAATGTAAAATGTAAATTAAAAGCCCAAAGTATGCACCATGCAGTATACAAACGTTGCTGAAAGTTATTCTTAGTCTTAGATTAAGCTATCTAAGTTTTATACCCTTCAAAATTTAGTTTAGTCATGGAACAACAAAATAACAAAGGTGTTATAGAAAACAAATGAATAAAGCCTGTCATAGTAATGTGACCAACGTCAGTATAATTGAGTTTTGGCGTGTTTATTGAAGATGGATGTATCGGTAGCAGGAAATCAATTCAGTGGCCGACCCTTTGACAAGTGTATCTTAGAAAACCTGACAATTTAGATGAGCCGTAAGCACGAGTTACTATAAAATTAAATATCGTCAATAACGCCATAGACTTTGCATTGTGTTCATGAAAATTTCCAGCAACGTTTGTATTATTGCATGGAACTTGATGGTGGACACTTTGAGTATTTAATTTAGTATTACATTGTTAATTTTGAGTAAAAAATAGAATTTCGTTTTCTTTTCCTTTTTATTTTACGCAACTTCAAACGTCAATTACTCGATAACGATTCGACCGATTTTGAAACCAAGCACGCCGTTGAATATAGAATAAAAGTACCTTTCAAATGAGAAGCGACTCGACCCCTATTATTCCTGTTTGAAATTTTGTGTGTCCTTGAGGCGTGGAGAAAAGGGGTCAACCTTCACTTATGCTCCAAACGTTGTCCCGACTCCCGAATCGAAGATTGACTTGTTTCGGTAAATTTTTATATCTCGTTTTGGTCTAGAGATATTAAGGGTGCTTCTTTTTAAATGGGACACCCGGTATATATCCATATTAATACTAAAATTAATGATTTTAAGTTTTATATTTATTCCATTGAATATTAACGCTTTTTTCTCTTCTTCAACTGTAGAGAAATGACGGGACAAAATTTGATTGTGTATTTCGATGTTTTAATAATTATTACATAGTAAAATATTGTTAGAGCAACTGATCCTGTTATGTTTTATACACATAAACTTTATTTAACAGATCTTTACTGTTTACTTTAGTTACAGAAAATCAGGCTACATTATATGTATATTATACTATATATACCAATAAACATAGCAGTTATTAAATAAAAAGTTCACTTTAAAAGAGTTTATTTCCTTAGTAAGGTAAATAAACAATGGAAGCGGACACAATAGTTTTTCTCAGACCTCGACGTAAGACCCTACAATAGAAAAATCTCATCCTGCACCGGTTCATCAACAAACAATGACGATAAACCGTGCCAATTGCACGTCCAATTAGTTGAATCTGTTAAAAGTTCGCCGCCGTCAGAGCAGCATTCAATTATTCGATCCACGTGAAACCTACAACGACCGGTCTCGGTGGGCTCTGATTGCGAACACACACAAGCCAACCATGAAAGAGGAGCGCTAATGGCATATGCATAATACGTCGTTATTAACGATCAATTTAGTTGCTTGTCTCGACGCCCACGTTGTTTATGTTGTTGTGTGTATGGGGCCTTGCTCCATTGCGGATAATCCGGTTAGCCGTTAGGTATAGCTTACTTCGAAGGAATGTGGATACGATTTATTTGAGCAGCTTTCTCCTCGCTTCTTGTTAATACTTGAACCTTAACTGTCGTTTGCCGAAACATCGAAGTGTTCTCAATAATGGATAAGCAGTATAAAACTTATCGATCACTTAACATAAAAAAATCATAGGATTGGTGAGAAAATATGGATTACGATACGCAAAATAATTCTGGCCATAGTTCCCAGAGTGATAAAGCCGCATTCTTTTCTTGTGTTTACTATAGCGTTGCTACAGAAAATAGTTGAAGATAGTACCTATACAGGGTGTCTCAAAAACATACCGCTAAACTTTAAGGGGTGGTAGGGGACATGAAAACAAACCTTTTTTGTTTAATAAATATAGGTTCGCAAATGAGCCATTTTGGCAGAAAGGAAAAATGGTTTTGGAAATTTCGTTTATAACAAATGTTCAGGAGGACATTAATAAATCACTTTTTGTTCGTGTTCTTTGTTTCATTGATAAATAAATAATGGTGTACAATAAGTGTTCAAAATGTTGACCATTTGCTTCAATACGAAGATTGCACCGTCGGTTCATTGATTCACATACCGCATGGAATATTACGGGAATAACTTCTATATGTGTACAACTGGCCATTATTCTTGCTAAGAGATCTTCCTCATTACGAATAGGCATTTCGTAGACTAAAGATTTCAGATGACCCCAAAAGAAAAAATCCAAGGGGTTGAAATCGGGAAAACGCGCGGGCCAGGCCACGGGACTTCCTTTTTCAATCCATCGACGGGGAAATTGCTGGTGCAGATACTGGCGCACGTTCAAACCAAAATGTAGAGGTGCTCCGTCATGTTGAAACCACATGTTATTTCTAATGTCTAAATGGACATTTTCTAATAATAGAGGCAAAACATTTTGCAGAAAATGGAGATAACTATCTGCGTTTAAACGAGCAGGCAGCAAGTGAACTATTAGATTCTCTCCAACAATACCAGCCCAAATGTTTATAGAAAATTGTTGCTGGTGTCTTCTAAAGACCATATATGTCCGTGAGGCGTGAGGATTTTCATCCTGCCACATGTGGCTGTTTCTACGATTAAAATAACCATCGCGCCTGAAATATGCCTCATCAGAAAACAATACTATTCTCCCGACGTGAGGTTCTATTAAGTTGTAACCCAAAAACCCTTGGGAAAAAGCTAATCGATTTGGATAATCTTCAGGACTTAAAGCTTGTACGCGTTGTAAATAGTAGGGGTAGAGGAGTTGTTCATGCATGACACGGTGTATCGTTGATTTGGACGATCCCACATTTGCTGTGCAATTGCGCGAACACTTGTGGATTGATTTTCCTCCACATGGTGTAGAACTCCTTCCCATTCAATTTTACGAGCTGTTCTTGGACGACCAATACCACCAGGGCGCTTTAGATTGCCACTTTCTGTAAGGCGACGATGGATGGTAGATAGGAAAGGTTGTATGATGAGGTTCCAGATGTCTCTGTCCGTGCAAGCGTGCAGCTTTTCTTCCATTACGATTTGCTGCACCATAAGCAAGGTGCATATCGGTAATAAGTTCTTGAAATGAGAAATTATCGTCCGTTTTCAATACAAATTTTGAATTAAAAATCAACAACAAAGTTCATGTTCTGATGCCAACTAAATAAGTCACAAATACTATTACGGTCTTAAAATTGGCACTTTTGCAATAATAATAATAATAATAATAGACTTTATTATCCATATTAAGACAATCATACAATTATCGGTGCATTTCAAATAAAGTAAAAAATCACAGAAGCATCATAATGATGCTTGTTAGCGTACAAAAAAAAAGATCAATGACAAAAAATTTAAAAATTAAAAATTACCTACCTAAGTATAATTAACAAGATTAGCAACATCCTTAAAAGTAAACAACAATGAACATATATAGACACACACATACATACACACAAACACATATAGGTATATTAGTCATCGTCTCACTCTCTCTTTTTTTACTGTTTTATTTATCTACACATATATACACACACACATACACAATAACTTGTTTCTCTCATTCTTATGAATTAACTGTAAAATTATGCAAAGCTTAAATTAACAAACAATATAAAATAGGTAAGCAAATAGTGCAAATGACATTATATTTTATATACCTACATCTAATAAGCTTTCGTGTCAATTATATCATGAAAAAATTTTCTTTCGACCTGTAATATATATTTGGAAGTTTTGTATTTGAATTTATCCTTATTAGTTATGTGTCTAATTTCATTCGGAAAAGTGTTAAATAGTTTTGGACCAATGTATATAAAGCAATGTTGAACTACAGTTTTCCGCATCTTGGGAACGTCTAATACATTAGAATTTCTTGTTGAATAGTACTACAATATGACTATATATTTGTCTAAGATCCATCACATTCGCGGTTTGATATAACAAATCAGAAGGGTAAGTATTCTCTTTACGATATATAACTTTTAATATCCTTTTTTGCAAGGTATGTAGTTTTTGTGAATGGATATCTAACAGACCACCCCACCCTATAATTCCATACCTCAAGTGTGACTCTACAAACGCCTTGTACATTATTTTAAGTTGCGTTTCATTTAGCATGTCCCTCAATTTTCTCAATAATGGAACTATTCCACGTAATTTATTTAATAGCTCGTTTACATGTACATCCCATCGTAGATGCTGATCCACGTGAATTCCAAGATATTTTGTACAACTCGCATATGATATGTTAAATTGTTTTGTATTCGATTTTATATTAAGATTTCTATATGTTGGCAGTTGTGGATGATACGAGGAAAACGGTACGAATAATGTTTTGTCGAAATTTATAGACAGCAATTTATAATCGAGCCATTTCTTAATATTAATAAAGTCATTTTCTGCTTTTTTTTTCAAGTCACTCCAGTTATCAGCCTCATAATATATTACAGTATCATCTGCAAAACTTATTCTATATCCCTCTGACTCTAGGGTGAACAAATTATTTATATACAAGATAAAAAGTAAAGGTCCCAGAATAGTACCTTGTGGAACTCCGTACTTAACAGTTCTATATGTGCTCTTAACACTTCCAATTTTTACACACTGCCTTCTGTTGGACAAATAGCTTTTAATTAACTGCAAAGGTATGTGTCTAATCCCCATATTTTCTAAACAATTAATCAACATCGGATGGCTGACTGTATCGAATGCTTTTGCTAAGTCTATAAATAAACCAAGCGATGGTTTCCCTTTATCAAGAGACATATAAATTTTCTTTGTCAGACAGGCAATAGCATCCGATGTCGATTTTTCTCTTTGAAAGCCAAACTGAGAGTCAGAAATGATGTTATATTTAGATACAAAATTGTTTAATCTTACTGTCAATATTTTTTCAAAGATCTTTCTCGTACTGGTTATTAGGGAAATTGGTCGATAATTGGTAGGGTCCGTTCTATTACCCTTCTTAAATATAGGTTTCACAACTGATACCTTGAATGCAGATGGACATATTCCAACCTCTAAGCACTTGTTTATTAAAAATGTCAGTGGGTCTACTATATAATTTACTATCTGCTTAAGAGTTTCTGCCTTAATTCCGTCAACTCCAACCGCTTTCTTAGTTTTTAAATTCATAATTACATTTCTCACCTCTTCTTGATCAGTGGGAAATAAGTACATGGAGGAATTACATATTGTAACCTTTTCTGCATAACTTATATCCCGTTCTATCAAATTAGCCATTTTATTTCCCCAATGTTTATTGTGATGGAGAATTTTTTTCTCCCAACAAGAAGTATAGTTGAAACAAAAAACGTTGAACGAAATACAGTGGTGTCCAACTAAATCAAGAATTAATTTAGTTATTTGGGTATGATTTTAAACATTTTGTTGCTCTGCAGCCCAAACGGCTCATTTGCGGACATATGTTTATCAAACAAAAAAAAAAACCGTTTGTTTTCACATCCTCTACCACTTCTTAAAGTTTGTCGGCATGTTTTTGGGACACCCTGTATACGGTAGCATTGTGCTGCCAAATTTTTCTCAGTTTTTTCCCAGATTTCTACCATCCTATATATTATTTATTTTAGCCATGATAGACTAAAGAGAAGCAAAAACTCCTAAATATAGATTTTTGTAGGTGCGACGTTTATCCACCATGACATTTTGGTGATTAAACGTCAGGCAGTAAAAGTCTATTGTTTCCCTCCTGTATCATTTGTCTCATTTTCCTAATTTTTTGTGGTAGTCTATACAGCCATCGGACATGTGAATAGAGTTTTAGATGAGGTGATACTACTCTAAATTAAATAAATAGAAATGTGTCTGGTTGCCCTCCACAGTTATATACGATACCACGAGGGGCAAACCGCGCTCAAAATTTGTACACTAAACATCCACTTTCTATAGTACATCTACAATACATCCACGTACATCCAGGTATATGGATATCCAAGAATATCCATGGACATCGACGGACATCCATGGACATCGACGGACATCCATGTACATCTATGCACATCCAGGAAACATCCGAAGACATCCGTGGACATCTACAGACATCCGCGGACATCCACGGACATCCACAGATGTTGCAATTTAATTTTTATACTGCTAAATAACTTAATTTTAAATCGTTAAACTCTATATGAAAATTTATAAATTAAAGATTGCTGTTTCAGCATAATATAAATACTCGTAAAGGTATTATTGTATTTTGTTTTTAAATTTTATTTAAGTATCCAGTACACACACATAATAAAAAACTTAAAATTCGAAGTAACAGGTAGTAACTTAAAATAAATCATGCATTTAATCTACGCATACACTACCGAGTACAGTACCTATCCATCAATATTTATTAATATCACACATCACTAAGTAATAATATAATAAATAAAGACATAAATAGATTGATTCTGTGCAATCATAATAATAACTGTATTACTATACAGTAAAATAACAAGAAACATGAATTTTAATTGGGGCTGGAAATATCGTCAGAAGAGAATGACTACAGCTCACCCTGGGGAAGCATTCGAATTCTTCTTTTGCCTCCTTTCCGTATCTGTTCATAAAGAGATTGGCAATGAATGGTGACGAACAATTGCCCATTGCTGTACCCTCATGTTGTTAGAAGAAATGACCATTGAATCGAAAGCAATTTTGTTTCATGCAAAGTTTAAAGAGTTAAAGATATTCATTTACTACATATTGACTGAGATTGTCTGATTCAAGTAGATCCTTAAGGTAGTACAAGGTCTGTGGTATAGGAACACTTGGAAACAATGAACAAACATCAAAGGAGATCAGAACTTCACCTTCTTGCAACTGGATATTGTTCACCTTATTAATGAAATCAATGGAATTAATCACAGAAAAACTAGGTGGTGCAATGGGTAAACCTTCGAACTTCTCTGTTAACCATTTTGATAGGTGGTAAGTAGGTGATCCAATTGATGAAACAATAGGACGCACCGATTTTCCTGGTTTATGATTCTTAGGCAAGCAGTACAATCTAGGTACACCTACAGTGAAAATAAGTTAAAATTTGACATATACTGAGAAGATACCAGTACTTTAATATATATCCCTAAGGACTCTCTTTAATTAAACAACTTTTGTATTCAAATTTTTTGCCTAAAATCAATAGCAAAAGAGTTGAAGTCCGTGCGACCCTAGTGGTACACCCTGTACTGTATATGATGTACCACTTTCATGAACACGTTCAAGATGCTTTCTTTGAGATTTGTTGACAGTGTGAACTATAAATTTATTAATGAAATATTCTTCACGACTTTAAACATGCAGTATCAAATTTTAAAGTTATCTTTAAAAAAAAATGCTCGAAAAAATGTGTGCACTTAAAGCTCGTCGGGAATAGGAACAGCTGTGAAATTCGCATTACATTTTTTCTTCTCTTTATGTAACTTAATACGCCTCAGTCTTTCTACCACGCATCTCACAGTTGTACCTATTCTTGAATGATAAGCTATAACTTAAAGCACAACAATAAAAATTTATCTGCATCACGTTTCAGTAAAGTTACTAATAGACACCCAAGTCAAAAAAGTGATTTTTATATGTACTAATCTCAGTATTAACAAGATTTATTATTAAATGCATTCGAAACATTAAATGACCTTACCTTTTTGTTTTAATAAATAACACCCTACAAAAACACAGAGCATATTTTTGCAGTCTGTTAAAAGCGAGCTTACAAGTGAAACAATACCGGTTGGAACTAGTTTGTGACCAGTATTACGCAATTATTAATTACACGCGCATGCGTAGTAACAGTAATATTTTCAAAGACATCCACTTTCATCCACGGACATCTAGGTACATCCACGCACATCCAGACATATCCACGTACATCCAGGTATATCCACGTACATCCAAGTACATCCACAGACATCTGCGGACATCCATGGACATCTACGTGCGTGTACACCATACATCCATCGCGGTTTACCCCTCGCGATACCACTTGTCTGTCCTACGGTTTCCTTATGAGTTGAAAATTTTTTTTCTACGATAGGCATTTGACTTACTTCTGGAATACTCCCAACACCATTAACAAACAAGGAAGGTCACAGTCTGTAGCTCCTTTCCGAAATTTACTAGCAAAATAGGTGTCAGTTTTGCCATGGTAAAGAATTGTCTGCAAAATCTTTGTTACTTCCTTTATTTAAATTCACTGAACGATATTACGGTTTACTAAGCCTTTTATTTGTCACGGATTTTAGTAAAGTAGTGTCATTTAATTTCCTGAAAATAGTAACTCGAACTCTGAGTCTAAGTACTACCACTCTGTAAACGCTCAAGTTTATGGTAGATAGAAAGGCTTCTAAATGACTATCCGTTTTGGGTTTGTGGTTTGTATTATATAACTATCTTCATCTTCTCGACTGGCGAAAGTAGTATTATAAAAACATGCATTAGAAACTTTGCAGGTTCACGCAAAAATGTCATTTCACGATTATGGTAACAGAAACATGCACAATAAAAAGGGAAAACATGGTTATTATACCATTAAGCTATATCTTTACTAGCAGTATATAGGATTATGCACGTAATACGAAGAGAAATGATTCTTTTTTATTGAACATAATCTACCTGTTTGTAAATACCTCTTTAGGCTTCGTGCCATATGGCGAATGAAAAATTAAAATAGCTCGGGATTCAGTTATAATAATATTTATTCCAGTTGCTCCAACGCATGTGTTTCATGTAAATTTGTTTATAATATCTGTTTTTACAGTTTGTAAAAGAGATAAGCGTGTATGATTCATTAATTTTAGAGTGAATTTATCAATATTTACTCATTAGATTTTTGACCCCGGATTGGCTGACGAAAATGGCGACATGACCTTGTTTGTTTTTCATTAAAAAACTAGTTATGCCCAGACCAGACCTCAAAAATGTAAACATATCTATGCAATATTTCTTTCCAAATTAACGACTCCATAAAACGTGTATTTATTATTTTTCCCAATTGCTAGGTAAATATTGTTTGTAAAAACATCAGAAAAAATTTGAAAATAAATGGTTTTTGGATTTTTACATTTTTACGCTTTCAAGGCCTGTTATTTTTACATCAATTACTTAAAACCCAGAGATGAGTTAGTAAATGAATCAATTTAAATATATCAGTATTTCGTTCAACATTTTTTGTTGCAACTAAACTTCTTGTTGGGAGAAAAAAATTCTTTATCGCAATAAACATTGCAAAAGTGCCAATTTTAAAACCGTAATAGTATTTGTGACTTATTTAGTTGGCATCAGAACATGAACTTTGTTCTTGATTTTTAATTCAACATTTGTATTGAAAACGGACGATAACTTCTCATTTCAAGAACTTATTACCGATATGCACTGTAACAGGCTGGTCGATGTACTCTACAGGCTTCGCGGAACTTACTTAATTATTCAGTTATCTCGAAAGGGAGTCTAAAGTTTTACTACTGAATCGATTTATCTGTCGCGGGGTTCGAGATATGCTGTGATTGACGTATAAAAAGAGTATTGACTTACCGTGGGTTATCTTATCCTGAATCTCGATGTAGGGACGTATTCCTGGGACACTTCTTATATGCTAACACTGAGAGGGTAGTTGGGCGGATTTGCACGAAAACACAGCACTTTTAGGCAAGGGTTTTTAATAACAAATAAATAGAATTTAGAAACGTAAACAACATAGAAATGCAAAATACTGAAATAATATTTGACCTAAGAAAACGACTGAATACAATACTAATGAACTCTAAACTGAATGACTCTATATAAAACAACTAACGGCGTCTACTTCGAGCCCGAGAAACGTACTTTACCCTGCCTGGGTGGTGTGCCCTCATACTGTGGGGAGAAGCCCCAGATAAATACAAACAACCACCTATTCCGAAGTAGTATCGCGGGAGACTAACTTTTCTTCAGTCGAAACTTTCCAAGTAAAGTTTCTTTGCTATGAAATTTACATACACTAATCCCATTGGTTGTTAAAGTACGTTTCTTCTCTCTGTCTAGTACCGCGAACCATGACCTGTTTCTGTCACGGTGGCCAATCAAAATATTGTTTACTAGCTAGTGACCTAAAACCCTTAGATATTATCCTCGTCTCAAAGTGAGAGGGGGTTACGACTTACTCTACTGTTATTATTCCTGGAAAAACCCCTGAAAAACCAGGATGACCTATGCCTTTGCACTATTGTCTATATGAACATACAAAAGATCTTACTTCGAAGAACTTCCAAGTACCACCATAATTCATTACAATTTACTGGCTTTAATTAGTTACGCCCAATTGGCGCTTTGTGTCCTCAACATTGTTCCATGTCCAGGGATGCACGGAATTAGACATCCATAAAATGTTTTACTAAATCTGTTAAGCCCGAACTATTCTCAATACTATTTATGACCCAAAATGACATATTTGCTACAGAACCAGAAATGGATCTTCAAAATCTATCTATTTGAGCCAGATGTTGCCTTCGAAATATATTTAACTTACAGACAAAAGGGCCATTTGACGTTTACCGTGGGCTTTTGTTACAGCACCTTGCTTATGGTGCAGCCAATCGTAATGGAAGAAAAGATGCACGCTTGCACGGACAGAGACATCCGGAACCTCATCACACAACCTTTCCTTCCATCCATCGTCGCCTTAGAGAAAGTGGTACCCTAAAGCCTCCTGGTGGTGGTGGTCGTCCAAGAACAGCTCGTAAAGTTGAATGGGAAGGAGTTCTACACCATGTGGAGGAAAATTGATCCACGAGTGTTCACGCAATTGCACACCAAATGTGGCATCGTCCAAGTCGATGATGATGATGATACAAGTCGATGTGTCATGCATGAACAACTCCTATACCCCTACTATTTATAACGCGTACAAGCTTTAAGATTATCCACATCTATTAGCTTTTTCCCAATGGTTTTTGGGTCACAATTTAATAGAACCTCACTTCGGAAGAATAGTATCGTTTTCTGATGAGGCATGTTTCACGCGCGATGGTTATTTTAATGGTAGAAACAGCCACATTTGGCATGATGAAAATCTTTACGCCTCACGGACATATGTGGTCTCTAGAAGACATCAGCAACAATTTTTTTTAAACAAGTGGGCTGGTATTGTTGGACAGCATCTAATAGTTCACTTGCTGCCTGCTCGCTTGAACGCAGATATTTATCTCCATTTTCTGCAAAATATTTTAGAAAATGTCCCTTTAGACATTAGAAATAACATGTGGTTTCAACATGACGGGGCACTTCTACATTTTGGTTTGAACGTGCTCCAGTATCTGGACCAGCAATTTCCCCGCCGATGGATTGGAAGATGAAGTCCCGTGGCCTGGCTCGCGCGTCCTCCCAATCTCAACTTCTGAACTCATTTTTACAATTTTTACATTTTTGGTTTGTTAAATATTTTTTCATCGCTTTCAAGGTCTGTTATTTTTACATCAATTACTTAGATCCCAGAGATGAGTTAGTAAATGAATCAATTCAAATATATTTGTGGGGCCTGTTTCTTCATCAATCACCTGAAACGCGGGGATGAGTTAGTGCATTAATAAATTTAAATATATGAAAAATTATACCGTACATTCAATGGAATTCATCTGCCACCTAGACTTGACCTTAAAAATCACGTTTTTCAAGAAGTCTCCTGTTTCGTTAATACATTTTAAAGCTTTCATAAATATTTCAACTATTATAATGAGCTTAATCTAATAATTTTGCACATCATTTTATAAAAATTACAATATCTCTGCCACTAATTTAAATCAAATGCCATCTCAAGGTTAAATAAATCACTGTCATTTCTCCCGAATCTATAATTTATTCGAAATAATTGCTGATTTGATTTAGATGCGATTCCAAATTTTATACAGAGTACAGAGCATTTCTGAGTAAATTAGCACGCCCTCCGGTAATTGTCCGTACTACGATTTCCTACCATATCGCAGAACAGAATCACAGTTACTGCGATAAACTTTGTGTTTCGTTAGACATGAATTCCGGTTGAAATGTTCGAGGATTTTCATTTCCCATTAACTCCACGTTTGCCTGTAAACTAAATGTTAAAATGCAAACGAAAAGGATCTAAATAAAAGTCACGTATATTTATATATCTCGTATGTTGACTGCAAAACCGCAATAAGTAGGTACCTTGTCCCGGATCTAGTAAATTTGTTGATTATATTAGATAATTTAAGGGTCGGTTTCCATAATCTAATTTAAAGGAGCTTTAGATAATGTACTTTTTAATACCTTAGATACAATTGTCTCAATAATAGCATCCAAGGCAATTAAGGCAACTTGAGCTAAAGTTCCTCTAAATTTGATTATGAAACCGTTCCTAAAGCAGGCACCGTAAAACCGTGTTACTTTGCCCACATTTTTTAGATTTTTTAGTATAATTTTATAAAAAGTACATGTAAAATATTTTAAAAATAGGTTTGAGATGTAACCAACTTGTCACAGAATGCTAACATTTTCAAATTTGCGTAGATAATTTAATCTGGCTATATTAAAAAAAATTTATTCGGTGGGTAAAGTAAAAGTGGGTTTGTTTTTCTTTGCCCGGACAACTAAATTTGTAGAGTAAGAAAATTTAGGCACTTTTATGATAATTTTGCCTCACGAGAAAAAGTATAAAGTGTAAAAGTATAAAAAATATTAAATCTGTCAAAAAATATTTACAAGGCACTTTTATTCAGCCAAATAAGTAGCTTAATTACTATTTAATAGTCTTTTTGTTAACAGAAGTGTCTTTTCTGATTTTTATAATTAAAAAATATTTAAATGTTATTCCTACAGACTAACGAGTTGTAAATAAAATTAAAAAAATTTAAAAATATAAATAACTTAAAAATGAAAGAATCAACATTCTTAAAAAATACATAATACACCCTGATATTTTCACAGCCACCATGTTTCAGTAATTTTATGTTAAAGCTACTGTAAAGATCGTTGAAAAAATATTCTCTCCTTCTATTCTTCTCTGGATTCTTTAATGCTTGCGCACGTCTGATATGTTTACGAATGTATCTTCAAATTTGGAGAATATAAATCCAGATAAGTAAACCTCTTTTCATGAATTTTACGAAAATGGTTATTTCATTTGTATCTCCCTCAGTATCTAATACCACTCCAATATAATGATAAGTTTCTTTTTCCCTAAAAATTCTACAAGTATGTAACTTGCGTAACATATTAACTTGTGTATTTTCAACTGTGGTCACATCTGTATCTTGACCTTTAATTCCTTGGTCTGTATTTCTATTCTCATCTTCATCAATATCTGCATCCTTATAATCACTTGAGTCTGACACGTCTTCTTATTGATTCTCATGTATCTTAGTGGATATTTGGAGAACTTTTGTTGAAACTAGAGCACCTGCTTGAACAGCCAACATTTTTTTCTTTCCTTTTGAACTAATTTTTCAGTTGGTTCACCCTGTGATATTCATAAATTTAAAAGAGAAATTATTGATCCCCTTTGATCTGTCTCGATCTTTTTATATCTGTCAGTTGGCATTTTCACCTCATCGCCTCATCCCGGCAAAAAGGGTAAATTCCAGTCGCCCTGAATCCAACTTTAACATTTTTTTCAGTTTCATTTTTGTTTGACCTATAAGTTTTTTTAAAAATGAAGGAAAAATAGATTTTTCAACACAATTTTGTGTAGGATATTTCATCTTGACATCATGTAGTATCCGTCTCCAAACTCCCCTTAACGGACTGAGCAAACTCACATCAAGGGGTTGATTTATATGAGTTGAGTTCGGGAGCAACAAAACAAAACGAAAGTTATTTCTCTTAGAGGCAAGCAATACATCTTTATTTAAATGTGAGCTTAAGTTGTTTTCAAATAATTATTACTTTTGGGTCTTCTAGTTTTCTTGCCCAGGGAATTCCTACTTCTAGATTGTTAAACCAATTTAGAAATGTACTGGCTTCAAATCAGCCACTTTAGTTTATTATATAACGTTTTCTCATGCCCTCCTTCTACCCACAAGTTGTATAACCTTTCAGATTTGTAAACAACATTTCACCCGCTGCTGTAACAGAGAACATGATAGAAATAGCCTTGGTACTATTCATTCGTCGTTCTGGGTAATATGCATTTTGTCGTCCCTGTATAAGAATGAGTAGAAAAGTATTAATTTGTTAAGTTTATTTGAACATTTCATTCAACATATAAACTAAATAACTTACCCGGGTTGTCACTCAAGTTTGTTTCATCGTTAACAATTCTGTTGGGAGAAATTCCGTCAAGAATTCTCTTCAAATTTTGAGAATATATTTAAAATTCTTCAGTTGTTTTTTCTGCCCGACATCTTTTAATGTTCTGGCAATGCCTCTGTGAGTTTCCTCTTATGTCTGATTAATAATAAAGACACCCATTCTGTTCCTGGAGTTGTGTTTTAAACAACGTAGAGAAACTCCTTTCTCATCCAGATAACTTTTTACCAGCATTCAGTACTTGCGATAAGGACATGCCTCACCACCAAGCATCACCAAATGCCTCTATTCTGCTTCTGAGAGACACCACTTTGGTCTGTCCACCTCCCCAGTGTGTTTTTGTCTTAACTTATTCAATAGAGTTAGTTCTACGCTGTTCTACTGCTCATCCCCTCATTGTTGCTGAGCAGTTTATTTTCATCATAATAACTCTTGAATCGTCGGGCTCCTAACTTTCTATTGTATGTATTTATCCCGAGATTTATCCATATCTAAAACATTAAAACAACAATTAATTGATGAAAATCCCAATTCACTTACTTATTTGTTATTACGAACTAGTGAATTCCCTCATGAATGTTCTGAATTCCCACTTACATTTTGTGCCATAAAAAAAACAGTAAGATATAATAAAAAACTATGCTATGCTAAAACTATGCTAACTATAATGTATGCATTTATGATACATGTAAATTTATGAGTAAAAAATACATATGTAAGTGTAACTGCAATACCATAAAAATATAGTTAGTACTCAAGAAAATCACACTAAACCTGCACTGAACCTCGGGAATTATTAGCTTCTTCCCTAAAGGTTCAGGGACATAGCTCCTGTTAGCTCTGGGCTCAAGGCGGGGATTGGATTTTACTGTGAAGCTTATTTATAAAAAAGTGGGCACCAGGTAATTTAAATGAGAAAAAAAAATATATGCAATTGTGAATGCGTGAAAGTAAGAACAAACAAATTACGTTAAGATAAAAGTATATATTACAAGTTATATTTACACTCAATTTATGTTAAATTGAAAAAAGACTCTACAGCCTGAAAGTGTTTATCAAAATTTTACAAACAATTTTACTGGGCTGGGTTCACCAGTCTTCGGCCTAATTATGGATTGATCTCACCCACTAGCCTCTCCTAGATTAATCCGGAACTCCTGAACAGATCCCCGTCTAGCTAGACTTGCTGGGGTTGCAGGGATGGATGTAAGTAAATCCCACGTAGCTAGGTTTCAGGTTTCAGGCTCCAAAGGTGGAAACAGGCACATGTAAAAGATTGTATGATTAGCCCAGTCCCAGAGTTGTACAAAAAAATGATCCAGGAATTGGAATTTTGTAAACAATCAAACCGTAAAGCAACTATGTCTGAAGAACAGTATATAAAAATTGTAATAGAAAAAAAATAACTTATGACCAGTACTATATACTACAATAAAAATTACCAAAATTGCAGTAACAAAATTCGTAACTGTGCTACACAAAAAAACTGGTTAGCATAAAGGTGAAAATTTCTAATTCATACATGAGATTTTAAATGCAAAATTAACAATATCAAGAACAATGAAATAGAATTAAATTGAAAAAAAATTAATGTGAGACGGTCTAGAATACCAGCAAGTAATCAAAAATAAAATTCCTGGATATAATAGATTCTGTAATTAGCAGACAAAATTTATAGTATATCAAAAATAACCATATGGTTATATACAAACGCACTAACCAACCCAGGCTCTTCACAGAGAACAGACCTTTGCATACAGGGTACAATTTTCTTTAATCATATTCAATTTGTTAAGAAAATGAAATGTACTCACCTGTATGCAAAGTGCAGTTCCAATCTCGTGCATCCACCTTAAATATGTCCTAAGACGTTCCACCTGGAATTGGATGGTTTACGAGAAAAGCAGATTCCTGGGAAGATTAACGTCTCAACAACTCTGCAAAAAAATAAAAAAATTCGGCAGATAATTTACACCACGTGTAAACTAAATTTATTATCACTTATCTCGTGACAACAACAAAAATATACGATAATATCAATTAATGAGCTTATTACAGATAATACTCTATTATATCAGAACACCGATCACTAACAATAGTGATAATAATTCAAGATTTAAATGAAAGTAAAATTTAAGAACATGTGCTTTCAATAAGCGTAAAATTGTCAACTTGCTTGTACTCTGTCGAAAACCAGACTCCCAAATTTTTAAAAATGTCTTAATTTCCTGTCTGTTTTGCGTCCCTACCTTTTCATAAAAGTGACCAATCAGAAACACTTTAAAGGTAGACAACACATTACAATGTAGAGAGCATTTTGGGTTGCGGGTATTCAGGGATAAAATGATACGTATTTTTGAAATTATTTTTAATCGTCCGGAAATATACTGCTCGTCATATACAAAGGAACAAAATGATTAAAATTTTGTTACAAACCTTACTATATTTAAGGTAAAAAAAGGAGTCAAAATGATGAAAACTTAAATTCACAGCACTTGTATTCCCTACCGTCGATGGATTACAACTGGATTACACAAGTTTATCTCTACATGAAATAAAAAGTAATATTTTTAACGGCATCAGAAACCCAATTCGGGTTAGCCTAAGTGGGCACTTTGGGAACACCACATTATGATTTTATAAACGTTATATAGGAGCCCACAAGAAGTAAATATCACCAGAAAATATATGAATTATTTTGAATTAGATCTCTTGTTTCAGGAATGGGACACGTCACTGCCAGGGGTGAAGGACTACCCCGAACTCAGGTTAGCGGTAAAACGTTGGACAGAACTACAGGATGGCCAACGGATATTGTTGACTACGCCTAGCGTCCTCGTCGGATACCGGGTGGAGGTTTATCGTGCCGAAGGTACCACCCAGTGGTACACTGCTGTGATAATCGGTTACAACGAAGCTACTAGGGTAAGTCGCAATTTAATAGGACATTTGGAAGGATTTATCAAAACTCAATAACTTCTCCTTCTTCAAGAAGAAAGAAAAAGTGTTTACAATTTTTGCCAATTTGTATTTGTAAACGCGCGTTCCTCCAAAGGTAGACTTCCGTAACAAAGGGCAGCGACAGGAGACCGAGACAGGCGACAAAGACAGACGACAGTGACAGTACCGATACAGTGGAATTCAATGCGATTCCGTTCGAAGCATGCGACAGCGACACGCAGCTCTGTGGTTGTCGCGCCTTGTCTCTTGCAGCCAGCCTCTCTCACGTCTGCTTCTAGAGCAGTAGTGTCGCTGTCGCCACTCGGATACAAGTCTATTTTGGCTCTGCAAACAATGGCTTCTACATCGAAAAAAGCTAAAATTATTTTATAAGTTAATTGCTTTTTTATCTGAAGAAGATGAAATTCTAATAGACTTAGTTGTATTAGACTAGTAGAGTAATAAATAGTTTTTTCTCAGTTGAAATCATTGCTCCAGTTCTTTTTGATTCCATTTCCTTCTCAATTACACTTAAAACAATATAAAATTGTTTATTTAACCTACAATATTTTCTAAACATATCTTCATCAGACATTAAATGTTGCGATATTAATAGGTTAAAATATCCCTCATCTTTTCGTTTTGTAAATAAAGTATTTAATGGCGCTCTTTCACATTTTTTATAAAAGTAATATAAAATCAGATCTTCATCTTCTTCTTCCTCTAATAGTATTTGTTTTAAAATAATTTTCTTATTTGCGGACATTATAATCTAAACACTGCACACCCGTTAGTTTCCAGCAAAAGGTGTTAATGCACTGGCCTGCCGTGTCGTACGTTGCGAACGAGCTCTTTGGTCTCTTGTCTCGGTCGCTGTCGTCTGTCTCTGTCGCCTGTCTCGGTCTCCTGTCGCTGTCGCTTGTTACGAAAGTCTACCTTTTTAATCGCAAGGGAGATGATACGACCTTGAAAGGATGTGGTTTATTTTTGACTCACTCCGTATGCAAAATAAACAATAAAGTACAACTTGAATAATAGGTTTTGTATACTGTGTTACGATAGTTATTGATTTTATGCACCTTTGAATGTTGTAATGAATTTCAGTTTATTAGGTGGCAAATACGTAAAGGTTAATTTTCATACATTTTCATTTGGTCTGGTAAGTAATTTGAAATACTAAAAGTGCTCTTCTATCAGTCTTTTGACCTTAGATTAAACTATACCTTTAAAATGTATTGCACATATGTCGGAAATTTGATATGGAAGGTATTTTAATCATCTAAGGAGTTAAATGTATCAAATATATTTCCTTAGATATCAACATTAAATTATATATCTAAGTTCAGCAAATATGCCACTACTAAAATAAAAACAAGATAACACAAGTTTTCAGAAAATCACAAACTGTGGCAAATAAAAACAAAACAAAAAAAAAACTGTGTGAACTCGATGAATAATAAATGTAGATAACAATTATCTAAATTTTATCTGTGTTTATTTAGTTTATGATGAGGAAATATTTAAACAATGCAAAAAAATTGTTAATAAACTTAACTAGAGTTTCTTTTTCCAAACATTTAAAATTTTTCAAATCCACTGACAATTCAATCCATTATCTAATTCATTACATTACATTCAGATTATTTTTTTTACTATCAATATATAATGTCAAAAATTATATGATTATACATTACCGCACTATTTCGGTAAAATGTCACTTTACCGAACTAGTGCAGTAAAAAGCAATTCCACTCACAACAATGAAGTAACTCCACTCACAAATAACTCCAATATTTTCAAAATGAAATTACCGTTTCTGGATTAAGACGAAAGGAGTCAATTGGCTATAATATTGAAAAGGATGTATTATTTATAGAAAATTGAATTTCCTCTGTTCTGAAAAAATAATCTTAGGTACTACTACTGTTCCTAACGTATTCGCATAGAAACGCTCTTCAAAGACATCTCGGGAGAAGCCCACTTATATGATCAACCATTTCTAGTACATATTATGTTTACACGCTCAACTGAATATTATGTTACATCAAAGTACAGCATTGGATCATTTAATTTCGGAATGGTAAAGAACTTCTTTATTTTATCATGATGATAGCAAAGTTTATATACAGAATATAACTCTATACTATTTGAAGGAGATGCCAAAAACAACTACTCCACGGCCAATATGCCCCGATTGGCGTTGCATTACATCGGCATTTCCATAGGAATCGGTACATCGTTCATCGAGACCAAATACCAGACAATGACCGGTTGCGCGCTTATTTTGCGCTCATCAGAGTGCCATAGGTAGTGGACTCGATGAACGATGTTGCGACGTGATTGCCTAATGGGCTTCGTAAATGTTAGTAGTGGTGAGAAACACACCGTAGTGTACTACGGTGTGTTTCTACAAAATCTAATCTTTTGTCAGTTATATTTAACAACAATTTTTTGACGAATCACGCGACTTTATACTTAAAACATAAAATACTATTAACGAGAGCAAACCGTATTCCTTCTAGAATCGTTTAATTTGCTCTATAACTTTTAAGAACTCTTTAAAAAAAAGCTGGGCCATTTATAATTCACATCGATAAATGTCCTGTGTCATTCTTGGAAATCTTCAGAAAAGTGAGTTCTTAAGTTTTGCTCAACTTTTAATTGGAAATCCTTTCTTGGAGATGAGTCGCGGTTCTTTTGAGCACACACCATTAAGAGGCAGTCTCGTAAGTCATCCCTCTCTCCTTCTTCCTATAAATAAGTCTCATAATGGTATAATTTATTAGGCCGAAAAAACAAAATGGAAACATTTTAAACAAAAACATTGGGCCCGGCCGATGCCATATAAATCCTACTTCGCCAGCGAAGTCGACTCGGGAATTAAAGTTGAATTCATTAGAAAAGTTTGCATTGAAAAACTTTCCAGGCAAATTCGTTATCAAACTTTGTTTGATGGGGATAGTTCGCAGTTTGGGCATACACGAGGCACGAGGCGGGAAACAGTGGCGTAGAGTTTTAGCAACTTCACAATAACTTTCTACAACTTTCTGGTGGTTGCGAAACAAAACAAAAGTTAGTTATTATGTTTGAGTTTACGTTGTGTTATTTCTAATATTATGGAAATTCTGTATATTCAAAGTTTTTTAATAGTTTCAAAATACAAACAAAGCAATCGCAGTTCAAATACCATTTTTCCAAAAACCAACTCTCCTTGGGCAACGAGTTAATTAACAATTTTGTTTTCTAGAATCTTACGGAATACCCAATAAAAAACATGTAAAATTAATATATCACTGGCGTAGTTTTCCATATAATACCTAAACACTACACTGCACTCGAGGCGTGTTTCGCCAACCAAGTTGGCATCATTTGGGGATGATTAAACCTTCATCATGATCATCAGAATCATGTGTTGAATTTTATCTCGAATTTCTGAGGGATTCTCTATTCTCTGACGAAACATCACAATTTAAAAGTGAAAACACCACACGTATTTACAATACTCAAGAAACCTGAAAGGTTAAACCTGTTTGCGTCAAACTCTCAAAATCCGATAAATAAATTATGACATAAGCCTCCTTCGTAGTGTTAGTTTAATATTTTCGTGATAAAAAAATTATATAAATTCTAAATTAATTTTCCCTCAGTATGAAATTTTCATACCGAATATCCCAAGTGCACAACTTAATTGCTGGAAATTTTGCAAGTGAATATTTTTGTGATACGAAAAATATTGTGCTAGATCACATAAAAGTAACAAAATGTTAACACGGTGGTTTTCCAGGGGCGGATGGGCCGGCTGGGAATTCGGGAGAATTCCCGAAGGGCCGGTCAGACCCACTACGATTTACGATTCAAATTATATTAAATTCGTATTTGTAATTTACTTTTATTCTATTTAGGTACCGGGTTTTCCAACGAAATGACTCACCCCCTATATCTTTTTTATTTGTGGTAGTAAAAAAAAATGTTTTATACAAAAGTTTTATAATTTTTTACGAGCTTTCCAGATATGTAGTTGAACAGCCAAAATGAGTGCAGCTTAAAGAAATATGAACCTAGGTCCAATTGTTTTAAATGGAATACCTTGTATATTTTTTGATTACTGCATTCTACGGGTTTTTCTGATTTCAAAAATATATATATGTGCTATAATCGATGCAACAGTTGTCATTTTATGAAGCTTTTTTGTAACACAGAATCTGTAGCTGCCTTAGATATTGTTCATTTATCAAATTAGCCTTGGATAGAAACAAGGCCTCAAATAGGAGTAATTGCTTCCAAAACGTGTTATAAAAAAGCTCCATAAAATGACAACTGTTGCATCGATTATAGCACATATATATATTTTTGAAATCAGAAAAACCCGTAGAATGCAGTAATCTAAAAATATACAGGGTATTCCATTTAAAAAAATTGAACCTAGGTTCGTATTTCTTTAAGCTGCACTCATTTTGGCTGTTCAACTACATATGTGGAAAGCTCGTAAAAAATGATAAAACTTTTGTATAACACTTTTTTTATTAGCAACACAAATAAAAAAGATATAGGGGGTGAGTCATTTCGTTGGAAAACCCGGTACATATTTTTGGTTATATTACCTATATTTTGGATTTTGGTTAGTTTCTTAGTGAAATAGGGTAGTTTCTCTTATGTTTGTGATCTGAACTAAAGTTATAGTTTTAGATTTTTTATTTTTTTACAAATGTTTTACCAAAGAATTAGCTGTGGATTATTTTGTTTGTGATATTTTAATCATGTTTTGATGTTACATTTTTGAGTTTGTAGTTTTTTAAGAAAGTTTTTTGTTGCAATATCTAGTTCATGCAATAACATATTTTTTATTTTTGAAAAAATATAATTTTGTTTTATATGTTGACTTTTTATATTTGTTTTTTGTTTTATATTTGTAACTATTTGACGTTGTATTTTCAGTATTTTTTTATTTGCGCTATTAAAGTTTTAAAAAATAATTGGACATTTATTTTTATAGGTTAAAATATCCTATATTAGATTCAAAGTATGTATATTGAAACAAAACACTTTTTTGCTATTATAGAAAAACGGGGCCGGTACTGATTTTCCCGGGCCGGTTTACCCTACCCCATGCGCCCCTGTGGTTTTCTATTACAAATTTTATTAACACACTGTTTAGTGCCGTTTTAATACTTTCCTGTAGTTATACACCTGTATATCTACAAGGTGTTTCACGGTGACTACCCATTAGAATATGTCGGAGACTACTTAAATCTAAGTAGCTCCGACATATTCTAATGGGTAGTAACTGTGAAACACCCTGTAGAAAAGTGTGAAAATTTGGACACTAAGATTTTTGAGTATGCTCTCCTAAAATAAAATAATGGCGTCCTCTGAATATTTCCTAAATATTAATTTTTTAAAGAATTAATAGTTGTAAAATTGTTCTGAACTCTTGTAGAGGAAACCATGTTACCTCAACATCATATTAAGGGCCGGTCTTTCCACCTCCTTTTAAGTTCCTGATAACTATTTGGCAGATTAGAATGTGACATTTCAGTATTTCAGTTTTCACAGTCTAATCTGCCAAATAGTTATCAGGAACTTAAAAGGAGGTGGAAAGACCGGCCCTAAATCAGATAATATATGTATATGTAGAACTACGCATTTAACATATATGTACTTATTTTATTAAGTGGTTCTAGATCAGGTGATTTTATAAGACGGTTATTTTTAAATTGTACCAAATTTTCATATGCGTAACCTATTTGTCTGATATTTATGTACTAACGTAGCAGACATGAAAATATTCTTCCACCGCATCAGGAGTGACTTGAAACACCTCGGAGAAGATAAGTTACTTAATTATAACATCCCTATTGCGAAGCCACTGCGACCACACGCGTAACTCCCAGTCTGCAGACTCCATCTCGCTGTAAACTTCACGAAGAACAGTTGTAACTTATTCCGAGACTAAACTCGCGGATGAGACCGCAGATGGCAACAAATCAAATTCCTCGTGGAGGAGGCGGCAACTCTGCGAACTTCTCCAACTGGGAGAACTTTTTATGTCGAAACTTCGGCGCATCGATGCCGTATGAAGTGAAGTTTAACGAAAAATATTGCCGTGTTTACTCGGGGATTAGGTTATCATGCTTCCAACTTTTATTTGACTTTGCCAACGGTAATTCAGTTAAAAGTTTTCATCCATCGTGAAACGGGGATCGCTAAAGCTCGCCAGTTTCGATCAGAGATGTTTGCTTGAAGGCGAAGTCAGTTGCAGAGTTGATTTCTGTTTTATCGGCGTTGGCTTTTATTTTACTTCTTTGTGGATTAATTTTAGAACGTAATATTTGAAAAACATAAACTTATGTTTTTCAAATGTTTTTTAGGGACAATAGATTAAGAGCAATGCAGTTCAACCAAGTGTTCTAAAACAACTAAAGCAAGGTACCTACCTACTGTGCCCTAGTGTACATACTGTGGAGCTATTTATTCTTAATGATCCTCATGTATATGACTGAATGGCGATCGACATGATTTATATATCTATGGGAACCAGAAAATAAATATGCAAATCATCTGATGGAGGCATGGAATATCTTCCACAGTACACATAGAGACAACGATAGAAAGTCCATCTATATAGCTATCGGTTTTAATTGAGTGGACAGGGACCTCAATACTACCATTTGTTTTTATGTCTCAGAAATCATTTAACATGCCATGATTGTGGGGAGTAGTAAGAAGGAGTCTAATCTCTGCTTTATTGGTCGTCAGTCTTATAGGTCGACAGTCAGTTATATATATTTTATGTCTCCATCATAAAACTCCATTTTGGGCTCTCCATTATGGGTTGCCAACTATTACACATCGGTTAAAGTTCTGATGTATGTATATACAAATCCAGTAATAAAATCAGAACACATCTATGCATTTATTTGGTTTTTATTTAAATTTCCTCATACCAAGTAATTTCATTTTACCGTTACTTTAAAATGACCAGAGGAATGATCACTGATTAAAATGTTTAAACAACAACATTCATGGTGATGTATTTTACCTATTTAAGAGTTTCTTACATGCAGAGAATCAACTCTGATCTGAGTTAGTGAAAAATTGTGAATATTTGATTGAAACTGGATTTCTAAACTAAACTATGACAAAAATTATTGAAAGTAACTGATGGCGGATCGCTCGAATGACATTTGTATCTGAGATATAGAGAGACAGAAGGAATAGAGCATTATACTTACATAATACTAGTTCTCATTGGTAAATATGTCCTCGTGTCTACTGAGCTAAGGGATGACTTTTTTGGGTGACTTTTAACTCCATGTCAAGAACAAAGTTATTCATACAATAGTGAACCAGTGGAATAAAGAAAAAATGGAATAGGAAATAGGATTTGACTAACGGTTAAAAATAATGAAAAAAGAGATTATCAGTCGAGAACAGGTCATATTACTTTTAGAGTTTGTAGCATTATACCCTTTCAAACTGTTGCAGAGTTTATTCATTCATTCATATTCATCGATTTATTTCGATTCCATTATTATATAAAAAACTGGGTCAAATACCGGTTAAAGGATCAAATATTTGGTTTCTAAAAACCTGCAGAAGTTATTCGGTTATTCGAAATTTTTTTCAAGTTAATATTCCAAAATCTTCACACATTTCAGGTAATAATAATTACCTCTACCCCTCATTCTAATCACAAAGATTAGCCCGAAAGTCTGAGACTTGTGTGGGAGAGGGGCGGCATATTACTATTTCGCGGGCCGTATTTGCGCCTCAGGAACGACTTACGTTGGTAGGCCCTAACCACCATTCGGTGCTGGAATGAGGAAAACCTCATTAGTTAGGGGGACAGTAGTCAAGCATCAACTGATTTTAATCTTTCAGATTAACACAAAGTTGACATTCTTCCCATCGCCAGGATGGTTGCCAACCCATCCCTGAGAACAAGCCTTGAGCTACGAGTAAACACTGTAATTAAAAATTATTTGGTGGAATGGGGATTCGAACCCATAACCTCTAGGTGGAGCGATCGAGACACTAAACCCTGAGCCACCGGCTCGCCTTGCCGGATTTGCCAGAGAAGCTTGCAGAAATCAAATCTCGACAAATATTGTCACTAAAGTTAATAGTAAGCCAAAATCCACTAAGAATAGAAAAATAATCAAACGGCTGCATGAAAGGGATTGTTTTTACCTTAAAGTTTATAAGGGTAATAAGGTTGTCATTTTAGATAATAGGCCTATAATGTAAGGGTAGACAACCTGATTAGTAATGGTCCTTATAATAAACTTTCTCCATTCCAACTTCATCCATTACCAAAAATGATTACTGAAGTAAGAAATGTATTTAAATCCTGCAACATAAACCAGGAAAGTCGGTGTATCCTATTGTTTCATCAATTGGACACCGACTTACCACCTATCAAAATAGTTAAGAGAAAAGTTCGAAAGTTTATCTATTGCACCACCTAGTTTTCTGTCATTAATTCCAATGATTTCATTAATAAGGTGAAAAATATCCAGTTGCAAGAAGGTGAAGTTTTGATCTCCTTTGACGTTTGTACATTGTTTCCAAGTGTTCCTATACCACAGACCTTGGCCTTAAGGATCTACTCAAATAAAACAATTTCAGTCAAGGTAAAAGAATATATTAAACTCACTAAACTTTGCATGAAGCAAAATTGCTTTTGATTCAGTGGTAATTTCTTCGAACAACATGAGGGTATAACAATGTTAACTCTTTGTCACCATTCATTGCCAATCTCTTCATGAACAGATTCGAAACGGAGGCAAAAGAAGAATTCGAGTATTTTCCCAGGGTTTGGTTCAGATATGTGGATGATATTTTTGCAGTGTTTGATACAAAAGTCACTGATATTGACAACTTTGTTTTTAAACTGAATTGTCGTTTCGCGTCAGTTAAATTTACATATGAAAACTCTGGACAACTACTATTCTTAGACGTACTAATAATTAGAAATAGTGAAAATAAGTTAGAATTTGACATATACAGAAAAGATACCAGTAAGATATATCCCTAAGGACTCTCACCATTGTGCTCAACACAAAATGGCGAATTTAAATTTTTTAATTCATCGTCTATTAAGCTTCCCTCTAAATAAGGAGAGGTACTTCGAAATTTCTCGATTTTTCAAAATGAAAGAGAAAATCCAATATTCATATCCATTCCATACGATCCTCGTTTCATCCATGGTTTTGGTAAGGTTACTAAAGGTATAGGTATGTCAGTGGTTTATTCATCGGGAAATAAACTACAACAACTTTTAGGCAATCAAAAAACAAAATAGAAACTAAGGAAAAGTCGGGGATTTACGAAATTAGCTGTAAAGGCTGCAAACAAAAGTATGTTAGATAAACTAGATGGTCAATTCCAACTAGATTTAAGGAGCATATGGGTAATCTCAAATATGGTAGAACAGATAAGTCTAGTGTCGCCCAACATGCGTTTGAGAACAACCATAAAATAGATAGTAGCAATTTAAGACTAATTTGAAACGTAACAAATTCCAGGCAGCTGGATGCTTTTGAGAGTTTGGAAATTACTAGATGTAAAAATAGTAGGAATGGTAACAGGGGGCCAATCCCATATAGCCCGCTTCATTGGTTAGTAAATCACGGTTCACTGATCCGTCGAGGTGGTTCACTGATCAATCGGGATAGTTCTCTGATCTGTCGCGGTCGCGACGTACCATAGAAATAGTTTAAGTTTAGTTTTAATCATCTCCAGATGATACCCACTTGGTTGGCGAAACGCGCGTTGAATGCAGTATAGTGTTTTAGTGTTATGTGGAAAACTACGTCAGTGTTATTTACAATACATAGGTAGTGTTTTTTTGTAACAGACTTTAAAAGTTTGCTTTATAATCTTTAATTTGAATATTTCTTGTTTCTTGTTTTTTCAATTTACAAGTGATGTAATATCTAAACAATACACGATGGCACTTGCACAATTTGTTTATCTATTACCAAACCTGATAGTAAAATGTCCTGTATGTAAATGGTCATCTTTGGATGGATAAGAGTTGGTAGTAGGTATTTAATAATGCTTGGGCTATTAGTCCACATTCTCTTACGAGTATTTTCCTGGTCTTGCCTTCGGGACATCGTATAGCGTACGTCTCTGTCTACCTGTCAAATAACATTATGATTACATTCATTAGGTTTGCCAAGCAGACAGCATTCATAACTGTATTATACGAAGGAAGTACCTTCTCTCCGACTGGAGGCTTGCCCATAAGGCAAACTTTGACCCCGCCAATATATTTGCCGGGTGAATTCCGCATATTGTATATACATGGCGATGTTTGCATAATTGAACGAGTTGGAAATTTACTATCACATTCATTGGTCAACCACTGAAACGCACTTTACTTACTTACCATAGGCGGGCGTGCTAATATTATGCGCAGATATGAGGTCTAAAGTAACACGGAGTTGCACACACGGTTTTCATTAGTTGTTTATATTTCTGTCTTAGACGATTATTTTCGATTACCTATATGCCATAAGTGGCAAAGCTGTCGTGTAATCATCAAATAATGTAAAAATATGCATCTGCATTCACATAGAATTTTGGTTATCCACAAAAATGATACATTATTCATTATTTCTTACAATCAAGCAGTAAGGAATTAAAAAAGACCTTACACACTTGTTTTCTATTGTGATGATTATTTCACTCATACATATTATTATTGTAAAGAAGAAGTTGCAATAATAAGTGATTATATAGCTCATGTTAAAATAAGCCAATAAAATCCGTGAATTTTGCATAGTTACCGCGTATTGATAAGTGAATATACCCTTGACCTTACCTTGACGACGTTGTATAACCGGTATAACCGTTTTGGTGTTTCACCTCCTGTCAAAATGTGCATATTTTCATAGAGACAACGATTTTTTGACGTTTGTCAAAATAATTAACAATCAAGTTTAGTGAAGTGTTGTTTAATTATTATCAATATGCAACGCTTTGTTTGTAGTTCTGGCGGTGAAATAGATCAAGAAATTGAAAATTTGACATCAGAAAATGCCACAAAAACGCATAAGTATGTTTGGAAACAGTTTACAGAGTTTTGTGAACATCGAAATTACAAACTTTATGTTGATATTTCAATTGAACAATTAGCACATATCCTAAAAGATTGGGCGTTTAACATGAAACGTGCAGACGGCACAGAGTATAAAGAAGGTACAGTGAAAACATAATTGTACTTTTAATTTTAATAATTATTCTATAAAAAAATAATATTTGTTTATTTGTTATATAATCGTAACGAATACCAACTCGAGCAAACGAAAATAATCGTTATACTGACCTCTTCATAATCTGATAATTCACAAGAGAATTACAATAAAATTAATTTCACGTTTTCATGGCTTCCTAATAACCTATCACTGTCGGATTAATTTATTCAACTTGATTTTTTTTTCAAATATCGTAGAATTTGGTCAAAATGATTCGCTTCGGCGGTATTCCCTAAGAAAAATTCGATGAAAATGTTATTTATTGTAAACCGGTAAATATAATGAAATGGAAGAAAGCAAAGAAAGCATTTGGAAACAATTTATGTCGTTTTGTGTGGAAAAACTACAAAATGGATCAAGGTACTCCAGTCTCTGAGCTTGCATCTATTTTAAATAGTTGTGCTAGGCATCATGCGAAAACAAGGTGAAAATAAAGATCACACTGTTACAACGTTAGTTTAGCGATTATTTATAGAAAACATGTGATTGTAAAAAAATATCGGTACCTAATTTTAAAATTCTTGTAGTATTATCCCTTATAATTTTAAATACAATCGTACTTGGATTATGACTGGTGGAGGAAATTTATTTGTATTTCAAAGCACTCTCAATTATTTATTTGAAATTCTAATCTGTTCTGAATGTCTTATTTTTTACAGAAAACTCTAATCATTAACCCTTTGTTCTGAATACAGATTACAAAAATTAAATTTAAGATTAAAGAAAGACCATACCAAGAAAGAGAAAAAAAAGAGAAAAGTACTGTTTTAATAATACATATTATAATAATCAATGAATTATGAATTACCTGGTAATCATTGTGGTCTAGCGATATCAGAATTTAGATATCACCAGGCAAAAGATAAAAGAACGGACTTGCTGGGCAAACAAACAAGGACGATTAATCAATAGTGGAGCATGGAATAGTGGAAACAGCCGATGCGAGGCAGCTTCCTAAGCTTATTATATGTATATTAATATAAATTATATCAGTGTTAATGTCTGAAGAGATAGAATAGAGATTAGGTGAATACATTGTGATAGAAAAACCTACCGGTGTTTCTTTTATTTTCTAAATTGCCGGAAATTTGTAGAAACTTTAGAAGATATAATCAATAAACACGATTGGAATTTTCTCTATGAAAGCATGACCTACATTCAAACATTTTTAAGTAGACTTAGATAAGTCGGTATGTTCAATTTGAAAAATTTTTGGCACCTAAGCCAGAAGAATGTATACCACACACGCTATTTATTTTTAGTCAGTCATAAATAATTGCTGTCTATTAATAGAGTCCTATTTTTACTTTTCGTGCGAATAAATACATCCTACATTATAAAAACTTTAATAGCATATTGTGAAAACGTAAACACATGGTCGATTAGATAAAAAGGTCAAACAAGTATAAGTTACACCACATATTTTAAATACAATTATTGCTAGACGACATAATTATTTTTATAAGCAAGATAAACAATCTTATCTCAAGTCAAGAAACTGTGGGATGCACCAGATCGTGACCTTTACTATCTTTACCATTATTAGTATCACCAATAATTACGCCTCTAAATTATCTTTATCGCGGTATAGTAAATATTTGTTGGCTTCATAAAAAAAACGCAGTAAATTATAATTTTATCAATTTAATTCTTACAATCTGTGGGTAATTAAAAGAAAAAGTAAATTTTGATCCACAATCCGAAATGCAATCAGGATGTTCGCTTAATTTAAAATAAGAAAGTAATTGACCGATAAGTGTGACCGGAAGTGCGAGAAAACTATTTAAAAAATAGATCACATGCCATAATGGCACATTAATCAAAATTCCAAATCCACATTCGCATGACCTTGAATGACTTTGACCAATAACACCGTTTCATTCCACTCTGCATATTAACACAAATCACTAGAACAAAGTATATTTTCACGGCTCCATATTATGCAACGTACTTGACTGAATTTGTTCAGTCAAGTTTGACAAATTTGGAAAAACGCGCAGAAACCATAGAAATTATAAAAACTATATATAATGCTTTTATGGAGACTGAAAACGGTCATCCTATGGAGAAAACGTAACTCTAGCACCTTTGGTTTTCTGCATCGGTAGCTTTGGTCACACTAGCATCTAGCTTCGCCACAGCCTTCTCTAGTACTAAAGAAGGCTGTGGCTTCGCATTAGCCGCCGGGTGGTAAATTCAAAAATTATGTAATTTTCATATTTCATAAATTGCAGAACAAATGCACGTTTTTTAAAATGATTTACCCCTCACATTGAGAAAATTTAATGTAAGCACCTAAAATGTTGGGCTTTGTTATACACAACGGCAGAGAATTTACCTCGCCAGATACAATTTGTAAGCTATACTTTGGCACTGTTAGAAATAAGCTTGAGTACTGCCAGTATCATTTGAAACCCCCCAGAGTACTAAATATAATTAAATAATTGAATGTATTCAAAGAAAATTTTTGAAATATCTGTTTTTTAGAAAACACCATTTTCACCCGGAAAGAAATTACAGTATGTCTGTTTACTAACTGTTCGTTTTCCCTTCACTCCGTAAAAAACTTGAGTTCTTAGGTATGTCCGTTCTATATAAAATTATTCACAACTATGTTGATTCACATGTGCTATTAGAACAAATTTATTTATACCCAGACTATTTTCCCATATCTAATTCACAACATCACCTTGAAAGGGGTCGGAATGCCTGAAGACAACACTGACAGTTTTCCACATAACACTAAAACACTATACTGGCACTCGACGCGCGTTTTGCTAACCAAGTTGGCATCATCTGGATATGATTGAACTAAATATTTACTGATATTGTGTCCTATTTATTATTATTATTATTATTACAATGGATAAGAGCAGAGGGTAAAACCCTTTTAAGCTCAAAGAAATTAAACTTAATAGGTAGGTACATACATATAACATTAAATACAAATAAATACAAATCAAAATCAATTAAATAACATATAGGTATACTCAGTAACAAAGACTTAACATTCAATTACGCGGTATACAAAAATGTGTCCAGTCTATTCTTAAAACTATTCACTGTGGGTGCGTTAACAACTTCATTAGGAAGAGAATTCCAAATATCAAATATACGATTGCTTAAGAAAAATTCTCGAGATCTCGTGTTGTATAATTCATGAAGCAACTTGTAGTTATGACCTCTCAGACGGGTATCATTATTTAATGGAAAGATGTCAGATAGATCCAACGAGAAAGTATTATTAAGCACTCGGTAGGTGGTAATGAGATCACCACGAGTCAATCGGTCTATTGCAAAAGTTAAGCCAAATAGACGTAGCCTGTCTTCGTAGGAAGGTCTATGGAAACCATAGGGCAGCCGTGTCGCCTTATGTTGGACATTTTCAATGGCTGTTTTATCGCGCACTAAACATGGTGACCATATTGCTGAACCGAACTCGACGATGGGACGCACATATGTTTTATACAAAGCACAAGCAGTTTTTGGATTCGGATTATTAAAAACTCTACGAAACGTATGCAATAAACTGTTAGCTTTTTTGCAGGAATTAACTATATGATCCGACCCGGTGAGGTTTTCAGTAATCAAAATACCCAAGTCGCGCTGAGAACGCACACTTTGGATGGCAGTAGAGTTGATAGTGTAAGGAAACCTCAGATTGGTTTTTCCAATATGGAGCACTACGCACTTGTTTGAGTTTAATGTAATAAGCCAATTTTCGCACCACTCGCCAATTGTATCCAGGTCTGATTGGAGACTATCATGTTCTGTAAGAGGGTTGCAGTAGACTTTTGTGTCATCAGCATATAGTGATGATTTACAGCACAGTAATCTTGGAATATCCGAGGTATAAATCAAGAAGAGTATGGGTCCTAATACAGATCCCTGAGGAACTCCGCTAACTACTGGATGAGAAGGAGAATATTCTCCGCCGACATTTACTCTGAATGATCTGTTAGAGAGATACTCTGAAATCCAAGTCAATAAGAGGCCACGGATACCAAAATGATGTAGTTTCAACAACAGACGATTTTTCGGAACTCGGTCGAATGCTTTGGCAAAATCTAAGTATATAACATCCACTGATTCTCTCTTATCATATGCTTTGGTCCAATCGTCTAGACATCGTAGAAGATTAGTGATGATAGATCGGCCGGGCAAAAATCCGTGTTGTTCATCTGGAATTATATTGTTGGATATACAGAATGGTGCTAGTGCATCCACAATTATTCTTTCCATAGTTTTAAGGGTAATAGATGTTAAACTTATCTGCCTATAATTTTCAGCGGACATTTTATTCCCCTTTTTGAAAACAGGAATGACAGATGCTTCAAGCCAAGAAGGCGGAAGTGAACATGTGTTAAAAGAGTTTTGGAATATAATGGATAGAGGTTTACAGATCGACCTAGAACATGATTTTAAAAAGATTGCAGTCAAGCCATCAGGACCAGGCGAACTGGAACTGTTAAGTTGCGACAGCTTTTGAAATATTTTGTTTTCGTCAAATTCTATTAGTTCCAGTGAATTAGGGTTGATTGCTAGATTAAGTGCAGGTAATTCTCCAGCAGGTTCTTCGATATATGTAGAAGCAAAAAAATTAGAAAATACCTTAGCACATTCAACACTAGTGGCACACAAATTACTGTCGATATCATTGATTTTAGGAGTATGAATAGTGGTAGATAACGAGTTACGCACATATCGATGAAAAGATTTTCTATTATTACTGTGAATTAATCTATTCTCAAAGTTACTCTTTGCTGTACGTAGTGTAAAGGTTTAGTAGTAGGTAGGTTTTAGGTAGTTTATACCTAAACTATTTCTACGGTTCAGTGAACCCTCACGACAGCTCAGTTTCAGCGATATTAATGTCCACTGCAAATTTAAATGGTTTAGACACAAAATTTTTAGCTCTCTCCCAAATTAGTACACCTAGGTGTCGTTCAATTAGTCTTTGATTTGTTTATAGCATAATATGTTATATTTAAGTTGTAACTTGTAGATTTATATGTTAAAAAATAATGTTTCTTTTTGAGTACTGTAATATATTTATAACATTTTTTTATAGTCTTAGATCGTGGCGTCCTGATTATTTATAGTTGACATTGTCTATAATATAAACATTGTCTGCCTAACCAAATATTGTATTGGACTATATTGAATAGGAGAAGAAGTACAAAAAACATATATGTAGGAGTATATAAAAGGATATATGTAGAAAAAATTAGTATTGTTCAACAATACACAGATCACCTCTCAGAAATTGGGCATATAAAATTGCCATTAGTTAAGGAATAAAAACAACGCGAGACACTGTTGCATTTGCACTAAAAATAACATTTTTGTAACTTTTATTATTAAAGACAGAAGGGAATTGTGTTGGCAGTAAGGGTTTATACTTATCGCAGAGAGCTTACATATTAGTTTTAATTTTTAGTCCTATTCTTCGATTATATTTTCTTGTACTCATTTTTCTGTCAGTCGATATTCTATTACGTCATCCAATTTGGAATTTTTGTTGATTTTTTAAACTATATTCGGATTAAATAAGGGCCGTGGACGGAAGCGAATGTTTTTATTATATACTGAGGCCCTTTTGAAAGACAGCATATACATTTTAAAGTAAGGAAAGATACTTTCATCAAATCATATCTGCGAGGCTTTGGAATTTGTTGGTAAGGACTTTCTTTGATAAACAGGATTTAACTGATAGAAAAACTTGTCGCGTGGGAGTTTTCTTTTAGAGGCGTATTTTATTGGGAATGTTAATATTTAACGATACGACATACTTTTCGGTTTTAATAATGGCTTCAGATAATTCAACATTCATTTTCTGGAATACTTATAAGTAACGAAAAACTTTAGGTAATTATTAGGTTTCCGATTAATCTGGGGTGCTCAAATAATTTCTGACAGGATATTGGACAGGATTATTTGAATAAACTATAAACTTTCTTATACTTAATCTTTTTCTGAAAGAGAATCTGAACTCCCTTTCCAAAAAATGTCAGTTATTTTCAAATATTTAATTTGACAATAATTTGTATTTGAATTTGTAACAGCCTGTATACGTTAATTAATGTTTTCAATAAATATTCTTTATACTACAAGCAGAGAGCAGAGCATTTTTGGGGAAGAAAAGCATCATATACATACGAGTATAAATGAATTATAGTCACCACCAAATTTAAAGTTTCTAAGACAAAATTTGTACAAATGGAACTAATACAGATAGATCTTAATACGTTTCGTGTATTCTAATAATCAAGATTCACATTTTTTCCATTTAATAATGGAACCTGCACAAAATTAATTCATGAATCGTGATCAGTACTTAGCATCTTACTCACCTGAGTAAGACTTTCGAGGTCTTTAAATACTTTTAAAAATTCTCGAAACTAGACTCAATTAGTGCGGGTTATGAAAGATCTCGGCTGTGTGCCAAGACATTAAAATTTTTGAGTCGGCAGTCCAAAGTACTCCCGGATTTATATTTAGATTCGTATATTTATTCTCAGTTGCGTACATTCGTAATGAAATACGACGAGTGGAAAATCCACTTAGAAAACGATGGAAAGCAAAATCTTTAAAATTAAATGTTGTTTCTGAACTATTTTTATATATTAAGTCTATTTCATATTTTGAATAAGCAAATTATTAAGTGTTTTCTGTAACTTTAACATTAAATGAAATAGGTATGGTTCGTTATCACGTTATATAACAAAAATGTATGATGGAATGAAAGATAATATAAGATATCATGTTAAAAGATATAATCTTTATGAAAAATAAACAAATTTGTTTTGTCTTCTACTGTAAAGTAGTAAAGTAGTAGTAAAGTAGTGGGTAAATACACTAAATAAAAACTATAATAGAACACTTGCTTGATACACAGAGGACATATGAAGTCTAAAAAGGAGGGAGACCTTATAATTTTTTTAAAATGTCATATGCTTAAATATTAATCTGTTTAATAACTAAAATAAAAGAAACATAGTAGATATCTTCTACGCATTGCAAACTGACTTGCTGCTGATTTTATCGGTTTTTTTATTCCTTTTGTTTTTATTTATTCACATTTTTCTATTATAGCATGTTAAAATAACTTTTAAAAGGAGCGAGCAAAACGTAAACATGATGAATTTTTAGCACAGCTTAATAAACAAATTGGTTTATTACGCTGTGATTTTAGTTTACGTTTGCATAAACAAAAAATTACTTTTTAATGAAATATGGAGACGTTATTCATACCATTTTTTACTAATATTTCTTCCGTAAACAATAAGTATTAAAATCATGTGATATGTGGTGATATATTGGAGAAATGAAACAAAATTTTGTGTTTCAACGAAAAGGTTCTAAAAAAGAACCTCTGCAAAACTCTTTGTTTTTTCGTAATTGACGTTAACAAGAATATAGGACCGTGGGACCTTACATAGGTATTATATTCTGTCTTATGAGTGCCATTGTAAAAGGTTGTTACATTCTCTATCGTTATTATAATATGCAGGGTGTCCCAACCAAAAGTAGGCACCCTGAATAACTTTGGAGACAAAAATGTTCTGAAAAATTGCTGAAATACGACGACCTTTTTCCAACGGGGACATATTTTAATGTAATAATAATAATAATAATATCTCTACCCCTCATTCTAATCACAAGGATTAGCCCGAAAGTCTGAGACTTGTGTGGGAGATGGGGCGGCATATTATTGTTTCGCGGTCCGCATTTGCGCCTCTGGAACGACTTACGTTTGTAGGCCCTAACCACCAATCAGTGCTGGAATGAGGGAAACCTGGAAACCCTCATTAGTTAGGGGGACAAATCAAACATCAACTAATTTTAATCTCTCACATTAACACCAAGTTGACATTCTTCCCATCCTAGGCCATCGCCAGCATGGTTGCCAAGCCATCCCTGCGAATAAGCCCTGATCTACGAGTAAACAATTTAATAAAAAATTGTTTGGTGGAATGGGAATTAGAACCCACGACCTCTGGGTTGAGCGATCGAGACGTAAAGCCCTGAGCCACCGGCTCGCTGACTCTCATCGCTCGTAATGCTTGTATACATATCATCATCCTCCTACCCTACACTGGCACCCTCTCAAAAAATTCAAGTGGCAAGTGGGGTCGAGTGACACATCTTTTGAAAGATCGTTCAATCTTTGCATAATATTTTTAACTTTCATCGATTCCTTCGTGAGAAATAACCGTTTCATTATTTTATTTTCTGGAAATAAAAATAAAAGAAGCAATTTAAATTATCGTATGTTTTGTTCAAAATGACCTCTACTGAGTTCCATTCAGTAGAACAATAATGTTTTGAAATTCTGTACGGACATTTTTGAACACATTTGGAGTCAGCTAACCGCGTTCTACAACAATTCTCTCACTCTAACTCTTCCAGAGATGCGGGTTTTGTTGCAAATACCTTCGATTTTAAACGTCCCACAAAAAGAAGTCCAAGGGAGTTAAATCGGGTGACCTGGCTGACCACTCCACAGGACTCCTTCCAGTCCATCGCTCAGAAAACCGATTATCCAAAAATTGACTACTGCTATAGCAATATGTGGGGGTGCCCCATCCTGTTGAAAAAACAGTTCGCCCTCTAAAATATTATCGTCTTCTTTGAGGACATGGATAATCGTTGGGTCAATGTTATTTTCGAGATAATTTTCGCCAACTCTAACACAAGTATCATTTTTAAAATAAATTGTGACAATTCTCTCCTAAAGGATATAAACCATTTTGAGAACTCATTATGGTAAAGTGTATATCTCGATTTAAAATTAGTTGTGAATAAATTTATTTTCAAGGGCTATCAAATAATACCACGAATCTTTTAGTATTCTAAACCCAAATGGACGAAGAAAGTGTTTTTGTTGAAAAAAACTCATGCTAGTTTCAAAGCACTAAAAAAATTTAGTTGTTCTATAAATTCAAATATCCAGTGTCGTGTATTTTAAGTAATTTAAATGATTTCGATTGTGTGAACCATCAAAAATAAAATTACTTTACTCATAATTTGTCCCCCTTGAAACCAAAGTTGACGTGTTTACAGCAATTTTACAGAAAATTTTTAACTCCAAAGTTATTCAGGGGGTCTACTTTTGGTTGAGACACGCTATATAATAATAATTCATACTGATTACCAACAGAATTTATTATATTTGGTTGGAAAAGTTCTTAGATTTGAAAAAGCGCTTCGTGGAAACTTTTCAGGCCAGATGTTAGTTATGTTTTTAAGCTCGTGTTGCTGTATATATGTTCCAACAAATATTATTTGTTTACTTGATGATAACCCCTATCTGACTTGCACAATACAATGTTATGTACAGATGATTGTACGAGAGTGACATATTTTTGCAATGTAAATACGTTCTAATCAGAATTTAGTCAATAATCATCTTATCAGTCTAGATAACAGTTAATTGATGGTTGAATGTTGTGTTTTTAATATTATTTATGAGATAGCCTTGTCTATTTATTTTATTAATTTTATATTCCCAGACATCAGTGACCGACCTTCGAGAAGGTCATTTTTTACACGTTGACACTGAAGAATGGTACCTGTTTATTATTCAAGAAGAAGCAGGCGCTTCACCTGTGAAAAATGTGTAAAAATAACAGAAGATCCTGAAATTGTAATTTAATATCCTGTTTATACCTGTTTCTATTAATTCAGTATGCTGGAAAAAGATATATTTAATAATCAATTTCATAATCATAGACGTATTCGACAGTAATTTATTTTAGGACGCCCATAAAATATAAACCAAAGGTTTTTTATTTTTAGTTAGTAGGTGCCCAGTATTTTTTGAACCGTATCACAAAAATATAATAATAATAATAATATGTTTTATTTAATAACATGAAAATACATGAAAATACAATATATTACAATAGAAAATGTACTATAAAATAAAACAAAGAGTAGGTAATCACGGAAACTGCAGATGTGCAGTTTGTGTCTGATGAAAATCTTATATGTACTTAATTCAAAATACAGATTAGTTTTTACATTAATACTATAATTACAAATAATGTATATTTTAAAATTTATGTCAAGTCCAGGAAATTTCCAAATCTACAAATATAAGTGCCCATTTAATTTGCCCATATTCTGGTAAGTAATTTGTCAAATTCAAATATTCAGTTTCTCATTGTTTTGTTTATAATTTTTTTACCGGCATTGCCTATCCATTCTTTTACTTTCTTTTTAAAATTCTTGCTGTTAACTTTTAGTTTTATTTGTTCGGGTAGATATTGTAAAATTTTGGAGCTAAATATTGTGCATGTTTTTGTCCTATAGTTTTTATGGTACGTGGAATACTAGCACAATTATCTTTATAACGCGTGGTATAGTCATGAGTGACCGATTCAAGTTTAATTTTATTTTTGTGAATATTTAGTAATATTCTCAGGCAGTACATTTATTTGTCGATTATCAAAAATTTTGCTCTCCTTATACAACAACTCTGAAGGATATCTAATTTTTCTTATCAAAAATGATTTTTATGATTCATTTTTGTATTACGTTAAGACTCTTTAAATGACTGTCACTCACTCCATCCCAACTTATAATACCGTACGTTATAAGCGGCTCCACTAATGCAGTATAAAGAGTCTTTAAATAGTCAACATTCAGGTAGTCCCTCAAATAGCGAAATCGATAGATGAAACATCTTATTTTTTTGAGTAATATTTTAATTTGCAAGTTCCACCTCATATGTCTGTCTATTACGACGCCTAAGTATTTCATTGACTTCGCTTCAGGGATAATTATGTTGCTGTTTATTTTGATTGGCCCTAAATTAGGTAAGTATTTAGCGTAAGATGTAAAAACCATAGGTATATTTTATTTTATCACAATTCAGCGTAAGTTTGTTGCTACTAAACCATCTGACTATCTCATTAAAATCATTTTCCACTTGTTCTTTCAGAGTTTGCCAGTTATCAGAAGTATATATCACTGCAGTATCATCCGCGTAACTAATAATTTTACTTGTAGAATATGATGTCAATAAATCATTTACATAAATAGTAAACAGAAGAGGACCCGGAACAGTGCCCTGTAGAACTCCCCAAAACACTGTTCTGTCATCACTCTCCGTATCTTCTATTTTAACTCTCTGTTTTCTGCCAGTTAAATAGCTACTTATAATATCTTTAACTTTTCTTCTAAGGCCACAGGATTCTAATTTTCTAACAAGGCTTTTATGACATACCGTGTCAAATGCTTTTGACAGATCTACAAATACACACATAGCTGACTTATTTTTATCTAAAGCTTCATATAAAAGCCATGTTAAATTATAGATTGCGTCCTCTGACGATCTCCCCTCACGAAATCCATACTGGCAGTCAGATAGTACACTAAACCTATTAAAGAATTTTACAATTCGCTTTTTCAATATTTTTTCTATAATTTTAGAAAAATTAGAAATTAAGGAAATGGGGCGATAGTTACTTAGTTCTTCAATTGATCCATTTTTATATAGTGGTTTTCCAATACCCAGTTTTAAGACATCCGGAAACACTCCGTCCTTAAAACAACGATTTATTAAAATAGTCAAGGGCATCACAATCTCGGCGGATATCTCTTTTAGTGTCTCAGACCTGATATTATCAAAGCCCGGAGACTTTCCAGATTTTAACTCTTTTATTATATTTTGTACCTCGATACTATATATGAAGTATATCATAAACGCTTTATAAATATTCAAAATAATAATAAAACACCAATTCAGTTCCCATTTTAAAAAAATCGTATACTCCAGTTTATTTACATACAAGCATAATATAAATTTGGTGTTTTACGACCGCCAACGAATTTATTTATGTGTTTGTAAACTGTGTTGGCAAAATTCCACCATTCATGTTTTGATTTACGCATGTGGAGCGCTGAAGTAAAATAATGGCGGGTCCAAACATTTTTAACATTTATCGCCTGCTTGTGTTGTGATTTTTTACTACATGTAAAGTTATAGCAAGTGCAGTTGTTCATTCTATAAAAAAATTAAAGTATGTCGGCGTTCCATGTTTGTCAAAGTAGTTCAGTGTGTATGCAAATAACACATATAGTGCGTCTATTGTTAGGCGCATTAATTATTTAGAGTTTATGTATGTTGTGTTGGCTAACAAAGACGAATAGCCTTTCACGTAGAGGCAACCAAGGTATACAGTGTTCGAAAAACATACCAACAAACTTTAAGGAGTGATAGGGGACAGGAAAACAAACCTTTTTTGTTTAGTAACCTTATGTCCGCAAATGAGCCGTTTAGGCTTTAGAGCAAATGAAATGTTTTAAATAATAATAATATCTAATAATAATATCTCTATCCCTCATTCTCATCTTAGTGATAAGCCCGGAAGTCTGAGACTTGTGTGGGAGAGGGAGCTGCATATTATTATTTTGCGGGCCGCGAGTGCGCCCAGGAACGACTTACGATGTTATAACTTTAACTACCATTTAGTACGAGAATAAGGGAAACCTGGAAAACCTTATTAATTAAAGTGTACAGTAGGTTGTTAGCCATTTATACAGTGATATTGCAGTACTAGTTGCATATTAAGAACGCTACCAGCCTTATACACACAGATTTAATATTGGAGCAATTAGAAAAAGTTGACCACGGTGAGATTCGAACCGTGGTCAACCGCGGAGAACGATTAAAAATCAGACGTCTTAACCGCTCGGACGCCGAGCTCCTATTATCCTAAATCATACCTGATAACTAAATTAATTCTTGATTTAAAACATTTTTTGTTTCAACTACGCTTCTTGTTGGGAGAAAAAATTTCTTTATCACAATAAACACTCCAAAGATGCCAATTTTAAGACCGTAGTATTATTTGTGACATATTTAGTTGGCATCAGAACATTAACTTTGTTGATTTTTTATTCAAAATTTGTATTGAAAATGGACGATAATTTCTCATTTAAAGAACTTACCGATATGTACCTTGCTTATGGTGCAGTAAAACCTTTGCTTTCATCCATACTCGCCTTAGAGAATGTGGGAACCTAAAGCGTCCTGGTGGTAGTGGTCGTCCAAGAACAGCTCGTACGGTTGAATTTGAAGGAGTTCTGCACCGTGTGGAGGAAAATCAATCCACAAGTGTTCGCACAATTGCACACCAAATGGAATTCCCCAAGTCGACGGTACACCGTGTCATGCATGAACAACTCATCTACCCCTACCATTTAGAACGCGTGCAAGCTTTAAATCCTGAAAATTATTCGCATTGATTAGCTTTTTGCTAATGGTTTTTGGTCCACAACTTAATAGAACCTCACTTGGGGAGAATAGTACCTATTGTTTTCTGATGAAGCATGTTTCACACGCGATGGTTACTTTAATGGTAGAAACAGCCCACATTTGGCATGATGAAAATCCTCACGCTGTGGTCTCTAGAAGACACCAGCAACATGTGCGCTGGTATTGTTGAAGAGAATTTAATAGTTCCCTTGCTACCTGCTGGTTTGAACGCAGATATTTACCTTCATTTTTTTGCAAAATGTTTTGCCTCTATTATTAGAAAATCTTCCTTTAGGCATTAGAAATATCATGTGGTTCCAACATGACGGAACACCTTAACATTTTGGTATGAGCGTGCACCAGTATCTGGACCAGCAATTTACCCGCCATTGGATTGGAAGAGGAGGCCTCTTCCGTGGCCTGGCCTGTCCTGCCCGTGCTCACGATCACAAACCCCTGGATTTTTTCTTTTGGAGTTATCTGAAATCTTTAGTCTACGAAACGCCTATTCGTAATGAGGAATATCTCATTGCAAAAATAATAGCCAGTTGTACACATGTAGAAACTATTCCCGGAATATTTCATAGGGTCCGCGAGTCAATGAACCGACGGTACAATCTTTGTATAGAAGTCAACATTTTGAACAATTATTGTAAACCATCATTTATTTATCAATGAAACAAGTCTAACACGAACAAAAAGTTATTTATTAATGTCTTCCTGAACATTTTTTGTAAATAAATATTAATTATTTATCACTGAAATAAACAAAACTTACCAAAAGCATTTTTCCTTTTTTCGGCTCATTTTCGGACATGTTTATTAAACAAAAAATGTTTGTTTTCATATCCTCTTACAATCCCTTAAAGTTTGTCGGTATGTTTTTGGGACAACGTCTATATCATTTCGGGGGTGTTTTGTTTCGCTGAATGCGCTCCTCTTATAAACTCCTATTTTACTCACTGAATTCTGAAAAAAAAATGATGAATACATAATAAAATCGAGTTTTGTGCTGTTAAAAAACAAATCTGCATTCATTCAACATTCATTTTGTGACGAATACTCATAAACGCCAACTCGGGGGATTGAACCCTCTAATCTACCTTTTGTGTACGGCCTTGCCAAATCAGAATTCGATTGTAAACTGCTGGTTACTTGCCAATAATACTGCCAATTTTCTTGACACGGCGCAAAATATGTAATCAAGTGGAATGAAATGTGGAGAAACCTCAGACCAATATACAAGTAAGGGGACTGAGCATTTCACATTCTATCGTCTTGCCAAAATCAAGTCACAGTCTAAGTGTCGAATGTTTACATTGACCTTGCCAAGTTTATTCCAAGTATTTAAACTCCCGACTAATTCTTTATAAATAAGAAGGTTATATGGAGGTTTTATTATTCGAATTAAAAATTGCCTGATATGTGTGGCAATGAATACATTATTTAAATATATTTATTAAGTGATTATTTATAGTTATATCAATCACTATTAAGAATTTCTTCGGTCAGCATATTCATCTCACCATATCAATAATATGTTTATTGTTTGTTTCAGGACCTGACCGTTACAGACGATACTGTTCTGGAAGAACACAATGAAGACCCTGCATTGGTACAAATGCGACTTATCGGTGATGGAGGTAAGTTAACATGCAACTAACCTGTATGTATATTCTCAGTATAATACCCAGATAAATCGCATACACTTCTAAGCCGTTACAGCACCGTGGAGTTATACTTAACATAAAACAATAAAGTCGAAACATAAAAAAGGATTTCTCGTATAGGTTGTTTTATATTCAAGTGAATGTAAGCACCGAGAAAATACTCTGAGTTTGGACCTGCGTTTTTCTTCATATTGATATAAATAAGACGAATTGAGCATTTGCTCTGATTGCCAGTTGAGACTCGAGTATTTTGAGCATTTGCTTATATCCGTGTCTTGTGTTGATACAGATAAACTCATCTCAGCCTCCATGAGATGACTATAATACGGTAAAGGTTCGAGATTAGTTGTTTAATGAATGCAAGGAAGTTATTTTCTGTTTATAAACTAATCTCCATGGACTATCGACTTTAAAATTGGAATATGAGTGTAATCTACTACTCTCATTTTCGCCAGTAAAGATGAATGAATCCAATAATTGATCGACTTGCATTATTCATGGTATAACGTCTTTCTTCATCGCATTTGATATGGTTGGTTGACGAACTCATAATATGTCAACCTAAGACTCAAAAACCAAGACCACCATTCAACATTTTCCATTTGAAATTGATTCAACACTTTCCATTCTTTCTCGTTTACTGAAATATCTACACACTGGACACACTTTACGATTACATATATTATTTAAAAACTCGACCATAAACCACTTACTACTCCAATCAGTTTGCCGTTGACCAGATTCAAGTGAAATGGACCAGATGCTCCAGCCTTCAATCAAATACTTCTATTTATTAATACCGGTTTATTTCCGTCTATCACTGAAGCAAAAACTCAAAACTGGAGTCCATTGAGTAAAAACTGAATTAATTTTATTAATTTCAAATATGCTCTAATTACTTTGAATCTAAGCTTATATTTTATTTTATTAATACCACCCATTGATACTACAGTTCCTCATAATATTTTTTTGTCATTATGTAAAAGTAGATATTTTACCGTAGCTCACAAATCAATTAAAACCAATCAAATAATTCAAAATTCACTTTTTTAACATATCACAATCGTTGGTGATTGGCGATTCACGCGGTATGGAAGATACCCAATGGCACCAAGAAAGTTGAACTGAATTTTCAACTGTTTCAGATTGACAGTATAGGTACACAATTTTTCACAGTAGTTTCCAGTATAGGACTATTAGAGTAGGTACTTTAGAATCCATATAATCAAGAAAAGCTTGTGGCCCGTTTATATAATATTTACAAATAGATATTAAGAACTATTAAGTCCGTATTTTGCGACCCTGAAACCTCCAGATTTTCATTAAAAATAAGTTGAATTGCGTGGTAAAACAGTTTTTATCAAATGTGTGAACCACATTGAAACAATGGTTGATTGTTTGAATTGATGGAGGTAAAAATCAGACCACTGATAGATATAGAAATGAAAGAATTTTCAAACAACAAAACAATTTTAAAAGTAGAAAAAGTAATTGAGAATGTAGTAAACTCGATGCCACTTAATCCAGTTTTTGTTTAATTTAACGTCCGCATTGTATCCATTAACAAAGCATCCATTTTTAATTCAATCTGCCACGTTTCTAATAAGAATGAATTTACTTGCACTGTGGATTTTGAAATGTATGCATAGTATTTTTAAAAACGTTTATATCATTTTTTGTAGCAGCTTGTTAAAAAATGTTCCTTTAGTCGGAGCTTAACAGTTTACGGAGTTAATTTTACACTTTTCGATCCCACCGTATATATTTATCCTTTCCAAGCTTCAGTGGTAGAAAATTGATTGTCAGCCAAACGAACTCTTAAAAAGTAATTTTAGTTCTAAATGGAAATTAAAATTACACGAATTAGGGTTCTTTTATCTTCCCCCGAGTTAGTAAACTTGTTGAACTCTTTGTGTTCTTATTTTCACCCATCACAATGCTTTAATATTCATCTTTCCACGAAGTTTCCGCAGACTCTCCGATGGAACTCTCAAACTTTGACGCAGTTCAAATGAGTTTTCTCCCAGTTAAAAAGTTTTATATAACTTTTATCAAGTTTGCCAATTGATTCCCGCTCGGGAAGTTTCGCCATCATAACATCAAACTTTTATTAATACAGTTACTGCAGTGTATAAGGCCAACCAAAACTTGGGAAGCAGTGATCCTAATTTTAATTGCTACCTTTTGCCTTCCCGTTTTCGCTATCGCCGTTTATTGGATTCTTCAAAGGCGCTATAATTATTGTGCAAAAATCACGCCCGCTTCTTCTCGATGGTAATTCCGAAATAATTCTGTGGTAATGAAGTTTAATTATTATTATCAAAATGATGCTTTTCCGCAATTGCTTTCCCTGTTTCCCATTTTATGTTTGGTAGAAACGTAACCAGTTTCATTTATACAATAATCCACATATGTAGGAAATGCATGTCATTTAGTGACCTATAGTACTTACTATGTAACCTTATTCGATGGTGACTACTAAAAGCAACTGACCGAATAATTAGAAATACTTACAAACACTGCTTTTAAAAGCTCTACAATCATTCACATGAAAATTTTCATGACTTTACTTTTACCATTTAGGTACCTTTTTGAAACCCAAAATGGTTCAGTTAAAATGACTGAAAACTTAATACAGAAAGGATAAATCCTCTTTATATGATATTAATAGATATTAAAGTCGTTCAATTTCTTCCTATCGGTTGCGAATAATGAACACTTGGTATACCAAGCTCACATTTTAGCTGAGAGCCTATATAAATGTGTGTTTTAGTTCGAGGTTAGCTAAGATAGATAACTGCGTCACATAAACAACTTTTGTTAACCTTTAAGATTAACCATGTACACATTTACAAAAAGTAAATATCAAATTAAATTAATCTGATTTAATATCTCCTCAAATTGGATTTGTAATGATGTTTACATAATTGATTACATATTTATTCAAATTATAATTATATTTTTTGTCCTTCCACTTGAAAGTTAACATGCAGAAATCATTTTTTTTTTAAATAATTCTAGTTAATCATTAATCTAATGAATTTTTAGAGTGATAATGGACTCATTAATTTAAACATACTTACCGTTTACGACTGTTAAACGACTTACCGTTTTCATATTAATCACTTGTTTTGTGCAACGTAGAAGTTACTATCTAATGCATATGTACGCATAGAACCGCCATGTAACGTATTTATTTAAATGAAATACCTAACAAAAACATGCTAACTAATTGGCGCCCAATGTGTGGCAAACTAATATTCTAGGAAGCTTCCGCCGTGTATCTAACCAAGATCGTGTAAACTTGCGATACTAACCGGTATACCGTAATAAATTGTATTTACATCTATAAATAGTAACATTAGAAAAGTTCAACTAAGGTAAAACATAAATACGCAAGTAAACAATTATATGAAAAAGAAAAAAGAAAATACCCCAGGATGCAAATCTACTTTGTAAAGAAGAGGCAACCAAAGTAAATCGATCTCGCAGTTACCAATAACTAAAAATGTTGTTACATTTTGTGATGATGAGCGAAACCATTGTCGTCACCGTGGGGTGGGGATATAAAATAAACACGGGGATACCCAAAAATTCTACAAATACATACTTAGATTTCACTTATTTTGTATTGCTTGTTTATTATTTACATCTTAATAAAACTTCAACAGTATTCCCCCAACTAAATTTGAATGCTTGAAGGTCAACATTGTCGGGAATTTTGAAAATTACTATTACACATGGTAGTAGAATTCTCGATAATATGGATAAAAGTTATTGGCTCGTGTATTACTTGGGTATTTCTTAATGTTACGCGGTTTTATAATTTTTTTCTCGCCATTAAAAACTTGAGAAGCGTCTTTTAACATCTGCAAATCCACATTTATATATTATCCACTATTTCGATTAATCCTGCCATCTGTCTGCTGTATAGGTACCGTGAGAAAATCTGATTTGACTTGTACATTATGACTACATTAATGTGACGTCACAAGTTATGCGACCAACAGTACCTACTTACTTACACGGAGTATAAGAAATTCTTTAAAAAATTGGATTTATTATAATAAGCCTTGTCAGTAAATTGCATTTAATAACCATATGTGCTAATAAAGTAAGGTTAATTATTGAGTGAAAAAATGTTAGAGACTGATGTTTATAGTGACCTAGGTACTTAAACACGTTGAATCAAATTAAAATGCCTTTTATGTAAAAACAATTTGTTTGGATTCTTTAATATATGTGAGTAAATTTGTATCACGCATTCCATGTGAAAAAAGTAAACCTTTTTGGGGTGACTTTCAAATTATTTAAAGTATTAATTAACAACTGCCATAAATATTTTAAAAATTTTAGTTGTTAAATTAACTTAATTAAAAAATTCTTATTTATGTATAATAAAGTTTAAATGCGTTCTTTGATATTACAAATATTGGCATAGTTAAGGTATAAATAAATATTAAATTTTAAAAAAGTTACTTTCTCGTCTAAAAAATATTCAGTCCCATAAAAATGTTTTGCTTCTAATAGTTAACATTCCTGAACGGGCTATTTTTAGTTGAAGAACGTGCAGTAAAAGTCAAATGATGTGTGTTTTATGCGGCATTGCATTTTAGCGTATCTATTAAGTTTCAATATTTATGTAACGAGCCTTGCATCATCCTCCTTTTTAACCAGTTCCTTATTTACTTTTTGAATTATTTTATGCCAGAGCTCAAAGTTTAAATGCCTGGCGATAATAAAACCTAAAGATAAACTCGTTTTATTAATGAATGGAAATTTCAGTCTCCGGCTGGCTCATTTACATACTTCTTCAATAGCGGTCTTGATTTCCTTGAACCAGTATGTTTGCAGCAATTATATTTACCAGCTGGGGAGAGAATGTTGTGGAAATGTAAATATAATCTTTTATAAATAAATCATATAACATAGTAGAATCTTGGCATACAAATAAACATGCTTCAAGGGCAGGAAATTCCACAAAAATTCTAAATAAATATTGACTAAAGAAATACGGTATTCAAATAAAAAGCAGTTAAAGGAAATGTAAAAAATATATGGATGACAATAGTCGCAGAATGACATAGAAGCATGAAAGTACCTACTATATGAATTTTTGTAGCTATTTTTTACAACATTTTTTTCTGGATAGTAATCATTTTTGTAAATGGAAACGGCGACTGAATGAAATGCTATGCCGCAACCAAACTGCTATGACTGGAATCATTATTTGTTGAAATAACTAGGTATATCGATTTATATATTCTTAGAAAGTGTAATAAGCTTTTCAGTGATACCAAAGTCTATTATGCTTCCATTAAAACATCATAAACTTGGATGAAATATAGTCAGTAAATACAAAAATAGATACCAACCACCATTTGACCATCCTACGACCAAAACTAGACACATTTATATTATTTCAAATAAGCGAAATATTGGTATGCCTCCGAAAAAGTAAAAAATTAATTTAACTCGATAACGATTGGAAGTACTGAATTTCTGTTTTAATATGTATAAAGAATGAATGGTGTCGACTTCGCGAAACTAAAAGTTATTTTGTGTGTTTTTTGGACGTTAACATATGTGCTATCAGTTTTTCTTAGTGTTGTCAGGAATCGAGATACCTCCGCAATTCTAAAAAAAAATGCTCCACATGTATAATGCTGGGGTATGCGTAACTTTTTTGTCCACTCGGTTAGAAGAAATTTAGATGTTGGACAAACGGTTTTAAATTGCCAATGAGAGTAGATTCTGATTTGCTCAAGGCCAACGTGGATTAATGAAACATTAATTGTTTGAATATTATTTATTTTTAATTTGAAAGTTGGATATGAGCGATATTGAGTATGGGATGAGATAAAGGAATATTATCCCTATGGGTAAAAGTTACTATAAAGTGGATACTGGAAGTGGATGGTTCTTTATGAAACATCGTGAAAATAATTGTTTTGAAAAAAACACAATTCTCATTTAGATGTTTCAAGGAATATATAGAAAACACTCTATATACTAGTATTTCGGCTTGTTAGGCCTTTCTCAATAGAGTAAATGTCTATTACCTACTAAATATTTCCAATATTATCGTTAAGCGAATTTAAAAAATTGGGATTTGCTTAACAATAATATTCAGTTTACAATGAAAAAGGAGGAAAACAATCAATTAAACTATTTGGATATAACAATAAGAAAGGTAGAAAATTCTCGATTTATAGAAAACCAACAACTTCCCCCACGCAATTCACCAAGTTTGCAGCAGCCTTGGCAAATAAAAAAATCGGTTTTCCATAGTTTTAAATACCTACATAGGTTTTTAATGTTTCCGTTAGAAAAAACAGATTCTGAAAAAGAATTGGTTAAGATAATCAAGCAAATTTCTAGAAATAACGGATATAAAGAAATACTAAGAGATAACATGGTAAAGAAACAAAAGGAGAAAATTTAGTCATCGAGAGTTTTACAATATTCGGGAAAAAGAAGCCTATAGTTCTATTAATTACGTCCCGGGTTATAGTGAAAAAATAGCTCTCAAATTAGAACGAAACGGGTGTAAAACGATTAGTATCAATAAACGTAATATTGGGAAGATTTTGATAAACAACAAAGAAAGGGTTAATAAATTGAAACAATCCGGAGTATACCAAATTAACTGCGTGGATTGTAATGCCGCGTGTGTGGGTCAAACCGGTAGAAGTATTGAAACTAGAGTAAAAGAACATAAAAAATCCATACTAAATAACGTAAAACATTCAGGATTATCGACGCATTGTATAGAAAACAATAATATTATAGATCTGGAAAATGTAAAAGTACTGTGCATTTGGAAAAGAAAGGAAAGCGCTTAGATCTGCTAGAGCAATTAGAAAAAAATCTTTAATTAGATATATCCTTGTACTACGAATGATCAGATAGATTTTACACTTTCGCCCTTTTTAGAAAATGTACCAAAAACTTGGGCTTTCCCAGATGGGAAGGATCAACCAGGGTAGGTAAATAGATAAATAACTAAAACGCGATTGAGGTGAGTCCGTGAAGATGAATATAATTAAATAAGACGATACCTACACCTTTCTTCACATATCTATCTATTAGCAATGCTAAATTTATACATTTCGAGTCTTATGTAGTCATCGTTGGTAGCTTAAACACCGGTGTTTAAGCTACCGACGATGAGTACATAGTACTCGAAATGTATACATTTAGCATTGCTAATAAAGATATGTGAAGAAAGATGTATTGTCTTATTTAATTTAACTAAAATGCGCTCGGAAACATTTAGTAATAGACATTTACTCTATTGAGAAAGGCCTAACAAGTCGAAATACTAATAAATATATAGAGTGTTTTCTATATATTCCTTGAAACATCTAAATGAGAACTGTTTTTTTTTCAAAACAATTAAAAGTTACTACTTAAAAATTGGATTTAGTCGTATAAATAAGTCAATAAATTAACTGAGACTTGCAATATATAACATAGTTACATTTATTATTTATCATCTGCAAATATAAGCGGAATGTAAAATTTATTTAAATTTATTCATGGAGCAGTCAATGTCCCCTTTCCGGGCAGCTGTCGATTCAGAGGCGACTGACGGATGTAGGAAAAGAAATGCAAATTTTGATCTTATTAAGAAGCGGTGAACCAGAGAAAAAATGTTGTTTATAATAATCATATAGTTTATTGTTTCTAACAAATTTACATTCGTATCAGTTTTGAGTTCTGGTATATTGAAAAAGGGAAAAACATTCTTGTGTTAAAATTAATTACTTGCTAAATATAATAATAATAATCACAATATATTTATTTTTTTAAGAATTGGATCTATAATGCAGAGAAACTACACAGATATAATGAGAAACTGTTTTTCATTATCACCCTTATGTTATTGAGGTCAGTGACAATGTAAATTATTTAAGGGTCCATTCTCTGTGTAGATTTGACAGGCATGAATGTTGGGTCGAATTGAAAAGGATGGGTGGCCGATGGGTGGAGACTTATATATTCCAACTATCGAATTATTAAGATTTCGGAGGTGCACGTAAAGCCGAAGTAAAAAGGCACATGGAAATAAAGTTAGCCCCCATTGCAAGGGTACCGGATTTGTCTTATAATTGCAACAAAATTTCTTTTTAATGTTATAAATTATATATCACCGGAAAGATCAAAAGATAAACTAGATCCCTATAGTAGCAAATTTTTGTTTAATACATGCATTTTAGAGAAAATAATTTTTGAAAATACGCTATTTTAGTACAAGATTGTTTGCCTGGAATTTTAAAAATAAAAAGAAATGCCAAAAATTACTACTATAGGAACTTAGATTAAAGTCTTATCTTTCATTACTTTTTTACTAAAAGTCGCTTTCTTTTATAGTTTTTTTATAATTAGACACGAGACGAACGCCGATTTAGGGCTTATTTCGACCTAGTGAATGGACTCTTAAATTCATTAAATACCTTCGTTCTGGTATTCTAAAGTTTATTGTATATAACAATTCACAAACTACTTTAGGTTACATGCTGTATATAATTCCTATTGATCATTTGTGTAAACGATGCTATTATATTTATATACAACAGCCCGTCCCTAAAGAAACCCCCCATATTAACTTTCGAACGTCGTATTGTCGTATTTTTTAAGTAGTAAGCAGTGTCGTACAGGTTTCAATTCTCTGCACACCTGTGGTTGAAAAATTAAAATCAAGTAATTACATTCCCTCGATTTAACTCCTATAGATACTTTTTTTTTTTTTTGAGAATGCAAACCTCTTAGATTACATTACATAAACATTTTTCTTTTGTTAAAACATTTAGTAGTGGTGGTATGGGGCGGCCAAGACCTGGCAAGTACACAACACAGTAAGCTTATGGCAGACTCTTTTGGCCATAACTCTCTCATTATTATAGATAGACTCATCAAACCTTACATCACTGTATTCGTAAGAGAAAGCTGTATCCGAATATGAAAAAATATACAGGGTGTTCTATAAGAAAAAAAAATATTGGCCGTCCAGCTTTTCTGGGTCACCCTGTATCCAACTGAATCATCTTAATAGATGCCCCTCCCAACAACAAAATCGACCTCTCTCGGCGTTTTTTAAAATCACTCAGTATAAAAGTTATGAATTTTGTTCATAACGTTCACGCTGTATATACAGGGTGTCCCAGTGTGAGCGTACCAAAAAATTTACCAGGGGGTGGATCAGACCAAAATAAGAATAAAAAAAAATAAGAATAAATTATAAAAAAATTTCTTTGATGCACCCCTAACGAATTACAGGGTGTTATTTTGGAGAAAAAAAAAACAATTTTCCGCAATAACTTAAAATCCGTGTCGTAGATTTAGGTAATTTTTGAGTGACGCGTGCTTGCATCTATTGAAGGTCATTAAAACTACATGGTGTTTGTTTAACTCTGACACCTGTGGTGGCCTAGGCCTACTCTTCCTTATGATTTTGTCTTCATAACTCTTGCAAATCCTACTTTTTTGTGGATTAACTAAGTTTTCCTTAATCGGCTATCAATTCTGATCAAAAAAGATCTCTTGTTACACAGCTCTAAAATCAACCATTTTCTAGTAAAATGAGTGTAAAATACAGACTACATTCCTGTCTTCTGCGTTTATGCAGAAAAATACATGCAAAGGAAGTCATAAGGAAGAGTAGGCCTAGGCCACCACAGATGTCAGAGTTAAACAAACACCACGTAGTTTTATTGACCTTTAATAGATGTACACGTCACTCAAAGATTACCTAACGATTTTTAAGTTATTGCGGATTTTTTTTTTTCAAAATAACACCCTGTAACTCATTAGGCGTGCATCAGAGATTTTTTTTATAAGAGTTTTATTCTTATTTTGGTCTGGTCCACCCCCTGGTAAATTTTTGTACGTTCACACTGGGACACCCTGTATTTATATTTTTGTGCATGTGGTGTTTTTACAGTATAAACCAAAAACCAAGGTGTTGGAGTGACCCAGCCCGATTATTGTAAATTTATTTATTGTCCAATCAACAGGATTCTTTTATTTGCGCAAAGCCCAAGAAGTCTACCTTTATTCCTGTAGCTATTTTCTTTTACAAAAATTTCAAAGATTAAAACACTGTAAAATTGCTAATTTATTATCCTATTTTTTGTTCTATTATACCTATAAGTATTTTCAGTTTTATAGTCGTTTCGAAAATTTACATTTTTAAAGTATTATGTAGTTTTCTCAGATATGTATTTTAAAGTGGACACCCTTTGTACAGAAAAATGCAATTTTATGTTTTATTTTTGCAGTGGTGGAGTCCATTATGCGCGGGGAGAATGTGGGGATCACACCGAGGAGATCCAGATCATCAGCCTTTTTACACCAACCTTCGCCGGCCATCCAACACCATGTAAGTACCTCACCGACCTGACACAGCTCTGCATATGCTTCATTTCCAGCTGTAGAAAAAATCGCGCATGGAACGATAATAAAAGAGGGAATTTTTTTTAAATATAAATCTGTTTTAAAGTGGCCCGTTTTAGAACGATTATTGAAAAACCATTTAATTGTCACATTGAATTATTGAGATGAGATGTTTTATGCATTTCAGGCATAAAAAACATTTGGATTTAAAGGATTTTTAAATTAAGTAAAATGTAAATAGATACTGTGCTTGATTGAAGGAGTATATCTCTATAAGATGTGCAGCCTAACGGCAAAAGGGGAAGTTAGTCAACCATGGGTCTGAAATTGGCAGGTGCCTTACAAAATATCCGATAAAATAAAGGCAAATCTCTGTACCTATCTACCTTTACACCGAAAACTGTATACGCTATATTTACATTCAGCTTGGGCGTCTTATTCAATTCTACAGTCAACGATGCTTGCATTTACCAGTGTCATTATTTTTATAAATTTTATACAATAGAGGGTTAACTACTTCAAAATTGTCGCTCCAAAATTATATTACATAGTAAATACTTATTGCGTGAAACATATGTTGCAATCTTTAAAAATTACATCAGTACCATGCCCTATTATAGAAGCATTGAACTTACATCCTAACTGGTCCAATAATTTTAACATTCTAGATATAATTTTCCGAAACAGTACTTGTAAGTTTAAGGCGGGGATTAAAATTGTAAGTAAAATACGTTGATAACATGTAACAACGTATTATATAATTTTTGGTTTTTTGAAAGAAAATTTTAATGTTAAGTTATGATCGACCAGCACTTCAACGTAAAGCTGTAGTACACGTTCAAATGATTTTTAGAAGTAAAACTGGCATTTTACTCTATAAAAATTATACATGAAAGTTGCTTAAATATGTGTATATTTTAGTGTCGATTCTGTTGAGGCATGTGGAATCATTTCTATGGGTACAAACAGTACAGAGCTGTGATACTAGATGATAGTAGAGATTATAGAGGGGTTTAGACAGTGCTGATAGAAAAATAACGTGTATTTAAATGAACGCGTGCATAACGAAGCTGTGCTTACATCAAGTTATTTTACGTTATTTTTCTATCAGCGCTGGTAAAGCCAATCTATCATCTCCACTACCATCTAGTATCACATCTCCGTACTGTTTGTATCCTTAGATGTTGTAACAGATCATTTGATGTTTAGGATCTTATATAGGAATATAACTAGGTTTAGTTTAAAGCACTTTTTCAAGCAGGCCACGTGATTATTGTGAATGGATTCCCAAACCAAAGAAGCATATTCTAGTTTAGACCTAACCAAAGCGTTTCAGTGACTTGTTCTCAAAATAATTTGGTAAAGGATGGTTTCGCTTAAATGCTTAACACACTGTGACCGCTAAAGGATAAACGCATCAAGCCTGGTGGCATCATTGAGTCGTTTAGCGGGAACTAATTAATATCGTACTACGTTGTTACTAAATCAGAATCTGGTATTTTGATATTAAATAATCAATATCTTAGGTCGGAAACTTTGCCATTTATAAATATTGTAACCAGAAATAGTGCAAGAGTTAAACTCTGCGCAACTTTGACGTGTAAGCGAATTAGGCAGGTTTGGCATTGGAAATATTAAGGAACTGGGTTCAACCACCAAGATAATAAATTCATGTGTTAATATAAGTCGTAGCAACGAGCAAGAGAATTATGTTTGGATAATAGTAGTATGTGATCAAGTGCGCCTATAACTTGAAGAAAGAGAAAAGATAAATTAGTGTAAATCTACTTGACCTCCCTGGTATACAGGGTTATTCAGAACTTATCTCTAAAACTTTGAGGATATGTGCATCCTTAAATAAGAAATCGATATCACCAAAAAAAATTATAATAAAAGTCTTAGGATTTTCCGTAAACAATTTTGAAAGTTATACCATTATAAAGGACTACGTAGATGGGTAACTGTACTTCAACGACATCTGATATATCACATTCCTTCAAAAAACAGTAAACAACAGTTTTTGTACCTGGAACGCCTGGTTAAGACCGAGCGAGAGAGTTGGAGTGGGGATAATATCTCTATTGTCTATGCAGTCATCAGCCTATCTGTGACGCTGTCTCAGTGCGGGTGTTTTGTTTATCGTAGGAGTGTTAAACTATAAAATTTTCAAAATGGCTCATGTGTACAGTAATGCTGAGTTAATGGACATGATTCTTATTTATGGTGAAGTTGGAGTGGACGAGATGGTGGCCCAGGACGACCACAACGTATTTTAGCAGCTGAAGAACAAGTGTTGAATCTGGTCCGTGAAAATACGCGAATAAGTACAAGTCAGATCGCTAGGCAAGGGTGCCTGGGGTATCCCAATCAACGGTGTGGCGCTTACTACACGAAGCTCGGTTTTATCCGTATCATATCCTGCTTGTTCAAGCACTGTTATCAATTACGAGTTAGGTTTTGTGAGTGGTTGTTGTAGCAAAATGCTGAAAATCCCCAATTTACTTAATAATTTGCGTTTACAAGATCAGCAACCAGGAGGAACATTCGGTTTAGTGCGGCAAAATTGAATAAGGCGTGCCCAAAAGTGTGTAGAAGTCGAGGGACAAAATTTCGTACAGTTTTTGTAACAAAGTATGTGCAAATTTTTTATAAATTTCATGTTTCTAATACCTAGTAATCAAGTAGTGCAATTCTTCAAAATTAGTGTAACGAAATTTTATTAATTTTAAAGACACGTCACTTTGGTCACATCTATCTATCTTTAAGTTTATTTTAAAGTAAAAACGCTGCAAATCTTTTTTGCGCCGGGTGTCGGTATACTCTCAGAACTTCCGAAGTTTTTTTCGTGCTAGCCAGTTTGCATTGTCAGTCCCAAGGTCACTCCATTACAGTGGACCAGTATCCAGCGGTGTGCAATGAAAAATTTTTAGATAGTTTTCAGAACCCGCCAAAATTTTTTTTTTGCACTGCCACGTTTGTACATGTATGTTGAACATCCCCAAATTTTATTATGGATAAGTTCTGAATAACGCTGTATAATTTCATTGACGAACTCAGGTTCGTATAATGTAATGCCTTTTTATATGATTCGCTAAAATCTACTGGCTGTTTCTAAAATTGCATAATGTTGCAATCTATCGATAATTTGTAATGTCGCTTCTCTCATCTTTTTTATACGCTTATGACATGACACACACCTTGTGTGCAGGTTTATTAAATTAAATTCAATATAATATGAAAGGATTCGCAAATATAGCACCGCAGTGTGTTTAGATATTAACAAAGACTATTTCGAATAGAACTGTAACCCCTAAACTCGAGTAGGCAATAAACCAAGCTTACCAGCAAACAAACAAAGGCTTTTCCTCATCGTCGGTCCCGCTCGCGCGCCCCGGCAGCAGTTGACCTTTCCCCTAAAACTATTTGTCGAATCGATTCCGGAAAATCGATAGGGAGACACGAGGAGCGAGGAGGACCGACGCTCAACGCATCCATAAATTGAAAACTTGTTTACACTGTTTCCCAGTGTTTAGCCTCCTGCGATAATTATCGCGCATTCCCTTTTCGCATTTTCGCATAGCGAATGACGTCTGAAGGTCGCCCGAGAGGCAGACGAAAACACGTGTGGGTTCGTTCGCGTGTCATTTGTTATTTTAATGTTTGCTCGCGTTCAGAGTCTACAAAATTCATGGAGAAATACGGGTAATTCCGAGATAAAGAATTATAAATGACGGCGCGGCGTGGCGGCGGTCCAAATGTATAACAAACAGTGGCGATTCTTTCGAGATTGGAGATTATCGGGATGGGTGGCATTGTGTAGGTATAGACCTTGTCCGTGACTCCTAACAGAGTAATTTCATGTGATTATCATCAAAAAACTAGACTAGTTCCTCTGCCCACAACCAGCAAAAAGTTATACGACGATGATTCATTCTCTAAATTCTTCGTCAACTGCAGTCACATGCTGATTTACCATCATTTGGTCGCTACTGGGAGGCGTTCATATCTGACTCTAGTAGTTCTTTTTTTTGTGGCGGATACTGATTTTGTACACTGTGTCGATATTTCTAGCCGATGACAGATCTAAATTTGACAATACCTACCTATCAGAACCAGATAAATATCAATTAGCAAATATATATCAGATGATACCATCGGCAGTTATTCTGCTAATCCTTCACCCAATTTGGAAATACATTATTTTGTAGACCCGGAGGTAGCGTTTTCGTTTCCACGCGGATAAAAACAATTTCTAATTAAATTATCACTTTATATAAGCTTATAAGGATAGACGTATTGGCAACCGTATTTGCATACAAGCGAGGTTGGGAAGTGTAATAGCTCCCAGACTGAATGTGAGAGGTTAACCTATTTATGATTGGATCCCTAACTAATGAGATTTTCAAGTTTTCCTCGTTCCTATACTAAATGATGATTAGGATTTATCAACCTGGTGTGCAAACATGATGGGTAAATCTAAGGGCACTCCTGTGTGTTTCTCACCACTACTAACATAACAGATGCCCTTTAGCCATTCATGTCGCAACATCGGTTATCGCGTCTACTACCTATCTCGCTCTGATGATCATGTACAGAATAAGTGCGAAACCGGTCAGTGTCTGATGGTTGGTTTCGTAGAAGGATGTGGCGACTTCCATGAAGATGCCGGAGTAATTGCCAATCGGAGCACATAGTCCATGCTGACTAGTGAGTAGTTGTTTCCTACATCTCTTTCAAATTAATAGGTGAATCTGTTAATTTGGCCTACACAATAATAATAATAGGAAGTCTTTGAAATATTACCCCGGAAGTCTTTGACTTCCGGGGTAATAATCATTGTGATTGGAATGAGGGGTAGAGATATTATTATTTTATGGGACCACAATCTGAAACAAATCCCAATTGCTAATTTGAAACAAATTTGAGTTTGTAACTAGGAACTAGAAACTTTCAAGATGTTCAAGCACAAAAATGATCGTTTATCCTTTTATTAGGTAGATCTAAGCTAGAATATGTCTCTTTAAACTGGTATCCATATTACAACAATCAAAGGATTCTTGTGGAAAACGTCACCAGATATACCTATATGTGCTACTTAATTTATTTGTAATACAGTCCTTGCAACTAAGACGTGTTCTGTTTAGTTTAAGTTTTGTTTTTGCATAATTACACTATGAAATTTACGGTACTGAATTTAGATTTCGTATTCCAAGGAATCGTCTAGACAAGTTGAGATCTTTAGTTTACCACTCTGTTTATAAGTCTAGAACTTATGTCATATTACTATCTTTACATACTATGTGCAGTAATGCAAATAAAATTAGTATGTTCTGTGATTTTTATTGTACAACTTTAAAAAATGTTACGCCATATTTCTATACAAAAGCACGTTTTTTAATTCTCAATGTTATGTATTTATTTACTTAGTATATCACGGCGGATTGTGTATTTCTAAAGGTGCCCACAGACTAGCATACATGTGCGTCATACATGCATGTCACCCGCGCTTGCGCGTTGATGTTTGCTGGTGTGTGGTCAAAAAACCGCAAGCATGCGCGTCGCACAAATTTTCTGGCATGGCCGGAAATCATGATTGCGTACGCAAGCATAAACTTTCAGACAAGGTTGTCAGTGTGTGGCCAAATATCACGCTTCATTCGCATACATTGTGAGTACAGTGTCTCGCGTATTTATTGTTTTATATGGTATATAGTTCAGTTTGTTTTCTGTCGATTTCTTCATCCATCCTCAGGTAATTTCGCCAATCATCAGGTTTTAAATGTAATTCTTCTAGAAGATTGGTATGAGTATATTGTGAGCGTTTTAAAAGCCATTCTTTCACCCATTTAGTTCGAATTTGTGGCTGTTTAACTAATTTATTCCTTTTCTTTTTAATTACAGCAGCGTACGCCGCTGCTAATAGAATGTAATCGTCTTCACTACTCATCGTGCACTTCCAAACTAACTTGTTTGATAAGCTAGTATGTAGGTGTATGGTTAAACCCTATTGTACAGACATTTATGATACACATCTATGCTAGTCTGTGGGCACCTTTAGTGTGTTTTATTTTGTTTTGTCTCTACTTTAACACTGGCATATTATGTGTACTTACTTGTGTTTTCGAGGTACATACCTAACTCTGCTGATATGAGTTTATGATTGTTTAAGTTGTGGTTAAGTTCAATAGGAATTATATTGTTGGAAATCATTGCTAATAATCCATATTTTCACTTTGTGTATCACATTGGTAGTCTTTATTAGATAGTTATCAGTTTGTATTTTGTTTTTGCTTTATACTTTTTTGTTTATAAATTTGATAAACTGGTGATGACTTTGAGCGTTGACTGACTCTAAATATTTCACTCAACGCTTTGAGTCACCGTCAAGAAGAGTTTGAGTATATTATGTTGTTTTAAATTGTCCTGTAACTGAATTCCTGTAATTGAGGTATTCATGAGTATTGCTATATTATAACTTATGCTATAAGTTACATATAGTTATAAAAATATCTAAGGTTATCTTAACATCATGATAGTTACATATCATTAGATATACGCGGGTTATTTCATTAAAATGTTAGTGCGAACGTGAAGTAATGCAAATAAATTATTATACTGGGTGTTCAGTCTTAGTAGCTACTCTATACTTAATACTTTAAACAATTGACTCACATTTTAGTATATAAGGATTAACTTTAAAGATAAAGAAAGACCACTGAATGACTTTTGCTTCTCACATGACTTTGGATATTGCAGCCGTCGTAAAATACACTTTCCAGAGTACCCCTTTGCAGAATAAATCCCATCTAGCATAAATATTGCAGTTTTAAAAAATCTGTTTGGTTCAAGTAACATAAATGGCATAAATAGCACTCCTACACAACTGATCCGACTTCAAGTTTTGATCTCATAAATGTATTAAACAAGAGTCATAATTAGGTAGATTCCTTAGAATTAGGCATTATAAAACCAAAACCCTTATACGCACCAGCTACACAGGACTCAATGTGACCAGAAAAACTAAGTTCTAGATCAAAAAGTATACACCCAAATGTTAGCTACAGCAGACCTCTTGAGAATGTCATTACCAAGGCATTATTTTAAATAACTGTTTCAAAATTTGATTTAAACAGTACGTTATTTAATAGTTTACTGTTCACAACGCGGAAACTCGAGACTGCCTAAGCAACCATGTCATAAAAACCCACGGCAGAAGAAAAAACGGCAAAATAACCAGCAGGGAACGCCAGATCCCCGCCTCGATAGCGATGAAAGTGTCTTACGAAATTAAAGGCGTTCATAAGTTGTTTCCTGTGCGCCGGCTGCATTTGCATAACTCGATGGCATGGCGACGGCGAGAAAGTGGGTGCCATGTTGCCAAATCTCCAGAATAAAATACTATGTTAGTAAATCAAACTAAAAGCTACTAGATAAAGCAGTCTAGAAGGGGTTGGAACCTTTGGTGTGAAGTTAACACTGACGTAGTTTTCCACATAACACCAAAACACTATACTGCACTCGACGCTCGTTTCGCCAACCAAGTTGGCGTCATCTGGAGATGATGAAACTGATCATGAGTTTTAATCATCTCCAGATAATGGCAGATGATTCCAACTTGGTTGGCGAAATGCGCCTCGAGTGCAGTATATTGTTTTGGTGGCATTTGGAAAACTACGTCAGAGTTAGATAAAGCAGACTGAATTTTGATGTCGACTTTCGATCATAAGCTTTCAATCGTCAATGTCAAAAATTACAAACTTATGTATCAAAGCGCTCCCCAAAGTAAATACAAAGAAAATATTACCAAAACTTGCCTTAAATATGCTTTTTTTCCCCTTTTAATTCCAGATAATCAGAAAACAACAGAAAATACTATACAAAACATGCTAAATTATGCTTGCCTACTTTTCAATTACTCTGAAGATTTTGTCAAAAACCGTTTCGATGGTCTGGTATTTTCGATGGTAGGTTAAGTAAATATTAGGTTATTTTATATCAAACAGAACATGATAAATCATGATAGCACCAAAGTCTACATAATGTAGACTTTGATAGCACTCTTTTGTAGAAGTATGTTTTTCTCCAAATAGTAAAAGCAACACCCCAACTGTCTCTGTTAGTAAAGAAGGCTCTGGCACAACATATTAGGTTTTCTGTGAACCATGCGAAAAATGTTTCATCAGGTCAATCAGGTATATGTTTCAGAGGCTAATTCAAATTGCAATATTTTATAATACATTTATATAAAAAGATATTTAGCAAATCAGATGCATTGACTAAAAAGATGCCTGTTTTTTTAGAAATGGTAAGGATAGTTTTAGTTTTATTAGCAATTGTTTTTTTGTTGGAAGTATGTACCTACTTCTAAAAGAAATATTGGGTGATGTTTCTGAAATTTTTGCTGAAGATGAATAATATAATAAATAAAATAGATACGCTGGCTTGCAGAAAATGTATCCTATAATAGGTAGGCATCACCGCTTGTTGTTTCTAATTCCATCGCATTAGTCATAGTCATGCCTTTTTCTTGAGGTGTCAGTCCGTCTTTATCTAGAGAAAAACACGGCCGCCTTCGAGGAATATTGCACTTCCAGGCCGCGGCCACTAGATATATAATTTCAACGCACGCGGTCATCGACCTTTCTTCTTTCTCCTCGGTGGATGGATGTACCGTTACACCTGTTTAGAGCGCTATTAGCGATTGCTGCGGAACCGGTCGATTTCGAAAGAGCAGTGACCAGTGACCTACAGACTATTATTGGATTTTTTATGGCGATAATGATAATGCTTTTATGGACAGTTTATTTCATAACCAAACCCATTGTCCCCTGTCAGTGAGCCCACCTTGGTAACAACGGTGGTCTTCTGTTATTATAACTTCTACAGTTTGAGTAGATAAAAAATGTGGGATTGCAAAAAAAACAATTTAATTTTAAATAAGTAGTGGTGTAAAAGTTGTAGCCTCAGAAATCAGATTACTCATCAACACCCAATACACTTAATATAGATTTCAAAAGAACAGACCGTTATTGGACTTTTTGTATAACAATTACGTGTTTCAGGGATTGTAAGCAGCGGTGTCTTTTGTTGCCATAAAATACGTTGAATTATTGGTATTATTAAAATTACTACATTTATAAAGTATTTATATTGTGTTGACAAAAATAGTTCTTTCTCTGAAATTTTGAGATTCTGTGAAAACTTTTGATGGCGAAATTAATTTTAAAATTTCTCCCAGTATCTGAGCCATTATTTAAAAAAATGCTTTGCATATGTTTTCATCTAAGTATCCTCAGTATATGAATACATTTCATAACTTTTATATCAATCAACCGAAAACTTCTTGTATATCTTCATTGTTTTGGAGTAAAATATACTGGAAATAAGGAAGAACCGTAATTCTAAATGCATGTACTTATGCTTCACATTTGAAAGCAAGTCTTATTTGAGTGCCTAGGTACTAGGTACCTATATCTTCATTAACAACTTTTGAAAATCGATAATCCACTGAGAAGTATTGAATTATGGTGGATAAATGAGACACAGTTTATTTCTAAACCACCTTTTTTGGTCTGTAAAATTCAAAATAAAATATATGTAGAATGTATGTACCTAAGTCTATTGCTAGTCTATACATATTTGAAAATTATTGACGAAAGTCATAATATTTATTGTAGAAAACTGACAATGCATGATTATATCATTATAAATATATGTTTAACGTTTTTTAATTTTATTGGGAAACAAAAGTTAAACACTTATTTGCATTCTTTTCATTCATTCGTACGGCTAATATAATATATATTTGTTTAATTTAACATCTTAGAATAACCTGTTATTTGTTTATTGTGCTTGTTTTGTTGTTTTTATTTTGACCCGTCCTATTAATTTTTGGGTATTTATATGCCACTTAATAATTTAATCAACATTTTTTAGTCGAAAATTGTCTTTGAAATAGAAATAGAGTTGTGAAAAATAGAAAAAAAAATATATTTTTTCATTTATTTTTTAAATTATTCGAAAAAGAAAAATAATTTGATATTTTGTTATGCTGTTGGGCAACAAATTGTGTTGTGCAAATTGCACAAGTTTCCTGATTTAATCAACTCGGTATCTTACCATTTGCGTGATGTCACTCATCTCAGGAAGATCCAAGAACAAACAAATCAAGATTTGAAGAAAGAGGTAAAAGCTCCAGAATTTTCTTTTGGCATATGGAAGTCAGAATTATTATGTCATAGTTTCTGGAAAGTAATGAAGATTCTTTTTACTTTTAATATACGACCAACTTGTAACTTTTATTAGCCTTATCAAATCAATGTCCTTAATTTTCGAGCGTAAATGTTTAGTCATTATATAAATTCACTAATCACTAATGTTCTTATAATTTCATCAAATTTTATTCTTATTGTATTATTTTGAATTGACTGCGTCAGAGTATAGTCGGTATGAAGTTGAAAAACCCCTTTTCAATAAAAGTGTTCCTAATTCTTTTAATTTTTTAAAACGTTATTAGCAAAAAAGACTTTATCTTCTTTTACATATAAACGTAATACGCACATTTATAAACACCTTCATATTCCAAAGCAGACCTGGTCTTGCGACCCCAGAAGGAGTTCTAATAAGTGCCATTAATTTTCTTCCAATGCCTCACACTATAATTCTTCCAACCCTGACAAGGGTCAAGGTCTCTGGTAGCGCGGCAGGTATCCGATCCGTGGCCCTAGAAAAACATTCCAAGGGGATGACTTGACGTTCCGATAAGATACAATGTGCCTGTTCGGGCACAGCACAAGGACAACAGAGGTCTGGCTGGAGCTGTCTTAACAGGTAGAAAGGTTCCCAGCGTTCTTGACATCTGGGTAAAAAATCGTTCGGACAGGGTGGATCCTTTTGAAAACGTTTTTAATTTTATAATGTTCCTATTTTAAATACAAATTATTAATGGTACGCTGGCTAGGATTATATTTGCTTCGGCTACAATTTAAAATTTTTGCATGATATACAGTGTGTTTTAAATTGATTGCAATAGCATTGGTATCTTGGAAACCGTTAGAGATAGAGACTAGGTTGAATTGTTGCAAAGTGCTTCTATAAATATGCTTCAAAACCATCATCAAACTCTTCTGCATCTGTCTGTATGTATTAACAAAAGGATAACGAAGAAGTAACAAGTTATTAACGGTAAATAACGATTAATTAACAAAAATAAAGAACAATTAACAAAACAACAATAAATTATTAGATAATAAAATTAATTTAAAAAACAGTTAATGGAACAATAAACAAACTGTAGCATATAATAATACATGATTGAACTCGTATTACAGAAAATGGGGTTGATGATGGTTCTGAAGAGACGAAACGTTACTTAAAAAAAACTATTGACGCCATTCGATAGAGCGTCAAAAGTTACTATGAGAAAATGTCCTTTTTTCAATAGCTCTTCAAACAAACCTGAAATTTTACAAAAACTATTTTTTCTGTAACCTTTGAGTATTCAAGTTTTTGCTCTTTACTACTACTGCATTCAGTCATTGCAAGTGCCTCAATTTTTATTAATGTATAGAGAAATATAAAAATAAAGAGAATGTTCCATGTTAAAAATTGGCACGACGTGAAATCACAATTGAGAATAATTGACCCATGCGACACTAAGGTGGGCTTTCTGGACTAATGTTTCATGTCGATAAAGCATATCCCTATTTTAACGACAGAAGAGAGGCGGGCTATTCAAATTTAACGTTTTTGCTTTATAGATTGATTTTTGGAAGGAAATTTTGAACTGTAATACCTACAAAACTTTGCAAACAAGTGTTTTTATCGACTTGCAATCGATTTGTCTGAGCTAAATTAGTTTTAAACTAAATGTAGATATAAGTAAAACTCAATAGCAAATACCTAAAAGCACTGGATGTTTACAAAACATTGTACTTACAACAGTTTAAAATCTTTCCCCAAAAATAGCCTTAATGAAATAAACATTTTTTTGTTTTTATGGAAAAATTAATCAACAAACTGTTGGCAGTAATGGAGTTTTATTAATATGTTGCAACAGTACAGTATTTTTTTTAAATCACAGTAGCAGTAAATCATTTAAATCAAGAGGAAGTTAATTTTAAAAAAATAGTTCATCTGGACCCTAGAGAGAATTAACAAACAAATTTCAAAATTACAATTAAACAAATTAACGAATTTCAAATTAATTTAATTAACAATGAACTAGCAAACAGTGCCATGCATGCACTTTTGTTATGTAGAAATTAACGCAAATTTATACAAAAACTATCCTACAAGTTTTGGTTCATTTATGTACATTCGCCGTAATCATAGATGAGTGATTGGCGGGGTTAGGTGCTGTAAAGTCAAGGAGAAAGGAGAAGCAAACATCAACAGCTTTGCCCTTCGTTTCTCTTATCTCGTGTCACGTGACTCGTTTTAGTTCCACTGACGCTAGCGCCTCCAAGCGCGGTTGGCCTGCGCAGACCTCATAAACTCTATGCCAAATTGCTCGAAGTCAAACACTGTCTTTATTTTTATATTTCTCTATGTACTAATGTAAAAATCGAGGCATTTACTAATAATTGTCAGATTGACATGCAATTAACGTTATATTTTAGCATCATTAAAGATATACTTGAAATTTTCATTTTTAGTATTTTGTCATTGCTGATTTAGGGAGATTCTTCTGCACAAATAACTATTACAAAATACCACATGGCTTTACTTCTCGTTATAAAAATTGTTCAGTTACATTGTTATACATTGTTACACTTATCAAAATCTAAATACCTATGTAATGAATAAAAAATGAGATGTGTATCTGTCACTTCTGCATCACTTAACAATTTAAAAAAACAAACAATATACAGCGGCACAGCGGTAGTTTTTTGTAGCAGCTCCAGTTTACTTGATCCGATATTCTATATACACCGTGTTCTATTCCTGGCATCGCCACTAGATTTTATTTTCTTTTATTTCATTAAAATATGAGGAAATATTTCACAGGCTATTTATAGTGAATATATTTATGCGCCTCTGGGATGCTTATCTTTATTGTGTGTGTGTATTTATGCAGCCGGTTCGTGATTTGACCTCCAGATACTCGCCGCGCCGTGAAGCCGTAATAGTGGAAAGGCATGCAGGTTTACGGTCCAGGTGACATTCGTATTATTATGGCAAACAATGGGCTCTCAGTTACCGCTACGGGCGTTGCTGTTACGACACCACTTTCTTCTTTGGATAAATGAAACTGAATTTTCATGGGCGATAAATAAAAGGAAATGCATTTTTAATGGCTTTTGTCTGGCAAGTACGGTTTGGAACTGTAGCGAAAATTTATTAAATTTCAAAATAACATGTTCAATCAGCAATATTAGGCAATATAAATCACCCATAGGTAATGCTGGTCCTGTACCTAATTTAAAATTTAAGATGTTACCTTTATAGTATTGGAGGAGTGGGGAAAATGGGACGGGGATATATCGATATATATCGAAGAGATACGCTTTTGTAGTGTGATGTAATGACAGAGGTAATTTACTGTTTCTTAACTTACTGAACTTCTTCTTCTTCTTCTTCTTAACTTTTACCCATTGACAGAGAAAATAAAAAGTATTATGATTTTCTGTTATTTGGACCTAACCTAAAATACGGTAATTTGTTCATAACTAAATAAGAATATCGATGAAAAAGCATATCAGTTCCTTATACATATAAGAATAATAATAATAATAACATCTTTACCCCTCACTCTAATCACAAGGATTAGCCTGAAAGCCTAAGACTTGTGTGGGAGAAGGGGCGGCATATTATTATTTCGTGGACCTCATTTGCGTCTCAGGAACGACTTACGTTGGTAGGCCTTAACCACCATTCAGTGCGGGAATAAAGAAAACCTAACCTAATTAGTTAGGGCGACAGTGAAACATCAACTGATTTTAATCTCTCACATTAAAACCAAGGTGACATTAGGCCACCGACAGGATTGTTGCCAACCCATCCTTGCGACCAAGCCTTGCTCTACGAGTAGATAACTTGTTCAATAACTTGAGTAGATAAAAAAAATTCTGGTGAAATGCAGATTCGAACCCACAATCCCACATCGCTCTGGGTTGAGCGATCGAGACACTACAGCCTGAGCCACCGACTCGCTAACATGTTAATGTTCATCTTTTTATTGATAATGTTAAATAGTAAACTTTGCAAAAAACTGTAAGCTCAAATGTTACATCTATAGCTAAATTTTATGAGCAAAACTATTTTGCTATCACAAATAAATAGGTGGTCCTTGTGAGAGAACAGCATGTTTCCAAAATTCACTGCATGTAAGGACCTGTTTAACACCTGGTATTACAAATTTTCAACATATGAAAAGGTATCAAGGGTTTTATTACGCCTTGTTGGTAAACACTATAGCAAAGTACCCTACCATAAGACAGACCTATCATTATATAATTAGGTTATTAAACATTATAGTTATGGTTATTTCATTTATAATACGACTAGTCGTAATAATACTTTAAGTTACTGCTGTTTTTTGCTTGCGGCCATTAAATTGTTAGTTTCAGTTTGTTGTTGAAAGTGTAAACGTATTTTCGAAATAGTTTATTCTATCGCAGAATACAACTGATGGATAATCTCCACTGCATATTTATGCTCTGAGTTCAATCCTCATCTTCGGTATTGGTAGTCCCGCATCCTGTTCTGTAGTTCAATGGTCCCCATTTTTTATGATAGGTTGGGGCCCTATTTTAGGCGGAGCCCTATAGGGCTATGAGACGGTCTCCCGTGTGACGTCAAGCGACTATCTGGCGGTCTCATGGATACGTTAAAGGTCTGATACAACCAAGAAATTCTATTGCGCATGATTTTTTTCTATCCGGAACCATCCCCTAGTTACGTCATTGGTTTTTCTTCTATAAAATAGTTAAATTTTTACTATACCCCATGTATAACAATTTTTTTTATTTTACAGCATAGTTTCTTGGTTCACCCTGTATACTATATATTTAAATTCCCCGCTCTTTTCAAATTTAGTAAGGTTATGTTGGCTGTAGTGGCGATGGCCCCATTCTGTTCTGTAGTTCAATGGTCCCCTTTTACTTTTGACAGCTTACCATTTTGACCGTAGCCCTATGGGCCCTATTTTCACCGGAGCCATATGGGGACCACAGAAGCCCTAAGGGGGTTCTCATTTTGGCGGGCGAAGCCCTGTCCAAAGTAACGTCATGCCTACTGCAACGTCGGTGTGTATGGGGTGTTTGCTGCGTTCTTTCAACGTGTAACTCCATCGATCTTATAGTACTAGATACGGTTTTGGGGCGATTTGTTTTGTTCAAGGGGGGGTATTATCTAGGTCCTCTATTTTTGATACTTTTGATTGGCTCTTTATTCGAGCATACTACGGGATTGGCTCTTTGTTGAGTACCTTACTCCCCGCTCATACCGCAGAGCGCCAAGTCTGTGACCTTACGTTAACAAAACAATCTCAATGCTGTTAAATACCCTATGCCGTATCTAGTACTATAAGATAGATGTGTACCCTCTCCCGGACCGTCCTTTGGATTTGAGGTCTTGTCTAGTTTATATGGTGGTGTTTTCAACTATTATTACACACTAAAAATTCTGTGTCTTGACTAATTTCTAGTAACCCTACTCTTTACTGCAGAGGTATTTATTTATTTATCTTCCCAGTGATGTGTGTTAGAACTCCTCTCTTTTATAAAATAGACATTTTCAACCCTAGTCAAGTTTAAATAAAATAACGGCCAATTAGTTGGAGATCGCTCCATAAAAAAGGGACGAGCGTGTTTAAGCACTCAACCTCCCGTCCCGTAATTCCAGCTCGTTCCCTCGCAATCCTTGTGATGAATGAGATATGGGAAAACGTCTGCGAATAAGTCTAATGGCCACTCGGCCTTTCTCCGTTGCTCGACCAGACGAATTGGGTTTACCTAAAGGACTAGAAGTGATACATCAATTTGGCGTCCGCGAAAACATTTCCACTAACTGCGATGGAAGACAAAAATATATCGGTAGAAGGTTAACATTTTTGTTTGACAGTATATTGAGGGAGCTGTTTATGGATTCAGATACTTAGAAAGCTAAACATTATAATTGATATAAATCACTGAAACTACTTGTATCTTCAGCATTATTAACTGACACATATGTCAACCTTGAAATTGTAAATCCGATTCAACGAATGTTAGACATTTACTTGTAACAAATCAATGATTCAAAATAAAAAAAAATTCTTGCCTATATAGCCAAATCTCTATGTTTTCGGAAATCTGGTAGTATTAGTAATAGAACTGATATTCAAGAATGCCTACTGTTTGTTTAGTTTTAAATGAAGTGTATTGTACTTAATTTACCTTTACTTAAGGCATCTTTTTTTTTAAATTTGGATGCCTTCAGTGCCATCTATCGGCATTTATGTCAAAATTTACGTTATAAATAAATTAAATGACCAGCATGTGACATTTAGAACAGATATATAATCCAAAATTATAGAACATATACTTCGGCTTTTTGAAATCAGAAATGAAGAAAAAGCAAGCTTTTTAATGAGCCCATAGCCAACTGTGATTATCATTTAAAAAAATGCAAATAAAATAAGAGCTTAAGAACACAGGTTTAATGAAAAACTACTTAATTTTTTTTAATTGAATCTCTTCAATAGAATTGAATTTGTCCATTCCCACAGATTCCCAACTCATTCCCACAGATCCCCAACTCATTCCCATAGATCTTTAGACTTTAGGTCTAAATCTGGTATTCGCCAGGGGTCCATATTTAGACCACTTTTATTTATAATGCTTATATATGACATCGTATTTGATCTACACTATCCGTCTACGGACGACTTAAAAATATTTCATCTTTCAAAATTATTAATACATCGGACTGCACCCTGCTCTTCTGCAGATTGATCTAGACGATTCAAAACTAGTGCATCAAAAACAAATTGCATTTAACTGTAAGCCAATGCAACACTATTTGTTGCATGTTGATTAATTGTAGTTCTCTTTTGAGATTACACCACCTGTAAAATAACAAGAAAACAGGAAACCAGAAGCATACATATTAAATATTTAAAGTGCAGTATCAAGGCAAACTTCTAGTTTGCCAAAAAAAAATAGTTTACCACAATTTATCACCAGCAATTTAGGTAATTAATCAAATATTTATTTCATTGCATATTATACCTACAGTGGTTTTTTGGGACAAACTTTAGAAGTTTGCCTTGATACTGCACATTGAATATTTAATTTGTACGCTTCTGGTTTCCTGTTTTTTTTTTTGTTATTTTACAGGTGGTGTAACTCCCAAAAGAGACTACAATGAACCAATGCATGACTTGTCTGTCACTAAAAAATAGGACTTGACCAAACTTACCTACAACATTAATAATAGTAATCTAAATCATTTTGATAGGTTTAAAGATTTAGGGGTTACTTTCGACTTACAGCTTTTATTTAGGCAACACATTAAATGTATATCGTATCCTCTTTTTTTCAAGTGCTTCGGTTTATCATAAGTAACTCGTGACAGTTTCGTAATGTAGTGCCATTAAAAGCTTTATACATTAGTACTGAATATTGAACAGCGTGGTGTGGTGTGTCCATACTATGGATGTGCTCTTTAATATGAATTGGAAATATTCAAAGGAGATTTCTAAAGTTTTTAATATATTCAGAAGATAATAATTTCCATGGATCAATAATCAACTTTTATTGAATCCTTTTCCATACAGCTCTATGAAACAACGAAGGGACATTCAAGGTGTCATATTTTTACATAAGTTGCTAAATGGTTTAATTGATTATGCTCAATTATTAGGAAAAATTAACTAAAGAGCTACTAGATCAACACGACATATCATTATTTTATTTACTTACCAATTGCTCATACTAATCTAATCCTCTGCGTTCGATGCAGCGTTGGATGGACGCCACGCTTAGGCTTTTGTCGGTAAATTGACCCGCGCCAAAAGGTGCTTCCAATGTTCGAAACACGACCACACGAGTGATTACATTTTATTTTCGTATTTATTAAGAAGTACATTTCTCGAATTTACTAGTGAAAAGTAACTGGTCTGTTACTCAAATAGTGTACCTTTGTTTTTTTATTTATATTAGTCAAAAGAATGCAATTCCAGCAGTTGTTATATTTTCGACCTCCATTGTATTGTTCTGCTTTACGAATAAACTACGCACAAATAGTACGACACTGTTGGAGCCAACGTTGGGGGCATCGTATAGCGCCGGCTTTAGTCTATTTGAATCAAATTTTTATAAGTATAATTCAAATGAATTAATTAATGATTTCATATGCACTGTGTCCAGTTTAAGATAAACTGTATGGAAACCATTAGAGGTACAGAGTTGGTTAAATTGGGAGAATTTTAGGCCCAAAAAGAATCGAAAGTTGTCTTTCCAAAAATTCCTTCCCTTAAGTAGATTCAGGGTGAAAACAAAAAAATGTGCATTTTCTGCAAACGTCAATAGCTCGTTCACTGTAAAAGATACATTCATAAAATTTTCACGAGAGGGATAGTAGTAAGCAAGGACTTGAAAATATCATACTCGCATACTCAACTTTTGTTTTTCTTATGGGCGCCATATTGAATTCTCGTATTTTTTAAAACTCCGTACCTATATATGCTTTTCAACCATGTATGACATGCATATGTTTAAAAAACAGAGTATCAATAAAATGGCCTGCTAGGTCACCGGATCTCAATCCATTGTACTTTTTTGTGTGGGGTTATCTAAAAAAACAAATTCTATGCAAGATCCTATAAAACTGCAGAGGAATTACGTGGAACAGTTGAAGACGCAGTAATTGGAATTACCCCAAACATGTTTCATATTTTTTCGTTTTTGAACATATGCATATTACGTATGGTTGAAAATCACTGTGTACGGTGTTTTAAAAAAATGCGAAAATCCAATATAGCGTCCATAAGAAAATCAAAACTTGATTAAACCACCGCAAAATCTAGTGGAGCTAGATTTTTTAGAGACCAATTTTGCAGTCCTTGACTGTTGACTGCTACCATGAAAATTTGATGAATATCTATTAAACGAGCTATGGACATTTCCAGAAAAGGCACATTTTTTGTTTTCACTCTGTATCTACTTAAGGAAAGAAAATCTTGGAACCGTAACATTGAATTCTTCTTGTACCTAAAATTCCTCAAATATTTTCCTAATTTGCTCAACTGTGTACCTCTAATGATTTCAGAAATGGCCCATACAGAATCCACGATAAAATATACTACCCTTTTTTCTACTCCTCCAATAAAATATGGTCACTTTTGATTAAATATTGTAGAAAGCATAGCCATAATTAATAAAAAATAGAAGCAATTGAATAGGTATTAGATCATGCTTTTTTTGGTACTACTGAAGGTACGTACTCCTTAATACTTTAAACTTTACTTTTTGTTTAATATTTTTAAAGTAAATGATAAAATTTATCTTAATTTTTGATCCATAATATAATATGTTCGAATATTTATTATGTTTTTATTAATGGACCATCTGAACAAGATTTCAGTAATGATAGCAGGCGATAATTAAATAATAAACACAAAAGTATTACGGAAATCTATATGAACCAAATATGCAGGAAAAATCATTTTCATGCTAATAACATGTTTTCCCTATACCCGAAACAAAAACCTATAAATCCTGTTGCGGCAGGATGGCCGGCGGCGGCCGATTTCCACGGCGGCATCACCGGCCGTCCCAGGCGGCTGCGCCTGCCTCGCGCTGCCCTGCCCCGGCCTGCTGCGATCACCGCGTTGCCCCGGCGGCGTCACTGCATACTCTGCAGAACTGACGCGTCCGCGCTCTTTGTTTTGCGATCGAGACAGGCAGCTTCTTTGGCCCCATTTCTACTAGCAGGGGCCCGAGTTTTTTTCAACAAGGATAATACCGAATATATCGTCCGGAAAAGCGACTGAAATACTGACAGGACCGGTCTGTGAAGTGTCACTGTCCAGCAGGAAGTGAGGACCTGGTCCGTAGTGATTAGTGATACAGTTGGTGCCCACTCTCTAGGAACTAGAGGACACCTGGAGGGTATCGTGTGAGTTTTCGTAAGTTGTTGTTCGGTGTATTATCATTAGATTATTATTCAATTTAAATTGGGCTTGGGTAGTTTGCAGGATTCGTGCAGTTCCAGACGAACGGTAGCCATTTTCATTTAAGGCCGTTGTGAGTGGGTTTATGCTTTATACCGTTTTAGTATTCTTTTATGGCCTTGAAATGTGAGATACTTCATTTTTCAATGTTTTATAGATAAATAACAATTTATTACTTAGTAAAAATAAACAAGATCAAAGGCTGTATCGGAAACGTCGAAATTGTCTATTTGTGTATGCTCAGTGTATTCGTTAGCTCAGGTTAGCTAGAGTGTTCGTAACAACAACACTCTAGCTAACCTTCAAGACCTTTCTACATTCATTTATGCATTAATAATTAAACAATTGCCTAACTGATCTACATTTACTACCCTTATTTGAATTTAATTAACATTGTAGTCATTAGAATTATATATAAATGTATTTATTATTTGTTGCATCATTTACTTACATTATTTTTTTTATTCTTTTATATTCCTGTAGGTGCTTTCTCAATGTGTTAAATATGTAGGCATTACGTCTTTGTTATAAAAGCCTGGAGTAGCACAATTTTGCCCACAGAAATGTTTTTCTTATTATTTTTTATAAATGATTTATGTAACGGTCTGTCTTTCTCCACTCTCTAGTAATGTGGAGGAGGAAGATACAAGGAAGTATATTATTATGTATTAACCTATTCATCTTATGGATAGAATGAATATAGCCAGGGCCTATTGTTTTGTCATAGAAGTGGGCGAGACTTATTTATTATACATATTGTATTGAGTTATACCAGGTGATCTAGGTCGAGAACAATGACTAGAAAACCATACATGATTTTTACTCGTTTTGTTGCGCCTCACTAGTTATGGAATGTTTTATTTCTAATTTGTACAAAAACTATCTTTATGTTGTAAGATTCCTAGAACTTCCTTAGAAAACTACAAAATTATGATGCATCATTTCAAGATCAGCCGATAGTCCGTAGTTTTAACAAATATTTTAGAGAAAGCAAATCCTACTGTAGAGACGAGAAAAATGGCAAATTCTTATTGACAAAGATTTTTTTCAGTATTTTGGGATTTCTCAACAGCAATTGGAAGAGCTTGTGAGTATCTTACAAGATTTAAGTGTACTATGAATTAATCTACTGGTGATTTTGATGGAATAGAAATTAAATACAATTTAAACGCTTATTCCAGAAAGGATAGGTAAGAGATAAGAACGGAAGCACTGACAAAGTTGACATTGAAAACAACGTAATTTAATAACCAACGGATTATGATGGCAATGCACAATAAGAACGAATCAAATAAAACCAACATATATCCACTTATCATACGGAACGTCCGAGATAGATAAAGCTTTGTTCAGATAATACGACCCTGATTACCCCGAAGCCTTACCTTATAATATTTTAAAACGCTCCTTAATAAATGGTATTTTTAATTTTAAGAAAAGTGCAAGTCTGAATTTACCAAAAATCCACGAAAAACAGTAATTTTTCTAGGTAGATTTTAACAGAGTAGTCTGGCGGTAAAACAGGTGAAGATAATAATTCTTCTGTGGACAATTGAACTTTCCTCTTCTTTTTGGAGTTTTTGTAGACGATTTTTCATAGTCACAACAACTCACATAAACTCTGGGGATACTTTTAAAACGTAAACTACTCGTCCAACCGAGTACATCCATACAAAAAAGCACATTATCTTCTTGTTTCTATAATATCTCTCTAGTTTTAGTTTTCAAATAAGTTAGGTACCATCTTTATTGGATATATTAACTACAAAGAATAACAGTATTTTTATTATCGCCACTGCAGTCAAAACCATTCAGAGAAGTACTTGACTTCAGTGAAATCCATAATTTATGTTGTATGGTGTACTTCAGGCAATAAATAATATATATATCTTAGTTTAATAATATCACAGCAGTTACTAAATGAATATAGAAATCTATACACTTCATTTGAAATATAGGATAAGTTGTTTATAACTAAATATTGGATCTATATGTATGGGATATTTCCTATAAAGGATGTACCTTAGTTATTGTAGCTTTATGTTTAAAGTGCCTTTATTGGCCTTGCCTTATGCCTTATCGTGTACTACCATACCTTTAAAACATAAAAAAATAAAAACTTAGTAGGTAGATATATCATAATTTTAGTATTTTATTACACAAGTATTACTTTTCTTCTTTGCAAAAATAGATAAGTAAGTAAAAAAGTATATAATTATTGTAAATATGACATCAATCACATGGAAGCCAACCAATATCGCAACGTGTCATCCCTAACACCAAACGACAGACAGCTGTTTCGATCTATTAGGCAACTCATTGCGCCTTGAAGGTGGCATATACATTACAGTGTTCGCTATAATCGCGAAACATAAGTAACGCCATCTAGGATGGAAAAGAGTAACGCACAACGCTGAAACCTTACTTGGATTAACTGTTTTATTTCAGCATCCCTCCCCAATTGCATACCCGCAGCAAAAAGATACAAGTTCTTGAGGATATCCTATATGCATTTCCTGCGGATATGCAGATGTGGAGAGATGCTGTAACAAAGCATTTAACCCACGTACAACTTCAGCCTAGTGAGTTCCTCTCTTCCATCCTAGATGGCGTTGCTTATGTCTCGCCCTTATAACGCAAACTGTAGTATATATGCCATCTTCAAGTGTAATGAGTTTCTTAATAGATCGAAACAGCTGTTTGTCGTTTGATGTTAGGGTGATGATGGTGATGATGATGGCTCACTCTCTAGAGAAATGCATGAAGAACGACCAGAGCTATAGAATCGTTATTCCTTATTCGATTTTCAAAATTCAAAGGAAATGGTCCAAAGCCTTCTATAACCTGACAGTAAGAAATATTGTTTTTATTGTAATGCCTTTGAGCATTGATAATTTTTTTTTTCAAATGGCAGCTACATTTTTTATTTTCTTCTTCTATTAAATACATTTTTCTTACACACATTGAGTAATCTGAACGTAGAGTCCATACAGAATAATGGGAATTTCGAGCCATAATACGTACGTGACTGTAAATAATGATAACAAAATGGGCAACAATGAAACAACAACAAAAAATAAAGAATGTGTATTTTAAAATTTTATAAACTATAAGTTTTATAACATGGGTTCAAACTGACCACCATTTTGTTGAACGCATAGCTGACTGACATCTCTTCAAAACGTTGGAAGTTTCATTACGAAGAAAATTTGGTGGTATTTCACGACAAGCCATCAATAATTCTTTAGGACATTGCCATCTTCAGATGAAGTTAAGTACACAATGTCTTTGAGGTACGCCCATAAAAAGAAGTCCGGGGGCGTTAAATCTGGACTTCTAGCTGGCCATCGAATGAGTCCATTTGTTCCTTTCCAGTTTTCACCAAATTTTGTGTTTGTAAGTAATTAGTATTCAAGCGCGTATTATGAAGGGTGAAGGGGTGCGGCGATCTGCTGGAAATAAATTCCGTTCGCTTTAGCTAAAGGTAACTCGTGTAAGAAATTTTCCAGTTCACCAGATAGCGAATTGAAATATTTGTCCTGGTTAAACCAACCGTTAATAAAAATGTTCCTATCAACCTATTATCCAGAATTCCACACCATACATTCAAACCGCATCTTCGATAATTGTGTTAGGATTACGATCCGGCCAATAATGGTGGTTTTTTCTATTAAGAAGTCCTATTTTTTCGAAAGTAGATTCATCTGACCATAACATTTTCTGTGATCTTCGCTGGATTTGTCCAAAAACAAGTTACAAAACGTCGTTCCCATTGCCTGCATTTGTTTTCTAATGCTTGTACTTTACACGGAACATAGGGTTTGTATTTATGTTTCTTGTACATGCAGTAATATATTAGGTTCGAAATTCTCGTTGATCTGACAATAAACAGTTTTTGGTTTTGTTAACCGAACCATATTTTCGTAAGTTAACTTCCAATCTTCTAAATTTTTGTCGAGTTGGAATTGAAAATATGATATTTATACATCATTGCATTCAGAAAAATCTATTAAATTCAAAACAAAATAAAAAAATATATAGCTGTCATTTGACGAAAAAAAATACTCAATGCTCAAAGGCATTACAATATAAACAATATTTCTTCTGTTAGGTTATAGAAGTCTTTAGACCATTTATTTTGAGTTTTAAATATCGAATAAGGAATAACGATTCTACAGCTTTGGCCGTTTTTCAAGCATCTCTCTGTGTATATACTCTGAAAATAGTCAGACATCTGTGTGCAGAAAAGATCTTTAGATTTCTCCGATTTTATACTTCGACATCCATAGTTAGTTCAACGCGTACCCGCTTGCCAGTTGCTCCTCACACTGATTGTTATTAAGTGTCTGATTTATCAAACTTAACAAGCCATATCGTCGGAAAATATCTCAGTATCTGCGAATGAACGATAATTAGGAATTAAGAACGCTTCCAGTAGTCCAGTCATGTCCTCATTCCTCCACTCTTGCTTTATTTGCCAACAGCGACAGTATAGTCGGCAATCTAAATGGTAATTGAGACTACCTGATCTCGATCAAAAAAGCATGCAGCCGTACAGATTACGCATTAAAAAAGGCAGGAATGAGAGGCGCATCACAACGCAGGTCTCATTTACAATTTAAAATGGGTCTAATTTATTCTGTAGTTGTTGTGGAGCACAGAAGAAACCCACTACGCTTCATTAATCTTATCAATTGGAGAACCGGTCTGGATCGTTGAGATTCAAGTCAGGTTTTGAGCGGGATACACTGCGTGACACAATTTAGCGAATGGAGCTTGTTCCGTAATGAAGGTCTTTATTGTAAACATAACAACTATAGTTCGTAACATGCTAAAATTACATTTTGGATGAGGATGAGAGTGTAGTATAAATAATTTTTACTCGACCAAAGTCTGGGGATGTCTCTCTAGAAACCAAAGTATCAGTTGTATTCAAACCGAGAAATCTGCATTAAATGATATTTTGCAACTTGCGTGGTGGATGGCTATCCATTTGAACATGATAAATTATTTTATGGTAATTAGTAGCAATGATCTACATCTTTTGAAGTTGATTTGTTTTGAATTGAATAAAAAATTAATAGGGTTGCTGCTGCCTTAAGCGATACATCCTGTACCTCCCAAATTATTTTTCTCTATTCCGCATATTTTAGATCGGTACCGACACTCCTACAAGTTTTACGTTATAATGCATGAAGGAACACCATGAAGCTCCACTCATGTTCCTTTTACACTATCGTTTTATTCGATATTTTTGAAAAATGAACATGACCCTGAAATTACTTACTGTAGATTGTTACTGAAATGTAGTATTGTATTTTTTAATCCTTGTCGAAAGCATTGTTGTTGACTTATAATTGTGTCTATTATCTTTTTTTATATAAATATAATGTTTATTTGCTTGTAAATGAATATCTCTTAATTTATAAATTGGGATACTATATGGAAGTTTCTTTTCTTGTCCATTCATTTTTGCTTCAACAACATAAATTGTGTGTCTATAGGGTTGTTTTGGTTCTCACTCGAACAGGTTCTAAATCGTACTGAAGTATTCAGAACTGGTTCTTGTTAGAACCAAAAAAAGCCTTATATAAATTCGCACCACAAAAGACACGTACGAAAATGTTTATGGAGTTGCCGTTCGCAAAAAATTAACGCGAATTAATTAACGTTAGTTAGTTAACTCGGAATCTAAACAAGCAAAGCGATAGATCTGCTGATGTGTCTGTGGTGACCTTTAGAAATACTAGTCTCTGTGGAAATACTTTCTTTTTAACGGAATAATTAAAAGGGCAATATTCAAAAACTGACAGAAAAATATTTTTTTACAACTTTTATTACCATCCATGATAATGAACAGACAGCTTGGCCTACTTGAGGTGCAGAGAAGAAATACTCAACGGAGAAAGGCTCTGGAGTAGAATACCATAAAAAAATATATCTATTTCCAGCAGATTGTACTTTCAAAATTGCCCTTTGGTAGCAGTAGCCTGAAAGTTAAAACTGTTATTTCCTTGTATGACCTAAATTTCCTCGTGCAGTTTATACTGTCTCTCCTAGGGCAATATCTTTGTAATTTATAGGTCCATAAATTCTCCGCTTCCGTTCCACTCCATTAAAGAAAGAAAAATATGAAATAGTTCCCGAGTAGACTGCGAATGAGGTACAGCGGTACAGTGGTGGGAACAACACATCGTTGAAATATCTCGCGAAAAGCACAACGGAAAAACTGCAAAATTCTAGAAGGTCGCTAAACTGGTGCCGCCGACCGAGTTGACGCTTTAATTAACTATAATAAACCAGTTCAGTCCTTCCCTGGGTGTTTCTTTTCTAATTATAAAGCGTAGTACCATATTTGGAAAGCACTGGAAGTAGTGACATAAAGCGCTGATTGGCCACACACATTTCGGTTCTACCACAAGTGACTGACTTTAACTAAACACGATAATATTTAACCAGAACAATAATTTTTTTCATATATGGGGTCATCATAAAGTAAGGGGGGGTATACTTTAAAATCTGGTAATTTTAAAAAATCAAGCTAGCAGCAAAAAGTACAAGTGTACAAATACTGCTGATACAAGTGTCAAACGTAATCATTGCGATTTAAAGAATTTTGCTCACATTTTGTAAATTCATGGCCTCCAAGATCGCCTGATCTTAGCCCCAGCGGATTACTGGCTGTGGGGTCATTTAAAAAAATTGGTATTTAGAACACGACCAACAACGCTGGAAGAATTAAAGACTGTATTAAGTATCAAATTGCTGCAATTCAACCAGAAATGCTGAATAATGCTGTGTACAATTTGGAGGTTGGTACAGTTGGTGATTGTACAGCAGCAAACTGGAGGACATATTAACCACTGTACAGTCAATATTGATAATAAAATTGAAATATGTCAAAAACGGTTAGACTTGGGTATATTATGATATTATACATGGAATATGTTTAGAATTTGACGTAGAATCCAGAAATCAAATAATACATAGGGTGTCCTATTTAAAATAAGCAAGTTGACGTCTACTTCCGGTTTAACCGGAAGTGCCACGATTTTGAAAGTATTTTAGCCGAATCCACCTTATTCTATTTGAAAAACGGTGTAGAAATGAAATGGCAAATGGTATAGTTTAATATTATGCAATTGGCCTAATAATTACATTAAATTAACAAAATGATGTTACTTTTTCATAGGAATTTGTTAGGAAATGTGTACCGGTTAGGCGTTAACAAACAAGTCCTCGAAAGGAAAGACAGGAGTAGGCGCAATTAAAGAAAAACAGCCGTATCAGGCGACGAGCAACAAAAGGACGTGAAAAAAGGAAGAAGCGACGACGGCGTTGAGTTTCAAGGCACGTCCTGCGAGTGGAGTCTGAAGGACGACGGGTAACTTTCCGACTGGCTGGCTTATTATGTAAAACTGTTTGTTCGGAGTTCGTCGAGTAGTGGCGAGGATTTAGCGAGAAGCGAAATAAACCTAATTTGGGTGTGAAGTGGGAAAAGTTTTCGGAGGTTTTGAATATGCATGTAGAAGGAAAATTACGTGGATTTCGTACCCCTTTTTCCCATTTTCCGGTTGCTTTGTTATTTATGTTACGTCACAGAAGAAAAATGTTATACTTATGATTCGGTTTGATACCACAACAGCAAATGTTTTGGTTTTTTTTTTATAATTTATCGTAATTGACGTCCAGATACTGATAGTATTTAATAATATTTAGATTATATATCTTCTTGGTGGTCTCTTGGCTTGTGCAATCAATAATTATTCAATAAAACTCCTAATATCTGTCCTCATTATTAGTTAACCCACTGCTTAATAATTATAACCGTACATCTATACCAGTCGGCTAAAATAATAGGCAGTGACTCATGGTCTAATTCGATACAGAATAGGGACGAAGTGTAAATACTTTATACATAGCGGCACAAACGTTTGCACATAGAAAAGTGATGCCGCTTACGCATTACTATTGAACAGAACTATAAATTGTCTGTTCCATGGTGGTTCCATGCTTCTCTATTCGATGCCACCACAATTCTTTAGGTGGGATATAGTTCCGTCTTTGTTTAACGGGTTAAAAAACGAAGAGCGAGATATGCAACCTATGCAACAAAAGTCAAGAGTCTCTAGAAGATCGGACATGCGCATTTCACACACATCCAAGTAGTTCATCGCAGCCTGACATACGCGTAGTACGCGGGAAATGTTGTAATTTTTGTCTGGACTGCATATATTAATTGGTGAACTTGGTGATGTGTTACTTAGTTTATTTAGTGTTCGAAGAAAAGGATTTTATTATGGAAGCGATCGCGGGGAGCAGTGGGTTAGAAACGCGTAAACGATCTCATCTGACAAGCGAGGAAATTCGTATGATTAAAAATTTCTATGAGCGATTAAAAGCGCGTGATAAAAATTTAATTGTCGGATAGTGGATGCGGCGGAACTGAGTAGTGAATTAACAAAAGTCTCCGTTCGTAGTGTATTTCGTGCAATAAAATATGGAGACACAGACTCCATTGCTCTGGCAGAAGACAGCGATTTGCCCAAACTCTCGTATAAATTGCTTATAAGGACAATGCATGTAATGAATTTCAAATATTGCAAACGGAATCGGAAGAGTATGTATGCTTATAGAGAAAAATGAGATTGTGACATGGAGACGAGAATATTTGGAGAAAATAAGAGAATTTCGCGCTTTAAATAGAAAAATATATTATATAGATGAGACATGGTTAAATGAAGGATGTGTAGACATGTGTTGTGTAGTGTAGTGAAATGAAGTGAAGTGAAGTGAAGTGTTAAATAGTAAACTTGCTCCGGAATGTGATTAATCGCGTTTTCGGTGGCGGCTGTGGGTTGGTGGTGGGCCATCAACACTTAAAAGCGTTCTTTTAATATCTGTGGCAATATTCATCAATTTCGTTCGATGTACAATTAATCTGTAAGGTCAGTTTGAAAAACAATTCACAATTTCTATAACACCGTTCATGTTCTGATATTTTTTATATTTATTTGACATTATTAGCACCTTTCCAACGATTTTTGCGTACGCCTATGGAATTACAATCCCCACCACAATTTATTACTTCACGCGGTAATACGTCACTGCCTATTATTTTATCCGACGGGTGTAGGTAATTATTACTTCTTCCTACATAAATTTGAAAAGGCACGTATGGAACAACTAGATTTCCAACGTCTAATGTTCCTCATACTAAATCAAAGTTTTAATAGAGGTTTTAATTGAAATAGTGTCTGGTAATATTCCTTGCATCCTGTGCACTCACTATATCAAGTGCCTACAAAACGCGCATCGAAATAATCCCACATTCGCCATTGTTCCAAGGTTAAACACGCCGCCGTAGCACACACACAAAAAAAAGAAAAACAACACGTAATGGGAAATTAACGTCGCGAAACGACTGTACGTGCATGAATGTAAGAGCATGCTCAAAACAAATATGGTCGTAAAACGGGAACCGGTTCGCAGGAGAATGCACATAAAAGTGACTATAAAACGTGTGTAAATCGAGTTCCCAAAGGTTAAACCAGTCCTGTAAATAAATAATGGTCGAGATAATGCAGGAGAGAAAAGGCAATCGATAAAGCGACATAAGGCGCGCTGCCAAGACGAGTTCGAAAGAAAGAATCTGTAGATTCATCGAAGATAGTACACTGATTTATCCTATTGAATGGGCTTTTTCGTTTTTTATGTTTTTTTTTCGTTTTTAATTTGGCTGCGGTCTAGAAGTAATTTTCAGCTGTAATGGCATGCCATATGCCATCATAGTATAGTTTCTTTCTAAATTTAAATGATTCTGCTTCGTAGGTAGTTTTGAAGATCTGTGAATTTAAGACGAAGGTTGTGGCACTTATAAATCCAAACTCAATCGGGAATTATAAAAACATTCAAAATAATATCTTTTAATTTACCAATTAAAATAAAATACTGAAATTATAAACTAAATTAAGTTTAAGATTAAAAAAGTAGAAAAAATACTATTTTCATGATTTATGACCAGTATTAAGTATACTGAATACTTTTAATGTAATAATTATAAAAGAAGAATTTTACAAAGTGCTTCCGGGCGTAAAATTAATTACAAGAAAATACTCTGGGTGAAATTGTTTCTCCTCCCATAATTATAAAATGTCTTGCAAGTAAATTGTCAATTTTAATCACCAGATAAAAAACGCTCCTTCGTGGTGTGTGGATGGAAATGTCATGCCATTACTAGATATAGGAAGTATTTGTGATGTCAAAAAATTAGTTTTATAAATTTAGTAGATTGACAATGCAAATTGAGTGACAGTGATTAATTAATACTAATAATATTTCATTCAAACTGGTACTACATTGTGAATTTACTACTGCTTATCGTCTTAATATATTTCAGTACTTATATATTATATACAGTGTGTCCAAGATAAAGATGGGATAGCATTGGGATCTTGGAAACGGTAAGAGATACAAAGTTGGTTAAATTATGAAAAAGTTGAGCTGTTTGAATACCTTTTACATGGACTTTGCAAAAATGAGTTATAAGTTTTTGATTTCGAAATATTTGGAAAAACATTTGTTTTGTGATTTTATTTATTTCTGGCGTTATTTTAACAGCTATCAAAAAATAAAAAATACTTTTCCATTGTCACTTTTTGAGCTTAACAAGTTTTTGTCCGACGTTTCGTTTCCGAGAAACCATCATCAACTTCTTTTTTTTTAAATACGGCCCTGTATTTTTAAATAGAAATTTTGATACCATTTTTTATTCTCAATTCAATGATGTATAGTTTACACAAGTAATAGTTTAATTACGTTTTTAGCTTGTTGCCACCATTAAAAATTAACGAGGAAAAGAGTTTAGCTCTTACCGTTTCCAAGATCCCAATGCTATCCCATCTTTATCTTGGACACACTGTATAGGTACTGTTACATGTACAATAATCAACATAGCACCTTCGTCGATGCAGATTTGCATCAAGGCCTAATGTAAACAAATTTTTCTGAGTACCTACATACAGGGTGATTTTTTTTGGGTGTCTGTTAGAAGTATCTGGAGAACAGGAAATTACTTTGATCTGAAAATTTGGCACGTGCATTCTGCGATAAGATCTATTTATGGAAAATATTTTCCAGGTGAAAGTACTTCCGGAAATACAAGAAGTCGACTCTAACTTCGTTATTTTAGTTATTTTAAATGGAATACCCTATAGGTATATTGTATCATATCTGGATTCCACGTGGAATTCTAAACACATTTCATGTAGGATGTCCTATACCTATCTTCAACTGTTTTTGAAATATTGACAGATGAATATTGACATTTTTCAACTTTGACACCCTGTAAAATCTATAAACGGTTTGAGATCAAGCAAAACGGTTTGCACATTCCTATCTTAACTTTTCATAAGCTATCGTTGGACACTAATTTCAAATTTAGCCAGAAATTAAACATTTTCGATTAAATTTAATCTCTTGGTTAGATCTGAAATTAGTGTCAAACGAAAGCTTATGAAAAGTTAAGATAGGAATGTGCAAACCGTTTTGCTTGATCTCAAACCGTTTAGATTTTACAGGGTGTCAAAGTTGTTAAATATCAATATCCACCCGTCAATATTTCAAAAGCAGTTGAAGATAGGTAAAGGACATGGTACATGAAACAGACGAAGAATTCTATGCAGAATTAAAAAATGAAATAAAAATAGGTGTTTTTATTTGAAAAAATAAAGTTGATGGTCGTAACTTATTTTTTTTGTTATTATTATTATTTTTGGGCTACCCTGTAGATATACATGAATTTAGCATAAAGAAATCGTATTAAAAAATAAAAATCGTCGGGTTTCGAGCGTTTTTCAAAAAAAAAACACCATTTTAAATGAGTTTAGACATTACTTCTGGGGCCCACTGTATATAAGACGCTAGTATAGGTAAAAATATATTGACGAAAATAGTTCTTCTAGTAAGGTCTTGGATATTATTGTAAATTATTCCGGCTATTCTTGATCGTGAAGGTCAAACGAATTCCCCCAAGGCAGATATCTCGTCGTCAAATCGAAGTAGCAAGTGGGAATCCCCCAAAGAACATCAACCGACCGAACGTGCGGGCGAGTTCCCAATCCCAATACATCGAGTCGCACTCGTCAACTTTCACGAGCAGGTGGCTGCTGGCTTGATACTCCTCCCCTCCCATCTCTCTCGGAAGAGGAAACAGGGAGGACGGCAGAATAATTACATTCCAGAAAAGCCCCGGGGAGCCCCGGGACTCGACAGTCGGGCGGGGAAAAAATAATCACACTTTTTTATTAAATTGGAATTTGAGCTCTTTAGGACATTAATTATGCGCACTTTTTTATCGCGGGGCACTGTTTGATAAAGTCCCACGCCGCATGGTTAGCTGCGAGAAATAGAGCCGTTTTTTTAATGACAAATGAAGGCTGGCATGACCCAGTGTATGAATTTCAACTATACTAATTTAAAACTTGATAACTGTGACTAGAACACAGATAGAAAATATACAGGTTTATGAAGAGATCTAAAAAAAAAATATTTAATAAACCTTCTTTTTACAAAAAAACTTTGTCACTGTAGAAGAAGATTCAGAATATACTATCAGAAACTGGACATCTAAAAGCATTTCATGACCACCTCGATTTTTAAATAGAACATACTGTATATTTTCATAAATCTGGAAAGACCTTTTTCGTCTGTTTTCAAAAATATATAATTTTAATAAATTATCTGTAAACGTTTTCGAGATATTTAATATTAAAAAATATTAATATATTCTTTATAATAGAAGGCCATGCTTAAGAGTCCATTCACTAGTCCGAAATAAGCCTAAAATCGGCGTTTGTCTCGTTTCTAATTATAAAAAACTATAAAAGATAGCGACTTTTAGAAAAAAAGTATTGAAAGACAAGACTTTAATCGAAATCCCTATAGTAGTAATTTTTGGTAATTCTTTTTATTTTTAAAATTGCAGGCAAACAATCTTGTACTACAATAGCGTATTTTTTTAAATAATTTTCTCTAAAATACATGTATTAAACAAAAATTTGCTACCATAGGGATCAAGTTTATTTTTTGATCTTTCCGGTGATATATAATTTATAACATTAAAAAGAAATTTTGTTGCAATTATAAGACAAATCCGGTACCGTTGCAATAAGGGCAAAATTGATTTCCATGTGCCTTTTTACTTCGGTTTTACGTGCACTTTCGAAATCTAAATAATTCGGTAGTGGGAATATGTAAGTCTCAGCCCATCGGCTACCCAACCTCTCAACCCGACCCCTCATTCATGCCTGTCAAGTCTGCAGTGAATAGACTGTTAAACGGTCTTACTTAATATTTTTGGTTTATTGAATAATGATTACGTAAAAGGCAGGGTCTAAGAAACAGAAAAATAAAGGTGAAAACGAAAAAAATACTAAAATTGTAAATTATCACCATTTTAGTTCAAAATATACGTGGACACCCTGTACATAGATATATAATAATTGGCTGGATCTTCCGCAGAATCATCTCTAGTAAGTAATTTAGAGAATAATAGACCGCAATATCAAACACATTAAAAATTAATTTGAAGGAGATGCCGAAAACAACTCCTCCACGGGTAATCTATCCCGACTGGCGTTTCTTTACTCCGGCATCTCTATGGAAGCCTCCACAATCCACATCTTTCATCGAGACCAACCACCAGACACTGGCCGGTTTCGCGCTTATTATGCGCTCGTCAGAGTGATTGACGGTGATTGCCTAAAAGGCATCGTGATTATTAGTGGTGGTGAGAATCGCACCGCATTGCCCTCTTTGGGTCTTTGCTTCTATCTGTCTGACAATTATTGTCAAATTGACAGACAGATAACGACCGGCTTTTCCGCAGGCGCCATTATAACAGTGACCTCTATTGTTTTTAAGGAAGACAATCCTACTTATTTATTTGTAGAAAATGCCGAAAACAACTACTCCACGGCAACGCAGCGCGCCAGTCAACTAAATAAGTAGGATTGTCTTCCTCAAAGACAATATAGGTCACTACTATAATGGGGCCTGCGGAATCTGTCTGTCAATTAGACAATAATTGTCAGACGGGTAGTAGCAAAGACCCAAAGAGGGCACTACGGTGTGTTTATCTACACCACTAACATTACAAATAATTTATTCATTACTTTTAACTTACTTTGTTTATTATCAGAGTGACAGCACAAAAGTAAGTTCTCATAAACAGATATTCCGAAAAGATTCCGGTTTTGAAACACGGATATGGCGGTAGAAAATAATTAATTTAGATACATTGCCTAAATAGCAAATTTTTGCCTTAATTTTATTATTGAGACGTAGCTGTATATCTTAAGGTAATAGTGTTTGTGAAAAACATGATTATACGTCGCTGGTTTCTTGTATGTGATACTTTTTAAAATGATCCGATTGAGTACTACAAAAATCTCTTTTTGTGCTGTCCCCTTAAAAGTGTTTTATTTTTGTTGTTTGACACTAAAAACTCACTCTAAGAAACGAATCACCTGATCGGTTTTTGAGAGAGAGTATTGCTAGAAGCCCTTTTATTAAGACATTTTCACTTATATTTGGAATCGTTTACGCTGTGCAAATAACAAATATTTTTTAAATACAGTGTATAATTTGAACATTTTTATCCGCTCAGTTCTTCATACGTAACAAAATCCAAGCTCGGTGGAGTATGCAAACTACCAAATAGATAACCATCTCAGTGTGCCACGATTTATAATTATCGCTGCCCCACATTAATCCTTAACGATTGAGCGTTACCCGCTACGATAATAACCGTTACTGCACGCAATCTTTCCGCAGACTATGCATATCAGTAATCGAAGAATTTCTTGATAATTGCCTTAATTATGACCGCTGCCACTGACCTTTTTTGTATCACTTTTTATTTTGTGGTTGTTAGGTAAAAGTAAAATGGTACTATCCTTTTATGATCCAGACGTTTCGTTTATTATTTGGATATCTTCAGGACACACTTTTAATAATAATAGTAACGCTTTATATTTCTATTTATACACGTTCTTAACCTCTTGTTTCTTGACGTTTTTCTTCAACTGTTACAGCTTGAATAATATTTATGTTCTGTTAATATTTTTTTAGATATCTGTATGTCTGTATTATATAAGTTTCGTCACTCATTAATATACGGTTTCAATTGTGTATGGAATCTGTGCTTCAATTTTTCTGTTCCTTTAAAAAAAACGCTGATTTTGTTTCTAGAAGTGTAACTTTCTGGGCTCATTGAGCTAAAGATACCACAGATAACCTAACCTGTACTTGTGGTGCTTTTTAATATTTAATTTGTACTGAGGACTATCTATCTATTTTTGTTTCTATTACATGGTGTTTGCGTCTGTATTTTTTGTTTTTAGTAAGAATGTTTTACAATAGTTTGTAATGTTTTGATTAATTATTTCGTTTGTTGTTTCAGAACCGCGTCATACGAGGATTATCGAGTGTTACCTGCAGTGTAAACCCCAGGAAACCGAGGTCTGCTAGATTGGGCATCTCCGAGACAGGCATCTCGCCAGAGCCTCCAGATAAAGGTCAGTTTGCTAAATAAAAAAAAACTAATACGGAATTAAATTAAATTGTCTATTACTTATTACGTATAATTTCAGTTTAAAGCATAATTATCATAATAATGAGCATAATATTGAGCAATTACCAATTGCTCAATAACAAGTTCAATTTGAAGACAATTTAAATATCTAATGTCTGTAACTTATTTGTGGTGCAATATGATGCATTGTAGTTTATTTTGGGATTACGCCACCTGCAAAATAATAAAAAATAATTTTTCTTGAGGCTAACTTTAGAAGTTTGCCTTGATACTACACTTTCCATATTTATTTTTGATATTTCTAGTTTCCTGTTTTTTATTATTTTGCAAGTGGTGTAATCTCAAAATAAACTATAATGGATCCAAACTTTTGTTTCAATTTATTTTGAGAGTTCAAGCTTCGTAAGTTATATATTGTGAGTTATATATTGTATATAAGTCGGGCCGGTGGCTCAGGGCTTAGCGTCTCGATCGCTCAACCCAGAGGTCGTGGGTTCTAATTCTCACTCCACCAACAATTTTTCATTAAATTGTTTGCCCGTAGATCAAGGCTTATTCGCAGGGATGGCTTGGCAACTATCCTGGCGATAGCCTAGGATGGGAAGAATGTCAACTTGGTGTTAATGTGAGAGATTAAAACCAGTTGATGTTTGACTTGTCCCCCTAACTAATGAGGTTTTCCAGGTTTCCCTCATTCCAGCACTGAATGGTGGTTAGGGCCTACCAACGTAAGTCGTTCCTGAGGCGCAAATGCGGCCCGCGAAATAATAATATGCCGCCCCATCTCCCACACAAGTCTCAGACTTTCGGGCTAATCCTTGTGATTAGAATGAGGGGTAGAGATATTATTATTATTATTATTATATATATTGTGCTGCATTTCAATCAATAACGTTTTTTTGAAGATTTGTTTTATCATAGACTAATAACGTTTCTTCTATGGTTTTATCAATATACAACAAAAGTACTTTTGTTGTTAAAAAGTTGACCAATTTAAACCAAGCATTATTGCAATTTAATACAGTCTATAGATTGATTTAAAAAAGGTCTCCGATAATGGAAGTGTTCGGAAGTCTTCACGCCATGGAACTGAAATTTCATTCTGAAATCGTGATAATAGATGTCTATGGTAGTACCTGTCATCCCAAATTTGAAAACAATTGCTTATTTATTTATTTATTTATATGTAAAGTATAATAAAAGCTAATTAATATAAGGGCTTTGTTCAAGCTTCATCAGTTGCGCAGTTGCGTTTTAATTCTATTAAAAAGGAACTGCGTATGCATTCTACAATCAGCAATACTACTAAGTACTGATTAGGTATATCTGATTTATTTTTGAACAAAGCTGTTTTAGTTTTTCAATCTCAACAATTTGTGTCTCGACAATCTCAACGACAAGTATCAATCTCGACAAATTTTGTATGAAATTCAGAAAATGGTGGTGAAGTTTTTAGTCCCATTATTTCAAAAACGCCCTGTATAGAAGAAATACCTTCATTACTGTTAAATTTTACTCCGAATTAATTAATGTTGCTCCTGCCTTAATTGTTTCTAAATAAAATTACAAATGTTTCCAAACAGAAAGAGCTGTTTTGCATCTCAAATGTATTAGAATTATTGAGGTCAGTGGTGTAGATTATTGAAGAATGTGATGCATTTAAGGGTCCATTCACTGTAATGTAGACTTGATAGACACGAATTCGGGGTCGGGTTGATAGGTTGGGTAGCCGATGGGTGAAAACTTATATATTTCCACTACCGAATTATTTAGATTTCGGAGGTGCACGTAAAGCCGAAGTAAAAAGGCACATGGAAATAAAGTTAGCCCTCATTGCAAGGGTACCAAATTTGTCTTATAATTGCAATAAAATTTCTTTTTAATGTTATAAATTATATATCACCAGAAAGATCAAAAGATAAACTAGATCCCTATAGTACCAAATTTTTGTTTAATACATTTAATAATTTTTGAAAATACGCTATTTTAGTACAAGATTGTTCGCCTGGAATTTTAAAAATAAAAAGAATTACAAAAAATGACTACTATAGGGATTTAGATTAAAGTCTTATCTTTCAATACTTTTTTACTAAAAGTCGCTATCTTTTATAGATTTTTTATAATTAGACACGAGACGAACGCCGATTTCGGGCTTATTTCGGACTAGTGAATGGACTCTTAAGGAAACTACAAAAATATACAGCATACTATGGCTGAATGAAGGACTTTTAATCTGTAAAACTTTTATTAACTGTAATAACACCATTATGTATTATGTTATTTATGTTGAATTTATAAAATATATTTGGAAATAATTGGGATACCTACCCAAATTTGGGTACCAACGTATAATTCTCTACAAAAATCTCGTTGAGCTACAGGACTTCATGAAAATAGCTATACTATTTCTGCACAATCAGTCAATCAGCCAACGCTCCATACCTAAGAAACTTGTGATGACTTAAAAAATATGCATATCCTGGGGTGGTTGAATATTTCAGGTTGTCGATAACTTTCCAAGTAACGTCTATCCTTTAGAAATGCGACAACATAATACTAGGAATTATACTAGTCCCACCTGCTATTTCAAATTTCATTTTATCGAGAACGATACTATACATTATCCCTTTTTTTATTGTGTACCAACATCACGATCCGACGATTACCTCGCCGCTACAGTCTCGGTTACTCTTTATGTCCAGATAAGATCTCTTCCGCTGAAGTACACTGAGCAAACCCTTAAAAAAGGCGCCTTTCCGTATGATCGGAGTGGTAAATTGTAGGATAGGTATTCCCAGAAAAAAAATTATAAAGATTGCCTGTTGCTATCGAGAAGAATATTTGGATATTAGTTTTTTTATGGTTAGCAGAGAATTTTCTATATTGATGGTTGATGGAGGATGGAGGTCTAGATTGATGATCAATGTTAGGTTCAGTCTGGATCACGTAAAATTGACCCTCTGTCTTAATTGATTGTCTTAATTCTCATTATTTTTTTTTGTTTCAAAATCCTTTGTGATTGTAATTTTTCCGTGACTAACCGTTTTCAATGGAACATCCTAGTGTTTGTGGTTCTTTGTTAAATAATAGTTATTTTTATGATAAAATATATTCTGTTTTTATAATACACACCCCACAAAAATTATCGCAACACTAAAAATTTGCTATTATTTTGATATTCGTTTTCTCTGGAACTAATTGTCCGATTTAATTGATTTTTTTTTTGTATTGTAGGTTGATTCGTTAGCAATGTGACTGGTTTAGTTACATTCTCGAAAAAAATAATTTTGAATACATACAGGGTGAAACAAGTGTAACATGATTTGTCACAGAAGTTTAGAACACCCTGTGGAGTTAATCAGTTATGGCAACATAGTAAAACTTAATAGGAGTTAAAGCGACTTCTTTTCTTAACATAATCGTCATGGTTTCACATCGATATCTCAATAATTAAAGGAGATATTTCAAAATAAAGGGTTCAGCGTCATTTCAGTAAAAAAAATCAAATAAACCTTAACAAACATTTACAGATTTTACGAAAACTTAGCAGGCTCTGAAAACAAAATTTGAAATGTCATTCCTACAATCATTATTTCTACAGAAATACGATTGTTACAGTTTTGTTAAAACTCTTTTAATTTGCGTGCTGAATTTAAAAAAAATGAATGCTGAACTTCGTTTAAACAGACATTTGTCAAATGAAGAGTCAGTAAGAGCAATTGCACTCGTTGAAGACGGACGAAGTCAAAGATATGTGGCAAATGTAATAGGTGTTCAACCAAGTACCATTTCCAGATTAATCAGGCGTTATAGAGAAACAGGACAACATTCCAGAAGGCAAGGACAAGGGCGTAAAAAGGTAACTACAGCAGCAGATGATAGATTTCTAAGACTTTCGGCATTAAGAACTCGACATTGTACTGCTCGTATGCTTCAACGAGAAATTTTGGGAGCCAGACATGCAAACATTTCTTTACAAACTGTTAGAAACCGTCTTAGATAAGTTAATTTACGTCCTATGGTTCCAGCCAAGGGACCACGTCTGACCAGGGAACATCGAGTTGCCCGTCTCCAATTTGCTAGGGAACACAGTAACTGGGGCCTAGAAGAATGGTCTAGTATACTGTTTACTGACGAATCAAGATTTTGTTTATATTCGTCAGATAGACGTATGCCAGTATACAGAAGGCCAGGTGAACGGCATATGCAGTGCAATTTTCGACAGATCGAAAATTTTGGAGGTGGATCGGTAATGGTGTGGTGAGGAATTTCTGTTAATGGGCGTACGGCACTGGTGCCTGTCAACAATGGCAGCATGACTGCCCAACGTTACATAACGGATATTTTAGTTCCTCATGTGATTCCATATGGACGCTTGTTGGGTAATAATTTTACCTTAATGCAAGATAACGCACGTCCTCACGTTGCACGTATAGTAAGAGAATATCTTGAAAACAGTCATGTTGCTACAATGGACTGGCCTGCTCACAGTCCAGACCTAAATCCAATTGAGCATGTATGGAACTACATGTCATGGAAAATCAAGGAGGGTCAAATCCCCTGCCGAACATTAAATGAGCTCCAGAACAAGCTTCAAGAGATTTGGAATGATATAGGGGAAGATTACATACACAGTCTGTTTGAAAGTCTACCACAGCGTATTCAAGCGGTAATTGAGGCTAGGGGAGGAAATACCCGATACTGAAAATTGTTATTTTAGTTTTATGACGTGTTTTATTGCTGTAAGGGTATACTGTTTTATTAAATTTGTTTAGTGATGCACTTGTAATCGATTTTTTTTACTAAAATGACACTGAACCCTTTATTTTGAAATATTTCCTTTAATTATTGAGATATCGATGTGAAACCAAGACGATTATGTTAAAAAAAGAAGTCGCTTTAACTCCTATTAAGTTTTACTATGTTGCCATAACTGATTAACTCCACAGGGTGTTCTAAACTTCTGTGACAAATCATGTTACACTTGTTTCACCCTGTATGTATTCAAAATTATTTTTTTCGAGAATGTAACTAAACCAGTCACATTGCTATCGAATCAACCGACAATACAAAAAAATCAATTAAATCGGACAATTAGTTCCAGAGAAAACGAATATCAAAATAATAGCAAATTTTTAGTGTTGCGATAATTTTTGTGGGGTGTGTATTAATAATAGGAAAGTATACATAAACATCAATAAAGTGATTATATTGTAAATAAACATGTTTCCTGTTAACAATATTGTTACATGCTTTTTAAGTGAAAATGAGTGAGGAACTTTTTCTCAGACTGGTGCCAAACTTCTATCTTAAACACTTCTATTAGCACCTCTTCTGGAATGATATCCATAAACACAATAGTTTGTATTGTGCTGGTTTGTTTTGGATGCCGTTTTAAAATATGTAAAAATAAATATGTATGTACAAATACTAGCCACTTTGTTTTTAACTTTGCAATACTAATAAATTACAAGCACCACTAAATTATTACATTAAATAAACCCAAATACGTGTTATGTATCAATCAGTCTTTATTTTCACATTCATTTTCGGAATCGCCGGTAGTAAATATGCTTAAGAATGTCTCTTATAGTCCCAGAATGGTCTCAGTATTGACTGATTATGATTTCTCAAGTATATAATATGTAGACTTTGCTCAAGTGTATCTGCTCCTATTTTTTATGGTTAGCCTTCAGGTTACATTTTATTTTTGATTCTTAGTAAAACTAGCTTTGAAACAGGTTTTAAAAAACCACAATAAAATTGTTATTTTATTATGTAAATGATATATTCAAGACCAGTAATATTATTGATGATGAGATAACTGTCAATTTTTTTATTCAACGCATTTTTATATACCTACACTCTTTCAGAACGTGATAAGTAGTAGCCCTTGAAATTAAAATAACAGTGCATATAAAAATAATTCTATAATTATATGCAAAGCGTATTAAATTAGCTTGACAAGTAAATACAGTGATGTATTTGACATAATCATGCAGTTTGATGAAGTATAATGTAGTAATGATATAAAATAGTCGTCTAATTTAATTTCTTTGTCAGGGTAAGTCAATGGACATTCAGTATAATTTTAATTACCAAACCGTATATTTAAAAAATATACGTAAAATGTAAACCAATCTTTTATACCAGAGGCAAATTGTAATAGACGAACAAAACACTTGGTAGATATCTTAATCTGTTTTATTATATTTTAAAACATAAGGTAAAGGTCCACCGCTTATTTTTTGGAAAATCAAATCAAGTTTTTCCCCATAAGTTTACTTTCTTCATTAAATTATGTATACAAAATCCAGTTTCAGTTTGATATGTTTGTTATAAATCCGCACAATCCTGAAAAGAATCTCCACGGAGATAAAAAAAATAATGATAACAGATAAACTTTCCCGACACACAGAACCACATAATTGTTTGCCGGAGCATATGTTTGATAAATAAATATGATATCGTATTACAGGAAGTCCATAAATTGCGAGTACCGTTAGGACTCCTCTCAGTTCTTAAACCCAACGTTGTGGTATTCGCTCTCAGCCTCTCGGGTCGAAACGGTTAACATTAAACTGCCAGTCGGTCGCCAATATTAGTTATTTATGCAATATCTTTGTCTGCAGCTTAAAGCCAATATTCGGTCATAAAGTTTTTGTCGAACGATCACTACTAATAGATGGACGGTCGTAAAGTTTCCTTTTAGTTCTAATCCAACGTTCTTCGGTTCAAACAGAGCCACTCATCACTAACCAGTGATGGTTTGAAACAGTTGGGCATGTAGAAAAAATGGCAATTGCCAGAATAAAATTATTTCTTTAAACAAACATTAAATTTATTACGAGGTATTTATATGTAAAAAGTGACAAACATACCGTAGTACTCTCTTTGGGTCTTTGGGTCTGTCTGAGTGTCTGACAGTTATTGTCAAATTGACGGTCAGAAAACGACCTGCTTTTCCGCAGGCGCTATACGCGATTCATTTTTACAGTCACTAAATAAATATTCAGTACCGCAACCTATATGGCCCATGCATTAAAAAGAGAAAACCGATTTCACCCATAAATGGCGGCTCTTTATGTCATTCAGCCATCAGTTACTGTCAAAAATAGTTGTTCTGTTTATGTATATTTTGGAGATTTATTTATAAAATGCCTAGCTATTGTTGTGTGAAAGGTTGCAAGAACACTTATAATAAAGGTACAAAGTTATTTAGTGTTTCTACTGGTAACCGAAATAGTGAAAAAAGACAATTATAAGGCTTTCTCATGTTAGTAGTAAAAAAAAATGTTTTACTTGCAAGGTGATTTGTGCAAATTTGGAATGGAATTAAAACCTCTCTCCTTTACCTTCATATTGAATACAACTTATAAATCTTTTGCTACTAAATTAGATTTCCTAATGTTTGTATTGTATTCAATATACTATAAGTGGCTACATTTCCATTATTTTACATTTACCTGATATACTTACCTATTTTCTTTGTATATATTTGTTTTACAAGTAAAATTATAAGTATGTACATCTATATCTTTTGATTTGTCAATGCACCGTTTAAGAAAAAGTACAGACTTGCTACAGAATAACAGAACCTATATTTTATGCTCTTGGTAAGTATTGAATAAATAATTTAAACTAAAAAATCTTTTTTTTTATTATTTATTAAGTAATACAAATTGCTTCTATAAAGATAAAAACATTGAATTTGGATTAATATCAGTTCTTTCATTAAGTATATTTTTACAAAATATTGAAACAGTTTCGTCTAAACATATATAAAAAAATTAAAATCTTTTACATTATGTCTTTTTCACTGGACCACAATCACCGCTTCATTATGAGCTGAAATATTCGTATAAGGTTCTCTTGATCCATCGTAAATGTATTGGTTGAATGTGTAAGATTAAGTATAAATAAGGTATCTACCATACCTTTATTCTTTAATAAATATACGTAAATAAATGTATTCAATTATAATATAATGAACTAAGTATATAAAAGAAAAACAAAATAAATACACATGCAAATAAATGCGCCAGGTTATGTTTTCATTCTGTTTTATCTCTAATCGGATGTGTGAAGTCCTATTATTAAAAAATAAATTTAAATTTCCCGCATTATTTTCACCCATAAATGGCTGGACGTTGCGGTACTGTATTTATCTAGTGACTGTATTCATTTTAAGATCGTAGCGCCAAAACGGCAGTAACCTATACTAACCTATGGCCACTGACACTGAGATTTGAAATTGTATTCATCAAAGATTTGTTGTCGAGAACTTAAAGCAGGTAAAAAGCTTGTAAAACTATTTTGAAAGGGGTAAGTAGTGATATAAAATTATAATAGATTTCAATATTTTTCGAGCGTTCAATCTGAAAATGAAACTTAACCTCAAAATATGTGAAATTCTTTATTGGACATACGGCATACATACCTTTATGGAAATAGTCATTCTTAGAGAAAGGTAAAGAGCACACACTCTACTTTGCTTCTCTACTTTTAGCTTCTTTATGCATACTTGTCTTCTGTAACTCTTTAATGCCCAACTTATAGTTTCCTCGATAGCTCCAGATTTTCCCGGTTTTGTAAAAGTATGAAACTGATCTCGGGGTTTTTCTTTATCCAAGAGGAACAATGACGCTCACAACAATAATGATTCATATCTAATCAAAGCAATTAACTAATATAACAACGGATATTTCAAAATTCACAATAGACATACATACGCAAAACTGAACCAAAGGCCCATGCGTTAGTTGTGCGTGCCGCCAGTAGGTATTGCTTAGCAAGAATCGCCTATTATAACAGTGACCTCTATTGTCTTTGAGAAAGACAATCCTACTTATTTATTTGAAGATGTCGAAAACAACTACTCAACGGGCAATGTGTCCCGACTGGCATTGTATTACTCTAGCATCTCCATAGGAGCCACCACATCTAAATTCTTAATTGTATGGATACCTACAGGAAAATGAGAGTTGGCGTTTTATTTTTTCATTATATCAATGGTACCACAGAAAAACTTCAATGTTCCGTTTCATTTTCCTATGTAAGACATATTTTATTCAAAAATGTTCAATCCAACCATGTATTGACAACACCTTTCTCCCCTACAACCAAGCCTTTTCCAATTCCGAGAACGGACAGACAACAGGCAACGAGCGCGGGCATTGATTCCCCTCATTGTGGGATATCGCGAGTCACGGCCGCCATTGTATGGGAGCGAGCCATTATGGGCTTCCATCTCCTCCACCCATCCCATCTTTACCATCGCATCGGAGTAATTATGTTATGCTATGCTGCGGCCGGCTGATTATAGGCATCTTTCTCAATGTGCTGCGTTTCGGAGGGAGCACGATCGTGCAATCGGTGCACCGTAATTAAACGTTGAGCGAAATCGAACTGGGGCGAGCTGAGGCAGACAGGTCCGGATTTAGGTCGGAAAATGAACCGAAAAGTACTAGAGGTTCTCGAACAGTTTGAAAAGTAGAATAATTTGCTTGCAATAGTTGTATATAACCCTTACTTATTATACAATAAAATTAAATAGCACACGCTTTGCCTTTGCCTCTCTTGTATTTAAGGACTTTAAGTCTTTAAGAAACGTATTCTCGAAAATAGTAAATTAAATTTCACCGGCGTATAACTGCATCCGTATCTCACTTTTCATCATCCGCTTGTTCACCCAAAATTAAAAACGACGATATAAGTTGAGTTAAGTTTATATATCCACTTACAAACATCTATATCCAGATTATATATACAGTTATGTAATAGACAGGGTAAGTTTGCGTCTAATATTGACATTGACCAATTCACTAATGTTTCATGCAAAAATGAATCTTTGGATTTCAACAAACTTAATAATCTCATGGTTCTTGAGATCACCAAGAAGAGAAACCGAAACGTCCTGTATGCTCAGTTGGGGTTTTCGATTGTAAGAAAATGATCCAGACATAATATATTGTCTAATATAACTAATTTTATACTGAGGCATGACAGCATAACTTATCCCAAATAGTAGGTGTAAAGTTAACTAGGTAATTTATAACCAAATATTCCTTGTTTGTAGGACGTTTTGTAGTGCTACAGTATTTTATAATTATATTATTTTTTCATTGTTCTAGCAATAGCTTATTTTTTGTTTGCCTAATATTAGGCATCGACGGGGTTTGCTTTTACTATTATGAACTGTTGATACTTGTAGGTTATCTAATTTAAAGAAAGTACAAGTTTTCAGCATCCACAAATGAGAAACAGCCTATGCGGGTGTAGCCCCGTGATTAAAAAATAATAATTTCACGTATATCTATATTTTATTTATATATTTACATGATTATTAGGAATCATATTTCAGAAGTGTTGATTGTTGAGTACTAAAATATAAAAGTATATAAAAATATAAATTATATGCTGCACATGCAATGCTGCATAATATAAAAAAAATTTATCAAAATACAAAATAGCAAAAAACTATTCATTTTTAATAGTAAAATGTATACACGCTAGAACGCAGTTGACAATATTGAATTAATTTTAAAGTATTTTATAATTTTTATACATCTGGTGATAAATAGTCATTACTGTTAAGTGTTAAGTAGCTATAATTTTTCCTAAGTGCGCTCCTGACTCGACTAATATGCACATCAAGTCTCATTGAAACACATAAACAGTTACAAGCATTAACTAGTGTAAAATTAGGTCACCTCATTAGCATTAGCCTGCTGTTTAGATAATTGTATGTATTCATATATAAATAATAACAGCTTGTTAACTAATGGTAGAATAATAAACATTTGAGATAAAAAGTATCAGCATCAGCTGTTGACTAATACTAAATGTGGATTCTATCAACACTTAAAATATTATGATGAAGATAATTTTTATTGTAAGTTATTGCTAAGTATCAGATCATCTTCATGTTACACTTTTTAATATTACTGCGTAAAGCAAATGTTCTATAATTTTATAAGAATTAAGTTCATCATGATAAAACTGTAAATCAGTTTGAACAGATGCGAAAACTGCAAGCTATATTTAGTTCATTTACTTCCATTATGCAATATAATGTTATATAATGTTCTAGTAGGTACATAAATTCCATAACTTTTTTCAAGGGTAAACAGACGAATCTACACCACATACAGATTATTTCGTCCGTTTTCTCAAACGTTTAGGTGCAGTGGCGGTTTTACTGTAAGTGCATTTGTGCAGTGCCATTTCTTTAAAAATTAGGTTAACTATATCGATAATAATCTAATAGTGGAAACTAATATAAATACTTAATTTAATATGTTAAAATTTAACATATTAAATTATTGATATTGAATCTGCAACCCAAAATACTTAGCGTGTTCAATTTGCGAATAGCACCCAACAGAGGTTCAGTTACAGATGTTCTTCGAATCTTCGAAGTTGAAGATCTGAGAGTGTGTACCTATATTTTTTGATATTCAAATAGTGAATACCTTTATTTGAAATAATTTTTGTCCAGATTTCTGTCAATCGCATCAAAAAAATGGATATTTGTCCGACGAACCTTATTTCTTTAAGCAAATATTCCAATTTATAATTTTAGGGTGTTTGACCTTGAAAAATGCAAAATTTTCTCCTGCATCGCATTTTTTATTTGTGCACACCCCCGTAGCCAAATGTCACCAGTCGCCACTTTTAGGTGAGTTCGACATTTTGGCATAATGTCTTGATCGGACAATGCACATTCATGTTTTCCGTTATTAAGTATAATACCCATTTCTGTTTTCCGGTATAAATATAACTCACTAGAGTGAGTTATATTTAAAGAATCAAAAACAACAAAAAACACATAATTTTAAGTTTGTATCTTCTCTTTCATTAGCTTTCCAACTCGACTATACTGGCTGTAAAACCAATTCCCAAGAAAAGTATAAAAATCTATGCATATATTTCCGTACATAAAGCTGCCTATCCCCTAAGGTGTAGGTAGGTAGGGTTTCAGAAACTTTCTCTAGCGCCCACTGATCTGGGCACATAAACTTTTATAAAGGCTCTCGAAACTTCTTAGAAACTAATTTTAAAACTTGCACCGACATGAATAATGACCTAACGCCGCTATATCACATCACAAAAAATGAAAAAACAGTGTTAAGAATTCCTCAAAACACCTCCGACAGGTTGGAAATGATCCAAGATTTTTACTAGTATTAGAAAACACGAACATAAAATGTTGAAAACTCCGATTCCATTGAGAGATTGATGTCATGACTCATGACTCGTTTCATGATGATGAGGCAGTTATTGAAAACTAGAAAAATAACTATATCTTAAATCTGCAACTCCCCCCTCTGATAACAACAATTATTGAACATCGGAAATATGTAATAGGTATTTAATAGCAGGCCGCATCGCAAGCCTTTGAACCCAAACAAAGATTACACAATTAAAAAATACTTCTTTAAAATGAGGAATGCCTCTCTTCTTATTTGATGGGCTACGGAGGGTTTTGCTTTTTTAATGTAGTTTGGATAAATTCGTCATCTAAACAATAGATGTCTGTATATTGCTACAGACATAGGAATGGACATCAGTTACCAATGACAACCCAAGGTCAAATGGAAGCCACGCGTAATATAAGTTTGTGTAGGTCTAACCCAACTTGGACCGGTATTTCCGTTTCTATAACCCCGAAGTAAAACGTAAATCAAACTTCAAACTCGTTTATAAAATTGTCAGCCCCAGGAGCTTATTTTATATTTACATAAAAGTTATTTATATTTCATCTTGCTTAATATAAAAGCTTAGGTAACTAATGTATCTTATTTGGCAAGTGTAGACTATTTCCGGTTCATAAAGGATTAATATTACATAACATCACCTTGACTTTTGATATTGTTCTTATTAGGTAGGCACTTTATTTGCTAAAAAATGATATTTGCTGCTAGCCCAAGCGGAAGGTAGTGCCAGTGCTAGAGATTTTACGTAAGTTATAGCGAATTTCAAGATGCCTATAAATGTGATGTGTTGATTGTGATTTTAGTCAGTGTGCCTTCAGAGGGTATTATAACGAGTAGGTACCTATATTCTCATGACGAAAAGGGTTATCAATCAAAGATTTATCCCGAGTTCTTCATATAGAAAAGTCAGTTTTCATTTTTTGTTCGAAAATTATTGGTTTTAGTACAATTTTAATCAGACTGTCATGTATTTTAAAATCAAGTTCAACACAAAAAGTTCCTCGAAAAAGCATCGGCATACCATTAGCGGGGGTCCAAAGTGGTTCAAAGGACTGTTGTTGTTATGATCACGTGAACTTGTATTTGAATATGGAATTTTTCCGTTTTTCCGAACAGACTGCCAATGATAAGTATAGTCTTTATAATCTCAATTGAAACTGCATAAAAAATTCCGACAAACGACACACGTGCGTAAACAAAGAGGCCGCCGTTGAGGTGCAGGTGTTTCTTTTGTCGTATTTTTACAATTTCAATTGACATTATAATAGACTATACCATAGATTTATAAGACAAGGGAGATGTAATTGTTTACATTTTAAAGCAATCAAAGATCCCCTTGTTTACTCTTTATCTGGTCAACTGCAAGGTCCACTTTATGATTGTACGAAAAACTGTTGCCAAACTGTCAATTGTGTAATTTATATTTTCACATTTAAACTACCATGATTATGGGTTAAGGTTAAAATATTACATAAAAATATTTTCCCGTTTCCTAGTTAAGTAGATAAATCATATTTTGTTAAAAACGTTGCGAGAAAAACTAACTTCATAACGCAAAAATGGAATGAACAGGCATCATTGCTCCCTACTCCAATCCGCATGTCCATTGATGGCACGTGAATCGTAGTATTTTATAGTATTTCTTTTGTGCGGTGTTGCTGGAAGTCGAAATTTTGCTTTTGTGAATTTTTCAGTGTTTTTCGTAAGGATTTTATTACTATTCTTCAGAAAATGGTGCGTCAGTGTCAAGTGTATGAAAAAATGAATTCTTTATATTCAAAACTGTCTTTCCACAGGTAAATTTTGCCAAGTTTTGTTTGGTTATTCGGTCGCTATATTTGTCACGCCATATTTACGGATTTTCAGGGGCGTGCTGGCTGGCTTCCTTATCATTTTACGGAATATAGTATATATATAATATATTATATTATGGAATTGTTTTTGTTATTTTTCAAAATATGGCTGATGTGTTAGTTTTTGGAGTTACCTACACACATACTTAAATACCTACGATCAAAACAAGAATCCAAGCAAGAAGCTAAGGCATCATTCAGCACTTTGCTGCATAACAAATTAAAAAACCTATAATGTTTGGTAAGTGTGAAGCCAACATGCAACGTTTGCACACAAAAATTAAAATCAGTTGCGTAACCAAGGTAATTTTTTAAGGTATCCTTTATACTAATCTAAGAGAAAATCACCATTATCAGGCTTTTAGAGTTATTTTGAAAACAGTAAGTCAAATAACTTGAAACAAAAAGTTGAATTAAAAACTAACACCATGTACATCTTTCTTATTTTAAATTATATTTCACTTTTAAATATAATTGAACCCTGTATACAGAGTTTGGGTATCTTTGAAAAACTGAAAAATACTTTTTTACACTACTGTATATATAAGTTTTTGTAATGTAGTAGGTGTACCACCTTTACTTAATTCAGAATTTTAAGTGTTCAAGTTTCAATTCATATTCCCTACATTAAAACTCCGATACTAATTTAATTTCTAATCTCACAAGCTTTTGCTGTTGCAATGTATAGTACTGATTTTCTTAAAATTCCTTTTTTGATGTTTTATTATCATACCCAACCCTTCCAAAAACAGTACGCCTTTGGCGTCGGAAGCAAGTTCTCCCAAAACTTTTGCAACGTTGCACGGAGTCGGAATTTTGCCGTTCTTTCTCTCGGTATTCTTTGTCATACACATTGCCAATGATTGATACAAAACAAAAGGTTATTTATGAATGAACCGTGAAGTCTCCTCTTATTAAGTCTATGGACTATACTTATACAACTTTTTGTTATAAAACTGCTGAAAAAACAAGATGACATACCGTTTGCGTATGCCAGTTTTCTATGTAAAGAACTCTTTGATTCGTTCATATTGACATTCCAAAATGTCAATATTCCCTTGTCAATATTTCAAAAACAGTTGAAGATAGGTATAGGACATCCTACATGAAATGTGTTTAAAATATCACATAGTAGAGTTCAAAATTGCAATAATATACAGGGTGTTCCATTTAAAATAACGAAGATGACATCAACTTCCGGTATAACCGGAGGCGTTAGGTGGACGCCATTATTTTAGTTGAGAAGGGCATGCCCGAAAATACAATTGCCCAAATTTTCAAAATTAAAATCGAAGTCTCTGAAATATGTATGTCTCGTCTCCGTGGAACACCCATATTATATGCTTATACTTATAATATCTCAAAGTAAAGAAAACCTAAATACTGCTTAAACTTATAGGGAGTGCAATAACTCTAGGTATTAATTAAGGGCCGGTCTTTCCACCTCCCATTAAGTTCCTGATAACTATTTGGCAGATTAGAATGTGACATTTCAGTATTTCAGTTTTCACAGTCTAATCTGCCAAATAGTTATCAGGAACTTAATGGGAGATGGAAAGACCGGCCCTAAGTACATTTATATGCCCGGGCATATGAATCTAAGTACCTATGTATTTCAAAAAATACTAACTAGACTAATATTTGCACTTTGGTTATGACGGTTCAACGTGTCAATTTTTATGTATGTTCATGTTTGCGTTAACATCTACGTGGGAATTTTTATTCACGTATATTTATTTTGGGTATGCTTTGTGGAATTTTTTATGTTACTTAGCGTTCCGAACGCTAAACAACTTAAAATATGAGATATTTTTCCACGGATTCAATGCCAATTCCAAGATAAATAGTTACACAGAAAACTGGGCGCCAAATTTATAACGTTTTATTTTGGACGAGAATACTGAAATAATCTTGATCTAATGCGAGACAATGTATGCACAACAGACCGGTTTAAAAATAAGCGGGCGACCTACGCGAAATTTTAGAAATGCCTCATAGGAAATTCCGCATAAAAAGGATTCGAGAAAAGCGGCTCGCTTGGCAGTGGGCCAGGCGTAATCTAGCACGCAACGGCAATAGATTGCGGGGACGATGCCAGGTTTTTTTGTATTGTGTCGAAGTTATAAAGTGAGTAAGTGTTTCAGAAAATTTATTATGATCATTCAAATACAGTTTTACATAGAAATTACATTTAGAAACACACTATGTATTTGCTCTTGTTATTATTTAATTTGATACCCCGGTAGAGATCTTTCAGACCTCTTTCTGCCTCATCAAAATATAAGAGTTACATATTTGAAAGAGATGCCGAAAACTACTCCACGGACTATGTGCCCCCATTGGGAATGCATTACTATTCTGTGCTCATCAGAGTGCCATAGGTAGTGGACTCGATGAACGATGCTGCCACATGATTGTCTAAAAGCCATTTGGTATGTTAGTAGCGGTAAGAAACACAGTAGGACCCTCTTTCGGTCTTTGCTACTATATGTCTGACAATTATTGTCTAATTGACAGACAGATAGCGACCTGATTTTTCGGCAAGTGCCATTATAGCAGTGACCTCTATTTTCTCTGAAGAAAATAAATAAGTAGGATTATCTTCCTCAAAGACAATAGGGGTCACTGCTATAATGGCAGTTGCGGAAAAGCAGGTCGCTATCTGTCTCTCAATTTGACAATAATTGTCAGATGGGTAGTAGCAAAGACCGAAAGAGGGCACTACGGTGGGGGTTTCTCACCACTATTAATAAGAGTTACATATTATACACATTAATTATTACTACTTGTTTTCAATAAGCAGATCTACATGTTGATTCATACAAATGACTGGAACTTGGAATTGGTAGGAAGGTAATTCAGTAATTACAGCACCTGTAGGCCCCATTGTGACCCTTTCATCAACTTCCTTAGAATAGTCTCACCTAAACAGTCAAGTGCATTCTACCGAAAAAGATGGTAATGCCGACCAGAGAGTTACCCTCAAATTTGCTATTAGTAGGCCAATATTGAGAGTACCTAGGACAGTTACAATATAAGTGTTAGACTCTTTCGCCTACTGGTTTTTCATTTAGCTTCATATAGCAGGAGTTGTTAGTCTTAGTCCAATGTCTAATAAGGAAGGGCCTTACAAGTCGTAGCTTTTTTTCTATACGTACTTCATAGGAGCGTCTCTATTAGCCTGCCTTAAGGATTGCCTAATAAATAAACTCACAGCTGCACATTTCATCCCACAATTTTTTGTAATTTCTTCTGTTTCCTTTATGTATTATTGCTGGTAATGGTAGTGTGCTCAAGGTGGCAACTCCAAACCTTCCACTACACCCTCTGAGCAACCTGTCAACCAACTACTTTGTAGCTACTAATATGGATTAAGCCTACAAGGAGAACATATTCAAAGAACATGCTATACCTATAAAACTTCCTGGATAAAATTTATTTTTATTTTTGTTGAATTAAGGTGTCATCAAAATGTGAGCGGTTTTAATGTCCTGTTCCATTAGTAGGTCGGCATCAATAAGTTTTTAGCTTTTATAACTGCGCAAGAACTAAACTGAAAAAAAAATTTTTTTCTATTAATGGACTACGATATTAATGTCTTACAGATGCGTATAGGCTTATTTATTACTTGATGACTAGAAGAGTTTTTATGACACAAGCTTACGGGGTCAGTGAATAAAGGAAGATGCACATTAATTCCAGCATCATCATAAACAGTAACATGTCTAGATGGACTTTCTCTTTTACAGTTTCCAAGCCTCTAAGCACCAAAAAAAGAACGTTGCAAAAGGATATAAAAACGCATGATTAATTAAACGGGTTCCGATCTCAAGACGTTCAGCTCTTTTCGTAATATTCCACTCAAAAAAAAAAAAAGGAGAGATAACCACGCCGAGAAAGAAATCCCACCGGGCAGGCGGTCGCTGGGTTTACGTAACCGATGATATCTCGCTTGTTTTGCTCGAGACTTTGTCCTTGGTCTCGTACTGTGAAAGTTAAGCGAACTTATTGGCATTCTGCTGGAACGCGCGGTCGGTGCTAGGGGGGGGGGTGCGAGGGGGGTAGACGTGGGCTGTATAGAACTCGAGCAAGCGACACGCCCGGGGCGTAGGTGTAGCAGTGCTTCGTTTCGCAGTGAGCCATGAGATTTTTATGTCATACAGATCGTTCATCTCTTTTTTCTGCTGACCTTGGGCGGCCAACTATGCGGGCGATAGAATTTTGTTAATAGTCTTGTTTTGATTTTGTTTACAGCCGCCGAATTTTTTGCAGACTTTGGATGGAGTAGAATTTAATCTAAATATAGGTACCTAACATAAATAAGGACAACGTTGGTTGGCCAACCAAATATGGTTGGTCTACAAACATGTGTTTCAAAGTCTAAACTACTATATTTAAAAAAATTCTAAAATAGGTGTCGGTCAATTAAATAAATTAAGTAGTAGGTTCTTTTTTAAATAAAAGATTAGGCTTAATATGAAATGGAGTTAAAATCAGATGTCTGATGTATATCCAGAATTGGAAGTATTTGTATTCCAAATATCTACGGAATAACCATCATACCGGTAGCTCCTGAATGCTCATTTTAGATAACATCTCGATAGGAGTAATTTATAATGGAACTATTGTTTACTAGTTGGTTTTAGATATGTTCTTGAGCTAAAATAAAAAATTATACAGATTATTGATTTCTTTGGCTTTGACTTGCGGTTGACTTTGATTCCTTATTTCTAGTGATTGGGACATTGGAAAATTGTAATAATTTTTTGTAACCAAATTTGTTTTTTTTTTATTTCTACAATATTGTGGTGAATACTTTACCATCAAGCACCACTTCAGGGTAACTAACTACATGAGATTTTTCGAAATTGATTTTATTTCTGTGAAAAACGTTTTCCCCGATAAATTAATACCCCCACATAAAAAAAATGACTCGGCAATATGTTGCTAATTGCATTTGGGATCGAAAGGAATGGGGCGCATTCGACAATAAAGCGCCTGCTTGTGACTGGCCTAATAGAAAATAAACAAAAGCGTTTCTGCACGACGACGTCCTTGCCGAGATCCAATAGGGGAGCCATTGAATCCGCTCAGCTCTGGACAAATATGGCTCGATTCCCATATATAATGGAATGAATTCTTTGATTGGGTCAATAAATCTTGGTATGAATCACAGAAGACTCTCACAAGGAGAAGGACAACAAAAAATAGTTCGTCTGTCCTTTGTTCGTTAGATGGAAAACTGGTATCGCTTTAAATAGGGAAAATATAATTACCTATTAGTTCCATCATATTGAAATCGACGTTGCTATAAATGGCAGTGGCAATAAAACTATATTTAGAATACCCCCAACAGTGATATAATTAAATGAAATATATTGCTAATTTGTGTGCAGAATGAAAAGTAGCATATCATCAGTGGAAATACGCAAAGAGAAAATCGTGGTTGAATAAAGCATGATAAAAGTCGTAACCGTTCAACTCAAAAATATTTTAAACAACCTTTTAATTAAATATCTGTTAGTATTATATTTGTATTGAAAAGGTATAAGAAGCTACAGAAACATGTGACCTGCGTTTACCATTTATACTTGCACTGTAAGAACTATAAATAATATTAGTTTATAATATTATACATTATAATATTAATATAGTTTAAGTAGAAAAATAAATCTTCGGAAATACTTAAAACATAACAGTAATTGATCGGTAATTATTTTTATTTTATATAATAAGCAGCAATCATTTAAGTTGTGTATTAACATTTTTAATGGGCAGCAGGTTTCTATAATAATGTAATATTTCATGATAAAGTTATAGTTTCACGTATAAATATTTAGTCATTTTTATTTGTCGTGTGTGAATATGTAAATCTAACGGCTATTAAATATAAACGCACCTAATTTAGTTTTAATAAATTTGCATAAAAAGCTCATAGAAGAAAATAAGAATTAATAATTACCTTCCTTGGATATATCACCTATATTTTAAATATCTGCTGAGCTTACAATTTTTGTTTTCGAAAGTTAAAAGTATTTGAATATATAGTAGATTCAGATCCCGTATCACGATAGCATCTTATCTTAAGTATATATTATGATTCAAAATGTACCACTGTTCTTTTTTCTACAGATTCTTTACATATATAGTGGAAACTTAATCTGGTAATATTTTATGCAAAAGTGGAATACATTTTGAATTTTATATTACCTCCGTTTAACCGCCACGATAGCGAAGCCTATTATGATCTGGGTTCGATCCCCAGCCCCGGCAGTGGCAATGTCAGTGAATATGGGGTGTTTGTCTGAGTTTTTCAATGTTTCAATATTCCTGTCGGACAGCCTTGGGCTTTGGATCTGGGAGTTGTTTAATTTATGTTGTGTTTTTAGTGCCATAATAACAATATTGCTATTATAGTAACAATAACAAAATGCAAGATGCCAACAGAATCGACCCCTTAGAATGGTACAGTAGGCAATTGTCATCTAATAGGCTGTGTGAGATACCTACATACATAATACAGGGTGTTAGTTAAACATGCGGCAAAAATTCAAGAGGTTATTCCTTGGACTATTCTAAGGATATTTTATCCTTTTATGATTTTTAAAAAAGAAGATATAGGGCGAAAAAAATTTTCAACAAATAACAATTTATTACTAAAAATTACATGTAACATTTCTGAAACTACAAGAATTGTTCAAAATGGCTACCTCCAGCTCGGATGCAACCATCCAATCTTCTCCTCATAGACTCCCGAACTCTTTCAAAAACCCCAGGGTCGTTTCTTTTTGAGTTACACCCACCAACTATCCGATCTCTTAAATCGTCCACATCTTCCACTGGCCTAGTACAAACTAATGACTTTAGATGGCCCCATAGGAAATAATACAGGGGGTTTAAGTCCGGGGATCGAGCAGGCCATACGTGAGGTCCACCTCGACCAATCCAACGATCTCCGTATGTTGCTGTTAAAAAGTCTCGAGCAACTACACTAAAATGGGATGGTGCACCATCATGCATAAACCACATTGCCTGTCTTGTAGCCAATGGTACATCCTCAAAAACTGAGGTAGCGTTTGTTCCAAAAAGTTGCGGTATACTTCGCCGATAAGTCTTCCTGGTAGAAATACCGGTCCAATTCATAGCCAGTCACCCACAATTCCAACCCAAACGTGCAACGAGAACTGATGTTGAAACCGATCTTCACAAATCTCATGTGGATTTTCGTCAGCCCACACATGGTTATTGTGGAAATTCCTTATTGCATTTCGCGAGAAACTGGCTTCATCGGTAAAAAGAATCAGCGTAAGTAGTTGAGGGGTTTCAACCAATGTGTGCAAAAGCCATTGACAAAATGCAATACGTGGAGCAAAATCCGCAGGAAGAAGTGCCTGAACGCCTGAACGCCTGAACACGTTGAATGTGGGTACAACAAAAAATTATCTCTCAGAATTTTCAAAACAGTCTAATTACTTACATTCAAAGTAAGCATTTTTTGAAGTTCAAATCAACTAATTTTTGATAAATTTTAGCTGCACAATTACGCCATATTGGTGGGCATAATCGATCTAAATATGCCAAATTGATGGAGACAATATTTGCTAGTTCACTTCTTTTGTCGTGTTTCATAATCATAAAACAGTAAAGATTGGATTTTATCCAAAACTAATAAAAGTATTTTAACCCTCTCGTCAATTGTAGATTAAAACCTCTTTCAAAGGGAAATTTGAAAAACAGAAGTAAGTACTCAGAAAGCGACTAAAAAAGTTAAATGAACTCTTGACCTCTGTGCTTGATTTCCAGGCTGCGTCGGCTAATCGAGAATCACCTATACGTGCAAGAAGGGTCCGGAACGGTCGGACAGGCTCCCACTAGACCTAGACACGTAAGCGGCATTACATTTAACAACATAATAGCAAGGAGGTGGCACAAATTGCGGTACGCCGCGCCTAAAAAAGAGCGAAAACGATCACTCTTCTGTATAGACCGAGCCAGGCCCGTCGTTAGGGGCGAACACGGACCCGACGTGAAATTGTGCCTACGACAATGAGCTGATATGGAAAAGAAAGCCATTATATAGGATGACACCGTTGAATGTGCCTAACAGAACGGCTATTGTCGTGAACAAAAATGTGTGCATTTATAGTTTTGCTAACAAAGGCATACCTACGTTTTGCTGTTATACCAAAGTAGCTAGTAATAATAACATACTTGCTAAGCTAGCTAAATATTTATCGCATTTTATTGAGTTTTTTCCACTGAAGTGGAGCGAAAACTATGACTACAGTTGTTTCATGTTTCCTTTTGGGGAAGGATTTTAAATCCTATGTCGTAACATATTTATCTTCAAATCTCATCGTGTTATTTTCTGTATTATTGCTTAGGGTTTGGATATCTAAGAGTCTTATTTTATTATGAAATTCTCTATGTGATTGATTCTTTTTCTTAATGAAACTATCAAAAACTAATCACTATATTATCACCTATTTATTTAGAACTTGTTTTTTGTCCTATGACCATGTTCTAAATTTACAGACGGTTCTGGTTTTAGCAAGGAACGGCGGATGTGCGGCGGCTGTAAACAATGACCTCGGGGTCAAACGTGCGATCGCAAGTCGAAAGAATCTGGCGGGTAATAATTGTGGTCTGCCCCAGGAAGTTGACCGTCACGACATCTACAGATCGAAACGTGATCCGATTAAGTAGGACGTTGGAATTCGACTATGCGCTGATAAAGTATAAAGAACATTAAAATGAAAAATACATAAAAAACACAAATTTCTTTGTTTCAACTTTACATATGTAGTTCAATTCAGTACAGAAAATGTTTTACAATTTAAACAGAGTCTTGTCACATTTAAACATGTATTATGTACAGCATGTGTAAAGGCCTTTATTTCTGAACCTTGGCGTGCAAATTTAAGAATTGTACAAGAAACGGAACGGGGAACGGAAATTCTGAGTACCTACGCGCCGGATTCAGCAATATACAACCAATTCGCCGGATTCACACAATAATAAGTGGTAATATTAATAGTAATAATAATTGATTAGAACTATATGATAATAGTAACCATAAGTACCCTGTTTGTAGTGGGGAGATACAGTGAAATACACCGTAGTGCCCTCTTTTGGTCTTTGCTACTATCTGTCTGACAATTATTGTCTAATTGACAGACAGATAACGATCTGCTTTTCTGCAGATGTCATTACAGCGACCTCTATTGTCTTTGAGAAAGACAATCCTACTTATTTATTTATTTGGAGATGCCGAAAACAACTACTCCACGGCCAATATGCCCCGACTGGCGTTGCATTACATCAATATCTCCATGGATGTCGCCACATCCTTCATCAAGACCAAATACCAGACAATGACCGGTTTCGATCTTGTTATGATCTCATCAGATTGCCTTTGTATTGCCCATAAGTACCCTTTTATCCTTCTGTTTTATTTTCAACTGTGGTTAAGATGGAAGTCCGCATTATGGAACACCCAGTAGATATATTTTTATATCAATAGCGAGATCAATACCTTACCTTCAATATTTTTTGCAGAATGTATGGTATAATTAAACAAGTCAGAATTAAGTTACGTATTGATGGTGTTTACCTATAGTATAGATCTTCAGATAATGTAAAATTTATGATTAAGACTTCGTTAACCCCATTTGTGTTACCGTATGTTGGCCAAAGTATTAAACAATTAACAATAGTAATTGAAAATACTTAACTAACCCGTATTAGTAATGTTAGGATTGTAAATAAATCATACCAACCCACAGAAGTCTATAAGGACCAAGTAACATGTCTCTGTCGTTCGGCAAGAACCCTTAACCTCTTTTTACAAGACAACTTCAATTACCATCCAGCTTTATTTATAAACAAACACCATTACATACGATAAATTTATGAAAATATTAGGTACTATTTTAGTACCTTCTGAGAACTTTATGAATATTTATTTATAAATATTTTTATTCCGTTACCCATATTTTTCGTCTAAGAAAAAGGATCAATTAAAAATGGTTTACACTGTCCCCCTTGAAAATAAAATTGCGCAACGGCCAACACAAAAAATGCCATAATTATGTATTAACAATAACATAATTGTTTATGCCCCCCCCCCCCCCGCCATTGTTGGCGGTAATTATCGTTACACATTTTTCTGCGCGCAACGGGAAACACAATACTGAAGCCTGACAAAGGAGAGCAATAAATCGTAAACAACTTCACAACACAATGGAGGAGAGCGTTTTAATAAAAAAAGTGGCCTTTTTATACCCCTTTGAAATTGTATATCATTCCGTTTCTTTGTGTTACATAATTTTAAGCGATGCGAGAGAGAATTCCTCCTGAAGGAGTTTTATTAAAGAGAAACGCCTAATTATTTCTGAAATTTGATATTCGCCATCGAGACGGAGACGAAATGTTTTTTAATTTGATTAAATTACCGGAATTCTCGAGCGCACTGCCGGTATCGGGAACATAATAAATTTACAAACCTTTGTTTCGCGAAAAGAAAACAACAAAATCATGTAAATTTAGTTTTTCACCCAATCAGTAGTGAGTGCATAATGAATTAAAATTGTGTCAACATTTGATATTAAATATCAACGCATTTGGCTAGATTAAAACTGTACAAAGGGCCGGTATACTTGGCCAATTTCGTCGCTGTGGCACAAATCCACCCCACCGCTATTGGGAAAAATTTGGAAAACAAACAAAATTATTTATTAAGTGTCATGAAAAACATTTGAACCAAAAGATCGGCAAATGTGGTAGACGTCATTTAATTTGCCATTTAAATTAATATATTTCATATTGCCCGATTCAATAGCATCGTTGAATTCAGAAATAAATGTTAACTGGACAAACTTAACTAATATATATCCTTCCAATCGGTTAATGTTGAAAAAAGTCCGAATTGCTGTCAGTTTGTTAAATGAAAAAATATATTTCTTGGTTTTTAAATATAAGGTTATATGGGTTAATATGATTTAAAAAATTTTATCATTTATATCTTTGGTTAAATCAATAACAATAGTAAAAATGGCAGTGGAGCCACTTTTGTAAATAACGAAATAAGAAAAAACACAGAGCTAAAAATTTGGCGGAAAAAACGACTTCCGAAAGCCGGGACTTGGTTTCTGTAGATTATTTACTTTGTATTGAATGCTTACCGACTTACGTGATTCTGTTGAATGATTTGATTATTTGAATCATTGGCTGTGACTGACCTTACTTATTTGTCCCTATTACTTGTAAAAAATATTTCAATTTATTTATTTATTAATAATACATTAATATTAACGAGTATTTTCTATGAAATCGGTGTAGATTTGCCCCGTTATTTGTTCTTGAAGATCAAGCGGCAAAATAATATCCAGCAAAGCGTATGTGAATATAACAAAATGCCTTAATACTAATAAAATGTCGTAATCTTTTTCCCCATAAAAATAGAATTGGGTAAAAATATAAAGGGCGTGATTAAGTATTTTTCCTCAAATTCACCTTCATCTTTTTGTTACACTAATCCGCTCCATTTCTTTAAAGGCGCCCCTGCAAGAATTTAATTACGTTTTACATTTCGTTCTTCGGTCTCTCGGGGGATTGCCCCAGATATGACGCTTCTCTTTTCGATAGCAATAAAGAAATCCTCCCAGGTTTCAGGCCAGATGCCGTCGTCGTCTTAGCGGGAGGTTGCCATAGCAATCTCGGGAGCGCGTTCGGATCCTAAATATGGTTTCTTTTATTACACTTTTTAATAGAATGCGTCTTGTTGGTTTTTTGTTCGCCTCTTGGTGCAGTTTACAGTCGAATCGATATATCGTGTGTTATAAATAAAACCTGCTTTAAACAGAGGACAATTCAAGGACGGTTCAAAACAGTTAGTTAGCCATTTAATTTATGGTGTCTAAAGCCTAGTCCAGACCCAAGGATTTTTGACTAATATAGGATTGCTCGATCCCTAGAATTTATCAGCCGTATCACGTGATTGGGTCTTGCAGCTACGTCATCGGATTGATATACAAAATATATGAGTTAGATAGTGACAGTGACTTGTCAACGCGTCATAGATAAGGAATCGCACAATACAGAGAGAGAAAGAGTATCGGGTCTCGCAGTGACGTCACTAAAATCGGATAATATTGAGAAATAGGGATCGAGCAATCCTATATAAGTTAAAAATCCTTAATCCAGACCTACATACACTTGCCCGCAAACAAATGTTTAAAAACATTTGCCCCCAAACAAGGCATTTATACATTTGTGTGAAGAGGTTTTCTTTGACAAACATTTCATTTTACTAGGTTGTAAATGCATTCAGACCAAAAGACAAAAACATGTCGCTAACTAGTGAAGCAGTGGCGGGAATTTGTGCTAGCTATATATTTTTGACTTCCAAGAAAAGAAAACAAAAACTTCTGCAGAATAGAATGTTCTTTGTACTTGTTAAAAGACCTAAAATTGAATGATGGATCTGAATGATCTTTTGATCGAATGCCATCTACTGATTTTAAGATATTACTTCAAATGATTGGCCCAAGAATTTGCAAGCAAGATACAAAGTACAGAGCAGCCATACCTGTACCATTACAAATAAGTAATAAAGTAATAAACATTTGCCCTGAATGCGTCCACACTAGCTTGTTTGCGAGTGTAAAAACACGTGTTTTCCATCCTGGATGGAAAACAAAAACATTTGTTATTTGTTTGAATGTTTTTAAATAAATGTTTGTAAACACTTTTTAAACAGTTTTCATACTGTTTTTATACAGTTTTTATACAGATGTTTAAATGTTTGCGGGCAAATGTATGTAGGTCTGGACTAGGCTTAAGACCGTCATAGTGTTTAAATACTCGAATGTCTTTCTTTCACTCCTGCTTGATCTAAGAACGCGGCATCCAAACATCGCCATGACCCTAACCGGCATTTTTCCATTCCCAATTATCTGATCGTGCATATTCGATTCTACTCTGTTAAAAGATTACAGAACGTGACTGAGCAACTATTCAAAAAAGGTTCACGAACGTCACGAACCCCGGCCTCAGACGATCCACGATCTCGACCAAATTAAAAAAATTATCTTCCCAACAATGTATGTGCGGCCGGGTTAGTTAAGTTTTTTAGTAGAATTCCGGTTTCGTACAATAATTAAGGAAAACGTCGATAAATACTTCTTTTCAAGACGGTTCTTGTAGCATTTTATTTGAACAAAACCAATTTTGAATAATATGTAAACTGTAAACCTCAACGTGACTAATCAAATTTTTAAAATAACGGTATTTCATGGAGTTTTGCACGTTTCACGCGAAAATCATGTTTTTGTGTTATAAATCACAGGAAAAAGTCTAGAGACCTTGCTTTGTCGTAAATTAAATATTTTGAAATTTAATGAACGTTGTTGTTGATAATTTTTGCAAAAAAGTAAGTATTAAAAATAATAAATAATAAAATTAAAAAAAGTTCCAATTGAAATCACCGCTTGAAGAAAATACATAATACTGCAAATTTATTGTTTTAATGTAATATACTCGTTTATATTTAAATTCAAGTTACTGTCCATGCAAAAAGGGATAGTAAGCATTACTCAGATTCTTTGGAAAATAACTAAAGTAAAAATAATAACAATAGATCTTCAGATAACCCAGGTAGGTACACACCTACTTTGTTCATCCTTTAGAACGTTATGTGTATGTTTGACCTTCAAGTGACATTGTAAAGTAAACATTACAGTGACCTAAACATAGCCAAACATTAAGTGGTACAGACACCAGATGTAAATATTGTAAACAGTTGGTACAGGCGCTACTAAAATAAACTGTGGCAGTTAGCAAACAGGCGTATAGTGTAAGAATAAATAAATAAATACTTTAATGGGATGTGTTATCTTAATTTTCCAATTAGGTATACCTACAGTTTGTAACTTGGTGAAGGACCATTAGAAATAAGTTTGTTGGTAACCAATAATAATTGAGGTATCTTTTAGATTATAGATTGCCTGTATATGGCCTGTCTACACAAGTTTCTCTAGCTTCTGATTATACCGGAATTGTATATTAACTTTGGAATTTTAAATGAGAACTTATATTTAGGTAATTTTGTAAGTGTAAGGTAAATTGTAAGATGTTTATGTTTATGGTATGATGTCTATGGTATGATAGTCTATAATATGGTAGACTCGTATGTCTATGGTCTAAAACTATTCTTGCAACACCCTGTCACTGACAAAGAGGGATTTTTTTAAAGCATTATTTAATATAGAACATGCAATGTATCAATGAAAAATCTTCAAAATGAATGCCTTAATTGGTTCCAGGAATAGTTCTAATAAGAATAAGTCGTTATCGTAGTACAATATATTTTTTATTATAAGATCAGGCAGATATACCATGTGAAACATCTTTATTGCAAAATAAAAACGATGTCTATGAGCAAGTGCAAATATCTAGGAGATATGCTTCATTGAACATTATTTTGGTTATGTAACTTTGTAATCAGATACAATAGACATTAACGTTTCCAAGTGCACATTTTTTATATTAAACAATATAGCAATTTTTTCGCAATGTTATTTCCATATACCTTTATTCAAAATTAAAAGGAGAAAAGAAATACAATTGGGCAAATAAAAAGCAGATAGCAAAAGAGTAACAAAAAAGGGACTGTATTATAGAAAGGTTCACCCACCCTTCGCTTTCAGATGCCATCTATAAAGGTTTTTGAGGAAGGGTTGTATGAAAGGGTCTTTAAATTGGACACTTTTTGCTTCTACGAAATTCAAAAAATTAGCAACGAGAAGGCCAAAGCAGTTAGCAGTTTTTCTTGTGTTTAGCTTTATTTCGTTCAGGGAAATATTTAGTACCAAATAATAAATATATATAAATATAATAAATATAAATATAACATTACGAATAAAATCTATCAAATCATAAGTTAATTACATGCAGATGTTATTTTTTTATAGTTTCTTCATTTGTATGTTATACATTTTTATCTTACTTTAATAGACATTAATTAGAGTCTAAAATTATTTTCAACATACCAAATCAAATCAAATTTATTTGCCCAACAGAAAAGAACCACTTACAGGAAAAAAAATTAAAGTAAATAAATTTGAGATTAATAGAAATTAATTACAGTATATATAAAAGTAATATAACAAATAATATGATTATTAGAATGTTGCTGCTGCCATAAATGCTGCTGTAATACATATATAAAGCTTAACATAAAATTTAAACCCTATAGGAAAAAAAATAGTCAGGTATTATATATATTAAATATTAATACTAAATATATAAATATTAAATACTAGATAGTAAATAATAATTATGGTACATTAATAAATGCAGAAAGAAAAAATTTGAAATAACTATGGTAATGAAATGAAATTCCAAGGGACAATGTATTATTATAAGGGACAATGACATGGGTTTCCACGGTATTTTGACTGCCTTACACCAAAAAACTTTTTGGTGTGAGGTCGATAACATTAAAACTATATCTAGGAATATTATTTGTTTCCTGTTGAGCGGTCACTTTATTTTTCAAGGGGAAATTACCAAAATTGAATAAGAGAAGGGCGTATAAAGTTCCACATCAAAACAATTTCCCCATCTGAAGGGCACGCCGCCGTGTCCCGCCCCAACTGATGAATGCTAGTGAGAACCTTGCGTGGCACATAAAAGTAAATAAATTGCAGGCGAGTCGAGATAAAAGTGCAATTAAAAAGTCCCAACGGGCGCTATCGCTTTACGGCGCCGTAAACTGGATGTGTGCCGAGAAACTGGGGTTTCTCTCTTTATATTTCTTCCTTTAATAATCCAATTCCGACCTAGTAAGAGAAGAGAGCTTTTGTTTGAAGTTCGTTGAAGATAACGAGCAATTGCACTGCAATGAGAGTATTCGCGTTACAGATAAACATCTTTTGAAGCAGTGGGCGATTAATTTAATTTGACACGAAAATCTAGATATACAGGGAACTATATCAAATCTTAAAACAGATTGGTAATTCTTATAATTAGGCTTGGCGAAAATACGAGGGCGGACATAGGCGTGCGCATCATAATACGCGTAATAAAAGAAATTAACTATTAAGAGAAGCAATGAATTGTTTCAATTTATAAATTATCCATAATACAACAACATACAATGCAAGGGAGAGAAATATATTTACATGCAAACATCACGACAGTGGACAATGAACTGAAATGCACAGTAATAACCTTGCCGCGCGGTGAGGTCACGCACACCGCTGGTCTTCCTCGCGACTCGCCAAGCCTACTTATACACTTTATCCTAAACTACAGTAAATGACAAATATACTACCTGTTTGTTATTAATATTAGCACTTACTGCAAATTCATGAGTAGTTTAATCAATGGGTTGTTTACGATTACAATAAATTATGCAAACTTTTTGAGATTATGGCAGATACGTGCTAAAAACCATTTCTATATAGTAGGCCATATTTATATACAGGGTCCTGCACCAGAGCTCCCTTCTTTTGTAGCTCATGAACTTGTGCCTTTATAAATTTCGTTCAAATCTGACTGCAAACTATTCGTAGAGAGGCACATTTTGAAAATATTTTCAAATATAAAGGGTGCTTTAAAAACATGTACCATACTAAAGTTATGTTTTTTTAAATGGAACACACTATATATTTTTGTATTTTTGGATTCTGCATGAAAATTTGGTGTCAGTTTGTGTTATATTCCCTATAGCAAAACTTAGCCGTTTCGAAGATATTCGACATTTTATAGAAAAAATTACATTTGTTACAACTATTTCAAAGTTACATATCTTATACAATTGAACAGCGTTTATTTTAAATTTTATATCTCAGATACTTTAGGCATTGGTCTTTCTGAAAATAGCTAACAGAAGTCTGTAATACATACAGAGTGTTTAATATTTACTGAGCAACACGTCAATTTTGAAACGTGCAAAACTATTTTTTTTCAAATGGCACACCCAGTATATTATTCTACAGTTGAAAGTACCATTCAATTCTGAATTGAATGATATAGTATTGTCCTATACCTATCTCTTAAGGTGCTCAAGATATAATCAATGTTATAGTAAAGTGCTCGAAAATTTAAGTTACCCCGTTTCTAAGTGGTCTTCGAACCAAATAAAACAACTAGAAACATTTCAAATTTATTGGCAGTTGCTTTAACTCTTATTATGGCTATGATTAAGCACAAAATGTAAAAAAATACATTGATGGTAAATAATTGTTCACAGATTTAATTGTTACGTAACTCTATAAGAATAAGTCTAATTTTGTACATCAAATTATGCTTTAAGAATAAATCAGGTCACCTGGTAAAGACAACAAAATAACTTAAATTTAAATTTGTTTGCTGTCAAACTTGGTGCCGACAATTTAGTTAATTAAAAATATTTATACTTATTTCAATAATTTTGTTGTTAGTTTAGTTGTTACGAGTTAGTTACTTAGTTTAGTTAGTTGTTTCAATTTATTTTTATAATGAAGTATAGTAAAGAAGAGCTAGCTGACATGATTTTCATATTAGGTGAGTCTGAACGAAACAACTGTCTCTTAACGAATTGAATTTACCGTCAAAGTTTTTGAAAATTTGTTATAAGATTGTAGACTGTGAATAATTATTTAATATTGCTGTTTTTGATGATTGTTGATAATTTTTTACATTTTGTGTTTAGTCATAGCCATAATTATAGTCAAAGCAACTGACAATAAATTTAAAATGTTTTTAGTTGTTTTATTTTATTCGAAGACCACTTAGAAACGCGGTAACTTAAATTTTCGAGCATTTTATTATAAAATTGATTATATCTTGAGCACCTTAAGAGATAGGTATAGGACAATGCTATATCATTCAATTCAGAATTGAATGGTACTTTCAACTGTAGAATAATATACTGGGTGTGCCATTTGAAAAAAAATAGTTTTGCACGTTTCAAAATTGACGTGTTGCTCAGTAAATATTAAACACTCTGTATGTATTACAGACTTCTGTTAGCTATTTTCAGAAAGACCAATGCCTAAACTATCTGACACATAAAAATTAAAATAAACGCTGTTCAATTGTATAAGATATATAACTTTGAAATAGTTCTAACAACTGTAATTTTTTCTATAAAATGTCGAATATCTTCGAAACGGCTAAGTTTTGCTATAGGGAATATAACACAAACTGACACCAAATTTGCATGCAGAATCCAAAAATGCAAAAATATATAGAGTGTTCCATTTAAAAAAACATAACTTTAGTATGGTACATGTTTTTTGAGCACCCTGTATATTTGAAAATATTTTCAAAATGTGCCTCTCTACGAATAGTTTGCAGTCAGATTTGAACGAAATTTATAAAGGCACCAGTTCATGAGCTACAACAGATGGGAGCTCTGGTGCAGGACCCTGTATATAGTAGGTAAAATCGTGTACATTTGAATACCATTATTATTGTGGTATTGTGCTCAATGTTGAAAATCAAGAAACACTTTTTTGCAATCTTCATGAAAATCATGATCATCAAAAACCACTCTACAAACAATTTGTTGATTACCTAATAATTACCCACATCATTTTTGCGGATAAATCCAGTTGTGTTTATATTTGTGCAATGTGTTTATCGTATACAACCTAAAATAATATCGTTATTCGTAATACGAGTATATTCATAAATGTGACAAAATAGCTAAATAGAATATTATATATAAATTATAATTATGCATAATCTTATACATATTTCATTTTTTACAGTGATTTCACTGATATCTTACTAACATTTATGTGATTCTCTCTAATTACTGTTATTAATGTTTATCGCGAATGAAACTAACAGTTACATTAAAATATACCTACGCGAGTTCTAATAAAAATATGTCAAATTAAAAACATTAAATTAATTAAAGTCAGTAAGTTGAGAACGTGAAGAAAGTAAAATTAAATTTATAGTGTAGAGTAAGGTCTGAATTGGATTGACCTCTAAAATAATTACTATGCACTAGCGGTTCTGGCTATAATTAGGTATTTGTAAGTTACTCAGATGGTTTTATTACTACGGTGTACACAGACGTAGTAGCATTCTACAAATCTTTAGGCCGCGCCGCGTAGTCGCTGCCATTGCTGAGTAAAATTTTGTCACTTACAAAAAAGTTCTTAGTAAAATTGTAAATGAGCTATTCTTAATAAACTCACCCTAAATATAACAATTATTTTATTTTCTAGTAAGTTGTCGATTTTTTTGCATAGTTTACGTAAAAACGATACGCACTCGGCAAACTGTTTAAAATGGGCAGTAAAATATTTAGATTTTACGAAGCCGTATAAGGGCCATGTATGAATTTTTTTTAAAATTCAGACATTAAACTCTGAATTCAGAGTTTAATCTCTGAATTTGGACTTTAAACTCTGAATTCAGACTTTAAACTCTGAATTCAGACTTTAAACTCTGAATTCAGACTTTAATCTCTGAATACAGACTTTAAACTCTGAATTCAGACTTTAATCTCTGAATTTGGACTTTACACTCTGAATTCGGACATTAAACTCTGAAATCAGACTAAACTCTGAATTCAGACTTTAAACTCTGAATTCAGATTTTAATATTAACAATTACATTAATGTCCTGAAAGTATAATACAGGGTCTTCAAATTTTCAGATCAAAGTCGAAATCGAAAAAATCACCAAAACTCAAATTTTAGTTTATGTAGAATGTTCTATACCTAAAATTCATTCCTGGTCATATATACGGGATACCACTAATAATGGAACTTATGATACCACTAATAATAAGAGTAGTGCCATGAAAAACAAATGAATAGTTTTGCCAAAATTCGGTATATTAATTGTCATTTTAATAACAAATCATTTAAATTACCTAACTGAATGTTAAGTTAACACATTTTCCCAAAAGGTGGTTTTTCCACTAAGTTACCGCTCTACACTCATAGACGATATGAGTTACTTGTTCAGAGCCTTTATTACAAAGTTCACGAATTGATTTCTCGTTATATACGCCAATATTTTGTAGATACTATCTTAAGGCACAGTATCCCGTTACCTAATTGCAGTCGTAGGTTCAGGCATAACAGTTGATAGTTCAGAGTTCAATGTCTGAATTCAGACTTTAATCTCTGAATTCAGAGTTTAAAGTCTGAATTCAAAGATAAAAGTCTAAATTCAGAGATTAAAGTCTGAATTCAGATATTAAAGTCTGAATTCAGAGATTAAAGTCTGAATTCAGAGTTTAAAGTCTGAATTTAAAAATAATTTCATACATGGCCCTTCTACGGCTTCGTAAGATTTTTATATGTGTTCTTAAACAATATGAAAAACTCAACACAGAAGATTTCTCCTTAAACATAATTAGTCATTAAACATACGATATAAGCACAATATTAATTACGATCCTCGGTTATGGATTGATAATATCAAATTCAGGAATGCCTTAGGGTTCTTGTTTGAGACTGACGCTCATGCTGTAAAAGTCGACGGTCGATCCATTTACTGCGGTTTTATTGAAGATATCTTATACCATAAATAAAAACGTACTTTTAGAACTAACTTTTATCAAAAGCTTAGTTTCTCTAGCGTGATTTTCCAAAATCACGAAAAGAAGAGACATGCCCTAAATTCTGTGTCAGACTTTTTGACATTTGTATGTGATTTTTACATATGACAAATTCAAATGGTGTGAAGCGCAAGACTGATATATTTATTTCGATATATTTTTTATCCTATACACTAACAGAGTTTGATGTGTCTGTCTCTAGTAATAAGGAGATATTATCAAAAAATTCACATGATAATTTTATCACCGTAAAACACAGAAAACGTAATCGAGAACTAGCTATAAAAAAATAATAGTTGGGTCATCTGAAGGCTGGCAAGTAGGCTACTATCTAGTTTACCTACGTCCACGCGAGTTCGCACCTCCAATTTCTGCAACTCTTTGATACTAAAACCATCGTGCTTAGTGTTTTTATCCTTCCCATCTTGCTCTACCTCCATCAGCCTTCTCAGCCTGCAATGGTTAGTTAGGATTCCTACCAATTGGTTTAGAACCTTCTGACTCCGGTTCAGTAACCCAGCTGTTCTTGTTGTACTTCTAGTATTATCAGACCCTCTATGAACTGGTAAGTTCCTACAGTTCCTATTTCTTTTCTAGTTCTTCCTGATAGTGTCGTAAATCACTAAGACTTGCCTTCTGCTAATTTCTATAAATGGTACAAGCCCATAGTAGAATCGCTTATCCTGGTCGAACTAATTCATCAACTTTGTCATACTTTGGGTTTCCCATATGACCAAGTACCCAAACCAGAATTGTACCTCCCTTCGTCTTGCCAATAGTGTCCATGGTTTTCAGTCTTGAACAAGAGTTGACCTTGTTCTTGCATTCCAATCGCCTTGACTGTCATAAAAATGTTTTTTTCGGTGGTAATCCCTTATCTTGCTTGCCACCATCCATTAATATGCCAGAGAAAACGTAACTTGAGCAGATGAAGACTGAATATCGCTCTGTGACACCTTATTGTTACAGGTGCGATCTTTTACTTATCAAAGAAGAGACTCATCGACCTTATATCTACGATTGTAAAAGATTTTTAGCATTGAAAATGCTTATAGGATCGCGAAGGTTGGTATATGGGTATGTTTCGATGAAAAGTGTAACGCGATGAGCATGTCACACCGACACGGTTGGTAGTGGGGCCCGAGTTGAGCGGGCGGCGTGGGCGCATATTTTGGCATTCGTATTCGTATATTGCAAATTGCAAGTCTGGGAATCTGAGCTCTCATGTGAATGTGATATACAAGGTGGTAAAGTCTGTGCAAAGTTCTCAAATTAGAAGGTAACTTTTGCAAGCTTTCTATAGTTTCAAATTTCGTTAATTCATTTTCAATGCACTCCGATGGTTGCATGAATTGCGAAATCTGTGAATTTTTTAATCTTTTATGTTGTATGGCACGTCAAACATAAAATTTTATTAAATTAGATATCACCCGAGTTAAGTGGTGCACGTCCATGGAGCAGTGAAAACGAAGCCACAGCGGCCAATTACTCGTATTAAGAATACCTACTTAACGGCTACAGCAACTGTATTACTAATAATAGTAATAATAATAATAAAGCCAATTTATTTTGTTGCTCTAAATACATAATTCGTTAAGATTCTCTGCGGCACGGCCATTGACCCATTTTCCAGGCCACCACACGTATATTTTTCAGTGTTTATGTGAATCGCATACACGATAAAAAAAGTTGTTATTCAAGCTGCTTTCGTGATCGTAACTCGTCTACTGAATGCTAAATTTATGAGGAATATCGATTTGAATGTATATACTACTATTTTTATACATAGGCGGTTTTATTGATTGATCCTTGCCAATTCGCCTTCTCCTGTCGCGAGGATGACGTCTGTTCTTCATATAAAATGGAAAAGTTATGATGTTAAATTATATGTATTTATTATACAGGGTTAGGCAGAATGAAGTATCCATTTTTGAACTGGATTTATTCAATAATGTCAAAAGAACTAAATTCAAATCAAATCGCTATGTGTATTTTCGATTTTTTGGCTTGATATCCGTCACCGGTTCTTTTCAAAAATGCGATCAGTTTGGGGAATTTGCTTATATCTATGTTGTCGTAAATTAACAAGCATGACTTAACCATAGAATATTGCGCCCATAATGTGGAAGACTTGTAATTCTTTGCATTTTCACTGAAGTATGCCAACAAAACATTCTCGCTGTATACTTGAATATTTTTCTGGGCGCACCACGTTTTGAACCGATTGTAAGCTATATCGTATAAAGATCTTGACTTCGTAGGTAACAAATTGCTTATTGCAATATTTGCAGCCTCCACAATCTCTTCCGACTCACAATTATTCATTGTGCACTAAACAAACTGTAAACTAAACCAAACTAACATCTTAATTTGACAATTCTTTTTGTTTGTTTATTTTGTAGTTATGACAATAACTCAACGACTACTAAATAAATGCTCAAATCCGAATACAATAATTCTGGTGCTACTTACTTCATAATAACAAAATATGTGTTTTTAAGTTAATGAGACCGTGGAAAAAATAGTATATACCATTCGGGAGAAATGCTATTTTGTCCTCGGTGCATTGTAGCCCTCTGGCTTCGCCCTCGGGCTTCAAATTGCACCTCTGCCAAAATAACGCATTTCTGTCCCTTATAGTATAATATACTATTTTATTAAAAGTCGCTATCTTTTATAGTTTTTTTATAATTAGACCGAGACGAACGCCGGTTTAGGGCTTATTTCGACCTAGTGAATGGACTCTTAAGAATTATGTACATTGTTTTAGCTAATTTGTGTAAAAACTACCGCATGAAAAAACATAAAGAACTGGTATTATTGTTTAAAACGGTAGGTAGTAAAGACTATAATTATATTCTCATTAGAAAGTAATATTTATGTGATAAACTGACTATTATCATTAACTGTAAAAATGAAACATTGAGGTGTATTATAAACATGTTTCGTGAATAAATCCCTTTCCTTGACGTAAATCACAAATAATTCATAAATATGCTAAAAAGTTACTAATTTTTCCTTTATATGTTTGTAGAAAAAAAGATTATCAATAGGCCTTAGCCCATTTTACAGTACATTTAAAAAGATACATGATTTAAAAAACGAGATCAAGGCCTTGTTACATTCAAATCACTGGTCCTATAGATTGTGACTTACCCTGGATTCCCATTGAAAATGGGACAGTCCGTGTGAAGTGAATATTTCAAAAACATCCTCTGTATAAACCGATAAACATTTCTCTAAATCTTTGATGTTTTCGTGTACATATTAAACGAGACGAAAGCAAACAACAACATCTGCATCAAAGGCAATCGTTTGAATAAATAAATACTCATATCATCTCTGTTTATTCACGTTGGTAAGCATAAACGCACAATGCATCTCGAAATTGGGACGTCGCGACGGGCCGCAAGCCGAGCGAGAACAAAAGTACAAACACAATGCCGAAACGTACTTTTGTAATGAAATTCAATTTGGAACACAAAGCCGTTTCCACATATATATGATGGTATAACAGCGCCGAGAGCACTAATTGCTTCGGGAGTGGTGCTGGGTTTTATTAAAACATCCAATAGGTATTATGACCCGGCACTGTAGATGGAAATTCCGCTTTGCTGAAAGCCGGGTATTCAGAGGCAACAGTGTTGTAAATATAAAACAGATAAACTACGTAATTCTACGTTAACGATTATTGTGTTCTCGAAGTGGCGCGCTATTGGTATCAAAATATTTTCTAGCACGGAATATCCAATTTTCCTTGTCTTTGAAGGATACCTCTTATTACAACAGATACAGAGATGTGGGTTTTGTGACAGTGTGCTTGCTTGAGAAACGGAAGGTGCCACAAATAAACTTCGCCACAATTCTATTTTCATTATGCAAAACAAAAAAAAGGTATGAATCTGCAGGATATAAATAGTGCACCATTGTAAGATCTTTAATTTTTCAGATATGGTTTACACCTGAGACATAATTACTTCACAGTTCTTTACAATTTTCCTGCAATAAACTGTTTGCTCCTGTTTCACAAAATTTCCAGAACATATTAACTTGATTGGCTCCACAATTTTCTTCGTACTAAGTTTTTGATTTTTGTATATTATCTGATCCTTAATTTACCAAGAGATGTTTTTTATATACATGCATTACTTGACTATCTTCTCTTCATATCTGCATATCTATCATCAAATATAACTTGCTTAATTATGAACATCACAACAATATAAAACAAATTATTTATTACATTAAAATACAATTCACTAAGGTAGTCTTTATTGCGCTTCAAAACGTGTCAGTCATTTCTTATAGTTTTTGAAATTTGCATTTTCAACCATTTTATGAGTTAAACATCAGCATAATTGAACTAATAATACACAATTTGTGTTATTCCATTAAAAAACACCAAAGTTGACTTTATATGTCTGAAGATTCAAAAAACAAAATAAGGACCAATATTATATCAGGTAACTATGACTAGGACTGAAATTTTCAATTTCACTCTTACTCAAGAAACCAAGAGGGATATGGAAAGTATGTCTATGTGTCTGTAAAACTAGCACACTGTCGCGAAAACCTCATACCAATATCTTTAGTAATATAATAAAAGGTATACAACTGGAATACTGGGCACTTATATGCTGTATAGTATTTCAAGTTCATGTGGATGACAAATTCTTGAGAAAATGTTTTTATATTTTTGTCTAAATTAATGCAAATTTGATCCAATTAAAACTTTTTTATTTTTCCAATTTTGCACCTTATCCACTTAAAAATGTGTTTGCTATTTATTAATAGTATTACATATTTATAATGATTATTTTTTAAAACAGGAAGAACGAAGAGAGAAGTAAACTCGAGAGAATTATAGCGTTATGCACTTCAGGCTCAATATCGTCGAAATTATGATGCATTAATTTTAACCAACTCGATTGTTTGTGGTATATTTTATTTCATTCATTTATATCTTTTTTCAGGTAAGACTAGTTTTCTACGAGAAATACGGAACGTAGTTGGGTAAGTTTAGGTAATTAATTACATTTCAGCTAATCAAAGTTTTATTTAAGTTATTTTTCAAACATATTTTACTTGAATGAGTATTAACATTAAATAAATTTATATTTGATAGGTATCTGAAAAACTTTTAAGCAAAACTTATCAAACTCAACTTGTACGGGCGCACGTCACGGTACATAACTGTTATTATAGGCATAAAATCTCTTACATATCTATATATAATATTTAATTAAAAAATTCTAGTGACAGTAATATGTTTCTTATATGTAGATTTAAGTAGGTAATCTACACCCTTAAAATATCTACGTCTTCAGTGATCTACATCAAAATATGATTGGTCGTTAAAACTTAAATATTTTTTATTGGGTCTCCTATTGAATAGAAATATTCAATTATTAAAAGAGTCCATTCACTAGGTCGAAATAAGCCCTAAATCGGCGTTCGTCTCGTGTCTAATTATAAAAAAACTATAAAAGATAGCGACTTTTAGTAAAAAAGTATTGAAAGATAAGACTTTAAAGTCCCTATAGTAGTAATTTTTGGTATTTCTTTTTATTTTTAAAATTCCAGGCAAACAGTCTTGTACTAAAATAGCGTATTTTCAAAAATTATTTTCTCTAAAATACATGTATTAAACAAAAATTTGCTACTATAGGGATCTAGTTTATCTTTTGATCTTTCGGGTGATATATAATTTATAACATTAAAAAGAAATTTTGTTGCAATTATAAGACAAATCCGGTACCCTTGCAATGAGGGCTAACTTTATTTCCATGTGCCTTTTTACTTCGGCTTTACGTGCACCTCCGAAATCTTAATAATTCCATAGTTGGAATATATAAGTCTCCACCCATCGGCCACCCATCCTCTCAATCCGACCCAACATTCATGCCTGTCAAATCTACAGAGAATGGACCCTTAAGGAAAATGAGTTTTGAAAAGTGTAAAATGAAAGAATTGGAGAAAAAGATCTACTTCTTCTATATTTATCTACATATTATAAACAAGCGAGTCCAGGTCAAACAGAGTTCCTACGGACACAGAAATGCAACCCTCTCCCTAAATCTTAATATTTTAATACGTAATTACTACGCATTCTCCTCTCCCCAATCGAACGAACCTCCATGGCCTTGATAATGTCGAGGAGTTATAAAATTATGTATATATTCTCACCCAAAATGTCTCGGAAGATTAAATTTGCTATTTGCTTGGATGTTTGCTTTGCAGCTTCTCTCCCTCGACCTTTGCCGGGTCTCTTGGGGCGGCGTATACATATTATTATTCAGGTTGTATCTCCGGGACTCAGGGCCGTACCAACAGGTCCGATGTCAGAAATATTATTCTATATATATATATATATATATATATATATATATATATATTATATATTTCACAGCTTAGTAAAAATGTAATCAGTTACCATCAATCACTATTTATTATTAAGTGTCAATGGAATGAGGATTATAGATGTAATAATGACCCTAAGTCAGATTGTAAGTATTTTGTATCACAACTGGTGTTGGGACATCAGACATATTTTTATATCTACATTAGAAATATCTATACATACTGACGAGAACTGCATTCAAGTGGGAAATCGATTAAAGTCTGGTCTGGTATTTACAGTATTGTCGCACAGAAAGTAGCCAAAAATATATTTTTACAATATTTCCAACTCTTCAAAAACTTCATTAAATGTAACGATATTTAGTTTTAATTATTTTTTGTCCATATTTTAAATAACCCTCTTACTAATTTGCCATTTTCTGGGTTTGCTGCTTTGTAACACTGGCATACCTCCGCCTATGCTGAAAATAAGAGCAAGTCTGGTGAAACACAACAGCAGGTAAATTAAGCTTATCCCCCAGGGACAAGCTTAATAAAAAGCTGTTTGGAGAAGGAAGGTCGGGTTCTTTTTTCTGGTCTGCCCTAGAGTTCTCTATAGAATTTAACTGCACACATATCCATGAGAATGATAATCGGTTTTTTTAACCATGTAGCTTTTTTGTCGAATATAATTATGAAACGCAAGGCCCTGGCTATTCAAAAAAAATATATATGTGTGGGTTATTAATAGAATCGGTTATATGACCTGATGGCCGGACTCTGCTTTAAAAGTATTATATTATCTCCTCTGGTGAATAAGGTTTCGTGTAATTCTTAATATACTCCTTTACATTATGAATAAAACAAGTAGTCATGTCATTTAATAGTCTTCTAAGTATCATTAATATCGGGGCTCTTGAATCACTCAAAATGAATTATTAATTCGACATCAGATAAATGGTATAATTTGTTCTGTTCGAACACCCACTTGCTGTTATATAATAGAACCGAAATCCATCAAATATTCGTAGATCTTGACAACAAAGTAGTTACTCCAACTGAAGTAATTAAATCGCATACCTATAATTAATTAATGTATTTCAAAAGACCGTTTGATCGGTATTCCTTCTAATTATAATTTAGTTTGTAGGACACATCAGATGATAACTACCCACATAAACTAGAGAACAGGGAACATGAGTTTTGATTAAAAGATACCAGTACATTTTTAACATACTAATTAACATAACATTGAATAACTGGATTATAAATGTTTACCTGTAATGTCACAAAATTACCGACAAATATTGAACGAATCCTGGAATTATGCTCTGAAAATTGTTTTTGTGCTACTAGAAAAATGGATATTTTAGTAATATTTACGCTACATTAAAATTGTTTTTATTATATCTGCATCATAATCCTCATTTAAAATACATACTAAAAAGCGTGCATAAAGGCACACCGTGTTTTAAAGGTTGCTATATGCGTAGGCGACAACTGCAGTTATAAATAACTAAATTTTATTTGTCAAATTGCGTCAAATATTTATTTGTCAAGTTACATAAACATAAATTATCAACTATTATAAACAAAATGATTTCAAGTAAATGTTAAATGTATTTACAATTCTGATAATTAAATTAAGCGAACTGTCAAACAAACTTTGACAATACTTACTTGAAAACATCAGTTAGATGTATAAATGTATCGTATAAATTTATTAAATTTGACGAAAATTGTTTTGATTTTATTTTAATTTGTAGCTTTATTTAGCCCAAACCTGTATAATAAAAAATAGCGTATGCTATCCGCTTATTTATCCGCTAATCCGCTTTTTAAATAAAAAATAGCTGCAGTGTTATATAAGTTTGATAATAATAACTGAAGCTCTCACTGGAGAAAATTCATCTCACACCTGATTATTTATCCCACTTCTGATCTGTAGCAAAAAAGTAATCATGACCTTTGATGGACGGCTCATCCATTTAACAACATTCTAATCTAGTGCATCAAAGAACTTCCTACAATTTTAAATTAACGTGTAATCTCGCAAACACTCGTCTTGTGGCTTAAACTTTAATGAAAGTCCGGTGCACACGAGTGCAGGCGACCAAATTGGAATGTGAAGTCGCAAGCCTCAACATGCAACTATCTCGAATGTTGTAGTTGGAAACTTCTTAGCACAATGGGACGTGACTGGGTTAGGGGGGTGCTTGGAATTGTTTCACTTCCCCTGGAAACTGTTAATGGTTAAGGAGGTTCCGATTTCGAAGCTCCAAGTATATCGGGCAAAGCAAGCAAAATGAGAAAGGAGTAGATTTATTCAGAATATAACTATTCTAAAAATTAACCGTGGATGGAAATACCGGTGATATAGTTTTATCATAAATAATACTCCACAATATATAATCTTAAATTATTTTAAATAATTAGTAATTTTTAAGTAGTTATTAAGTATTAGTTAATAACTAAGTTAAGGTTTATAGGAAAATAGTAACCTTTGGCATGACCTACATATCCCTTGTGAAGCTACAGATATATGGGCCCCAAAATTATAAAACCAATGTATACTTTCAGTATTTGTATTTTGTAAAATAATACTTTTGATCTTGGTATTTATAATTTTTTTTTAGTCGTATTCAATGAGGAACAGTTTAACAAAAAAAAAATAGACCTCGCGTAAACTGCCGAAAAAATAAGCATCCGTGCCATCTATTATGCATAATAAGCGCGAAACCGGTCAGTGTCTGGTGGTTGGACTCGATGAAAGATGTGGTGACTCCTATGGAGGGTACATAGGACAGGTAGGGTACAATCGGGACACATTTCCCGTGGAGTAATTGTTTTCGGTATCTCATTCAAATAAATAAGTAGGATCACTTGTATATAATATGTATCCGTCTATTACACATTTGTAGTGTTATTAATTTTACGGAAAAGTATAACTTTCCCAATCCTGTTTCAAGATATGTTGTTGACACGTTAATGAATGTAAGGTGTTTTCAACATATTTTACCCTTCTTAAATAATTTCTCAGCTTTTTGCCTTTTATTTGGGGAGACAGTAAAAACTGCGAAATATTGTAGGGCATAAAAATGTATGTTTAAAGTCTCCTAAACATATTTTTATTTTTGCTTACTAGAAGTAGTAAATTAAATTTGGATTTAATGTCATGTTGGTTATGTCAAATACAAAAATCACTATTAAAATGGTGAGGCGCTAAATTTAAATGATGGAAAATATTCTATTTTGGAAAAACGGAAAATTTTCCCAATTGGAAAATTTTCTATCTGTTGGAAGTAAAATATCCCTAGAAATGTGTATTATTTACTGTTGCCCAACATGCATTATTAGTATGATTATTTGTAATTTTTTAAGATCTCTGATCTGAATAACTTCAAAACCAACCTTTCCACTGCATTTTTACCCGTGAATGCACGTGTCAGATTTATTCAAGTAAAATTCCGTAATATTTTCGTATTTCACCCGGTATGTGTCGCTCTAGTTTAGAAACTCGATGTTTCTTCCTTTATTAGTTGCTAAACGGGTTTTCGTATATAAACTGATCAGGAAAGGAACATAGAGGGAGATAAACGGGCTTATGAGAGTCTAACAGGCTCGTTCCTAAAGCTTATTGGAACTTGAGAGATTTGTTGTATAAGATACTTATAAGGAAAGGACTTACACTTGGGTATAAGGAGTCTCGACGTAAATACTTTAAAATATAAAAAGTTTACTTATTCGTCGTATTATAGCTGGAATACAGGATTATATGTGTGAATTTGAAAAAGAAAGCTTATAAAGGAAATTCGTTTCTCTAGTTGAAATATTTTATAAAACTATAGAAAAAAATCAGTTGCAAATGTTGAACCAACCTACCACTGAACCAAAATATATCTTAACTACTCGAAGAAGTTAATTCACAAATTTTTACTTGTCTAGGAAAAAAAAATAAAGTACCTAAACGCGGTCACTAACTTAACTTACAATCGACACTTTTTCTTTTCTAGATTTTGAAAAATACGATTTGGTTTTATTCGTATTTATAAATCTCTTGTCTCATTTTTTTTATATTCCTAATGTATTGTAAAACCATTATGGAACCGAGTACAAAGACAAAGACAAAAGACAAAGAGTGGGTTAAGTTAAAAAGAAATAAGTGTGGGCATGAGTATGGGCTTGGAGTCTATTTAAGGAAATTCATGATTTGGTGCAAGTCTGCTATATTTGGAATTAGCTTGAGTTAAAAATAAGTTAAGTTCCATACATTTTTTAGCCATATATTTTAGCCGTACATTCATTTATCTTCATACAGCATATAACGAAACGGCTGGTAATTATTTGGAACTGGTCTGTAAATTTGTAGATACCCATACGAATGTGAACATACTTTCAAATATACCCTCGTATAAAATAAAGAAATGTTGAGTGCTTATAAGCATTTTCATAATTCAACATTATCTCGATAGTAAAATTCCGTTAAATGATCATTTAACGAACTTCATCAATTTTTATTGATTGGCTTCATTATCCATTTTTATCCATTAGCCAAAATTATGTTTAGCCTTTCAGCTCAAGTAAAATGGTAATGGAAAAATTTATTATCTATCCATCTCACTCATCTTTGGGAACAGATGTTTGTTGCGAGGTTCGGCGCGGACAAAATTTTACACCGAATTATTGGAGGCTGCATGTTGCGTGAAACGACGTTCGGTTCACGAGCTTATAATTGGTTCAATGTCGGCACCAAATGGTCAAGCCTGTTTGGAAAAAATTCAAAACATATTTTCGCCATCTACTCTTTTGATAAATCAAAAGAAAGTAACGGTATTCGAACCAACGAATTTAATTATCAAAATATACAAATTTGAAGTTAGTTACTACCGATGAGTAACCAAGTTTATACAACTTGGTCACTCAACGTTACTACTAAATTAATAAAATTTAATTTGAATCTATTTATCTATTTGAACGTCAGGAATTTATATATATTTAATTTAACAAAAATATGGTAAATAATGTTAAGGTTTGAAAATTGATTTATGTTTCAGATATTTAAGACGACATTTTTAAGGGTGTGTTATATACCTGTTATTTGTTGGCTGTTGAATTTTAGACCGTCTTTTAGATAAAGATAATGGCAAGTTATTTTTTAAACCATTTTCATTTCCTTATATATATCTTATATTATATATTTATTTCCTTTTAAATAGAGAAATATTATGTACATAAACAATACATATTTTGATTAATTTGTTCTTTATAGACCCTAAGATTCAATCACTTAGGTACTTGAGTCTTTTTTAATACTAAGAATTTCGTTAACCACAATCATCGTTAAATCACAATATTAGTAAAATCAAAGTTATAATTATTATCAATAACATGTTGGACTAATGCAGTTGCCGGATTATTGTTTCGTTTTCGGAATATTGTTTAGATTAGCCGGTGTAGTAGTTTGCTCTGTACTACTTGTTTTCGATTTGTTTACTATAATATTGGCTTGTATCTATAGATCACTTTTTCTTACTATTTTTTATAATACCTACCTATATGATTCCAAGCATTAATGGTGTTAACTGTAAAGCTATATAATAAATACTATTTTGTGTTATATTGTTTGTTGATTCATTATAAATTTTATGAATTTTGTGTGTTTTATAATAAGATCAAATAATTTATCCCGGCAATTTTCTCTCTAGTCAATGCGAATGTCTACCAAACTTGTAGAAAAGAACTTAAGGAAAAGGAAATTACTCATAATCTCTAAATTACCTAACTGCTTTCTACTTTTGCGCGACTTCACGGGTATTTACTTAACCGGCTTGAAAGGATACTGTTCGTCGTTCCCGTGCACTATTTTTCTAATTAAATGAATGCACTTAACCGTTCGCAGCGCACTTAATGAGTGGGTACTGACTGCTTTCCGTTACTTTAATGATGATCGTTGGTATAACGTGCAATAAAATTGGAGTGAGAGCCTGACCGAGAAACAACGAGCCATTGATTTGAGGACGAGAAAAATCGGCTTAAATGACTACACTAAAAGATTTAATTATTTAGCCGCAGCAACTCAAGAAGTGGAAGCTTTTCATTTAAGGGGGTCCTTGCACGTAAAGGAGTCGCAAATATGACGTAGATGTCGCCCTGAAAATACCATCGGCAAAAGAAATTGTATTTTTATCAAAACCGTACTGGACAGCTGCAACTTGGAGATTTTTATGTTGGATGTAAATCAGTAGTGTTGTAGGTATTAGGCGGCTTGGTTGATTCACAAGTGAGATATTTGTAAGTAATCAGGGGCGGAATTTCTGACTTATTATAACTATATCAGATTAATATCCCCAAAGTCTGTTTATAAGTATTTTATCCTCTACATAAGGTCTTTGAAACTGTAAAACGCTGTTCGCCGCTAAAATCTACCGAAAATTTTTACTCCCTATGGGCGAGCTCTCTTACCGAGCTACAGGGTGTTTCTTGATTTTTGGCAAAACCGACTGATGCCCTTTTCCCATTTCCCTTTCAAGACCTCAAAATGGTTTGAACATTTTACAGGCACTTTTTAGGCATTCATGGGTTAAAAATAAATCTGATTTAATTTTTCGTTTTCTTGTTTTGGCCACAACTTGTGTTTTTTTAAATGGAACACTGTATTTTATTTCTAAAATAGAACTAGGACTGAAAATTCATTCCAAATATATAGTTTATATATTATTTTTTTAACCATTTCCGGAAAATATGATATAGAAAATATGCTTTTCTGGATACCTTAAAACCCAATAAGTTTGTATGAAATATTATTATGTTAATTTTACTACATTCAAATTGTACTCGGCATCAGATTTACTCTATCTAGTAGATATTCTGGGTAACCCCGTAGAAATTATATAAAAAAAATTCACAGATCTTGCATCTTACGCAAATATCGTAGGCGTATTGAAAATACCAGACACAACTATTTTTGTTACGCACTTTATACATTTCATAGTTCATTATATTTATAATTTATTCAGAGTGTGATACCAAAACCCTTCATTTGATGTATCGAGAAAACTAAATCTTCCAGTTTAGATATTACTTATTCTTAATGATCTCTGACTGTGTGTACAGGGATCTCGGAAACCAGAAAGAGATACAGAAATGGTTAAATGGGCAAAGTAGTGCAGAATTTAATGCCGTTCAATAATCCGCTGAGAAAGCAATTGAATTTCGCACCGTCTAGATTTTATTTAGAAAAAAGTGAAAATAGACAATTTTCAAATTTGCTTGTAACTGTTTTGTTTGCATTCGGATTGAAAAAATTCAAAGGCCATTTTTGGCAGTTTTTACGGGAATTCCAGTGGCATAGTTAGATGTTTGCTATGATACATACTTTTCGAGAAAATGCTAGCAACTTTATTTTTCTAATGGACGCCAAATTGGATTTTTGCATTTTTAAATTTAGCGATTTTTCTGATTACTTTGATATAGCACATGCCATATTTCTAATCTACGATGTAGCCTTAGTAACGCAAAATAGTATTTTCAAGAACAAAATCGTCGATAGGCTATGAAAGTAGGCATCAGAATAATAAAAAAAGGCATAATGGATATAAATGAGGCATATTATATATTTAATCCTAAAGGAACACAAGCAAATATGTATTAAAAAAATAAAAATGTAGCTAAAACCGAAATATGAATTACAGCATGTTTATCCAAAGCAGATTTCAAAGAAATTTATTGGGTTGGCCATGATTTATCAAGAAGCAAAACAATATTTTATTGTGCTGTCATAATAATTATCAACATTCCGTAGTTTTCATCGAGTACAACTAAAATATACCTAACTGGTCTCATTATAAAGACAATTATTAGTGAAAATGGAATGGAGCTCGAGGGCTGCACAATAACTATATTTTGAACGATATTTTGATCGCCGGCAGCCATCAGTAAATACTTTCAAATAATTGTGTTCAAATTTAAGAGATTTTGGAGTGTTCAAAAAGCCAAATAGAATTGACAGTACTATTGACCAAGTATCCGAAATCAATGTTCTTGCTTGCGTACACCATAATGCTGAAATATCAACAAGGCAAATTGCCCAAGAAGCTGGTACTTCACAAACAACAGTAGTTAAGAGTTCTCAAAAAACATAAATTCCACCCATACAAAAAAACATCCCTTACACAATTTATATCCAGGAGACTATGAAAGATGGAGTGTCTTTTGCAATTGGTTGGTGAATATGTGCGGTCAAAACTCTGAATTTCCATTTCAAGTTTTATGGACTGATGAAAGCCGATTTACAAATTGTGGAATGTTTAACCGTCATAACGAACACGTATGGGCACATCAAAATCTACATCATGTTGTTCAAGTAAGGCCTCAAATAAAATTCGGGTTTAGTGTGTGGTGTGGGATTTTAGGTTCATTATTAATAGGACCGTAAATATTCCATGAAAATCTGACTGGAAATCATTATTTGCGTTTCTTGCAAAATATTCTTGATGATCTACCGCTACACATATTAAGAAATTTAATTTGGTTCGCGCATGATGGAGCACCGCCACTTTCAAACGCTCTTATTCAATGGCCTGCAAGGAGTCCTGATTTGACCCCACTGGATTTCTTCCTATGGGCCACTATTAAAGTCATTGTCTATAGTAACCATCAATATCAGACCATTGAAGAGTTGCAAGAATGTGTGACGAATGCTTTTGCTACTCTAGATAGACGTCACATAAGGAAAGCAATTAATTCCATTCGAACCCGATGTGTCAAATGCCGGAATAATAATGGTGGACATTTCGAACACTAACATATTAATAACAGTATTAGTTTTGTTTAGGTATTTTAGTTTGTTATTAGATTTCAGTATACCTACCTATAGTTATTTTTCAATGTTCATATTTTTTCAGATTATAATAACATGCATTATTTATTCGGAATATGGTGTTTGTTTATTGCTGTCACACTTATCTTCAAGGCCTACTATTTTGTTCTTGAAAATAATATTTTGCGTTACTAAGACTACATCGCCGAGATCCCTGTACGTACACACAGTCAGATTTGGTTCACCCTGTATATTAGCCCACCCTGTATATATGTTGGTCTAAATTAATAAAATAACAAACCTGTTCATCCTATTACAACGATCAGTAAATACCAAACGTTTATTGTACATTCAACATCAGTTCACAAATCACTGTGGTCAAGGAATGATGTAACCCAAGCATAAACAATAAACATAGACTGCTGATTATAACAGCACAGCTAGGCTAGGTCGTCTCCATATCAGTACGTGTACATGTCGAGGTCGCTTGCTTTTGCATGCCGCTAAGCGTTAATATTTTAAGAAACAGCTCCCATATATACGATCACAGAAGTATTTTCAATACTAAAATATGCTTTTATGGAGACTGAAAATTGCCATCCTATGGAGAAAACGTTGCTCTGGTCACATTAGCATCTAAATTGAAAAATTAAGTAATTGTACATGTGACCAGGATTATTTGCAACCACTTGGAATTTTTGTCATAATATTCACCCATTCGCAATTTTTAGTTAGTAACATGCTAAATAAATATCAAATGGCCCGTTACATTACATTTATTAATAGTAGAATAATCCTTACTAAAATTTTGGACAAATTGAACTCTTAAAGCCGAAATTTGCACAAAATCGTTTTACTACCCAAAGGCCAGTTATCTCACTATAAACTAAAACAAAACAGTTGTTCAGGGAACACACTAAAATATAAAGTAAAGTAATATTTATCAAAAAAAAAAACGGTAAAAACAATAAATACACAAACAATTATCACAAGCTGATAGCTGACAATCGTCAAAGGTTCCTAACTTAACACTTAATTGGGATTAGGCACTACCAATACTTACAGGGTTGTATCCATGGTGTGGTGTAAAAATTCCTATAGAAAAAGTTACCCTCAAGTTACTTTTTCTCGTATTCTGCATAGAGTGGCCATTTTTGGATGTGTGGCCACAGTTGTGTGTGGATGTTTGGCCATTCTATTTTTTTTATAATTTCTATGGGTAACCCTTGAAAGCATACTAATTTGAACCACCCTGTACACTCTTTGGTGCACTACTACTGCCTATAATAGCCAGACTGCTATCCGCAGTTTTGAATTTTATTTGAACTGTTTTGAACAATTTTGAGTTTCGTTCTACTCGGTATGTGAAATAAGCATACTGACAACTAAAAGTAACAGATAGCAGAACATATAGTGTTGGTGGTATGATATCAATAGTATCTCTATCCAGCTCTAAGTGAAACCCTACTAGACTACTACTTGTAAACAAGTAGGTTTCTACTTGGAAGCGTAAGATATTAAAGCAAAGAACGATCCTCTATAATATCACGTGATTCATTGATCTGGTCAAATGTACTGTAAACTTTGTATTATATCTGTACCTATGGCATCACTGCTGGGCGCATTCTTATGATCCCCGAACGTTGACTAAAAAATTTATGTTGGTTCCACTTCCGCAGTAACTGTAAAAATACGTGTGAAATTCAACAAATTACATAATTTGCAGTCTCACAGAACTGAATTACATATAAGAGTATCTATGCAGCGAGTATCTGTGCAGCTAGTGTTTTTTTTTTGTAATTTTTTTACAATTTGAATTTTTTTTCAGAATCAGTTTCTTTATTTGAAAATATTTCGCAATATGACCATTATTTAATTTGACCATATGACCATATTACCATTAAGTACCAAAGAATAACTAAGCACTGCCCTGTGCAGCAATGTATAATAAGCATGCTCGGAACATACCTTAAAAAATGCTTTTTTAAATACCTACCTTTTGGCAAGTAAATTCTCATTGAAATTTGTAGAAGTGTGTGCGTGATGGCCGTTAATTGTAGAAAATATCGATCGACAACTAATGACCAAAAAAAGTAAATGCCTGTCCTGTGAAAAATCACTGTGAAGACGTAAACCAATTCCAGTGAATCACTCCGGGCCCAGTAGTGATTCAGAATTTTTACAATAGGAATGATGATGATCAGATCACTTCTTAAATACACTCTATATAATATATTAATAATAATATCTCTACCCCTCACAAGGATTAGCCCGAAAGTCTGAGACTTGTGTGGGAGAGGGGGCGGCATATTATTATTTCGCGGCCCGCATTTTAGCCTCAGGAACGACTTACGTTGATAGGCCCTAACCACCATTCAGTGCTGAAATGAGGGAAACCTGGAAAACCTCATTAATTAGGGGTACAGTCAAACATCAACTGATTTTAATCTGTCGTATTAATACCAAGTTGACATTCTTTCCATCCTGGCGATGGCCTCGAACCCACGACCTCTGGGTTGAGCGATCGAAACACTAAACCCTGAGCCACCGTCTCGTCCTGTATATACAAATTCGATAATTATTGTTTTCTTGTACAATCAAATTACTTACTATAAACATCCGTTATAGCCAGTCATCACGTTATCAGTATCATATAAAAGTGCTGACCAGTGACCCGATTCTTAACAATTAATTATTTTTTATTGAATCCATGAACTCTACAGATATTTTTCCGCGAAAAAGTATTTTTAGATGGTTGCATACTTTATACAAATACACGTTCTCTTGAAATTATTTTTCGTTTCGTACTCAGAGGGAGAAAATTGTATTTAATGTAGAAATAGAAATTATAAAGCAAGGCAGTACATTCGATTCTCAGCGGACAAACTTAAGACTAGTATCTGTAAAAATAAGGACGTTTAATTTAAATAACAAAGTTGATATAACTTGTTTACTCTATTTATTATTATTATTAAGTCATCGTTTTTTATCAAATTTGATAATTCCCAATATACATGTTTGTAGTGGGTTAGGGTTTTTCCACGTTGCATAAGACTTTAAGGTTTGGTTAATTCTTTGAGAAACTGACATAAATGCATAAGTATTTGGAAAGGTAGAAGGTCGAACGTCAAACGCCACTTAAAGTGATTTTAGATTATTCAAGTCCATCATCAATAAGCCGAGACTTTATATTACAAAACATTCACCCACACGTCCCGACCGTCACGTTTATAAATTGTGTAGGTAAATCATCAGCGAATTTGTTTGTCTTGGCATGACTTCTCTTATCTCGGCTGGCATAACCCATCAGAGCACACCCACGTCTACATGCGTCTTTCTATTGACCCGCTTGCATTAAGGCAGCCTGTCCCGTTTGAATTTGGAACTGACCGTTTTATAAATAGAAGCTAATCTTTTTATAATGTATAAATGTCATCGGTATTTCACAGAATCGATATCGCGACACGATTGAAACTGCTAATTATGTGTCACATTTTCATATATTTTTTTACCTGGAAATGTTAACAACCAAAGACCTTGGCTAAAGAATTTTAATTTTAAGATTGATTCTAGATATTCCTGTTTAGTGAGGTAGGTAGAGTGACACTACCACACCTCTGGATAAATAAAAAACGGAGGACATGAACCACTTTACCAGAAACGATACAGTCTGTTTCTTTTCGTAAATTAGAGATTTGTTATTTTTGTTATTAGAGATTTGAGATTTGATTTTATATAATGTTTTTCAAATATGATTGTTTGCTCGAAAAAAATGACGCTATCCTGTAGGGTAGAATGTTTAAGAAGTTTCACTGTACAAAAATCTGTACAGTGACTCGTATATCTTTAAATCCGCTTCAGAGGTACTTTAGGCACAATATTATGAAAAACTCAATATCAGTTGTCAATAGAAAATAAAGTAATATTAACAAACGGAAACCAATTATGATTGCAATTGGGAGAGGGTGCGTTCAGAATCCGGTCACTCATTCTGGATATCTCTGTAGTTGTTTAGGTACATATTTATTTAGGTATTTTACAAAAAAATATGTTTTTGGGCTAAATATCTAAATAATTAAATTAAAAAATCCAACCAATAATATAAAAACAGTTAGGGGCCCGATTTCAGAATACCTGATTACCATAGTTTACTAACTATAAGTTTAGAATGTGCACAGTTGTAGATGAAAAGTTAAAGAAACTCACAATTTAAACATATAGTCAGAAACTCCTGGTAAAATACGTGAAACCGGCAGTTATAGTTTGTTAAACGCGGATTTCTTCAAAAAACAGTGCAAATCGTGCTTGATCTTCACGAACTTAACGTTATAATTGGAAGAAACGACGAGCAAAGAGTCAGGACTAGAGAAAAAACTGTAAATAGCAATTATTTGTCTAAAAATCTGGGGCTAAAATGGATCTTGTATGTAGATGGCTACATCCTTAGTGAATCTGTATATTATCCATGAGATATAATATATTTGGTTTATATATTGGCAGTATCGCTATGCAACTTTAACGAGTATAGATATTCGTTTAAACCTCCTGAATACCTCTCATAAATATCTTCTTAAAAACCTCTTCGAATATATATCATAATTGTACCTTCACAAGCATGTGAATCCATGGGCGTAGGCCTCTTGTGACTCCTTGTATATGTATAACAACATTAATACTGTTTATAATGTGTATTATAATAAAGATATAATAAACAGAAGAGGATAAGAAGTGTGTATAAGAATGATAGTGGAAGTCACTGAATTGAATAGTAGCCAGCGATGACTTTCAAATGTCCTCTACCTAGACGGTGAAATACGAAGTGAGCGTTGTTCGGTCACTGGAAGATAATACACAGATAAAAAATTTATTATAATAAACGCGGCTCACTATAAATTTCGTTATGACTTATTAATATTAAACGATTACTGGTTATTTATGACCATTCTGTTATTAAACATAATGTTGTGTGTATACTATGTTGCAATCCCACTATTTTCATTTTTATCGGCATTGTTTGTTTGTTTAATGGTTGAGAGGATAAATTACCGGATGACATTGAGCCACTGTTCCTAGAACGGAGCTCTAATGGATGACAGTGCAAATATTTGTGGCTATCTCTGTCTTTTTTCGTGTTCGTATTTTTTATTACTGACGCCAGGTTTTGTTGATGCTTATCTCTAAATCTGTGTAATGTGGTAATTTTATTCTGAGAAATTAGTTACAAAGTAAATTCCATAAGGTGTTTTTTTTTGCTTCACATATCTAATCTAATCGGAAATGGTTACAATTAGATGTACCTACTTACATCTTACATCACCATATTAGGCGAGATTCATTCGTGTGTATATTTTTGAAATTATTTACACTTTTCATTAACAGCTGCTGTTATATTTATAATGATACCTTGATTACCTTGTATATATGTATATACCTGAATAATAAACTTTACTTTACTTTATACTAACATGAAATGTACAGGGTGGGCCGTATAAGAGTGCGTATCCCCTTATCTCAGAAACTATGTGAGATAGAAAAAAAAGTTTTATATAAATGTTGTTTGCGTTAAAGATGTCGGTATTTTTTTAATATAGTTATATTTGTAGCTCTTCAATATACAGGGTGATGAACTAAACTTATCTTTTTTTAAATGGAACACCCTGTATATTATTACATTTTTGAAAAGCTCTTTAAAAGACTTGTTCAACGATATATAATATGATGGGTCTGTAGCCCACCGTTTCGGAGCTATTGACTGTTATCTTCAGGAAAAGGTTAATATTTATAGGGAGCTAGAAAAGTTACTGATTGAGGTGATAAGCTGTAATTTAGGCCAATAAATTCTAATTTGGTCTATTTTATGAAACTTCTGTCTAATACTAAAATAAAAAAAATTGCAACAGTGATGCCAAGTTTCGTGAAATTTAATTTTTCATGATTTTTTTAAATGGAACACCCTGTATTTTATTACATTTCCTGAAAGTCCTTGCAAAGACGAGTTTATTGATATATAATATCAGGGGTCTACGACACACTTATAACTTATATTTTTTTATAACTTATATTGCCATCTCTTATTTGATACAAATATTTAGAATCGTATGAATATCTGGCAGTTATATTAAATGATATTTTCTTACATAATCTCTCAATGTTAAAGCTGGACTTTTGTGATTAAATATATAACATTCTATTAAGCCTACTTTTTCTTGCAGAGAATACATTACATACAAACATGCATAACTTATGTGTCAATTCCTGAAGAGAAACGCAGATTAATCCAAAACGGTGTGTCGTAGACCCCTGATATTATATATCAATAAACTCGTCTTTGCAAGGACTTTCAGGAAATGTAATAAAAAACAGGGTGTTCCATTAAAAAAAATCATGAAAAATTAAATTTCACGAAACTTGGCATCACTGTTGCAATTTTTTTTATTTTAGTATTAGACAGAAGTTTCATAAAATAGACCAAATTAGAATTTCTTGGCCCAAATTACAGCTTATCACCTCAATCAGTAACTTTTCTAGCTCGCTATAAATATTAACCTTTTCCTGAAGATAACAGTCAATAGCTCCGAAACGGTGGGCTACAGACCCATCATATTATATATCGTTGAACAAGTCTTTTGAAGAGCTTTTCAAAAATGTAATAATATACAGGGTGTTCCATTGAAAAAAAGATAAGTTTAGTTCATCACCCTGTATATTGAAGAGCTACAAATATAACTATATTAAAAAAATACCGACATCTTTAACGCAAACAACATTTATATAAAACTTTTTTTTCTATCTCACATAGTTTCTGAGATAAGGGGATACGCACTCTTATACGGCCCACCCTGTACTTTGTTTTAAAATTAATTGTCTTTTAACTTTCCTGCTAAACCTTGACCTTTTCTTCATTTTAAAATATCGTAGAAAGGGGATATTGGGGAAGTATTGTATGCTTTTTATTAGAAAAAAAAAACAAAAAACTTGTAGAAAAAGTATCAAGTCTGTGATAGGTCGTAAGTGATTGCTGAAAGTCGATTGAAGGTCGATAAGTTGTGTTTATCGTAGTTGCAGTTAGCAAATTGTAGAAACTAGATATTAGTTTTAGAGTGATCAATGATCACCATAACCACTCACTCGGGGGTTATATCCTTAAAATTAAAACTGCCGCGAACTTACAAAAAATAGAGTTTGAATTGGAAATGGATTGTTAGTTACATTAACTTTTATAATCGGCAAACTTTGTACATATTGTTTCTATTCCGGTCGATGTACATTATTGATTTGTCATTATTAGATAATATCATTATTCATGCTTACATAAGGGAGGGGGGTCCACGACCCACTATTGTTAAAGCTAATTCTAGCATCTTGTTTGTTTCGCAATCATCTCCTTCACCAGACATACAAATTTTATGGAAATGACGTGTCTCCCCTTGCTGTTACGAGAATGGAAAAATGTCAAGGGTTGCTCAAAATATCTTGCCTGTGTTTTCCATATTGTCCTTGAAAATGAATAAGTTGACACTATAGCATTTTATCCTGTTTTAATTGGTATTTAACCGTGTAACGTCACACGACATCGTGGGATAGTATGTGACGGAATCTGACAATACCTTGGTAATAGTTTAACCAATTATGGCCGATTGTTCAAACATGGTTCATCTTCACATCAACTGAGTGTTCTACTGTCATAGAAACATTGTTTCCTAAACATCAGAACTCAGTTCAATCGTCGAGTGTCAATATTTTGTCAGTCAACGGTTCAGTTGATTTGTAATTGAACGAAGTTTGTACAATCGACCCTAAATGATATTTTTGCACGATCAAGCTTTTTTGTTTACTTACCATGTTTGTTTCTACTGCAGAATACACTTGTGTATCAAAGGCTAACAAAACAGTAAGTAATTCCCTTACCATTCTAGAACGGTAAGTACATAATTGTCAAAATAGACATTTTTAACATCGCACTGATTTAGAATGGAAGCATAGAAGTCCCTTCTCTCTTTGAAAGAACTCAATACGTATTTTGACTTTATTAGGCTTTATTCATGGATTAAAAAAAAATTATTTTGTTCTTTCCCTCGTCAATTCGGCAAGAGAATGAAAACAACCATGCAGATAAAAATTGAGGAAAAAATCGAATAATTTTTTATCTCTGAGGATAAGGAAAATATTACGGCTCTATTAAAGCCGAAACGTAGTATACCAATATAATTATTTAAAAAACGTTTTACTTGGTGACCGATAAGTGTATGTATAGAGAAACATAACTGTGATATATTTCAATGGTAAAGAATAGAAAAATATAAAATAGGCAACATAGGTATATCAATCAATAATGTTTTGGTAAACCGGATGATATAACCTAACGGATATCATGTTGGATTGGGCTATGTTCATCAATTTATAAGATGTTTTAAAGATTGTTTCAAGCTAGGAACAAGAAAACCGTCAATAAATCGTATATCGTTTCATATGTTCACTAGTTTACTCAGTTTTGTGTTACCATCAAAGATTTTTTATGTATGGAACGTTTTTTCACATAATTGGATTCTCTAGCATTTTAGTTCTTCTTCATATTTGGATTTTTAGGTTACAGTATATTTTCTAAGCGAGATTATGTTTTATCTAGGGTTCTTGAGTAGCATGAAAGTACGTAATATAACGTAACTGTTCGCATATGTGTCTGTAATTATCCGCAAGAGCCTTATCCGTTGCTGTGCAATTTTTTACAATCAAGTACCTTTTATTATCGCCGTAAGAGAACGTTGCCGTAATAGCTGACGCCGTGATAAATGTTTATGCATACAACGACAATTCCAAAGTATTATCATTACCAATCAGCACTTCCTGGACTTAATAGTAATTAATATTCATTCAACATTAATGTGAATATAAATTAGCGGTGTAAGAATTTTTTTCTTCACACACAGCACAGGATGATGACAGCAATTTAGCATTGAATCCAATTTTTGACTAGAATACCCGGATGCATGGTTTTTTATTTACACAACCATCTTGAACTCACTCTTATTCCTCAAGTTATTATTAGATATTGAAGAAAAAACATTGTTGCATGATACGCAACAGTTTGGATAATTCAATTGGATTCAATTTGGATAATGGAATTCGATTTGGATAATTTTTACATACAATTCTTGTATTCTTTTGTTTTGATTATCCACTAAATTATAAAATAAAATATACATTTAATAAGTCTTGGCATCTACTTGGCCTTATTAACTTTATGGAAGCTTGAAATAAATTATTCAGTTTTAAAAAGGCATGTGTATGTTGAAGTAATAAGAACATGTTCAACAACACAACTTAAAATTATCTATTTTTAAATTCTCATGTTTCAAAACAATATAATATAATGAAAGGTCATCTTGTGAACTCATTGATTAAACAAACATATGAGCTAGATAGAAGAATTCATATTAAAACCGATTATGTTTACATTGATAGTTTGATCCAACACAAACAACTCCGGACGTATTTATCTTATTACTATTTACTTAAGAGTGTTTTTCCATATTACTTTACAGTTTATCTTGTCGAACATGTGTCACGTAATTCCTTTATTACAAATTTATAATCTTACTCGTGATATGTGTGTGTCCTATTTTTATTAGTAACATTCTATTCGCGATAACGCGATAAGTACTTGGGCAAACAGGGTTATTCAAACTTTATCTCTGAATAGCTTGTCTGCGTAGGTCGAAAATTATTTTAAATATCATTGCTGATTATTACGCCACAGTTAATGAGTATCTCATCTGAGTTCATTGTAAACAATTACTCATTTTTATTTGTACAAATACTTGTTACAGATCTGTATCTGAATCTTATAATATAAATGTTATTTAATTAGTTGACAAATGAAATAACTCACAATTTTTTATTATGTGTTCTAGTTAGGTATTAGATCGTTTTGTAAAGATTTATATTTGGTTAGTATGATGTAAGTATATTTTTATACTTGTACTTGTTTGCAACATAAAAACCTTCAGGCATATCGACACTAGGCACCGGAGAGATCCGGCACCGGATTTTTATTAGAACAAGTTAAAATTGCTATTATAAATGTAAATTATTTTAAAAAGCACTACGATTGTATAAATTACGCTTAGTTAAGTAATTGTAACACAAAATATAGCCTGTAACGTTTTTGTTTGCATAATGTTAAAGATGCGGCTTCTATCGAATATTAAAAGGGTTTTAACCTTTTAGTATTTACAATATTTAACATTTTCAAAAGTACACCAAATAATAACACATACCTAAATGTGTTTTTCCAAAAAGATTTCAAACCTGTACCCATCATTATTTCTGGTTTAGGGCAGGTTCTAGTTTGTTAGGTTGACACATTTTAACTAATAGTTCTAAATAAAAGCTTAGATTCTTAATAGACGTAGATAAATCAATGTGCAAGTAAAATCATATGTATTTAGTGATTTACAGATAGTTAGTTAACTATAAGATAAATTACATTAACCAAGCGCTGAAACATAGGTCCCTTAGTCGTTATTTATCGTTTTCGTTGAAAACAAAGAAACGGCACAATCCTTTTCACCTTGCCCCCATCCAACCGATAAAAACCGGCTATGTCGTCACGATATCCACAGCGCCGCTAAGTGAATTAATTTGTACTCTGCACGGAACTGTGTCGAAACACAATAAGCTTATCGTCACAAAGTCCTTTCCAGCCAGAGGCGTAGACGCATAGCAAATAGGAGGAAAGCATGTAACACCAACACCAAGGATCTGCCTCCCTTGCCCAAAGTTGAATGAAATATTTAAACTTGTAGAAGTCTCTTTCATTACATTGTTTGTATTATCTCTGGTAATATCTCGGCTTTACCTAATACCTACTTGAATCATACCGTTTATTAAGAATAAGGACTACAGGGTGTATTTTAAATCCATGTCATAAATCAGTGAGGTGATTCCTGGGATCATTTTAAACTGCAAAAGCCTTAAGACACTAAGAGCCTGAGATTGCTGGTTTCCACAATAGAGGGCATTAGTACTGGTGAGAAACACACTGTGGTGCCTTCTTTTGGTCTTTGCTATGTGGCGACTTCTATATGGAGATGCCGATATAATGTAATGCCAGTCGGGGCACATTGACCGTGGAGTAGTTGTTTTCGGCATCTCCTTCAAATAAATAGAGGGCATTATTGAAGTTTTTAAAGAATACAAAAAAAAGAACAAATAAGAACACCACTATTAGAAAATCATGAAATGTAACAAATTTAATTTAAAATTAAATGTAAACAAAAAATGTATAACTTGAAAATGGTCTATTCTATGAAGAAAATGCAAGAAATCTTTTTTATTAGAAATACGACAAGACACTAAATTCGTCGAGGTTTCCATTGACAAGTCTCCTCCATGTCTTCGCCACTGATTGACACATTTATATGAAAATATACTGAACTATTTCCATTAATCAGCTATATAATTTTCCCACGTTTCGTCAATCTATGTTATACAGCTTCAGATATAATTATAAATAAATTATTATTCAACACAAACACATAGGTGCAAATTATTTGACTAACTCAAAATCTGGCAGATGGCCAGATGTCAAAACTTTTTCTCGCAACAATCAAAGCAGAAATATCGGCCATATTATAATTGGAAATTTCCTCCACTCATCTCCCCTTTCAGCTTGTAGGTATCAGCAATCAGGTTGTAGGTATAACGGCTCGAATTCAAATGAAAGATTTCGTTAGAAACCGTTTCAATTTTCACGACTAAAACTGGCAAATGCCGACACGGCCATGAGTTTTATAGAGCTGAGCCAGCCTGTAGCCTGTATGGCAAGCTTTAAGACTCGGCCTATATCAGTTTGGTGTTACAATAGTAGAAAGAGCCGTTACAGAGTACAGTGCTACTTAGTTTTGTGATAAGAAGATTGTATCTATCTGCTCTGCTGGTAGATCGGTATGCCAATTTAACAGCAGCAGAGGTATTTTAGTATATATACCGATGTCCAAGTTTTCAATCGTGTTAACAGGTATCTATTTGTATTTATTGTTGTTGTTTGTCTGACAGCAGGGATAGGCGAGTTACATCAAACGTTTCAAGTAATTAATACCTAACCAACCAACCTCACTAATCCCTTGTCTGTGTGTAATATCTAGGTAGGAAACAGTTAGATGCGGTTATAAGCTGGGGTGTTAATGTTGATATAAATACCTACTCTCTTTGGCTTTTAGGCTTAATACTGAATGAAGTAGGCCATAGCCTTGCAATAAAAGGAGAAACTTTTTCTGTTAGGTTATTTTACCAAATTTGTAGTAAAATCAGTGGCGTAGTAACTACGCTGGGGCGGCAGTGTGTGACGCAAAATTGCCCAAGAGCTTGAGGGGCCCCAGAGAGGCCCAGTTGGAGTGCGAAATAAAGAAGTTAACTATTGCACTCGGGTGTTGGCGAGGGGGCCCGAGAAGATGTCTGCACAAGGGCCCAAAAACTCTAGTTACGCCACTGAGTAAAATGTTTGTTTAGGTTAATTAATTAAACAAAAGTTTTAATAAATTGTCTTATAAGTAATCATTAATTGGAATGGATAAATGCTGATTTAAATCCTTCTATTTTGGACCGTTCGTTTTTGTTTTTAAAATTTTCTGTTATATAGAAATAAAGTCGCCATTTCTTAATTTTTTTCTAGGATTGCACTATTTGACGATTCCTCGCATGCGACAATCAAAAGATGAGTGCGTGAAACCACTGATGCGAATTCTACTAGAAATTGTAGAATGCAAGGTTCCAGAATACAGTCAATTAAATTTCAACAAACATTCCATGAATGTCGCATACGATATTGACCAATGGAGACTCGAGAATTGAGGCCCTAGAATAGAATAGAAGCAGATGATGGAAACCGAACTGAAAAAACTGAATCTAGGCAAAAACTGGTTCAGAAAAATTAGAGGCCTTCAAAAAAAAGAAACTTTGTCCGTGGAGTCAAGTGCCAAACTTGAGACAAAGAATACAAAGACAAAGAATAAAGATTTTGATCGAATTAAGGCTGATGATTAGCACATTTTTGTGAAGCAAATGTAGAATGAAATTGCACCAATAAGCAGAGACTGCCTGGTGATATTTGTATGTAACGAGATGTCAAAAATGATATGTAATAGCAATCTACTTGAGAAATACGAAACGCAAAATAAAAAAGTATTATTGTTGACATTTTTGTCTAAAGATTCAAAAGTCTACGGCACTGCTTTTCGGTGGTTTTAAAATTTCCACCTTGTATTTGTGCATATTCATTAGGGAAATGGCCAGGTCGAATTCGCAAGGGGCATATTATTGTCATGCGAAATCGCCGTAGTGAAGGAATTAATGGGGGCTGGTTAGTGTTACTGGCGTGCGTGCAGTGCAGCACTGCCTGCACACGCATATCACGTTGTTTCACGCAGATTCTGGCCGGCCAGGTGCCATCGAGTTTTTCTCTAGCCCGCGGCTGGATTAAAAAGTTAACAAAAGAAGGCGGGGGTTAAAGCGTGGGTTTTTCTTTGGCTCAGGCGATCAGACAGACAGAAATGATCTATTGTGAACTGAGGTTCGGGGCATGTGGCGCCTGTATCAGGATTTGGTTATGCGTCACAATTTTTCATGTGTTATTAATGTTCACCCTCAAACACTTTCTAATATATTTTTAGATGCGTAATTGTATTTTAGTTTTAGGTGATTCCACAATACAGTCTCCCGTTCAATCGGATATTTATCCATTTTCAGTGAGGATGTCACCTCAACAACCCATTTCGGTTTCACGCACATGTTCCATACTCAGAATCCTATAATTTTTCATGACATAAATTTTAAAGTAGGACTTTTTTTACTCTAAATCCACTTTGTGAAACATACTCCGGCCTGGAAAAGAAACACCCCCGCGTCAATTGTTCGCGAAGCAATCGGGATCTCCTTTGTGTCGTTCAAAATGAATTTGATATTATTTATTTAAGTTCTTGTCACATTCAGAGTTCTGGCAAACCGGGAAAATCTAATTTCTGGAAGATCGACACTCTGTGAATGCAGGTGAAATAGCTTTTCGTGTTTTATGTTTTTTTTTTGCTTCTCCTGAAAACTGAATACGTTGACTGATACGAAAAATGTAAAATGTGTATGTATTATTTTGGTGTTTTATGAAAAACTCGGTTGGTTTACCTATACCGTAAATGACAGTATTATTAGAGGTAGATAGAGATTAGATCTTGTAGATATTAGCTGTTTTCACACAGAAGGAGTAAGCAATAACCCATTCTGTGGATATTCTGTAGAATGGACTAATATTATTCTAAGGAACCCCATCTGTACCTACAGAATAGTAAAATTTAGGGCTTATCAACAACACTCCTTTTATTACACTGACGTGCCTAATAAACATATCAGATTGCTAGATTGAATATTTTTTCGACATCATCAAATTTTCACGACCATGACCGTTTCATGTACAAGTTTAGAGTTCTTAATAAACTCTAAACCCTGCTTCTTGTATGTTGCTTTGGGGGAACTGGCGCCCAAGTAATGACACATTAGGTTTTTATTTCTGAATCTTAACATTTATCTCTTTGTACAGGCAGTTTTGACATTAACTGCAACTGCAAATAGCAGTTGTTTATGACTGTAAGAGTATGGCGAATGCGAATGTCATTCCCCAGGTCGTCGATCTGCACTCCACGGCTTCAGGCCGACTGCAAGTGAAACGGCATGGGCATACAAGCAAGATTTATGTTGTTTTTCCGTGGGTTTTCTTAGTTACTGATGTCTTTAGAAATGAAAACCGCAAGCAAACATAAAAATGCTGGAAAGAAATCCTGAAGGATACTGAGGCAATATCAAGTAAAATATCTGCCGACATCGGAAAGACGAAATAACATGTTATTATAAAGTAAGGGATATATTTCAACTTATGTATTTTTAACAAATTAAGTTAATAACAGGATGTGAAAGAAATTCGATTGCTTTAACAATGAGATTTCTTATGTCCATCAGTGGTTAACGCAAATGTTCGATATGTCGTCCATTTTGGTGCTGTACAATCACCAACCGTTCCTCCAAATTGTACATAGCATTATTCAGCATTTCTGGTTGAATTGCAGCAATTTGCTTCCTAATAGTCTTTTAATTTTTCCAGCGTTATTGGTCGTGTTCTAATATATTGTATCATGGTGTTCTAAACACCAATTTTTTTAAATAACTCCACAGACAGTAATCCGCTAGGTTAAGATCAGGCGATCTTGAAGGCCATGAATTTACAAAATGTGAACAATTCTGTAAATCGCAATGATTACGTTCAACACTTGTACCAGGAGTTGACACGACAACTCTCTTTTGTTTTACATAGATACAGTAAAATCCAATTATTGAAGCAACTAGATTCCACATTACTTTTTGATACTATCTTGATTTCTTAAAATTATATAAAAATTTAAAGTATACCCCTTACTTTATGATGACCCCATATATAAAAAAAACTGATAGTTTTACAAGACTGCGTAGCTAAGGCAAAAGTATTTTAATAATACTGTTTGTCCGTATTTTCAATGCAATTAGGCAATTCTTTTACTAATAGATCTGTTTGCCGAAACATGTTTACATGTTGTCTGTCGTCCCTACAAATGAGAAAAAAGTTGAACGAGAATATATATAACAGCCATCAAATTACTGTTAACCATAGGGAAGTAATCAGTTGTCCTATTACCGGATGGCAGCTTTATAAGTTATTTATCCTTGCAAGCTACGGATGTATTACCGGGTCATTATATCTCATTAAAGGCCCGGTTATCACATCAAACTGATCTATTTAGGTCACGTTACTTTAGGTCAGGGATATAATTAATTAAAGTATGTAAGTATGCAGTAAGGTCAGAAATTATATATTGTACAATAATTGTAAAAATTGATCCATTCTGTGTTTTATGTAAGTACTTATTCCAGAGTGTTCCAGATTAAATCGACACTGTTTGTATTTGTGTTTTTGCTCATGAAAACAAAACATTTGAACATCGAATTTACATTCTGTCAAGGACACACTAATATTATGTTTGATAGATTTACCTCTAAAAGTCAGAGAGAGATATGCTCAGAAAAGTATGGCATAAAAGTTATGGCAATATAGCAAATAGCAATATAGACTTAGAATATAAATCAATATAAAACAATGTAATTACTCTAATTAGGCTTACTAATGTTACTTTTATAAGCATTGTATGTATCTTCATCCCACAAAACCTACAATCACAAGGAAGCCAAACTGTATCTAATTACTTTTGTATTAAATTTCCTAATGTTTCCAATTACTTTGTAATATTTAATAACGTGTTAGTGGTGTTGCATATGATTTAGAAATTTACAAAAATTCTAATAATTCTTACCGACATAGATAAACTGCGTAACCTCTCATGCTCCGCCTTGTAAACCTGTGTTTCGATTATAATTTCTATTTTTAAAAAATCAATTATGGCAGCAGCATTATCAAAACTTCTTTATATAACGAAGCCAAATCGCTTGGCTAATATGTTTTTTATAAGAACGCGTAATCGATTGTAACTAGGTATTTCAATCGCGATGGCAAGGTTATTCTTTCTTCACCTATTTGCTTGCCTCTTATCTGTCTATTCAGCGGGCGAAAATAATGAAGAGTTGCCTGAACTACCGATCTCCTCTATTCGACCTTGACGAAGAGAATGAATACCATTTGAAAGCGTGAAACCTCTAAAAATTCACCGATACAAAACGACCATCGATAAATATGTATTTATTCTACCGTGTCTGTGTCAGATGAATTATGCATTTATCCGAGGCAGCGTTTATATCGGTAAACAAATTTGTACTTCCACAGGGTGGTCAGTACTCTACTTGAGGTGCAGGTTTGCGGTAAAGAGGGGTAAACCGCAGAATATTTTTAGCGTACACAAAAATAATTACTAATGTTATAGATAATTATTATTATTACATTTAAGAATTAACCACAGAAATAAAGGTTAAATAGTATATACCCAATTAACACCATTTTGTCCCTCAAACATGGAGTCGATTTTCCGTAGTTGAGTTTGTGAAGTTCAGCCTTATGTTCAGTTCAGCGCTTCAAAGTTCATGTAGCGCCTTTATTATTACCAAATTATCGGTCCCTGATTGGTTACTCGTAAACTGCTGACTGAGCTAGCCAATGAAATGGCAAACGTAAAAATCGTAATATCAAATATAATTTGTGCATTCGCCTTAATAATATGACAGAACTTTGAGGTAGTCCATGGTTGTCCATTGGCGTGCCTCTGGTTATTTCCGCATTGTTTTGTGCTTTAGCTGTAGTCTGGTTTCCGCTATTTCTGTCGTCGTTGCTTGATACTTCTTGTTGAGTTGTTGCTCCGTGGGTAAGTCGTAAATGTCTGAATTTGTTAACTTTTATCACAGAAATTATTATAAAATTTGACGCCGCTACTGATGTATCTTTTATCTTTCGTGTAACTGTCATCCTTTTTCTAGTTTTACACTGCGCAACTCCGTTCCGGAACTTCCAATCCCCTATGAGGTTCAGAAGAAAAATAAGATAAGATAAGTCTTTCTCGAAAATGTGAATTCTGCAACTGTTAACAAAAGACTTTTTGATACATATTACTTGTTTTCCATTTCAGTTTGAATCACCCCGGATTAATTTATATAATTCAAAGCACATTCCTTCATATATTACGGCGATTTTTAATGTACGATTTTTTTAATGGCATGCAATGGATTCCCCTTGTATGCAAATTCAACATGTAAGCCGAAGTTCGATTGCGGTGGCAAGTAATAAGTAGAAAACCTTGTAGCCATTCAACACGATAACTTTTTTATTATTCTGCTCTCCGTGACATGCCAGCCAATCCTTGTAAGTGCGTATTAGACAATAAATAACAGTCATACATACGTAGTACAGGTAAGGTATCGTAAAATAAACGGGTAAATAATCATATTGCCTGGGACAGACATATTACATAAATAAAGTATGTTTTCGTGCGATCGCCTTCATCTAGATATGGGTCAAGAGTCAACCGTTAATTTGGTTTGACAATTTAAATTCAAAAAGATAAACGTGGTTTTCCAGATTAGTTGTGTCAAGATTAGTTATTTCAAGAGATAAATTCAAGTGCCTCAATATTATGAATAAGACAGCACTCGATTACACTATATGAATCTAACAAAAATATACAGCTGTACAGCTGTATATTGCGGCAGCATAACTTCCTTTTTTCAAAACTTAATAGAACCCATTGTATGAATCAGAACATTTTTATTTGTTTTTTTATAATGTAGAAGACCTATCTGATTTGAAGATCAAATGAGATAGGTGACGTCCCCCATTCTCCATACACTGAGTAAACCGATTTCTGGCGTTTTCATGACTCTTGCCAGCATAGCAGGCGTTATGTTGGCAATTTCTTCCTGGATGTTGGTATTCAAATCTTGTAAGGTCCTTGGAACGGTTCACATAAACACGTGATTTCAAAATAAACCCCATAGAATCAAATCACAAGGGGCCAAATCGGGAGAGCGGGCCGGCCACTCCAAATCGCCTCTAATTGAGATGAGGCGCTCTGGGAAGTATTCCCTCAAAACAGCCATCGATGCTCTTGAAGTGTGTGCCGTTGCACCGTCTTGTTGGAACCCAATGTAAATGTTGTTTCAAAGCAACTACGCCACTGGTATGATTTTCCACCAACGCTTTTTTTTTAAGTAATGTAAACAGAAAAGATCACACAATGAAACGAAAATATATTTATTTATATTTTATATTTATGCTGCTCTATCTATGCGTTCTTTATAAGAATAAGAATCTAAGTATAGACGTTTAAAACAAATATTTAATAGTTTTTAAAAATCTTGGCAAATTTATTATTCCAGTAGTCATAAAACTGATGCCATTGCTTATCTCTGCCAGTTTATAGAGGAATTGCTAAAATGGTTAGTTTTTCCATAAATTTTGTATATGTAGGTACATTTATGTGGTTATTCTGGGATCAGATTTTTCTTCTTTGAATGTCCTTGAACAATACTGGGCGAAAATGAAAGTAAAAGTATCTAGGTAATTAATTGTTTACTGTAAATGTATTTCTATAATTCAGTTAAGGCTAATATATTATGGAAATGGTTAAAATATTTCTGTACCATGTAATATTTTTCTGTGAAGTATAAGTTTTTTGTTCACCACAACGAATGAACGAATAAACGTGTGGGCATAATGATGGATATACATTATATTATTTGAAATTATTCCATGATAGGGATACGCGAAATAGCTTTCACCTTGGTACGACGTCCTTCAGCATTTTTGCTCTTAAAAAGAGCTTATTCTATCAGTTCGTGACTTGACAGGGCAGACAGCGTGTACATTTTGTAAAAGCCTGTTAACCACCCACGCATCAAACCACTCAAGTGTGATCATGATAGGCCCTTCCCCTCCCCCGCCAATCCGATCTTCCCATTTGCTCCTCGCATCCGCTCAATCAAAATTCCATTTCGATAGAGGGCTCAAATTAACTCGATATTTCTGTCTTCTCTCCCGCGCCAGGGATAATTGTTCCATGTAAATCGATTTTGTTTCGCTTTAAATTATAGCCAGTATCCAACGTTCGCTATTCGGGCCATGGCAAGGGCCGGATTGTCGAAAATATTCGGCCTCCAACCTTTTTCAGATTTTTAATTGCTTCTATAAAATAACATACGTTTTGAGGAAAATTAACAGCCAGATAAATAAGTAGTAGGTATTTACACTATAATAAAAAATACATAATGTGGGGAGATATTTATTTTGTCTAGGTCTGATTCAGTAGTTAGTAGTTAGTTTATTTGGAAATTACTGAACCAAATGTTCTCAAAATTGGGGGATGTTTTCAGCATAAAAATAGCTTCAAAATGAGTTATTACTCGACCCCCATTTCCATTTAAAAAAATGTTCCTATTGCGCGCCCAGCTGTCACTTTGACATTCAGAGCTGTCATTGATGTATCAAAAAAAGGCAGAATTTAGTCATATATTATCGTTCCAAATTTCATCACAATCTACCCAGTGGTTCAAAAATTAGAGAGGGGGGGGAACACACTTTATGTCCTCGCTGTATAAAACCTAAACCTTACGTAGTGTCAATAAAAATCTGTCAATAGCAAACACGAAGTTTCTCACGCAATAATTGTCAGGAAAACATGTAATTTGGCAATTTAATGAAGTAGGTACCTAATAAAAACAATCGAAGTGTGTTATTTATTGATTTCGCAATCGATAACAAAATTCACAAGCAAAATCACAATAGGTGATTTATAAAAAGTGGTTTGTATTTCAAAACAATCACATTTTGTAGAATTTACCAGAATTTCGTAGTGTAAAACAGTCACGACACAGCAATCCGGCCCTGAGCATTTGGGGGGGATGTAAAGTCACCACGCAACCGCCCGTGTGCAAACCGGTCGAGGCAGGCGGTGCAACGGGATTTCGCAGGAACGTAGCAGGAACATAGCAGGAATCCGGCTCGGTTAGCAGGTCGGCCGTTAAATATTAACTATTCTCGGAAACTATGCCGCAGTTTCGGGTTCGAGTCTTTGGAATTTACATGTTTCAGCTGACGTTGAGGTAAGGATTTAGGGTGACTTTCCAGGAAGAGGATCTAGTTGCTCCCGCTGGATTGTTCCGACATTGACTGAAATTTCTGTTTGTAGCAATTTATCCAAAAAGGTAAATGTACAAATTGAATTGTATTTGGCTACAACACACTATATCTATTAATTAATATTATACTAATTGAAAACAGTACTGGTATATCATCTATACCAGTACTGTTAATACTACTGTTTTTAATCTTAGAAACTATAACAAATAATGGCAGAATGTGAAGTCTCGCGTTGAGGAAATATATGTAGGTGTTCCAAAATTACACCTTCATCCAATACGATTAGTCCGTTATGCTTATTATCTATATACACTCATTAAATTTACGAGCACTTTCATTCACTTTCACCAATCAATGAGAAAATAATTCTTATATTGGTATAACTATATTGGAAAGTTGAGAAGGTTAATCACAAGGTTAACGGATGGATGTAGAAAGAAGGTTTAGCTCTTTTCCCATGGACAATTGAGACTTCATAGGATTTGTTACTCTGCCCACAAATTTTATATAGGTACTGCTATACATATTTTATTGCATCAAAAAGGTTATACTATATATTTAAAAAAAGGTTATATATATTTTGGTTGAAGAACACGTACCTTTAAAATAAATTTTCACTAATTAAGGACAAAGGAGTATTTTTAAGAATCAGCGTTAAATGACAGTCAGGTTCACCAGGTAATGAGTCAGGTCTTTCGAGAATACGATTATACAAAATCCGCCTGATCCTGAAATGTAATTTTTTTGTAGTATATACTTTGTTTACCACTAGAGATAACTTTTTTCTAGCAGTAGGATAATATAATACTTCAGGTCCAAAAACACACACACATAAAACTTACACACCATAAAATATTATGGTGTGTAATAAGAATAAGCGAAGCTTTGACTTGACCATGATATTCTTAAGTAACCTTGTCAATGATTTAATGCAGTGGCGCACTAATTTATAACGTTTCGAAAAGGACTTTCCTTTGATGAATCACAGTAGCAGATTTATTTCAAGGGAATGTATATCTCTGGCTGGGATGAAATCCAGAAGCGTATTGAGTGGAATTTGCCCCCGTATTGAAAATGTCCTGAACTGTCGGGTACAACTACTTTACAAGCAAACACCCCGATCAGCATATAATTACATCAACAAATAGATACTAAAAATGGACACATATTATGATGTCATGTCATAGATGGAGGAACCGACGAGATATGGACTCGCCTGGTCTCACCTGGTTGTTTGTTCAGATTGTTATATTGATGAGATCTAACAACCTCGAAACCAACCAATGTCTGCTGGTTGAGCACTGGCGATTAATGTGACACATTTATATATTTTTTCTACATGAATTTCATGATTTTCTATTGGAACGACAGGTCACTGCTGAAATTGCATCTACAAAGCCCGTTGCTTGGTCTCGATTGGCAGTATTGTCGGACACATATACAGGGTGCAGCAGCATAACTTCCTTTTTTAAAATGCGCGCAATTCAGTCGGTTGATGTCGTAGCGGAGTACTAGTGGTCTCGTTCGAGAGGCGGGACTATAAAGTTTTGTCCCGACACCGACACAGTTCAGTCGCCATCATGCGTTGGAACAGTGAGGAGCGTGCTTTTGCTGTTAGGCCTACTTTTCGAGCGGATGTTCTGTGATCCCAACCCAGCGCGCCTTTCGGGATCGCTTTAATTTAGCCCCGTTGGCTCCTGTCCCGGACCGGAAATCAATTGTTACGTGGGTCACTACGTTCAGACAAACTGCAAGTGCGACAAGACGAAGAACTGAAGTCCCTCGCCCCATTAGATCACCTGAAAACATTGAGGCAGTGAGAGTTTCAACGTTGCGATCACCACGATATTCTGCGTGCAAACATGCGTCTGCCCTTGGACTTTCCGATCGTTCTATGAGGAGAATTCTTCATTATGATCTTCATTTCCATCCTTGCAAGATGGCGATTGCGCAGGAACTTTCTGCACGTGACTTCAATTCTCGGATGAACGCGTGTCAGGTTCCTACACTATTGTTTTTTTTAGTGATGAAGCCCATTTTCATTTGTGTGGATCCGTCAACAAACAAAACATGCGCTACTGTATACACTGTATATCCAGGAAGAAATTGCCAACATAACGCCTGCTATGCTGGCAAGAGTCATAACAAACGCCAGAAATCGGTTTACTCAGTGTATGGAGAATGGGGAACGTCACCTATCTAATTTAATCTTCAAAACTATGTAAAACAAAACTTTAGGCATGCGCCTACATTATAAAAAAACAAATAAAAATGTTCTGATTCATACAATGGGTTTTATTAAGTTTTGAAAAAAGTAAGTTATGCTGCCGCACCCTGTAGTATAGATAGATCAATAGAGGGCACTACTGTGCGTTTCACCGCCAGTACTAGTTAGGTACGTGTCTTACTCTACTGCAACTATGCAAATTAGACCACAATAACGTAAAAACCACAGTTTAATTTCTATCTACTACTTGATTTGGTTTAATTGTTAAAGCAACGTAAACTGGTTCCAACCAACAATCGGAGAGTAAACGAAACAAACTGAGAGGATTTAATTAAATCAGTTTCAAGACCACGAACTAAAATTCATTCCGTTTCCCGGGGGAGAGCACAGAGTTGTGTCAATCGCTTCTGTTTTTATTGCTGGAAACTTTATCGTGGGTTAATGGTAGAGTTTATGTGCGGTGTATATAAGTTTGAAAGCTTTGTTTGCTTCCAAATTCACTTGTCCAGATGAGATAAAATTACATAAGTTGACGAGGGTCAGGGGTTACGGGCCGCCACGTAGGGTTATTTACGGTTTTGAATTTGAATTAGATGTGTAACGCTAGATTAGAAAATGGAAGGAAATATGATTAATGTAACTATTCGCCTAAACATAAAGGGACGTTTGATGAAGATGTACACAGAAACATAAACTATTAGTTTGCTAGAATTATCTTTTACATGTTTGTACTTTCAGAAAGTATATAACAAAAATTTAGCAACACTGTAACATGGTTAGTTATTAAGCATCCAAACTTTTGCATTGAAAATGCCTATAGGATCGCGAAGGTTCGTATATGGGTATGTTCCGATGAAAAGTGTAATGCGATGAGCTTGTCACACCGACATGGTTAGGTAGTGGGGGACCAACTAGAATGGGCGGCGTGGGCGCATAGTTTGGCAATTTTGGCATTCGTATTCATATATTGCAAATTGCAAGTCTGAGAATCTGAGCTCTCATGTGAATGTGATATACAGGGTGGCAAAGTCTGTAAGTCGCAAATGGTAAGTTCTCAAATTAGAAGGTAACTTTTGCAAGCTTTCCATAGTTCCAAAGTTTTAATTCATTTTCAATGCACTCCGATGGTTGCAAGAATTGTAAATTTTTTCTTTGTCACTGTTTTGAGTATGAAGTGGTAAAACTCGTTAATAGCACAGACAAAAAGATACATTTATGCTTTATGTATTAATATTGCTAATGCAGTGTAGTATGAGTTCAGTATAATCCGGAATTACTTTGAAGATTTATTTTATTATATTTTAAGCTCTTATGAGCTTAATTTGTTCTTATACTAAATACTTACTGTACTAAAATGATGTAAATTGAGAAAAGAAAATCAACTTCGCTCTTTAGCCGACAGTTTGTTTAGTGTGCCACAAACTCCTTCGGACCAAACAGCAGATAAAATTGATATTCTGCTCATTTTATATGGGTATGCTCTTATAAATTTAACAAGAAACGAAACGTCGATTGAATAATTTCCATCAAATTGAATCATAGGTGTTTTAAGACAAGTGTATATGGGGTGTTTCCTTAATAATATAAAATACTAAAGGAGGTACTTCCTCAAGTACTTTCATGAAAAAAAGATAAATATCATATAAGGTGATTCCGTAGGTGGCTTAGTTTCTGAGATACAGGGCGTTCAAGTTTTAATTTTCTAGACTAGTTTAAAATTTTCTTCTTAAATTGCAGTTAAAATTAAATGAAATTTTAATACTTATTTAAATTAAATTTACAAACTTTGATAAGATGCATGTTTTTGCCATTATCAATATTTGTCAGCAATACAGGCAGTCAGCGTCCGTACAGGCAGCCACTAATATTTTTATATTAGAGATTAAAATAGAGTAACTCTGGTCTGGGTCCCACGCCATTGTGGCCATGAAGGAAATGAAGCAGCCGACTCTCTAGCCAGGGAGGGTGCTGCTTCTGGACCAGAACCGGTGCTTGGCATATCCTCGAGTACTGCCAAAGCAACGCTCTTGACCTGGGCTGAGGAGCAAATCCTACAGTACTGGCAAAAACTACCAAGATTAGTTCATTCGAAGGCGTTCATAATAAACCCTTCAAAAACAAGAACTAAAAAACTTTTAGAGTTAAGCAGGTTGCACCTACGAACTTTAATTAGCCTATACACGGGTCACTGCCGTTTAAAATATCATCAGTACAAATTCGGACTAGCAGAAGATGCTGAGTGCCGCTTGTGCTTAGATGCACAAGCGGCACTCAGCACAAGTGGCACAAGTGGCTTAGAAGATGATGAAACGGCAGAACACATATTATGTGCTTGTCTCGCTGGGGAAAGGATCGGATACTCATTATTTGGCAAAGGAGGATCTGAATAAGTTCTCATCCAATAAGGTGATAGGCTTCATTAAGAGGCTGGACCTGTTGGGTGAAATATAAGTAGGTGTGAGCGTGAGCCACAATAGACCACATGGTCGCGGTGGAGGATCTGGTTTTCGGCCCACTCACTTTTGAACTTAACCTTACAACTTTGTCTTACAAAAACGTCCCTTGACATTTTTTTAATCTGTGATATAGTTTTGTTATCCAAATTAGTTCAAATTGTAGAAATTTTCGAAAAATATTAAATAAATGCTGTCTGTAGGTACCTGACACACCAAGCCTCTTATAATTTTCCATCATCTTTTCATGATGAAATTACTTGAGAAGCGTCTCCTTAAGTATTTAATTTGACTTGGGAAAACACCTTTTATATATTCAAGGATGCAACTTTCTTCAATAAAATAAATATTCAAAATTAAACTGTATTCCAGGTCAGGCGTTTTAAAATATGGTCCTTATTAATTTACCAGACCAATTATGTAATATCCAGATGTCACAGCTAGGCAGTGTAACGACCGAATCGAAAGCTAGCAGGCAACGGTCTTTTCCTTTTTCTGTCGCTGTGGTTACGTATGCCAATGACACGACATGTAGGTATCGCTATTAATTACTAGCCGAGGAATGTGAGAAAAGGAATTTCTACAATATTTATAATTCATAGAGTAAATGGTAATGAGAGTTGTTTGTTCCATTCTTTGTTGGCTACAATAAAAGTCGATTGTAATTAATTTGTGAGTAAAACATATACGATTACCTAAGAGTCTGGGAATACTCCCAGCTCATATTTAATGCATTTATGCTAACATAATTCAAGGTGCAGAATGCGGTTGATTTTTGCATGGGTATACACTGCGGTTTTACGCGAAACCTTTCGTTTAACAGGCCAGTTTTTCTGTCCGTTTTCATTTCCTAGTAGTGCATGTCGTAATTAAAGTGCGAAACCAATTATTATTGCACGGTTGCAGAATGATTGCTAACAGTTGAAACACGAACAGCAGAAAATAAAAAAAAAAGAGAACAGCAATTATCGGAACGGATATCAATATTACAGATATCCGATATTATAAATAAAGGAATAAAAGAGAATTATGTTAAATTACATTATTTTTATAACTTACCATACCCAACAAGCTATACTGAATTTCAAAAAAGTAATAATGCCTTCCATTAAACTATTCACTGGCCGACATATTTTTTTTTAGCATAAAGCTGAATAGCATATTGTAGTAAAATGAACCTAAATACGAAAGAAAATGGCCAAAAAAAGTTGTAATATTTAATATTTATTGAAAACTATTTTACAAGTTTTTTAACCTTGTATATCGATTATAGTCATAATTTATATTAAGTTAGCATCTAAGAAAAAAAGCAAACATCAAAAATATTTATTTGAAACAAACTAATTCTATTTTTTCCTTCTTCACATCTTCTCTCACATCTCTCTGAGGAGGGTCACATCTTCTTACTTCAGAAACCAATAGTAATCACCCATCACGGCTGGATCCCATCATCCTTGGTACCGAATTTCCATTATCCTGATATCTTGAAATTCTCAGGAAAAAATGATGTAGAAAGTGATTTTTTAATGATATTCGGCAACCAAGTGATCCGTAGGAGTCTAAAAGTTTATTAACTACTTGGTCGTAGTTTGCATCCCTATTTCCTAAAAACCCCGTCACTACACTTACAAATGAGCTCCATGCTCTGAGTTTTTGCGTGGTGGGCTTTTCTATAAAATTAACAATGTCCAGCAATTTTCTAATTTCTGGCCCAATAAAAATGCTTTCTGTTAATTTGGCGTTACTTAACTGGGGAAAGACTTAGATAGTTAAATCTTTCACTCTCTATTCACAGTCTTCACAAAGTTTTTCATCGGTCCAAGTTTAATGTGAAGAGGAGGTAAAAGGACATTGTTTGGGTCTACGAGGGGCACATATAACATTTTGAGATCCCGGTTGAAATTCACTCATTCCCGGTCAAATTTTCGTTACATATAATGTTCATTCATTGCACGACTGTCTCACAAACAAAGGAAACAGCAATATTTTGTAAATCCTCTCTGAAGTCCCACTAAAATTGCTATAACTTTTAAATCCCCATATATGTGCCATTTGTACCGATTGTAATTTATTTTATGTAAAAGGATGCCCATATTTTCATAAGTTTCTTTCATTGTCACTGAACGGGCAACTGGTATAGATGGTTTTAAATTTCTATTATATAATAACACAGCTTTTATACTATATTTTGATAAGTCTATTTACAAGCGCCACTCACAGGGAGAATGCTCGATATTGAGTTCCTGCATTTAACCTTCAATATCAGTACACGCATATATGTAACGAATTTTCCATATTGTAAAATGCAGAAAATGTAGTATTTCCTTTCCTAAAAGTCCTACTTTTTGTTTCTTTGGCTAGTAAGGTCCACTCCTTAAAACGGGAACTAAGAACTTCTGTTGCTTGACAACCCCAAATCACGTACTAAATCATATAACTCACTTTGATCAATCAAATGTGGGTCGCCGGAACTGGGACCTGGAGTAAAACTGGGGTTGGTACAGTGTTCTTCGGAGCTGCTTGATGACGCGTTATTATCTCCATTATCTCCTAAAACAATATGTTGCCAATCTAAAGGCGCAAGCGGAACTGATAAGTCGGCATTGTGAGGAACAGGTCTTATGGCAGAAGGCATATTCGGATATTCGATCTTGAACTTTTCTTGGAATAACATTCATTCTTTCTCATGCGAAAATAGCAATCGTTAAAATGATTGGTGGGTTCTCGCCCTACCATTGGAACTGCAAAAGGCATACTTTTTCTCTTCCCTTTCATTCACTGCACCAATGACACGCTACAGCTGACACAGTACACATGGGGAGGCCACTGCTGGTCTTGATCTCCAATTAAAACACCAAAATTAATGAAATCGTTTTTTTTTCACATTTTCCGAAAATGGTTTAGCTTGTGATTTCACCAGAAATTCTCCACAAATATTACAAAACTTGTCAGGAGAAATTTTGCAACTGCGGCGCGTTTGACTTAACATTTTCGTCGTTGAAAAAACTTTCTTCACTTCACAGAACCACTCAATTCGAAACTTAAAGGAAGACTGAATAAGAGAATAAGTTTAATGTTATTAAAACTATCCCTTGTTGGTTATCTTTCTGTATTAAAATGCACCCTTTTAAAATGACCCCTCATAAAATTTACTACCTGCCAATATAAAAGGGCCTATGGGCCCATTGAAAAGTGGTATGCGTTAAGGCTTTATAGGCCCCTTTACACGGGTAGAGTAATGAGGATAGTACTTGGTATAGTAGAGTAACTCTACCCGTATAAACGCTCAGTAGAGTAGAGTAGCGAGTAGAGTGTGTAGTAGCTGGTAGAGTAGAGTCACTAGCGACATGTGGCAAAGTAACTCTACTCTACTACCACCACCACCGTGAAAATATCCACTTGCCTACGTACTCTACCCATGGAACGCGCTGTTATTCTGTAGTAGAGTAGAGTAGGTAGGAGAGTGAGAACGCTGTCATTCCGGCTGAAGCCACGTTGTGTCTTATATAAAATGAAATTCACCGAAGATGAAACTTTTAAACTTGTAGAGATGTATAGCGAATAATCCTCGAAGGCTAGTTCTCTTAGCAGTAGCGGATGCTCCGTGTGTATTCCTTCTTTTAAGCCACTCTCTCACCCACTCACTTCTTTGCTTGTTTACTTCCTCATCGATAGCTTCAGTGACTTCTGTTACAAGTGCATTTGCAACTGTAGCTAAACAATTTTCAATCAACTTTCTTTTTCTTGAATTCATTTTTCAACAAACACCACACTATACTAGCATCAGTACTATCTTTGTGTGACCAGTCCCAGAGCTGAAACAGTACAGCGGACAGTAGGACACAGTACACTCTACTTGCTACTCTACTCTACCCGCAACTATACCCGTGTAAATCAGCCTTATCAATATTATTAGAAAGGACATAGTAAAAATAATGGGCTGAACTGTGTCACAAAAATCCTGTCGGCCAGTGATCCGCTTATCTGTGATTTGTATATGAAAACATTTCAGACGTTTTATCTATAGGCCGAAAAAAATGTTTATGTTGTGAAACATTTTATATTGTGTATATGGATACACAATACAAAATGTAGATGCTATAAACAAATCACTTTTGTTAAAAATGTTAGTGATACATGTTGAAAATCCGTTTTATAGTAAAGTAAAGTAAACCTTATTAGTATATGAATAAATAGGTATTATTATTCTTATTATTTTGATTGATCCTTTGTATGATCGGCTTGAGCATGTGCACAATGAGACACAATAGACACATTTTCATGCATAGTTCAGTTATTATCCAATAAATCGTACATCCACAAACAAATTCTGCCTTGGCAGACAGGACGCAATGAAAAGTTATCTTCTATTGACCCCATTGTTACAACATATGTAGTTAATAATGAGTACGGACGCCAAACTGGAAACTGGAATACAATCTTTCACTTTGTTGCTGCGACAGCAGTGAGCGACTAAATGAAGTATCGACATCGACTGAGGGCATACGCCGCGTATTGCCGCGCGTTTTTCTTTGGTGAAAACATAAAAAATAAATGAAAGGTAGTTAACACTGTCATTAAATTATACGTAATGGGTGCCCATTGTGTATTTTATAGTGAACATTCAGAAAGATTTATACTGAATTGTTTTTGACCTTGACAAAAGTCCTACTGCTTCTAGTGATTACATTCTAGCTTTTAAATCGATTATTTTGTATTAGCTACAACAGTGGTATCCTGGATTAGTTATATTTATAACAGCAGTTGATGTCCTTGGTTACTTGTTATAAATAATGCTTCTTCCTTATTCACAAATTATGTTTGTAGATACAACTGTAATTTATTTTAGATGGAGACATTTAACGTAAACCTACAATTAACTACAACCATAAATGAGGTATATGTAGACGCACATTTAATTGATATAAAAGTAACACGCCTTCAACGTCTGTATAAGGCATATAAACATAAACATATTTTATGATCTAGCTTTTATTTAATACTGGTTGAAAGTGATAACAGATAACATTGTGGCAACATCAATTTTAATATCGTAATTTGCATATTTTATCTAACTGAGAATGAATCAATCCGGTGTCATTGTGAGATTAATGAACCAATTAATATCAAGACAGTGATATTTTTAAATTTTTTTATTTGGATTTGACTTACCTACTTTGCTATTTTTTTAAATTATTAATAATTTACGTTAGACGATAAAATATTGGATGATTTCGGACTCTTGCCAGGCTGGGCTGTCGCCTCGTCTTCACAGTTATTATGTATGTACGTACCATCATCATCATATAACGTTACTCTCACAACAATATAACTCAGATTTAAAATTACGTTGATATTTACCGTATTATGTTTGTGGTTACCGTTGCGGTTAATTCAAATGAATAAAATACATAAACGAAAAGCAAACTGATTAAACCGAGTTGATTTGAGCGACAATTAAAACTATTTTTAATGTTTCAACTTCTGTAAATCCACACATAAATTGTGAGTTATCTTTAAAGGAATTCTTTTTAGTAATAGTTAATACAGATTTATTTTACAATTTTTTTTGCGTTTTTCCATCCACATATTAAAAAGATTATTAGTAAGTATTGAAATATTACATTAAATTAAATTTAAGATAAAAATTGAAAATAAATAAGCAATAAATAAATATTACGAATAAAGTTATTTAAAAATATACAAAAATTGGAAATCTTTAATGTCGATGTGTAACAAATTTCTTGATTTCAAATGTATTTACTAAATTCATTAATCCTTTCTAGTCATGTTTGTTTACGATAACGATATTTAATTTATAGATAATGTAAATATGTAAATGATCTAATACGTAGAAGTAATAAATTTTATTCTTTGCTACAAATAATATACATAAAACAATAAGTTCTTTTTATTATTTTCTAGAAAGTATAGAGTATAAATAAATCGGAAAATGAGGGCGCTGCAAATTGTAAACAAATATGGAGGAAGACCAATAAAAATTTTGCATTTCATACCACATCATCTATCAATTTAGCATTCAAGTGTCATAAATAAATATAGTGACTTCATATGTTAGTTAGGGTGAAATAAAAGATAAGAATCGTAAAAGCAGTCATAAGTCCCATAAGTGCTTCATTGCTAATTATATGATTTTTTTGGGTTGAAACAGGTACCCTAATTTTTGTTTGCTTACATTTTGGACTAAAATAAATGTGTTAAACTGTATGGTGATACCATATTAGTGCTTGTTTTTTGTTAAATAATGTTTAAATTAAAATATATTCTGTTTTTATAAGACTAATAATAGAAGAGTATAGACAAACTGCAACAAAGTGGTTATGTTGTGTAAATAAACATGTTCCCTGTTATTAAATTGTTACATGCCTTTTGGAGAAATGAGTGAGAAACAGTTTCTTATACTAGGGCCAAACTTTTACCTATCCATCCATATATATTAAAACGCGTCGATTCTGTCTCGCTCTAAATTCCGTCGCCGAATTCACAAAGTTTCAAAGCTATCTCTTCCGAGGGGGGATCGCGGAGCGATCCCCGGGGGCGACCGGAGGTCGCCCCCGGCCTTTCTTCAATGCGTAGGGGTATTTTCGTCCCGTTTCCTACGCGTTTTCCCAATTTAAAAGCCTTTTCAAAAAACTTCTGCAAAATTTTCGTCGATCGCCGTTCGGCGAGAGAGATACGGCTAGCACCGGCGTTTGTCCTCGCGCCTAATGGTCCCGTCACACCTGCCGAAATCCCGACTTTTCGCGGGACTCCCTAGACTCTTTTTCTAATTTTGGGGCTTCGAGAATCGCTTCACGCGAAAGTTCTGTCCTTTCTCTAATGCTTTGAGATTTTTTTCGAGACCGTACGTCGACTCCTTCTACGTCTATTACGTCTTCGAAAATCTCGAGTCGCGTCCGTCTCAACTTCTTTCTCATTTTATCTACCGATGTGAGATTGCACTAACGAGACAAGCACCTCCCACTAAAACTGTCAAATTAATTAAACTTCAGATAGGTTATTTTCCTACGAGAAATATTGCTAACGGAATCAATAGTACTGACTGCCAAACACTTCCGATTACCAAAATACTGAAGCGAAATGCTTTTCCAATTAAAAAATCGGTAAAAATTATTTTTTCAGGTTGACACGTACAGTTTATACTTAAACGTCTCAAGGCACATTTCTGACAACAGGCTCGGTAGCGCAATCGGATAGTTGTATGATTCCAAAAATGGTAATGCTGATTTCGCGAGTTCGAGTTCGGGGACCAACTTTTTTTTTCACTTTTTAATTCCAATGATTTATTACTATTAGTTTGGAATTAATTCCTTAATTTTGACAGTCTGTAAATTTAATAATTTTAGCTTACAAAAGTAAATATCTACAATATTAATTTGCTGCTACAATTATGACAGCAATATATTTTTGGTCCTATCTATAAAATTAATAAAAATGTTTACCTATTGAAAAATAAATTTTACTTTCAGCACTTAAAAAATTATGATGTGTTACCATCAAGAATAGAGTACCCTTACAATTCATCAAAATATTAAGAAAAATCGTTTAGTATAATTACATCATCATTCCAAATACAAAATTTCTGTAATATGTATTTTCTTAAAAATAATATTATTTTACATAGATGCATTTGTCACTCGAAGGGTGACCCCAGGCCGCAGGCCTGGACCCCCAGTAGGGCTAGAAACGGGAACGAAAATCACGATAGCGATTTTCTCCCGTTTCTAGTCTTCTATCTTAAACTTCTATTGACACATTTTTGTGGAATGGCACCCATAAACACGACAGTTTGTGTTCTGCTGATTTCTTTTGAATGCCATTTTAAAATATAAAAATAAAGATGTACAAACATTAACCACGTCGTTTTTAACTTGGTAATACCAAAAAATTACAAGCACCACTAAATTATTACGTTAAACAAACCCAAATACATGTTATTATCTGTTTTAATAAATAGTTACCTTACTAACGGGTAGGAGTTGTGCTGTGCCAATAATTCTTTTATATCTTACATACCGTCACCACAGCAAAGAGTAGATCTCTTTAACCACGATTTCTATTTTACTAGCACATGCTAATATTTTTTTCTGTCATTCATACGCTCCTTATGTTACGCCCATGCACCCCATTATAAATTCATTAATGCGCGTGCAACTTTCAGTTTCGCTATTATAACAATTGTTACTAGAACAATTGCGTATAAAACGATTTGGAAAGTTCACGCTAATCAGCGTTTTTGAATTCCTAGCGATTAATTAATTAGCCGACTGGCGGTGATTATGCAAATCCTCCACGGTTCTCAGGTACGGGTTATTGTTTGGCGCGTTCGCACTGGAACATCTGTTGCTGAACGGTGGTTATTCTAAATGCTAGGATTTATAGAGGTCACTTCAATGTCATTCTCAGCTTGTAGTAGCTGAACACACTTTTAGGATTCCCTGTTGGTTTAGGTACGGAATATTTTCACAAAATCTAACATGATTGTGGTATGTACGAACCTTGTGCACACATTCATTCTTCTTAAGTAATTTTTAAACTTACGAATTATCAGTTGTATAATAGCTGATTGAAAGAGTACTTACTGTTCTATAGATATACTACTATTACTAGTACAGTTAAATGCGTGCGAGTAAGTAAATTTTTTTATCAAAATCAATAATAATAATATCTCTATCCCTCATTCTCATCTTAGTGATGAGCCCGGAAGTCAGAGACTTGTGTGGGAGAGGGAGCGGCATATTATTATTTTGCGGGCCGCGAGTGCGCCCAGGAACGACTTACGATGTTATAACTTTAACTACCATTTAGTACGAGAATAAGGGAAACCTGGAAAACCTTATTAATTAAAGTGTACAGTAGGTTGTTCGCCATTTATACAGTGATATCGCAGTTCTAGTTGCATATTAAGAACGCTACCAGCCTTATACACACAGATTTAATATTGGAGCAATTAGAAAAAGTTGACCACGGTGAGATTCGAACCGTCGTCAACCGCGGAGAACGATTAAAAATCAGACGTCTTAACCGCTCGGTCACCGAGCTCCTAAACTCGTTTAAATGGAACACCGTTCCATGGAATAAATTTTATTCCATGGAACCATTCCATTTTATTTATAAATTTTATTTCATAATTTGAAATCCTATCAAATTCCGAGTGTGACACCGTTTTTATTTTTTCTTAGAAGTGAATATGTAAGTTAGGAACAATACAAAAAATTATCGGTATTAACGAAGTTTACAGAATATTTATTCTGTACCCAGAATATTTATTCAGAATATTGTGTTCAGAATATTTATTCTGTGTATGTATTCTGTAGGCCATGGATTGTACTTGTACAATTGAAACAAAATATTTATTGAAATAAATGAAAATAACAAAGTTATGAGTTATTTGCATACCTTTTGTCTTCACAAGCATACTTTGTTTTAATAATTATGCAATCCATAGCCTAGTACCGACAATTTCTTGTATTGTTCCTAACTTACATATTATCACTTTTAAGAAAAAATAAAAACGGTGTCATATTCAGAATTTGATAGGATTTCAAATTATGAAATAAAATACAGGGTATTCCATTTAAAAAAATCACTGTACATGTCGCTTCTCTTTTGTTTTTTTAATGAGAGCGTTTTTAATCACAGGGTTGAAAAGAGCACAAAAAATCACTGAAGTGCTTTTTGAAAAATTTTAATATTTTGAAATTTACGAAGTTACTGAGTGTGTAATGAAAACTTACCACACTGTATGTACACCTATTTCTCAAAGTTTAGCATTTTGTTTAGAAAATATTATCTTCTTTAAAACATGTGAAAATAAAGTGTGCAATTATGCAAGGGAAATTTATGAGATGTTTATATAATTACATAAACATTTTTTTAAATGCATTCATTACCTATATAAAAGTAGGGCACGCCCCATTTTGTAAAATATAGTTGTTGTTCAGTTAGGTCTAAAAAGTGATCTTTTCATGGCTCCCTACATCGAAGGGAAACGGCTGTTGGGTAGATTCGAAATTTTGCATACATACTTTGGTTTCTTGATGTTCAACTTCGGCTATAAACCGATATATACCGAGTGTAACAGGAAAGTTGTCTTTTAAAATATTCGAGGGGTGAACAAGAGGTGATTCTAATGACATTGTAATGTTGTTTTTAACATATGTTCGTTACTATTAATCTACCACCCCTATATCAATCATTTATGCAGAATCGTTCTGTCCATTTTTGTATAATTATACCGGAAGTAACATTTGCGCAACGATTTGAGGTTTATAAAACATTTAAAAAAACATCATAGTCTTAGTCGATAACCATATGGTGGTATAGGTACTTAAATACGACAATGGCATGGCCGATGGCTTACGTATGATGACTGATGACTGATGCCCTTTTCTCCTTTCAAGATACTTCAAAATAGGTTGAACATTTTACAAGCACTTTTTGGACTTACCTACATTAAATGGCATAAAAATAAATTGTATTTGAATTTTCGTTTTCTTGTTTTGAGCACTTGTGTTTCTTTTTAATGGAACATCCTGTATTTCTAATGGAAAAATGACTGAAAATGCATATTTTTCAAACAATTTCTGGAACAAGATCTAGATTTTTAGATTAATTGAAGAAAACCCTTTTGTATATCGGAAACAGTCCTATTACGAAAATAAATCAGTAAATGCGATAAAACACGAAGTGTTACGTACTATAAAAATATTTACGTTGATAATTATTGATAAGATACATGTACATGTATCGAAACTCGAAATTTAAATAAATGAGTGTGAAAATTTTGTTGTGAAAAAAATCCTTTCTTTATATACATATAAACTGAATGTGTACTGGACTTTTATTCAATCAAATTTTGCCACACTTCTCAAAATATAAAAAAAAATTTACCAAAAGGAGGTCACAAGAAGGTCAAACAACAAAACTATAATATTGTATTAAAACACTTCATACTTTATTTTTATTATTTGTATTTTTTTATTTGTAACTATTACTAGTTTCAACACAGGTGGAGTTACTTATTCATATCTAGTTATAAGTTAAATGCTAAGAGGATTTATCTAATTTAAAGTACCTATACATTAACAATATGATCTAAAATTTCTAGAAATTTTACAACTAAAATTATGTTCACAGTTCAAATACATCAAAGGGATGCAGAAAAAGTCTACCTGGTCGTCCTAAGATAATAATTATTGTGGACTATTTAACTAGATTTTATTGTAAATTTAATTAAAAAAGAGTTTGGAAACCTCTTTTTTAAACTCTAAATTTGGAAAAGAGTGACCAAGTGCATGGCTAGTTTGACCTATATAACAGGCATGACATCACAATCCGGACATGATAAGCTATAGAAACATAATATGACTTCTGCAGATTGCAAATGCAGATTCTTTAGCCCCTAACTAATGAGGTTTTTCAGGTTTCCCTTAGTCCAGCACTGAATGGTAGTTAGGGCCTTCCAACGTAATTCCTGAGGTGCAAATGCGGCCCGCGAAATAATAATATACCGCCCCCTCTCCCACACAAGTCTCAGACTTTCATACTAATCCTTGTGATTAGAATGAGGGGCAGATATATTATTATTATTATTATCATTATACAATAGGGTGTTTGATTATCTCTTGGCAAAATGATAATATTATAAACAATGGTTGGTTATTTATATTTATATCACAAATACATATGACCACTGTAATGTGTTGTCCATATATAGTGTTGTAACTATGTATTTTTCTAAAAACGTATACGCTAATTATTAGATGTGAATTTTGATAAACAAGGAACAAAAGAAAAAATGTACCAGAAGCTATAATTTAGTTAATAATAATTACTACCATCGGAAATAAAAATATTTTAAAAATTCAGTGTGAATTACATGGCACTGCACGGCATTCTTTTCTAATTATTTCACGGTTTGGCGCTTTTGACCTCTACGTAACCTTGAGAAGTTGTTTCTCTATAATGGAATGGCTGCTAATTATTTTTACGTTTTTTAGTTATCAGACAATGCCAAGCATTTTGGAATCTATTCCGCTTCTCATCTACTTTACCTTTTTATGCCAGTTCTTGACATTTGTGTTGTGAAATATGTGTATTTCGTAGACCTGATATAAAGAATTATATTTCAAGGTAAAAACCAACAAAAATAAATTAATTTTCCACGCTGGCTAGCTGTAGATCAGGTTCACTAAGCAGGATTTCTAATTTCGTTACAAAATTCGTGCTGACTAATCGTTGAATTTATATTGTTTTATTATTTTATTTGCTCGAGTGGTTTAAGTAATTTTTATGGTTTTATCGGAATTTATCTACCGCAATGTTTACATAGAAATTTTTAACATACACCAGTTGTCTACTCAAGTGGTTGACTACAAATGCGGAGAGATAAAATATCCTATTTGAAAAATATAGTAATCAAGTAAGTAGGTATATGGCGAACTTTGAAATTTCTCTATCACATTTATTTTTAATGTATTTTAGTAGTTTTTTAGTAGTTTTCTTGTAGTAAGTAGCTCAGTTTTCCATCAGCTTATACTGAAACAGATGATACCTGTAGGTGTATCTTATATTTCAAGGAGTAATGTGATTCTAAGACGAAAAGTTTCTAGGTCCGATAATGCTTCGTTTTCAAGATACAGGGTGTCAAACAACAAAGGTTTTAAGCGGCTTTGTTTTTTAACAAGAAGACGCAAAACAAATTTTTTATAACAATTTCCAAGACTACACTAGACTAGACTAGAATAGACTATTGATATGGAAAAAATAACAGGTACCCCCGTTTTTGATAGTTGGTAGTTTTAATTTTTTAATATGTTGTCCCAGGGACATGCAATAAAGTGGTTTTTATTTTTTCTCGAAAAGAAGCAAAATACGAAAAAAAATTAAGAGACAAAAAAGTTGTATTTTTATTTGCTGAATGCGAAAAAAAGAAAGTCAGTGGCGCACATTTTTTTTGTCAAAAATATTGCTTAAGGTGCCCTGCTCCCGGGACGCCACTGGACTTTATAATTGTAATCTAGGGCAAAATTAGCCCCTTTCTACCATCAATAACACTGCCGAATTTCAACAAAGTCGGCTAAAGGATTATAAAGATTTTACGAAAAAGGGATTTTTTAAAAAAGTTTCACACCCTGTATCTTGAAAACGAAGCATTACCGGACCTATGTTTATATAAACATTTTGTCTTTTAATCACTCAAAGAATTACCCCTTGAAGTTTGGCCACGTACTTAAATAACACCCTGTGTATACAGTGAGGACATAAAATCCGCCCCTCTAATTTTTGAACCACTGGTTATATTGTGATGAAATTTGGAACTATAATATATGACTAAATTGCGCATTTTTTGACACATCAATGACAGCTCTAAATGTCAAAGTGACAGCTGGGCGCCCAATAGGAATAGTTTTTTAAATGGAAATGGGGGTCGAGTATTAACTCATTTTGAAGCTATTTTTATGCTCAAAACATCCCCCAATTTTGAGAACATTCGGTTCAGTAATTTCCAAATAAAAACCAGTAATATCAGTTTAGAACATAATCTTTTTACCACATAATCTTTATAATAGAACTTACCCATAGAACATTTACTTGTCAGGAAGTTCATGGTGGTCATTTTCAACATCTTTTGAAGTAGGTAACACGTGTTTTCTAAATTTGTTTCTGCCTCTACGTTTAATTTAAATTATTTCGTAATTTTTTAATTTAGGTTATTTTAGATTAGGGTTGATTTATTGTTATTTGTTTACTTTTAAATTTTGTTTTGCTTTGAATAATTTACATTATTTTGTAATATGTATGTAACAAATGATATAACGTAGAAATCGATATTACTGGAAATTACTGAATTATTGGAAATTACTGAACCGATTGTTCTCAAAATTGGGGGATGTTTTGAGCATAAAAATAGCTTCAAAATAAGTTATTACTCGACCCCCAATTCCATTTAAAAAAATATTCCTCTTATTCCTCTTGCGCGCCCAGCTGTCACTTTGACATCTAGAGCTGTCATTGATGTGTCAAAAAATGCAGAATTTAGTCATATATTATCGCTCCAAATTTCATCACAATATACCCAGTCGTTCAGAAATTAGAGGGGGGGGGACGGACTTTATATCCTCACTGTATATACATATATCGTGAACATTCTTGTTTATGGGATGTGAAATATAAGTACCTATTCCAATAAACAGAAACATTACGCAAGTTCCGAAATTCTTTTGGGATAGTTTAAAGAAATTAACCTTAAGGCAACTTTGGGGCTTTTGAAAAAGAAAATTAACAATATGAGAACGGCATTCAGAAGAGAATTGAAGAAGATGAGCTATTATTATTTGCTCAAAACAAAGCCGCTAGCAGAAATTTCTTTTCGTGAAATGGTTGGTGCCATCCCGAACAATATATACAACTAGTAACTAGTTGTACTACTGATCGCTTTGGAATATTATACGTCTGTGGACGAAAATTAGATCAGATGTGATATCTCTACGATCTGTCTTCAATTTACAGTACAACTCATTGTACGGCATGTAGTATACAACTAATTGTATCGTTTATACATATATGCCTATAAACACTATTATATACTTAACCCTAAAGGTGGTTATGTGAATATAGTAACTGAGAAAAAGTATCAAATTTTTTTTTTCCGAATAGGCTCTAGGAACTTTAGTTATTATTTCGATGAGTTTTCGTTATGTTTTGGACACCTTTGGTTTTTTAACTACGATAACTCAGAAGACACAAAGCTTATTCAAAACTAAACGAAAACTTATCTGAAAGAAGCAGAACTGGTTAAAAACGGGAAAAAATCAGCATTTTTTCGTTTTCTCCTAGAAAAGCCCATTTCACTACTTTCATTTCAAAACGGCAGATTTAATGAATGCACATCTAGGCACCAATTATCAGATGGACTTCGGGTCTGTCGAATAAACCCTTTCCGTTTGAAATAGGGCCCTGCCCAATTTAGTCCTGGTACGCAAGAACGCTCCCTTCCCGACTAGGTGCTCGGTTATTTATGTCCGTTTGTTCTCTCCCACGGCCCACTCACTGCATTCTGCATACATACATTGGGATATAACAAGAGCACCCGACACCCGACTATAACGACACGACGTGTGGGATTTTAAGTGGTGGCAGAATGACAAAAATGACTCGGAATTTTACGTGACGGCGTGGAAGGTTCGCCTAGACCGCCGTTTTTCGTGCGCCCCTCTGTACCCACTCTTATAATAATATCATCTATCAATAATTCATATCACAAATAATGTGTGTTATGTATTATGTATGAATCATGGATGTGGCACCAGTTGACGAGAATACATATTCTGAAAAACTCGAGTTTGCAGAGTTTTAGCTTGATATTTTGCACCATTTCTGATGCTTTTGACTCAAGGGTCGAGTCATCTACTTCGTTTTTATTTCTTTTTTTTTTCTAAAACTACGGTTAGGGCGGCATTAGACTGTCATAGATGCCTTCGTTTCATTTTATCACTTACGCAAAGCCGATAAAATCGTAGTCAAATGGACAACAAAGTAGATTCTCAAGTGAATTTTTCGTAAACAATACTAAAATGACTCAATTAATGACAATAGAAATTCCTTCGTCATAAATATGTGAAATACAGATAGTTTCAATAATTTACTACAAGATGTTACTGCTGTCAAAAAGTACTGATTGGTTATTTTTGGATATTTTCCAAGTTTCATGTTTAACGTTTATGTACAGTACAGGACTTAACTGTTTTAAGGATTGTTAAGACGGAGTGGAAACTAATTGTATTTAAATTAAATCATAATTTGATAATAATTTCAAAATTTTCTGAATAATAATATAAGATCTTTTGAGTCGTTTTTCGGTTTTTATATTATTGCAAACACAAATGCTGTAAAGGCAGACAAACGCTTTCTTGTAGTTCTGCTCCAAACTGTCTAACTTTGTACATAAAGATACACACGTCTATCCTGGAATAATTGTTTTATAGGTTGTGCAAACTGCAATACAGGGCGCCCTATTTCTTGACCCGTTGCATGGGTAACTTTTTTATTAGTAGAGATACAAAAACGCTTAAATGAGCAAATTAGTGCAGTTCGTATTAGTAATTCTACGGTAAGGCGAAAAATTATATAGGGGGAAGGTTGAAAAGTTATTGACAAAAAACGAAAAATCCAACTTTTCTATTATCCCTCGTAGCTCGTTCATTTGAAGAGTTAGAGAAAAATGCTTCACATGTTTTTTGCAGTATTTTTCATGTAAAATGACATGCACTTGCTACTTTTTATATATCTCTTAAAATGGTTGAGAATCACAGTAAAATATATATTTTTTTAATGTAATGGATAGGTGGCTGTGACATTAACCGAAAGTCCCCTTTTTTCTCTTTCAGATGATATAACATAGTCCATATTTTATCCTTACAAAAGTAATAATAATCGTTGTTTTTAAAGAAAGTTTATTGTCACATCAAGAATGCTATGGAAATAAAACAAAAAATAAGATTCCTGATATTTTTAAAAACGTCTAGTTGGCATTTAATTATTGACAGATCGTAAGTGACATTTTTAGTTTTTGTTAAGTAGTTTATTGTTTATTGTTAATACTGCATACAAAATAATAGTGTTGCAAATATGTACACCAACGAAGAGAAAAATGATATGCTATTTTGTTATTATAACCAAAATCGAGATGCACAAGCTGCAGCGAATCTTTATTTTGAAACTTACATGGAACGAAGACAACCCCATCATAGAATATTTAGACAGCTGGAAAATAATATACGATTATACGGTTCTTTTTCAAAGCCTAAGGATGAAAGAAACTTCAATGAAGACACTGAAATAAATGTTTTGGCTTATTAAATTTTAAACCTGATTCTTCAACTGCAGAAATTGCACATCACTGCAACACTTCCAAGGAAACTGTAAGAGCTATTTTAAAAGGTAACAATTTAAAGCCTTATCATTATTCCATATGCAATACTTTATATCCAGCTGATAATCAAAGAAGGATGACATTTTGTCGATGGTACATTTCAAAATGCGAAGAGGATCTAGACTTCTGGAAAAAGATTTTATTCAGTGATGAAAGTAGATTTACCAACAATGGTATTTTTAACCGCCATAATAACATAATGTGGTGCCGAGAAAATCCACATCTTGTTTCTGAAAGAAGAAATCAAGGTCAATTTGGGAATAAATGTGTGGTGTGGAATTTTTTGTGGCAAAATTATTGGCCCATATTTTTACGAAGATAATTTGAATGCGAATAATTACCTTCATTTTCTAAGGAATACTCTAACAGAGGAATATTTAAATGAATTACCACTTCATATTTTTAGAAATCTTAAATACTTCCAACACGATGAAGCACCTGCGCATAATTCCCGCGAGGTAAAACAATATTTACATGAACAGTTTGATAATGTTATAGGAAATAGAATGGATATCGACTGGCCAGCGCGAACACCTGATTTGACCCCCTTAGATTTCTTTCTTTGGGGGTTATTGAAAGATAAAGTTTATGTGACAGCTCCTCTAGATATAGAGGATCTAAAAGTCAGGATTCAAGATGCAATTAGAAGCATACATGGACATACAATAAATAATGTTTTAAGAAGTATCCAGAAACGTTGCTTACTATGTATCCAACAGGATGGTGGTCATTTCGAACATTTACTTCAATATAATTAATTAATTAATAATTTCTGTTCTCAAAACATTCTTTTGTTCCATAATCCATAGCATTCTTGATGTGACAATAAACTTTCTTTAAAAACAACGATTATTATTACTTTTGTAAGGATAAAATATGGACTATGTTATATCATCTGAAAGAGAAAAAAGGGGACTTTCGGTTAATGTCACAGCCACCTATCCATTACATTTACAAAAATATATATTTTACTGTGATTCTCAACCATTTTAAGAGATATATAAAAAGTAGCAAGTGCATGTCATTTTACATGAAAAATACTGCAAAAAACATGTGAAGCATTTTTCTCTAACTCTTCAAATGAACGAGCTACGAGGGATAATAGAAAAGTTGGATTTTTCGTTTTTTGTCAATAACTTCTCAACCTTCCCCCGTATATAATTTTTCGCCTTACCGTAGAATTACTAATACGAAACTGCACTAATTTGCTCATTTAAGCGTTTTTGTATCTCTACTAATAAAAAAGTTACCCATGCAACGGGTCAAGAAATAGGGCGCCCTGTATAGTCCATTTCTGATTATTTTGAAATATATCATTGGGAATTTTGTTGATTTATTTCCTTAGCTGATTGTATTTTCAGTACAACATAATGTTTCCATTGTCTCAGTTTAATCTGAATACTTTTAGGTTGTTATTATTTTTTATCTATTCATCTACAAGGGCGTGCAAACGGCCCCTATTAAAGTCTGTAAATTCGTGTATAAATAAGTAAATTGAAGACAATCGCTCAAACAGGAATATAGTGGATAGATCATATCAAAGATAATACACACATCATATACAGGGTGCGATAGCATAACTTTCTTTTTTCAAAACTTAATAAAACCCATTGTACGAATCAGAACATTTTTATTTGTTTTTTTATAATCTAGGCGCATGCCTAAAGTTTTGTTTTACATAGTTTTGAAGATCAAATCAGATAGGTGTCGTTCCCCATTCTCCATACACTGAGTAAACCGATTTCTGGCGTTTGTCATGACTCTTGCCAGCATAGCAGGCGTTATGTTGGCAATTTCTTCCTGGATGTTGGTCTTCAAATGTTGTAGGGTCCTTGGACGGTTCACATAAACACGGGATTTCAAAAAACTTCATAGAAAAAAATCACAAGGGGTCAAATCGGGAGAGCGGGCCGGCCACTCCAAATCGCCCCTAATTGAGATGAGGCGCTCTGGGAAGTGTTCCCTCAAAACAACCATCGATGCTCTTGAAGTGTGTGGCCGTTGCACCGTCTTGTTGGAACCAAATGTCCCCTAAGTCCAACTCATCTAGCCGTGGAAAAAAAATCCTGTATCATGTTTACATATTACCAGGAAGAAATTGCCAACATAACGCCTGCTATGCTGGCAAGAGTCATGACAAACGCCAGAAATCGGTTTACTCAGTGTGTGGAGAATGGGGGACGTCACCTCTCTGATTTGATCTTCAAAACTATGTAAAACAAAACTTTAGGCATGCGCCTACATTATAAAAAAACAAATAAAAATGTTCTAATTCATACAATGGGTTTTATTAAGTTTTGAAAAAAGGAAGTTATGCTGCCGCACCCTGTACATCAACTTATGTCTGAGGCTGGAGGCTCCTTCCCCAGTCTAAGTTTTGGAACAGACTCGATTTCCATATTTACACGATTCTCTCTGGTTGAGGATATACTGCCGAGGAGGCGGTTTGAATTAAAAACGAAGGTCAAACTTTTCGCGTGCCAACGATGGATCTGGTGACCTACTACGTGAGGTTTTTTTAATTAGACTGGAAGCGGTGGATGAATTGCCATGGCCACAATCAACGTTTTATGTAAATAATGGGATAAGACAGGAATAAAAATTAACTCGACGTGTTTGTGCAAGGAATTTGTGTTCGGGCAAAGAGTTGCTATTAAAATGGATGGTTGTAAGCACATGTAAAAATTATTCTAAATTCTAAGGGTAAATAAAGTATTAGTATGTAGGTATATCATTTTATAAATTATTTTTTTAAGACATTATACTTGCATATACCTACTTCAGTCAAAATGACGACTTGTTTCGAGTTTTTTTTTTTTTTTTTTTCAAAAACCCGAAAAATTTGTATGAGAAACTTTCTTTTATTGTATAAGTATTACATGAAGTGGAGACGGAAGGCATATGGATATATCGCACCGTCATCCTGTAAAAACATAATGACAGATTTGCAAAAACATAGAATAAGTATTGTTCTATTTAAAAAATATGTTTTTAGTATCTTTATTGTCGATTGCATAAAATCCGGGAATGCTTAATGGATAAACTTTAATATTAAAACTAATACCGTCTAACATATTGCCATTACATATTATCTATATGGAAACAGATAAACAAAGATTATTAACCGCCACGTGAAAATGATAAAAAAGAAAAATGTCTATCTTGAAACTTGTAATTATTTCTTATCAGACTTTAAGCACTTCTAATATGTTTACCTGTTATCTAACTTCTTGAAAATCTGAGTTCAACAGCCTGCGCTGACACTGCTATTTCAAAATTCGTTTCCGGTAGAAATAATGCAAATATAAAAATGGTCAAAGGTTGTGGTTAAAGAATGTGATCGAGGATTGGAAAATAATGATTGCACCTACCCTTTGTAGAAGAATGTCAATGCATTTACGAAAATATGAGTTGGCTATTTTTTAATAAAATAGATAAATAAGTGGAAAAGTAGATAGATATTTGTAAGTAAATTAAAAAAAAAAACAACTTAATGACATATCAATTAAACTGATTAATATCGAATAAATAATTACAGTTACCATATGTTTACGAAAATATATAATTATTATATAATAAATGTATAAATTACGTTTACCATGCCTACTATTAATGTTCTCTACTTTATAATATTTCAAATAAAATTCTGTCATAAAAACAAATTAAAATCGTTTATTGAAATAACAAGTATCAAATGATCATTAATGCTCCTCTCCTATATAACTATTTTAATTTTAGACAATTTAATATTCTCAGAATTATAAATCTTCTTCTATAATTACTTTATCACAGTTAAATGAATTACATACTTCATTTAACTATGACTTTAGATAACTTTGTTGTAAAAATAAAACAAACATTGCTGAAATCAATAATATATATTTTAGTTAAAAATAAAGAAAGTTTTTTCGGACTTTTTCAAGATTAATAGCTAATAATATAAACTTCCTGGTTTAATTTCATTATATGGGGTGGTTTTATTTTGTTTTTCATCATTTTTATTATGGTACGTGTAGGTTGAAGAGTTAAGCAGGGAATTATCAGTAACGTAGAGTATTTATTTGTTCTTGTATCTGGGGCTGAAAGTCCTCTAAAAGTAAAAATAATAAAAGGGAGAAAAAAGGATTTTTTTTTAGTTTTTATTGAAGAAATAAATTCTACTTTAACGGCCAACATTTCCAGTATCATTTACCAGGGACCTGTTATTTACATTTTAAAGACCTTCAGTCTAGGACCAATCTGGTGAAATTTTGCTTGCTTAGGGTAAAATGCATATATCAATACTTTGAGAAGGGTATGGTTTGCAAATAAACAAAAGCCTGCATACCTGGGGCTAGGTCCAGGTAAAGAAATTCCTTTAGTGTATGTATATGTTCTGGCTACAAAAAAAAGGTTGGTTGTAAATTCGGGGGCATCACAAAAGGCAGGTTACCTTAAAATTGGCCCTTTTCCTGATGTAGATAAGTTAATTGTAGGATGTTTTAAAAGGAAGATTAATGAAATATTTTATTTACTGAATATGTTTGGGATGCTGAATAATTTGAAATTTTTCTAACAGGATGGACACCTAGTCAAAAATGGGTAATTTGTATTAAAAATAATGTCTATAACTTATTTGTGGTGTGTTTTCATGATTCATAGTTTCTTTTGGGATTTCACCAACTGTAAAATAACAAAAAGCAAAAACCAGAAACATTCAAATTAAATATTCAAAGTGCAGTATCAAGGCAAACTTCTAAAGTTTGCTCCAAAAAACCACTGTATAATTTTGGGACAAACTTTAGAAGTTTGCCTTGATACTGCACTTGTATGCTTCTGGTTTTTTGCTTTTTGTTATTTTACAGGTAGTGTAATCTCAAAAGAAACTATGAATCATGTATTAAAAATAGTTTAATCAGAGAAATTTATTATTAGGTGGATATCATATTCTACGATGTTTTAAGAAATTTCGTTAATACTACATTATCTTATTATTTAGTATTACTTACATCTCCAAGAAATTAAAGATTTTACTTTCAGAAATAGAAATTTAAAAAAATTATTCCACTAAAAATAACTTTTGAACACTTCTCCCTGCTATCTGTGCTTTTATTGCGTTGTTATAACTCTTATAACTTATAAAAGATATGCATTTCTGTACAATTTATCAGATGATATCGTTGTGTGAAAAATATGAACGTCCTATGCGTAAAACTGCCTTACAATCTTGAGGATCAACTTGAATATTTAGGAAAACACTAGTTTTAAATGTTGTATTTCTTTTAAATTTTATTATAATAATTATTTTATTTAGACATATTTTAAAATACGACATATAATATTGCACAATTTTGTATAATACAAAAACCACTACTGAAATTTAGTTAATTTATCAAATATTTATTTTATTACATATTATACAGTGGTTTTTTGGGGCAAACTTTAGAAGTTCACCTTGATCCTGCACTTTGAATATTTAATTTGTATGCTTCTGGTTTCCTCCTTTTTGTGATTTTACAGGTGGTGTAATCACATAAGAAACTATGGATCATGTTAGTAAACTGTTCATACATAAAAAAATAAGTACCTATTTCGATTATACAATTTCTAATCCTTATACCTAGCCTTGTTATGTCTGTTCGAACCGGATATGTATTTCTAATTTACAAGTTATTAATATGTTCAATTCCAAGTATCTATTACATACGTTAATTGATTGCATAGGTGTATAATATATAATATTCCACCACCAATTATATAAATTAGTTCAGCCGTTATATTATGAATAACATTAAAATATTTTTTTTGATGAGTTGTTATTGACATTTAAATTCAAACCTAAGGATTTAATAACACCTCATTCTATCGGCCCACGTAAAATAATGTAACTGAGATATGGGCGAGAATTACGCAGGTTGTGGTATAAAACCTGAGTGTGTATTTTTAGATTTAGATAAACGTTCAAATGAGGCTTATCTGAATTATTTATTAAGTGTTAATGTTAATAATCTAAGTAGTAGTTATGTCGCAAGAGGTATTTGGAAATAACTTTTTATTTTTTATTTTCAGGTAAGATATTTCCATGAATGTCGCGGTGTTGGGTAAGTATAAAATTAAAAAAAAAATGTACAGAGTACGGCCTGCAAGGAACGAAAGCAGAAATTTTATATTATATTAATTATACAGTATATTCCTAGCAAGTTTTCAAGATATTGCAAGTAAGGGCCAAGATTTCCTAACAAATGTTCTAAAATGCTGTCGATTATATGAGTACCATGGATTATGTAGCTTAATTTATTACCTGTATGTCTATCTTCTATTAATTTCATTACTTCAAGTAGTTTCAAATAAGTATATGAGTATTTTTATATAAGCTACTATTTTTTAACTTGCAATGCTAATCTCGAATGAAACATAGAATGAGATTGGTAAATACAATTTTACTACCAAATTATGTTTTTCACTTCACTTTTGTAAATTGTATATAATTATAGAAATTATGGAGTTATATTGACATTATAATTCATTAACTCAATCTCATTAACTAATAAATATAGTAGGTGTATTACATATTTAGTTACTAAGTGTGTTGGTTCACTAAACAACTTAGAAGTAATTCTACAGTTTAAGGATTTCACAAATTGACGACTTGATTAATAGTCAAGGCATATTCCCCACTGTTTTAATAAATTTAATACTATTATTGTCTATAATTTATTCGTGGCACATTACAGCTAAATTCCCAGAAGTGTTTATGAAAAAACACTGAGTATCCAGGCTGATTTAAATTCGGGTCTATGCATGGGGATCTCGGAAATGGTAAGAGGTACGAAGTAGATTAAATGGGGAAAAAGTTGGCCAATTAGGGGACCAACATAATGTCTGAAAAATATCAATGCTTACTTGATTGGTTTTTAAAATATTACAAAAGAAATTGAAATTTTGGAAATTCGTTTTTATTTTATTCAAACTTTATTTGAGTAGAGATTAAAAAAAGAACAACACTTCTTCACAGCAACTTTTTGCGTTTTATCGAATGGCATAATTATATTTTTCATAAAACGATTTGTCATTCTAGGGCCATCTTCATTTAAAAATTTTTAAATACGGTCCTGGAAGTTTATTACATTTTTTGACATCTCTATGTCTCCTGGCACTATGCTGCCATTGCCCAAAAAAAATTCAGATGTTTTGTCCATTTCAATACGTCAATTTTTTTATTCAGACTCGTTTTTGCGTAGTGTTCTTTCATTGAATGTGGCGTAATGCACAGAAAAGTCCAAAAGATTATCAAGAACCCAAAAAACACAAAAACATATCATTTTCATACTACATTTTTATAGCAAATTAAAACTGCTTTTTAAATTCAACAAAACTTAATTCAATTAATTAACAATACAATATAACAAAAAACGTATTATAGAAGTTCAAATTGGTTCCCTCCCTTCTTCGATGCATTTGTTAATTATTTCTTAATATTAATAGAGCGCTCAAGGTCCCTCTGCCTAACTGGAATTAAACCATTTAGAAAAAGCATTGTTTAAGTTTTTGAGAAATACTCTGGAAGAATACTTGGGACGATACCATTGGCGGAGCGTAATAGAATATGCTCCCAACATGTCAGAGCACAAGGGAGGTATCTCAATACTTAAATGCGGATTTTGCGAGGCGATAGATCTGAAATTCCGCATTACCGAAGCTTCTCTATCTATAATTTTTTATAGATTGATATTGGTGGCCACTTTACAAGACCTTTGTTTCCGATCGATCGCCTTGGAAATTCTGCATTTATGTATTCAGATACCTCCCTTGAATTATGAGTGGGTGCTCCGTTATGTTGGAGCCATATTTTATTACGCTCCGCAAAAGCTAGCTCCGGTTGGGCAGAGGGACCTTAAACCCTTTATTAATAATATTAATAAAATAATTGACAAATATATGGAACAAGGGGGGGTACCAATTTAAACATCTATTATAGGTTAGGTTTTTATTGTTTTATTGTTATTTACTTAAATTAAATTTTGTTGAATTTAAATGTATTTTTAATTTGCTACAAAAATTTAGCATGAACATGATTTGTTTTTGATTTTTGGTTTTCTTGATAATTGTTTGAACTTTTCTGGGCAATACGACACAGTGAAAGGAAGCCGCGAAAAACGAGAGTCTGAATAAAAAAATGGATATATCGAAATTTGAATAATTGATGATGGCCCTGGAAAGACAAAACGTTTTATGAAAAATACGATTATGCCATTCAATAAAACGCACAAAGTTGCTGTGAAGAAGTGTTATTCTTTTTTCAATATCTACTCAAATAAAGGTGGAATAAAATAAAACCGAATTTCCAAAATTTCTATTTTTTTTTAAATATTTTAAAAACCAATCAAGTTAATTTTGATATTTTTCAGACATTATGTTGGTCCCCTGATTGCGCAACTTTGCCCCCATTTAACCGACATCGTATCTCTTACCATTTCCGAGATCCCCATACATAGCCACGAATTTAATTCAGCCTGTATTTGAATTATCTTTTCAGCATTGGAAGTGAGTGGATAAAAAGTAGTAACTCTTAAAACTTCTCATTTGCAACAACTTAATAGAAAGAAATACATACTAAGAAATGCTATTCTATATATATATATACATACAAGAAAAATGAAAATGAAGGTAATAAATTTACAAGATACGGGTACTTGTATATAAACTAAAAGTTACTGGAACATCCCATGCTATCCTATCTCTTAAAACAAACCAACTGAGTCTGAGAAACAGCCTTGCCCTCCCAATTAAAAAACAAATTATGGACATTTCCGTATCAGATTGAATAAAACATGCCGTACCAAAAAGTTGCTATAAAAACACGGTATACTAAGTATAAAGTTATACTTAGAATATCGTTGAAAGGAGCGTTCTACAATCGCCGTATAACTTTATTCTGGGGATAAACTATGGAATAGCTTATACCTACGAACTCGGCCAGATATACTCGGAATATAGTTATTCTTGCTTTCTATTGGTTATCTCGTAGCTCTGTCCCTTTCAGAAACATAACCTATATTTCTGTACCTTGGAATAGAAAGGGCGGGTGTCCTAAAAATGCGGTTTTGAGATTAATAGCATTTCCAACATAAAAAAGCCCGATCTTTCCATTGAGCTAGTCGGTAACCCTCCATTTCGAGCCGTTTCTTATATTTCAGTAAATAAATGGCGGATCTCCCATTACGTTTAATTATTTAAAAAGACATATGGTCGACATCCGTCGACTACGCTATAATGGATTATTGCAGCAAAGGCGGCTGTCCAAAGAACATAGGACATCGGGCATTTTAATGCCCGATGTCCTATGTATATGTATGTTGGAAACGCTATTAATCTCAAAACCGCATTTTTAGGACACCCGCCCTTTCAATTCCAAGGTACAGATTTGTTCTTGGTATTGTAACAGGCGTAACTGAGGCAATAGCGGCATTACGTGAACTTATATAAAACTACCTGAAACAATTCCCATTCAGTCACCAGATGGGAATCAACCAGTGATGTACCGAAACCGTAAAGATTATTTCTCCTGGAATGTACAAAGTATTTGTGATGCACATCTTCGAATAACATAGTTGCACCACAAGTATAAAGATATATACAAGTTTTTAATGCACATGTCTGCTCTTGGGTAGTATGCGCGTTGGTAGAGATGTAGAAGGGGGGGAATGGGCCGGCGTATGCTATTTTATGGGTGCACATTTGCTTTTTGCTTTACAGGTAATCAGCATACGTTTGTGTGTCTAGGCGTTTGTGTTTGTGATTTTGATAAGTGTTTTGTATTGTGTGTAACATGGCTACAAAATATTGTTTCATTTGTAAACGAAATTCTGATAGGCCACCTTTTTTACTCCAAAAAGTAATAGTCCGGGCCTGTGCGTAGCTGCCAAAAACGGTCATTAATGCGCATGACTGTGCGTGGGTAGTATGCGCAGTGGTCTTTTTGGGGGGTTAAAAAAACAAAACTTAAGGACACCAACATCAAAGAGATTTTGCCGAGTGAAATTACTGTATATATCTTTATACTTGTGGTTGCACGGTGGCCTGGATCAGCACATAGGTAACCAGACAATTTTTAATGCAGTCGAATCAAGGGCAGATTACAAAGTAATGAATTTGACACTTGAAGTGTATTAGGAGATAGCGAGTATGGCAATACAAATATTTTAGTAATACCTTTAAATCATCCAAATACACCAGCAGAAGTTATTTTCAATGAACCGCATATTCGTACAATTGTGTAGAAAGAACTATGGCGTGTGGAAACGCAAGTTTCCTATTCTCTCTTTAGGTATACGTTCATCACCAAAACATTCATCTTTTTTCTCTCCTATTTTGAAACTAATTAAAGTAAAAATGTAAAAAATGCTACTAGTATGTAAGTAAATTACAACTTGTGATAGGTTATATTATATGGTCGAAGTATCGAAGGTTAAAACAAACTGATTCCCGCCTTTGCATTCTCAGTTACTTTTGGACTAAATCTGTGCGTTGGGTCTACTACCTGCTTTTTCGGCGTTTATACTCGGTATAGTTATCCCGCCGTTGTACAAGTGATGGTAGAACGCCCGCATTTTTATACTCCGAATAATTCGAGGGATAAGATATACCGAGAATTACTATTCCAGACTTTATACTGGGATTGTAGAACCGGCCCATCATTAATGAGATACCGCAAGAAGAAGGAAAATATTAATATTATTAGTATTATTCAAATTTAATGCCACACGGGCTATACCATTTCTGCATATGACGTTTATAAGGTAAAACATAACAAGCTTAAAGAAAGGACCTTCCGTTTTCCGTAAACCAAAACGCCGTTAGGAATTGCTGGAATTTGATTGCCATATAAAATTGTATACAGCACAACGTTTTCCTTTCACTTAACAATTACTTTCTGTGGTCAACATAGCAGATAAAGAGTATTTTGAAGTGGCTATCCTACTCTCCTGCGGCCCACTGTGTATCACATTTTCAACGGTCCTGTTACACCCTGTATCTCCGTAATTTATCCTCACTTTCATGCATCTGTTTAGAAACGTCTTCGTCCAGTTTACAAACTTTTAACTTCGCGAGGCTAACAACGTTTTGGCGTGTAATAAATATAATTATTCGTCCGTCTAAAAATACCCTAACGAATGTTTTCTAGGAACCGGCAGCTTGTAGCCTCATTAAAAAGATGAGGCATTTTATTGGTGAGGGCAGTTCAAGGTCGTCGCCTTCCATTGCTCAATTTGACGTTGATTTAATTTTCAGTAGGACAGATAGCAAGGACGATGTTATTATTTCGACCAGTGTTTATTAAGTGCTTTTGTTCCAATGGTAGAATTACGAAATTGATTTATTTAGTGGTCAGGTCAAACAGCGGATCAATGAATGAATAAAAATAACAAAACATTCGCGTAAAAAAATATAACGAGTCTGATTGCGTTAGTAATTTGGAATTACCTACTCAGTATTTCACATGAGTGTACAGTAGATATCTTTCAGTCTTATATAATTTCTGAATGGTATAAGATACCCTACTATATTAATACAAAACAATACTTATGAAACTTTTATCCATCGTTGATGGTGATTTCGATAGACTTCTCTACTTAACCTGAATAAAGGGCGCCACTGGCTTGATTTTATTAGCACACAAGCAAACCAGAAAAAACTTATACTTTATATTACAAAATTATAGATAAAAAGAACAATTTACAAAAAGCTAAATGCATTAATTATGTTAGTAAAATCTAACAACTATAATCGTACTGTTCATAAATTATAACGGTATAACCGAGAAAATCTTGATACAGGTATTATTCAGGTACGTGAAGTAACCAAATACAAATGAGGTGACATCTGACTTCAATAACAAGAATAATATTAATGCAATGTTTCTACAAATTTAGCTGCAGAAAACGCGAATTATTCATAAAGTTCAAAGAACACTTAATAAAAGTTACAGAAAGAAACACTGATTATTACACACACATTACTATTAATTTAGTTTGATTTCCAACATCCAGCAGGCTAATGGCTGAAGTAATAGTTCGAACAAAGTTTTTCAGCTTCAAAACTGCAAAGTTTTTACAGTAATAGAGAAAATACTCACTGTGGGTGAGTTCGAGTCAACACTCGACAGAGCGAATGGAGTATTATTACGTCATGAGCAAAGTGTTCTGGGGATAGCAATCTATCTCGAATGCTGTGTGGATGCCGCCTGTCAAAAGTGATATGTGATCATAACCACAATCTTATAAATTCGTGTCAAATTTGTAGTTTCTTTTGATATACGGGTGAAATGAGTTAATTTAAACCAGAAATAACTTGTTTTTTGAATTTGAATTTATCGTATCCTGATCCTGGCACACACCATCGCTAACCGTATATAGTCAAATACTGTAATTTTAAAGTATTTGATTAGTGCCCTGGATTCCTGGATATTTATTTTTGTAGCCGCCACTTACCAGTCACTAGTAATACATAATGGATTTAAATCGGCTTTATGTATTGCAGTTTGCAGTGGAAATATTTTTTCAAGATGATATGATCACGTCTTTTCTTCAAATACAGAGCAAAAGTGAGGTTACAAAACCCTCACGCTCTGAGATCTCCACATTAAGCTCGGAGAAATAAGAGCACGCTCAGATTACGCACTCTGTGTCGACTCGAACGCAAACGAGAACGCTCAGAGTTGCGAATAAAACGCAATAAATGAACTCGGACCAATCTGAGCGTCGACTCGAACTCGCCCTGTAAAAGGTATCTAAGTCCATTAGATAACAAACCAAGGTAAATACGATACCTGAAGATTACAGTAGTACAGTCTATTGAATTTCGCAATTAATTATAACAGCCAGCTGGCTGGCAACTTTGCCATCTCTGTTTCGAGTTCTACGTAGGCTGCTTCAACAAAATCAGTTTTCATCCTGAAACTCCACTACTGCAATTATAATCTTCTAGACATTTAGACAAAAGTCAACTTCTAACGAGATTTAAACTGTCTGTATTTTTTACAACACTAATTCGTTAATTCTCACACTATCAACTTTATGCACTTTCTTGGTTCCCTGGTCTCGCCCTCTTTTCTCTTCCCTTTTCCGATGGTTGCGCACGCACCACTAAGTATAACTCGTTCAGTTATCATGTTTTAATAAAACAAAACCAAATCATTTAGACAACCAGAATGGAAGTAGAATTGAAGCTTATATCAAGAAATATTTCTATTTAAAATTCAGCTCGTTACAAAACAATGGATTAACTGAGATTTCCAATGACTCTATCCAGTAGTAATTAGTGTAACGACGTCCACTTGGTGTGGGGAATGTATAACCTGACCTTATTTATTCCAATTATAGTATAGATTATATGCATTTACACGGCGTGATTATTTTAAAAATATAACTATTAAATATTAAATACACTTCGTTATTACAGGTTAATTATGACCGACGAGTAAAATGGGTGTTTTTTGTTGGATTGAAATAAAAATTGCTCTTTATCTTCACATAGAATTTCTATCGAATAGTTACAAAAGACAACTGGAGTATCAATATTACCCGGCATCATTTAAAAAAAAATAAACATCACCACCTAAATTCTCTATCCTATTACAGTACTGTGCCATCTGCGGATTTTTGTGTGTTTTACGAAATCAATCGTTCTCATTACGTCACCAGTATAGGTGAGGTATTATAGTACAAGTCCGGAAAGTGTAAACGACTACTGTAAGTAAACACCTAATGGACGTGTATCGTATGATATTTTATTTCATTATGTCGTCGTTTTAAAATAAGAATGAATTATTGTAAATTTTAAACCAATCATTAAATAAAATCTCACAATATTCAAATTGCATCACTATCTTAACAGCCTTGACATACAAGGTGACATTAACATGACATTAACCTTCTTTTGACGTATCATAAATCATAATTTTCATTGGAATTCTCAGAGGAAATTTTAAATAAATTCCCTAAAATCGTAGCTTCACTGAAATGGGTAGAAAAGCATTAAGCATTTTACTTGCTTCACTATTTTAGTTTTACTAAATTAAAGCGTATAAATATCAAGAATTGATTTAAACTCAAAAACATAGCTCCTAATAACCATCATATAAGAATCCGGTAAAGTGTTGCTAGGGAACAGTACACTATCAGGTACTGTATAATGTTCCATTTACCGGCCGCAAATCAGTGCTGGGTAAGTAGATCTACTGGACAGTATGAAAAAAATATTCGATGCGAATTTCAGTGTTCTGTATGCCCAAACTCCTTCATGATCTAGAATGTCAAAAATAAGCACCAATAATACTTGTTTCGGGAAATAAAAAAATAGGAAAACAGCGATTGAAACATAAAAAAACATATTGCAAATAACTATGAATAGTAAGGACATCATTAAGATTATCCTCCATCTGCAAACGCATTATTTAAATAAGGACTAAAAAAAATCAAACCAAAACAGCTATTCTCCTGGCTATATGCCGCGCCGAGCGCTGAATTACAAAGCAAGATTTGTCGTATTTTGGTCTAAACACAGTTAGAATCAAAAATACAAGGATTCGGATTGCAACGAAAATTACGAGGAAATACTCAGACCATACCGTACTCAGACCGATAAAAAAAACATGTTTGTTTTATTGAAATTAATAATTTAAACAATGAAGGTTAATGTTACAAAATAACACTTTACCTGACGTTTTTAGATTAACTAGGTACTAACATTTACAGGGAAAGCGAAAGACCGACAGCGAATATTCACTTGTGCCTGTGCTGAAGAAGTCCTTTATGTTTATAGTAGCGCCGTCCCCGGGAATGCCCTTTTGTCCGGAATTCCCCCGCATCGAGACGGCGGCGGCAATTCCCAATTATGCAATTACCGATGTTTGGGTAACGAAAACTTTGCGAGGCCGCCGCCGCCGGGTATCGAGGCGGCGGCGGCGTTGCCAGGCAACGGTGGGGGAAGGCCGCGCGTTCCGTGGGGGAAGAGCGCGCGTGTATGTGTGTGGGAAGTGCGATACGTCGCGTGACATTGACAGTTGCCATGGCGACGGGGAGCCCTAGTGCGCCGCCACCTAGATTGTTTTGTAGCTGGCAGACGAGATTATGCGGAGCGACGCATAGGTTGGGGTGGCGCGAAAGAGAGAGATAGCTACAATCGGGCGAGGGGAGAAAGAGAGATGCAACCTTAAGTAGGTCACTTGCGAAGTTTTAGAAACGACAGTTTTTATTGTCAATTCTTTTAAGCGGATTCTTTATCAGAACTTTGCAGTGTAATTTTTTTATTCCTTTCATCAGCTGTAACATATTTTCACAAGAAAAAAGGAATGTTATAAAAAATTATATAAATTGTATATAAGTAGATACTTTATTGTTTTCTAATAGATACCTACTTTATGGTCAGTTGAGGGTTGAGGAAATACCTTCACAATATCAAGCGAAGGATGTTTTTCAGTTCCATAAGTAACCATTGGCCATTGGCATATTAAATTATATGTCAAATACTTGCCTGCTACTTAATTGGAGGATTAGGCCTAAAAGTCGTAAATCTATGGAGTAGTTGTAAATAAGAAGACTGCTATTTTGTTAAAAAATTCCGTTTAGCAAGGTTTTGCCGTCCAATGTGAGGGATAATTTCAAATTACAGCAAAGTTGAACCAGCGTTGGCAAGTGTTGGAGTTTCCATCGCCATGGTCAAGACATACCTTGTCTAAGTTGACATATTACATTGTCGAATCTGTATTTGCTAAAGCTGGTCAGACTTGCCATGTCGGATGAAGACATGGCAAGGCATAAGAAACATCAGGTTGTTTCATGACTCATGACTTAGACAACACGATCAGTGTAAAAAATGACTGCCCTTTAAAATCTATATTACATAGAGGAATCTGGAATTGTTCTCAATGAAGCATTGAAAGTATTCTTAGACAAATTATCAACATGTGATATAGCAGAATAAAATCTCGATCTCGGTCAGTCTCAGTCTCTATAGCAGTCTCGGTGACCTATAGATATTGTAATTCTAATGCCCTTGTAGCTAAATTCACTTCTTGTATAATTTGTTGATAGAATTAATATTGAAACGTGAAATCACATATTGTCCATATACTGCTTTCTTTCTTTCTTTCAAAAAACCTCATAAAAATTTTTGTAGCCTCTAAAATGAAATGAAACAATCGATGTTGAATTTCCTAAAAACTTTATTGTAAAGCTAAAACATATATTGCGCAAAAGCTGCTCCGTTCGATGTTTTTTTAATACAAAACCGAAATCTAAACCATTCCTGAATATCCTTCAAGAAAATACAAGTAAAGATTGAATGAGTTGAAATCTAGCTCAATTAAAACTAGGTATACTGAACTAATAACAAAAATTATTGCACGCAAAAAATAATTACATCAAGCTACTTATTATTGACGATTCCAAAATGATTGGGCTCACTGGATGAAAATATTTGAACCTATTGAAAAGATAATTTTTGGAGGATGATTGCTGATATAATGATAAATAACACGTATTTGGGTTGGTTTAACGTAATAATTTAGCGATGCTTGTGACTTTTTGGTATTGCCAAGTTAAAAACGACATGGCTGGTATTTGTACATCTTTATTTTTACATTTTTAACTGGTATTCAAAACAAACCAACACAACACAAAGTGCCGTGTTTATGGGTGTCATTCCACAAAATGTGTTATGTAATAGAAGTGTTTAAGATAGAAGTTTGGCCCTATAGTATAAGAAACAATTCCTCACTCATTTGTCCAAAAGGCATGTAACATTTTAACACGTTTATTTATACAACATAACCACTTTGTTGGAATACCCATGTGTATAGGTATAGTTTATATTATAGTCTTATAAAAACAGAATACATTTTAATTTAAACATAACAATTATTTAACAAAAAAACACAAACACTAAGGTGTCACCATACACTTTTTCTACCGTTTGTCACACTTATTTTAGCCCAAAATGTAAGTAAACAAAAACTACGTGTTTCAACCCAAAAAATGTATATGATATAGCAAAGAAGCACTTATGGGACATATTATAACTACTTTTACCACTCTTTTTATCGCTTATTTCACCCTAACTAGCACATAGTCATTATATTTATATCAGTTGAATGCTAATTGCTAAATGATGTGATACGAAATGCAAACTCCTCTTCCTCCATATTTGTTTACAATTTGCCGCCCTCATCGTTAATTTAAATCACCAATAGTTAGTAGACAACTCTAGAAATTAACCTCGTTTTAGTTGTTTTATCATTTACGATACTGGTTTTTTCATCCAACCTGAATGGATTCCAATCAGAGATACCTTCGTCTTCGCAGTCAATCAGTCGTCAGCCAAAAAAACAAACAAAAGTGCTTCACTTCCAGAATCCTGTGGCATTTCAGCTACGGACACAAATCAATACCAACCAACAGAACGGATCTTGAATTTACATTGGTCTATAGTACAGTATTAGTTAATGAGGTATAGAGGGCGTACATCTATCTTACAAGTAAAGTATTTGCTGGTTGTCAAACGCATCCAGGGCCGTACTTTCTTAGTTGAAGCAAACATTCGTTATTGTAAAACTTTCGACGGTATTATAGAAATATGCACGTATTAGCAAATTACCTCAAAAAATGAGGTAATCAAAGATCATAATTACGTAGTAAAGTTTAGGTAAAATTGGCATATAAGGGCTACAACAAACTGGTCTTTATCGCTCTGTGTAAATGTAACGTTTCCAACAATAAATTTTAATAAATACTTTTATACGAGATTGAAAAATTTAAGTTATGTACCTATTCTATCCATATTGAATGTATAAGGTTTAGCTCTATACGAAATATATATTGATAAAAATATCTGAGCAGTTTCGAAATTCTAAAATAGATGGCATTTTTGGATCTAATTTAACACATCTTACACTTACCTACGCCCGTAAAGAAATTAAATCGACTAATTATTCTCTCGAACATTTCTGTATCCTTGTAAGAATAATACAAATCGACCTTAATGCGGTCCTGTCCATGTCTCTTCAACCCCCGGTGTCCGCCGACCCCAACTCACTCCCCTACTGCCTCCTGCTCTTAGTAAATGACATTAGCAGGGCCGCCACGACATCAAAGAACGCGCTGGGAAGGAAAGATGAAAAGGGCCAAAGGCAAATAATTCGCCCTTATCGAAACAGCTGAGCGAAGGATCACCGGAGCGCACAGAAATTTTGAATTGGAAATCGGAAGACACGACACGGTCGCTTCGATGTGGGTCTATTAACGTCATTTACCAAGTTAAATTATTTATTCTGTAATTGCAGTTAACTAAAAGCCGAGCGATATTTTGGATATTCTAAAATTGAATATTATTTATAGTTCATCTAATATAAATAAGAAATATATCAACCTTCCAAAAATAAGGCCAATTAGTAGTTAGTAATTAAATTAGACATTAACTATTTATTTCGACTGAAAAGCAGTTAAAAAAACTTAGGAACTCAATATTTTTTTTTCCTTCACCATTTGAAATGGTGAAGGAACTTAGTGTAATATTCTAAACATCTAACTCCAACTTTAGACTATCGGTAATAAGTAGTAATAAGTTTACGATATTTGTGTATCGAAAAAACAATCTGAAATGGAAACTTTTAGCAATTTAGAAACGGTCATTTAATAATTATACACACCTAGAAATCTTACAGACATCCAGTTATTATTTATTATTCAAATTTATGTGGTTAAATAGTATATTTGTTGTTTGATTTTGTTTTTAAAAAGCTACATTCAGCGTTCCTGCAAAAATTTTGAACATGAAATACTTGTAAACAACCAAAGAAGTTTTTATATAAATAATGAAATGAGTCATGCTCATGATTCAGTTGGACATAAAAATAACTTTTTATAAACAACGGAAATTATCTGAATTCATTAAAAATGATAATTTTCTAGTATTTTTTTTATAATTTCTACGTAAAAGATTAGATAAGACTCAGATAATACAGAATAGCATCTAAAAAATATTAATTACCTTATAATACCTATTAGGTACATATTAACGATATTTACTATCTTTAAAAATATACGGAGGTATTAAAGCAATAGCCATATTAATTAAACCTCTGACAGAACAATATGAACATCAAAACATAATTTCTAAAGCAAACTTGGACCAGGCCATGAATATCTTTTGTTTGTTTTGGTAAATAAAATTACCTATATCTTAATGTTTTACACCACCCATAGCTGACCTTGAGATTTCCGCAATGTTCAATTAATCGAATTTCTTTCCAATGCTTGGGCGATTAACGCGCGACGTGATAAAGCCACAAACAAAGGAATAACGTTAGTAATTCAACCACATCCATCCGTCATCCGCCTATTATCTTTCCTCGAAACAATGGCTAGTAGCTTTTCCACAGCATTTTTTTGTCGCGTGACCCACAAATTCAGGTAAGTTACACCATAAAAGTAAGGATCAAAGAGTCCAACAATAAAGAGAGAGAGAGACGGTGCGTGTGTTTTAATGGAATATTTCCGTAGCAGAGACGCCATTACGTGATGATTGAGTATAAATAAAGTGCATCGTATCGCAGAGAGCCGTTCCAGGTCCTGACCTTCAAATGACATTGCGGAGAGTGGACAGAAACGCTCGAGCTGTTTTTAAAGGGGCACTAACCAAAGCCTGCCATGTGTTTGGTCGTTCTTTTTTGCACTTTGGGAAATACATGGGATTATTTACACATTTATTATGCTAAATGTATAACTAATTATAAAAACAAATTGTAGGTATTACTTATTATTAATTATTATGATTAAATGAAGTAGTATCGTGCTTTCCTCGACACTTACTTATATTGAGGTGTGGCAATTTGTCAGTAAATTTATTAAATAAATAATAATAAAATTTTAGCCCAATTTCAGTCTTCTTGTGAGATAAGACTAGATCCAAATCTATAAATATATACATGGCATTCCATTTACACAATAGGTACCTATACCTACTTTTTATTGCTATCTCATAAATGCAATATCTGTTTCTCAGGCTATACTTACTTATAATCTGCAAAAAATAAGACGTAATTTACTATTTGATCCACTATTATTATTATTATTAGAGTTAGGATCACTTACTAAGTGAAGATACTGTGAAAAATACTGTTTCCTCAAATAAATTCTATTTAAATTTCCAAGAATCTACCTATTTCCCTTCTCTTGCCTACCTGAACTGGACATTGTTGTCCTTGGACTCATTATTAGAGTCAGTGTCATTACTGCCTTTCACCAGGTGGATGGAGATTATTTTAACTAAATCCTTTTATCACTTAATAAAGATTAATAAATAAATCCAATTTTAAAGTAAATAGACCCTATTTGTAAATAATATCTCCTTTCACACCAAATGGAAGTACCTACCTTTAACCATGTATTTGTTAATATTATCCCATAGATTTCTAGTTCCACCTATCTGGCAATAATTAAGGAACTTTGTTCATAATAGCAATAACATTTTTTTATCTAGATGATCAGTCTTCTTTTATTTAATAATTTGATGTAAATGTAAATGTAAATATTTGCCAAAGTATTTTTACGTAGGTGTATTTTTCAGACAAAATATTAGATCGGACAATATTTAAATAAATTTTACTTAAAAGAAGTGAGCAACATTCTCCAGACATCGTAACATTTTTATGTTCAGCAAGTCATTCACACAAACATGTGCAGATATCAAATAAACACCAGACCCAAGTTTACTGTCAGATAAATTCTTCAATGAATGGTTTAACGGAACCAGTACACTCCTAAATTTGTTTCCCCTTGCGACTTATATTGCCTGCCTTAGTCTTAATGCCTTTTTTTTGTCTTTAAAACCGGCCGAGTAGCAAGTGGGTTCATTCCCAACCCAAATAACAGGTTTGATAGATGAGCAACACATATTTAGGGTGTCATACGCATTCCTCATACTGTTTGTAGGAGTTTAAAGTGGGAGTTTTGCTTCTATTTGACCTATTTTTGTAAGACGTTAAAAACAGATCAGTAATTTTTGAAAGATCGTTTAATACTAGGAGTGTCTTTTGTTATGTCTATTACAGCAATCAATCAGTTAGTTCATAGTACTTTATTGAGTTGTATTTTTGAAAGTTCATCTATTTATTTATTAAATAAATAAAGCATGTTAATTTCAAATATTTACATCACTACCTTCTATAAAAATCTGTCCTTCAACACTGTTTCCTGTATTTATTAAAATACATACAGTTAAAAATTATGTACTTATACCAAATGAACACCAATTAATTTTACTACTAAATCTTCTTCTGGTCTGATAACTCATATGATAAATAAAAAAATTTATTAAAATGAATTAGAGTTGTAAATGTTACCGTAGGTACCATCATCGTAAAAGTTTCAAGAAACTTCCTCTACCTGGAACCTGGAACCCACCCCAAACATTTTTCTGAAAATTTAAAATATAAGCTACTACAACTATTCTAATAAATAATTTGGTGTTTCCTATGCCATGAACTATAAAATTATATAAGTGTTTTACTTGTAGCCGTCGACACATTTATTTATTATTATTTTGATGTAGTGATGGGCATTCCAGTTCACTTTGGTGAATAGTTCGGACCGAAACAGTTCACCTAAGTGAATAGTTCTTTTTTACAGTTCAAAACGAACTACAGTTCGTCTCGTATTTGATTTCCTTGCGGACCGAATATATTTGCAGTAGTAGGTAGTAGGTACCTATACTCTTCATGACAAATGACAACCAAATAATGGTATATAAAACATTAGAAATTGTCACAAGTAATACTTTTAAACTATAATCTATAAATTTTGTATCTATATAAAAGTATGTACAGTAGTACAGTACCTACTATAATTTTACTATGTTGAACTTTCTTTTTTTTTTATTTTTTTACATAGAAATATATTTTACGTTTATTATCAACTTTTGAGTAAATTATTTTATTAGTTCATAAAATATACATAAATGGTTCAGAATTTCAGATAACAAAAACGCTAAATGTATCGATTCAGAGCAATAATTCATTTAAATTACTAAATTGAAAAGTTTTCTTTTTCGGTTTTAAGTTTCATGTTTCATGTCCGACATGTTGAATCATGAAGTACTAAAGAACTAAACTGACTCGAACGAGGGAACGAAAACGTGAATGAATGGTACATTTTCACACACAGTTCAAAATGAACTATTCAGTGGCAACTATATGAAACAGTTCGTTCAGTTCACCTCAAGTGAATAGTTCATGCGAACTATTCGGTCATGAACTGCACATCACTATTTTGATGCCAATAAAACTCAGAAATCTTAATTTTATTTTTCTCTAAACCGATTATCAAGTTAGGGTATAAAATGCGTAGAGATTTATAATACATGACCGCAAACTGCTATCTCGAATTCTGGGAACTATTAGTAATGGGCAATAATTGTTGACAATGACAATTATCTCACTCAGTTGGGTACTTAAATGTGTGAAAAATGCTTTTTGCCCGAACAGATAAATACATTGCATCATTTATGTATCAGCGCTTTCGTATGTGATTATCTGAAATGTGCTAAATAAAACCATTCTCTGTAATAACTGTACAATTTGGATTTTATCTATAAAAGTAAAGAAACACTATCAAATATCCAAGTACATAGGTAATATATAAAAATATTCCACTGGTTTTTCGACAAGTGCACATTACGCTCTTCCTAGGAAAAAAAGATACAATAAAACTATCTAATCTGACTGCAAATCTATACACTCATAATATGATGATGGATCATAAACGATAATGACCTGTATCTAATGGATGTTAGACCGAGCGTGTAGTTTTGATACTGGAATATTAATTTAAACAGATTTTGTTAACAATTTACTACATTACTATTTTATTATATTACATTTAGGATTAAGACATTTAGTTACAGTGGAAAACACGTTCAAGATAGCCAAATGACCTTGAAATTTTTCATAATCCTAACTATTTTGAAAACGAAGCATTACCGGACCTATGTTTATATAAACTTTTCGTCTTGGAATCACTCAAAGAATTACCCCTTGAAGTTTGGCCACGTACTGAAATAATACCCTGTATAGAGTGTTTTCTATATATTTCTTGAGACATCTAAATGAGAACTGTTTTTTTTTCAAAACAATTATTTTCACGATGTTTGATAAAGAACCATCGGCTTCCAGTATCCACTTTATGTCTAGTAAGTATGTTGGTCCAGAAATATTATTTTTCACAGAACAGTGTTAAAAATATTTTCTGTTTTTGTAGTTTATTAAATTATTATATTATTCCGAGTGAACGAATTCGCTCCTGTCTTTTTCTTTTAGTGAAGATGAGGTAGTTATATTTAATAGTTTTGCTATAATTGGCATAAATTAAAATATAATCCTATCTATACTCTACTACTAAAATTTAACACTTTTAATAAGCAAAAAAACAAAACAAAAAAGCTTACAAAACCCTGCGTTTTCAGAGCAATATATTTGTTTTTCGTAAAACAGTAATGCGCTCTATATGAATTTATGGATCTAAATTACTGCAAAACTATTAAAGATAACTGCATCATATGGCATATATTTAGAATCGGAAAAAATATTTATCCGAAAATCGTAAAATATACAAGGTGTCTCCTTGAAAAAAAAACTGAGGTTTTGTCGTCTGCTAAAAAATCTAAAACCACTGTATGTTTAAAACTTTGTACAAAAACATTCAAATTTCTTTTTTAAGACACCTCTATTTCAAGAAATAAAGAGCCGTTTAAAAGTGGGACAATATTTAACACCTGATGGGCATTACGATTATTTGCGTATGCCTTTCGGTCTTGCCAATGCCCCTGCGGTATTTCAACGAGCTTTGATGAAAGCTTTAGGCCCTCTCAAGGATACCATAGCGTTAGTATACGTTGATGACATTTTAATACCGTCGGAAACACCCGAAGAAGGAATAAAAGCATTGAGACTAGTACTGACGGCCTTTAAAGAAGCTTGTTTTTCACTTAATGCTTCGAAGTGTAAATATTTACAAAATAGTGTGACGTATTTAGGTCGCGAAATTTCCTCTGAAGGTATACGCCCGGATCAAAAGAAGATACAAGCAGTAGTACATTCGCCAATACCTAAGACAGTTAAACAAGTTCGACAATTCATGAGCCTTGCAGGGTATTTTGGCAGATTTGTTCCAAATTTTGCATCAGTCACATCTTGTATAACAAAATTGCCGAAACAATTCATGAGCCGACAATTCATGAGCTTGCAGGGTATTTTGGCAGATTTGTTCCAAATTTTGCATCAGTCACATCTTTTATAACAAAATTGCAGAAAACAAAACGAACCACATTCTTGGGGAAAGGAACAGCAGGTTGCCCGCGATTACGTAATCAATAATTTAATAGCAAAGCCGTTGCTTGTTGTGTATGACCCAGACTTACCTACGGAATTGCACACTGATGCAAGCTGGGTAGGTTATGGTGGAATTTTGATGCAAAAGAAAGACGGTCAAGTCGGCATAATCAGGTATTATAGCAAACGAACGTCAGTAGAGGAAAAATATCACTCTTACGAACTCGAAACCTTGGCTATCATAAAATCATTAAAATATTTTCGAGTTTACCTGCTAGGAATTAACTTTACTATTGTAGATTGTAATGCAGTTAAGTCCACTGCTAATAAAAAATCACTATTGCCTAGGGTTGCACGTTGGTGGTCATACATGCAGGATTTCAACTTTACTTTAGTTTATCGAAAAGGTAGTTGCATGCCACACGTGGATTTCCTGAGTACAAATCCCGCTGTAAACGTAAAACGTGTATCACATGGAGATTGGTTGCGCTTTGCACAAAAAGGCAATGCAGAAACACAAAAATTGTTGACCGAATTAAAAGAAGGAAAATTAGATGCTAACGTATATGCAGAACATGTCGGTCCCGATATAATGAACACGGCGTGGTGTACATTCTCTATCTAAATGGTATATAGTTATTTATTTGAAGGAGATGCAATGTATGTAATGGAATGCAATGCCAGTCGGGACACATTTCCCGTGGAGTAGTTGTTTTCAGCATCTCCTTCAAATAAATAAGTAGAGTTGTCTTCCTCCAAGACAATAGAGGTCACTGCTATAATGGCGCCTGCGGAAAAGCAGGTCGTTATCTGTCTGTCAATTGACAATACTTGTCAGACAGGTAGTAGCAAAGACCCAAAGAAGGCACTACGGTGTGTTTCTCACCACTACTGATATATAGTTCCTTGAAAACACCGGTTTTTTTCGTGTTTAATGAGCATAAAAAGTAAGTAATGTTGGACAGACGCGTAATAATTCCCTGATGATATTTAGGTTGATAACAATAATTTCCTACCTCAATGATAACAACAAACCACCAGAAGCTACGAGAATCATATCACTTTGAAATAAAAAAAAAAAATTAAATTGTGAAATTTTTTACAATCAACTGTCAGCAATAAGTAAAAATAACGGTACAACAGGTGCAATAATTCATACTGAATGCAGGCAAATATATAAGAATGTGCAGGGTTCATGAAGTTTAAAAAGTATGATTAATTTCCGGCAAAACCGAAATCAAGTTTGGTTTCGTGCTTTTAAAGGGACTTTTTGGTTCTACTGCCACTCTTCAAATTTGATTGACATATCTTAAAAGAAAAAAAGATACACATGGGCGGGAAATATTTCTGTTCCAGACATTATTATTAATTCATGAAGCCCAAATATCTTCTCGAGAGTCGTATGCAAACTCGGGCCATTAAATAATGAGCACTAACCAGAATTTCTATTCGGGAATTATGTCTCGCCTGGTGTTCCTGTTTAATTCGTTTATGTAATTATCAAGGAGTATTAAAATTGAATGGTGCGAACTCCGCAAACTCTGCTCACAAAGCAGGAACAACGTGTTTGGGCGAACTTTCTAATAATTTCACTGGGAAACTTTATAACCGGTTACCTGACGATTTATTAATTAAAAGGGAGGAAAACTTTGTGGGTTCCCCTATGAATTACGGGTCCCTGGAAGAACTGGTAAATTTAAGGTTTGGAGACTTAACACATATTCAGGGCACCACTGCTGTTTGCATAAACAAGTGGAGATATGAAAAATTTATTTTGTACAACGTGAACCAATAAATATATGAATATATTTCAGTTTTTTTACGTATAGGATCATCGGTTATAATATAAATATCAACTTTTCTTTAATTAGTTGATTAAATACAGTGGAGACTAAGTTTTATATGATATTGAACTGTAATAATATACATAATTATATTATTACTTGAATATAATAGAGATTATATTATTATATTATATGTATACGGGGTGCTCTGGAAAGTCCCAGCAAACCAAAATATGTATTTTTGAATAATATGTATATATTATTTTATTTTTTGATAGGCTCTCACGAGGCTATTAATGCCTGTTTCTAAAAATAAACAGATACCTATGCCCTAAAGAGTGTGTCACAATAGCAATGTGTAAAAACATGAAAGAAACACTCTTTTGGGTATGTCTACTATTAAATGTAGATTGAGTGAACCCCCTACATCATTGTATTAGATAGAAAATGGACCTATCCAAAAATGTAATAATATACCTACCTACCGTCTATTTAAAAATACATATGTTTGTTTTTTGCTGTTTTTTTAGAACCTGTATAAAGGTCTATAGCTTCCTAAAAAATTAAAAGAAGTCACCACAAATTTTCTGTTTGACATTATTTCCAAAAATAAAAATTAAGAATGTTATGGGGGGGGGTTGACATTAATAACCGATGCCCCTGAACTATGTCTTCTAAATTTATGAAATTAGCATAAGAAAAGCAGTTTCAGCACAGTTAACGTAACAAATTATTAAAATAAATAAATGGTGCATATCAGATTACACAAATGTGTAAAAAATGTTTATGCATTCAGGGCCATTGCAAAAATAAAGTCTAAATCTGTTAGAAAACAATTTTAGAAAAACACAAAGATTTTCGACAATCTATATTTGGAAACAACCAATTTCATTGCTTTACGATATCGTATATTCTGGTGTAATAATAATGATTTATGCAACAGGTATGAAAAAATTTTACTTTCTTAAAAATCGAGAAATTAACAACGGAAATTATTTTCATTTTCAAAATTTTGCAATACAGACTGTTATATATATAAAAAAAAATAGGAATTAATATTTGCGTCATATCTGAGACACCATTAATAATGAGAAGTGGTGGTTGGAGTTTCTTTAAGCTTAATAAGTAATTTTTTCCTTGAATAGTGAAGCATTTTAAACATGTTTTATTCATGAAGAGAGTAGAAAGAAACACAATTACTCACAAACGGTTAAAGTTAATTCAAAAATAGTTTTACCATCGCCACTATATCATCAGCTTATTTTCCAAATATAATTTATTATTTGAGACATCGATCAACTTGTACGTAAATCAAAATATTACAGGTTGTTCTATTAAATGTAATCTTATTTGTATTATATTTTGGATTTAAGAGAAAGTTTTTGACCTCTGCCATTTTCCCTAGGCCGCTTAATGAACATTATTAAATGGAATAGTGATAAACAATTAACACAGCTTACCATAACAAATGGCAAGCTGTGCAATTAATATACCTGCATCGGGCATACTACGTTTTAGATTAGATTAGATTTATATAGAAATCGGCCGCCTGGCCTGGTCCACCGCGACCTAGATCTATTGTGGCACTCCCAACCTATTTAGAGCACTCTGTCCAGCTTTGTCTTAAGCACGGGTCGGACTAGGCTGGTGCCAGCTGCTGGTGATCAGCGGCTGGTAGTAGCACTAGCAAGAAGCGGCTGGCTACACGGTCACACGGCCAGCTGCTACTTACCATTTTCGGCTGTTAATCACTAGTTTATATTCATTAGAAATAATACCAGCAAGCATGTCGCATGTCGCTCGTGTATCGAAAAATAGTTAAACGTAAAAAATAAGTTAAGAAGTTATTAAATGAGTGTGTGAGGGAGGTTTGTTTGGAAATGTTTAATCAGCTTTCATATAACCGCAATCAGGGACGATGGTGGGTTAGGCCGTGGATACAAAAAAGGGAAGAGTTGAGCACCTTCAATACTTTTAGAAGAGCTGAAAGAAGAAGATCCCGAGACCTACTCACCGGATTATCAAATAGGATTTTGTTTGGTCAGACTGCGCTGCCTGCTGGCGTCAGCGATCACGTGACCTATTAATCGGCGCTGCCTGCTACCAAAAGTTGAACATGTCCAACTTCGCCAGCAGTTGACAAATACTCGCCGGTTGGCGGCGTCAGTGGCGAATTTTGTGGCCACACCAAGCTGATCGGTGGCTGACAGTAGCAGCTTCCTTAATTCGCAGCTGGCGCCAGCCTAGTCTCACCCGTGCTTTTGACTCCACAGCCTTGATAGAGGCTCTTCCATGTAGCTGTTGGCTCTTGATCTACCTTCTCCAAGTATTTGAAATCTCAGTCTTGTCAGGCCCTCGCACTGGCACAGTACATGTACTGAGGTTTCCTCTTCCTCTTGGCAGAATCTGAAAGTTGTTTCTTCTGACAGTCCCACAAAATTCATGTGCCTATTTTAGCCTACAGTGTCCTGTTAGGAGACCTACTATTATTCTGATGGCCTTTTTATTCTGGCCTAACAGATAGATACTACGTATAGTGTAAATCCTGTAATAAGAATTCTGCAACCAACTGTAGAGAGTGTAAACAAAATTTGTTATAGCCGGCGTGCCGTGCGCATCTGCATCTGCTCCAGGTCAGCAAACAAATATTTTTGTTTACAAATTTACATCAATTTCTTGACAGAAACGTCATTGTGTTCGTACAGTTGCCATTGCCTTGGCATGAAGATGCCTGTATATAGCATATCTGTCAGTATTTATACCAATTAATCCAAAGGACTTATTAATTGCGTGCTAAGCTGCCTTGTGATTTATGACTGCAGGTAGGTATTAGCTTCTTACTTTTAGAAGTGAGTCACATGGTATATCGATTACCCACAGCATGGACTAATTCCTGGTTCCCGGCCTGCGAGTTCCCGGCCTGCGAGTTCCGTCGTCGGCTCACTGCAAAAGTTAATAGCTTGAAAAAGTAATTTAGTCGTCGGGGGCGGTAGCGACGCGTCACGTAGGGCGCGCGAGAGAGAGCAAGTTAACTAACGGCCTCGGAATTAATTTCCTTCCTGTTCTCCCAGCTCGGTCTGCGGAACTTCGGTAATAGTGTTTGCCGTGGCGCTGAATATCGGGTATTAAAACGTTCGATATTCGACCGAAAGTTTCGGGGAAGTGGGTGATTTAGCAAATTTCGAATCGGGACTAGGGTTAATAGACGCCTGGTGCTCACCACGGAGCTCCATCTAGGGATAACTTTTCGGAATAATGTTCCGTATTGGATCAAATACATGGTTTTATCGACAACTCAAAAGGATAGTGTCACATCCAAACTTTAGTTTGCAGCAAAACTTGTGAGAAAAGTAGAAAACATAAAATGTGGTCTGCAATTTCACCATGATAAAAAGCTTCAGGTTTAGGTCATTGTGAAGAGATCTAATGGACTGGTATGTATACAATGTACATTGATGAAGACGGGAAACTATAGGGTGAAAGCAAACGTGGCCCCACAATAGATAATATCTTTGATGTTGTGGTGGTCTGTGGCCAACTCTCTCAGCTCAGCAGTATGATGTAATTTATTCTGCTATATTTGGGTTAAATTCCTGAACTCCCTCCCCGTAAAATAGTTCCTTGATTTTAATTCATTGTAACATTCTGAATATATTTCTTGACATTTATTTACAATAAGTTTTAAGTTTTCGAAATAAAACAAAATAATTAAAAATTAAAATATAGAGGAATGATAAACTTTCTAAGGGCATTTCTATTTTAAAAGCGATTATTTCAGGGATTTAAAAAGTAAATGGAGAAACTCGCCTTTTTAGATAATCATGACATACCCTTATTCTAATTCTTCTATTTTTAATTCGGAATACCATTTGCGATTAGTTTAGAATATGATAAATGCCAGTAATTTATGGAGCACGTAACCTTGTGGAAACCTTGGACCAGGAATTGGTAAATCGATAATTATATAAGTTGCGACAATATTATCATTTATCATTTTAAGTGACATTTTGATAAACAAGATATGGACATTCCCACATTAAATTTTACCAAAAATCAATTGATTCCAAGATGAAAATAGAAAGCTCGAACATGAGTCATAGTTAAAACCGGTTGATTTTTTCGTAGAAATTTCTAAAAGAATCACCTAGATATTTGTTTTTTTAGTTAAATATTTTTAACGACAATTCAAATACGTATGGATGAGTCGTACCTATTTCATAATGTAATGTGTTTTGCTTCTGACTGAAAGAGAATGGCAACACCCAATTTATCATGTTTGATATAAAATGTTTACCTTTGAAAATCGAAGTTATTCGGTAGTCATCGGTAAAAAAATGTATTGATTTAAATTTCATTCTGAAAATCTATCGCTCAATTAATTTCCAGTCTGTTGTCGATGCTCCTTATTTCTTTACATTATTTATCATAAAGCCAAATTTACAGCTACTTGCATTACGTATCACCAGCTGTTGTGTTGGAAGGAAAAAAGAAAACAACACTACCTCCCAGCAAAGGAATCTTTTTCTATGAGCCCGAAGACGAGAAGCCAGATGTTCCGCAGCTTTCATTTCAGACGAAAATAAAGTACCTGTTAAGACTCCGAATGCGAAATGACGCCATGAAAGAATGCATCGATGTCCGTCACGGTGAAAGGTGTATTATATAGAAATACAGTGTTTACGGAATTGGTTTCTCTGGTAAGACGAAGAGTGTGTGTGTGAGATAGAGAGGGAGACACGGTAGTCTACCGTTACTTATTCAGAATGCATTCTATATCTATATAATAATATAATACCAGAGGGGAATGGGGCGTGGGAGCAGAACATGCACACTGCATAAGCAGGCTTGAATAATGCTTCTATACAGCGTGGTTTATAGAAAGGATACTTACTTTCGCATATAATATGTATTTATAATAACATGTATATAACATAATATAGGTAATTTTAATTGTTAAATAATGTATCATTTTCACAGGTCAAATTCATTAAAAATATCACGTCCAAGAATTTCGAAGTTAAAATGTAGTAGGTATATCAAAAATTAATAAGAAGCAGCGTACGATCAGTAGTAGGAAAGCTTATGTGATCGACACTTGGACATGACATAAATAACCACGATGAAAATCAGTTCGAATTTTGAAAGAAAATACTGTGAAGGATATGTGACCTAGGTATATGAAAAATAATTGTTACGAAATGGACAGACTCATAGAAGAAAACAGGGAAGATGTAATATAAAAAGTTTTAATAAGATGGTCACGTATTGGAAAATCAAAGTCTAAAAAGACAACATAAGAATCATTTGGAATTTACGAAGGGGCAACTGGAGAAGTTAATATGTAACAATAGCCGTTATTAAATTCAAATGGACTCCAATGTTGAGCTTGCCAAGTGTCATGAATTAAAAGAACTTAACATTTTAAATACTTATTTGAACATATTTAGATATAACCACGTAACAGTTATGATGGATGTTTCCTTAATAGTTTGGATAGGTATGCAAACTACTACTTGTTTTTCGCAATAGTGCTGGCAATACTTCCAGTTTCACATACGCTCGGTATATAATGATGGTAGCAAGTTGAGACACGCCCAGAGAATAGTGTAGGAGGTCTACAAGGGCCGACCCGGGTGACTGACACAGCTGTGTCTGGTGTTGTGTGTCTGTCCTTACCTACTGGAAGAGCAGTTCCCCTTTAAGAAGATTCTGGGCAAATATATTCTGAAAACGAAACATGTTAACACCAGAAAAGTTACAAATTTCAAATTCAGTTGTATACTAGGGCGCTTAGACGCATTCTAAGTATTTTTTATAAATTAAAAAATAACTTCCCCTACCAATCTTTGAATTTTATTTTTGCACAGGGTTAGGCAGAATCACGTGTCCATTTTTGAACTGGATTTATTCAATAATATAAAAAGATCTAAATTCAAATCAAATCGCCATGTGTTCCCGATACATGGCAATTTAGTTGCCAAACTGTTTGCGAGAAACGTCAGGTTAATAGTAAAAATGGAGCGTTGGTCCAATATTCAACGTTCTTTTGCTGTTAAAGCTTATTTCAAGAATAACGATTCTATTGTAACCACACAGCGTCTATTTCGCCGTCATTTTCACTTAAATCGACGAGATCCAGTTCCTACGAGAGTAACAATCGCAAGGTAGGTACACATGTTTCGCAGAACTGCTTCAACCGCCAGACAAAAACCAAAAGGAAGAGTTCGCTCTGTAAGAACACCGGAAAATGCTGAAAGTATAAGAGCAGTTGTGCAACAAAGTCCTAAACCATCGGCTAAACGACAAGCAATATCGTTCAATATTTCGAACAGAATTTTTCGCCGCATTCTGAAAGACCTACACTTCCATCCCTACAAAATTCAAATCGTCCAAAGAATTTCGCCTTGGGATATTGGTATACGCCTTACCTTTTGACAGCACTTCCAAAGGATAATTGCTAAAAACCCGAATATCACCGACTGCTTGCTGATGTTAGATGAAGTTCATTTTCACCTGACAGGTTTCGTTAACAAACAAAACTTTCGTTACTGGGCGACGGAAACTCCTCAGCAACTTCACGAAGTACCGCTTTCAGCGAGAAAGTTACTGTGTGGTGTGCAGTATCCGGATTAGGAATTTTTGGCCGGTTGTTTTTTGAAGAAAATGGTTTGACTATTACGGTGACATCGCAACGATATCAACTCGTATTGCAAAATTTTGAACATCTTCATAACGAAGGTGTAGACTTCCGAAGACTATGGTTTCAGCAGGACGGCGCCACTTCCCACACTGCTAGGTAGCCTATGGCAATTCTGCGAAGAATGTTTCCTGGTCGTGTCATTTCAAAATTTGGGGATGTCCCGTGCCCTGCACGGTCGCCGGATCTGTCAGCTTGTGATTTTTTCTTATGGGGCTATCTAAAGTCAAAAGTATTCGCTAATCGACTTCGAACTTTGGAACAACTGAAGCATAATATTCGAACCGAGATTAACGGAATCCCAATTGAAATGTGCAGCGAGTGATGCAAAATTTTTGTGCTAGACTTCAGGAGTGCCAGCAGCTAGGCGGAGGTCATTTGACTGATGTGATATTCAGGAAATAAATTGCCATGTTTACTTAAGAACATTTTGTTTCAGTTTTTGATTAAAGTTTAACCATTAATGAATACCAGTACATAGAAAATATATACTTCATTCTGTTCAACCCGTTGTAAGGCATTTTGAAGAGAGATAGGACATGGCTTGATCTCACATTATGTTGATTTCTAATATGTTAATTTGCATTAAAATATTGATTATTTTCCTCATTACAACAGAAAATATACCTGTATATACCTTATATCATACCTTAATTAAAAATATCTCATTGGATACATAACTCATTGAGGTATATATGTTACAGGAAATTTCAGCCCATTTCAGTTTGGCCTAGGACATACTAAAAGTTCCTATCGTTGTTAGGAACTTTGCATTTTTCCTAGGACATATTAGTATTGCCTAATAGTTTTTAGGACAAACTGAAATGGCCTGATTATTATTAGGAAATACCCGAATAAAATTTTGCATCCAGAAGTTCCGGTGGTCAGTGATATTAGTGTTGTAGCTTCTTACTCGGAATTGTCCCGCTATAGGTACCTCTAGTTTATTGGAAACTGATAATAATTTGTACAAACTAGGGACTAAGGATGGATGTTTAAAACAACTTTATATTCGATCCGTATTTGACCTATGTAAAAAAAAATTATTTATATTTATTAATAGACGAAATAATTTCTTTAAAAGCAGCAACAAATTCTTCGGGCAAAATCCAGGGATATACTAGATGTCAATGCACAAGACACTGTGGCACAAATGCGTGTTTATGAAGAAAACGCCAATAACTGTGCAATTCAAAATGTCACAAAAGCAGTTCTTGCAGAAACAAATAAGGTAGTTACCATTTTGTTGTTTATTTACTGTTTATTGGAAAACTATATTTTTTTGTTATATTATTTAAATCATATTTACCTTTAACAAATGTGTTCCATTTTAGGTTTATAGGTAACTTTGATCTCTTTTAAATATAGCGCTTTTAAAGAAAATGTTTGCTTTGTTTCATCCTTTTACCCTGAATTAATTTCCCTAATATGATGCATTCTTTTTTCAATAATTTAAATCGGATATTTCCTATCACTAATGAGGCTATAGTTTGTATTATATTATTGTATTGTCCTAAAAACTATCAGGCAATACTAGTATGTCCTAGGAAAAATGCAAAGTTCCTAACAACGATAGGAAATTTTAGTATGTCCTAGGCCAAACTGAAATAGCCTGAAATCGGGTATTTCCTGTAACATATATATTATATTATAATAGGCTCTTTAATATTTGTTAGTATATCAATACTGTACAAAGAGATTGATTTTGATAATCGATTAAATTGCAATAGTGCAGTTAAATCGATTACAGGGAACCTATCCTTATCATCATGTTTAGCATCTATTTTTATTCTTAAAATAAAAATTGTTCCTTGTTGAATTTGCCTTATGTTATTATCTATCTCTCTGTCACCAAGATCAAGCGATAAAAATGCGCACAATCCATAATTTTGGTTTTGCGCAAATATTTTCGTGTATTATAGTTTTAGATGAAATCCGTCGATATACGGTCTTGGTATCTTGTCAGTTTATAAATACACTAAATCATTTGTTAACGAAACTTTGAAAATGATAGATTATACTGAAACTTAACCGTTTGATATATTTAAATTCTGTTAAATGACTAGTCCGTCTGCACCATCCTATGTCTAGTATCTGTTGTATAAAATAGTGTTTGTTCAGTGCCATTAGAGTCACAACAAAAGTTAATTTGTATCATTTGTATATGTCCATTTTACGTTTGTTTATAAAGTATTATGCATAACATTAGCTGCTGTTTAGTGCTAATTGAAAACATCACGCTCAAAGCTATTAAAATATAAATATTATGAGCACCTACTCCAATATTAATGATCATAAAATAGCCGCGGCTACTAAAATAGAATTGCAAATGAGCTTTCGACAGCGGCTGCCAGGTATTCCAGTTTTTACATTTTGACACATTTATACAAAAAAAACAGTGACCCCATGCAAATGTCGCCTCACTTCCTGCGATCCAATGATAATTTCTATTTAACTTTCAAATTTCCGTTTCCAATCCAAATCTATCTGTTTTACCAATATTTTATAATATTTAGTTTAATGTAATCGGCCCGTGTCACGTTTCCTTGTAAATTTTTGCCTTTTTAGACCTAGAGCAATAATATATTAGTGGGGAGAGTTCAAAGTTTGCATGTCACATGTTGAAGGCACGGGAACATTCAAATGCGGTTAAGAGGGCAATCAATAAATTTACGAACAAATGCAATAATTTAAATAAATTTGATTCTATAGGAATATTTCAATTTTTAACTGAATTACTCGTCAGAAAAGTATTGTTCACGAAATAGGTACCTATTTTAAATTATTTTATCCCATTTTTCTATGAATAAGTATCAGATTTTTTATTTTTTTTGTAAAGAACATCGATTTAATTTAGATATAAGAAAAGCAGCTTACTTACATTTTCCGCATTATGGAGTTACCTTCAATGTCTCATCATATAAAGATATGAGACATTATTTTTTTGGAAAGGGCGCAATGAAATCTTTATTTTCATACCAAAGAGGGGTACCATTTTGAACTTTTGAGGATTATTGATTTTACTATTACTAATACTGTAACTCACTTAGCCTAGCTAAACAAGATATACAGTATGACTTTAATTACAGTAATACAGTACAGTAATAATGAAACTACGACTAAATGGTATTTGAAAATGCAACTTATGTAGACAATTTCTTCCATGTGGGTGACTGAAACTAAACAAATAGGTTTTTTTCAGTCGACACTGACTAAATTTATTTTTTAGACGTTTGTTTTCATCCACGGCTAACTTTTTATCAAAAGTCTCTTGAAAACCGATGATCATCTCTTATGCGTAAAGAATTATAGAGACAGATGTAGAGAGAGACAGATGTATTGAGCATCTGTCAAAATTTTGTGAAATTTCAGATGTCTGAAACGGCTAGGTTTAAGTACCAGTATTCTATATCTCTTGATTTAGAGTTTTACGCGAAAATATGGAGGGCATTACATTTAAGAGAATTAATCTCTACTTTGCCACTATTAAACGAAACACCCTGTACATTTCAAACAGATTTTAAGAAGATTTCTTGTTAATATCCTGTCACACCTATATTTAATTATTATATTATTTGATATTGTTTGTATTTTCCATAGCAACAGAGCTATCGTACTTTGTTTCTACACTATTTGTTGATGCTAATGTTTGAAAGACCAAATGTATATTTTTTTAAATGTATAAAAAAATATTCTAAATGTGTTTATATAATAATTATCTTATTACAGATAATTAACAATTCATACGTTAAAAAAATAAATTTTGTTATGTAAAGTCATGTTAACACCGACATTAGCTTATGAAATCACTTGATATAATTTGATGTTATAGAAATAATCCTGTAATTACTAATCTAAATGAATATTACAAAACAAATAATTTAAAGGAATAGAAAAGTTTACTCAAGAGAGTATAGTTTCTGGTTAGCATAAATTATTAATTTAAATCCAATTCTTTGGTTAAATACTATGAAACAAATATTTTTATCTGATTGTAAATTCCATAATTTATTTTAATTCAATGTTTTTAATGCCGTGTACAGAAAAGAAAAAAAAACAACTTTGATAACAACTTTGTGTGAATACATCCGTAAATACATAGCGTGCTAGATATTTTGCAGATCGTATAATTTACATAAATTTGAAATTTTAGGCATAAATTCTTATTCATTGAGTGGGTAATTAAGAATGGAAAATTCCAAATCCATTTAGGAAATGTAAATTCGTTAACCTTTAAAAAATAAACAGGATAGCACCGTAACTAATTAAATTTACATTGTATATTTTACATTGAACATTTAAATATTGAAGATCGAAGTGATTTCAGTCTTTCCCTTCTGCATTTACAGGCAGGCCCCTTTTGCATACGGCATTATTCTTTTTGTATATAATTAATATAATATTCTGTACGTTACACTTTACTATCTTAAATGGAAAATTATTTATTGTTTTCATTATTCCTTCAACAGTATGTCTATGTAAAAAATATGTTCATCGTGTTTAGACCAAAAATGGGAGAATATTAATAGCAGTTTAGCAGTAAGGGCCTCAGCCTGAGCTTGAATTAGAATATATGATAAATGGTATCTTGTAAAATAATTTTACAAGATACCATAACTCAATTTTAGCCTGTAAGTAAGTAATTGGGATATTTGCATACTGTAATTGTATGGGAAAATTAGATGGGTGCCCATTATTTCCAGTTCGAAACCAGTTCAGAACTGTTCCAACAAAGGAAAACAAAAAAGATTAAGGGCTCTAATTACTCCATCTGCTTTTTAGTTTAATTTTTGTTTATAAATTGAGAACATACCTACTTATCATTGACATAGTTTTCCAAATAACACCAAAACACTATACTGCACTCGACGCGCGTTTCTCCAACCAAGTTGGCATCATCTGGAGATGATTAAAACTAAACCTATGCTCCCCTTGTGTGCTATTTATACCTAAACTATTTCTACAGTTCAATGAACCGTCGCGACAGCTCAGTGAACCATCGCGACTTATCAATCAACCGCTGCGATGGGTCAGTGAACCGTCACTTACTAACCAATAAAGCGGGCTATATGGGATTGGCCCTCTATCACCATTCATACTATTTTTAGATTTAGCAATTTCCAAACTCTCAAAAGCATCCATCAGCTGTCTGGAATTTGTCACATCCTAATTCGTCTCAAATTGCTACTATCTATTTTATGGTTGTTCTCAATCGCATGTTGGGCAGCAACACTAGACTTATCTGTTCTACCATATTATTTGAGATGAGTCATATGTTCTTTGAATCTAGTTTGAATTAGCTGAAAAGACTGTTATCAAAAGTATGTTGGACAAACTAGAAGATCAATTCAAACTAGATTCAAGGAACATATGACTCATCTCAAATATGGTAGAACAGATAAGTCTAGTGTTGCCCAACATGTGTGATATCTTCACACCAAAGATTCCAACCCCTTCAAGACTACATACCTACTTGTTTCATCTATAATTAGTTATAATCAGGTTGCTCTATCGATTGTGTTAAAACATTTTATGGGCATGTATCTTTCATTATTGCTTTGTTTATCTTGCATTGCTAGACAAACAAAACAAAAACAGAAAAGACAAAGATTTATTGCTCATTTAAACGGAACTTGACAAAGAGATGAAAATATGCCCAGTGAGTTGAAATATATAAATAACCTGGGATAAACAAACGCATTTACTAGATACTCTTACTCATTACACAAACACTAAGCAGTTGGCTGCGTGCGATTTTTTAACGTGCGCGCACGTCCCACATCGTGTCGTTCTACGTCTGGTTACATTGTTTTTGTTCTAATGACAAGGGCCGTACTAGATAGATTGGCAGTCTACCATAATAAAGAAAGAAATGTTAAATTTTTATTAGTCGAAAATAGTGTCTTGAAAAACATTATTCTAGCCCAAGAAAGCAAAAAGTGGCACAAAGTGGCACATACAAGAGCAAAGGGGATCCATATTTTTCATTTTTTAAATATTAAAAGAACAAAAAAATAAGTTGCACATTCTAGTTATTTCATTACCGGTAGAAGACCCATTAGAAAATGATAATCACTATCATCAAATTTAATTTTTCAGGACCATACATCGCACGACAAAACAAGTTTGTTTATAATTGATAGTCGTACGATTACATGCGTCAGAGGAAATCCCTTGCAGTGCATACGCATTTTTGTTTCCATCGGCGTTGCCATGCATGCCTTGTACGAGTAAAAGATCGCACACATACACATTTAATGTAACCAATTCTTTATTCTTCAAAGTGCTGTGAGATGTAACGAGAGTAGCGTCAGCGTCACCTCTACCGGAGTTCGCGTCGCGCTGGAGAGCGTCCAACCACCGTATAAATAGATTAAATAAATGGCGGATGACGGATGAGAAGTATCTTGCGGGCGGGGAATGCGATCCTTTAACTGCCAGAGGAAAATGCGGTCCAAGTCGGGCGTAGATAATGGCGCTTGCGGCGATTCTTGCCCATTCTACTACATCTACACTGCACGGCGCTGAAATAGCACCGGAACTCCTTTTCGACTTCAAATTGGGAATATTAAATTTCCAATCAAGTATAAGCAGCATGAAATTGAACATCATAGTCTTATCATTTCAAATTAAAACTAATCAGGCTCAAACACAAAATTCAGGTTCATTTTAGAAATGAAAAGTGAGTTAACAAACAATAGTAATGGTAATCGTCGACAGAGGGGTAAGAGGGGAGACTTCATTGTTAAACAGGACTGAACTTCTTGAGCTAAGCTTAGCTAATCAAGTGATACAGATTCTATCTGGTATTGGAAGCATTACACAAATCAAAGTTTGGAATGGCTAAAAGTTATTTATCATAGAGGTACAAGAAGTATACCTAATAAATTTATCGCTAGTAAAATTGTAACAGATTTATCAAACATATCTACTTTGCGTAAAAAAAATCATAATTTCTCATAATCACTATTCAACTGATTCGAAATTTGAAGGGATTTGAAATGCCAAACCTGGAAAATTTACCGACTACCTGCCTGCCTTAGTACTTCCATTCACTCAGTGGGTGGTACATAAAGGACCCCTTATAGAATAAATCCAATTCAATGAAACAAGATTTATTTGATCTTAAAATGTATTACATTACACAAAATATTTGTTCCAATTATATCTTTCATTTTAATAAAAGTATTATTTTATATCGAGCCACCGAGCAGGTGGCTCAGGGCGTAGCGTCTCGATCGCTCAACCCAGAGGTCGTGGGTTCTAATCCCCACTCCGCCAAACAATTTTTCATTAAATTGTTTACTCGTAGATCAAGGCTTATTCGCAGGGATGGCTTGGCAACCATCCTGGCGATGGCCTAGGATGGGAAGAATGTCAACTTGGTGTTAATGTGAGAGATTAAAATCAGTTGATGTTTGACTTGTCCCCCTAACTAATGAGGTTTTCCAGGTTTCCCTCATTCCAGCACTGAATGGTGGTTAGGGCCTACCAACGTAAGTCGTTCCTGAGGCGCAAATGCGGCCCGCGAAATAATAATATGCCGCCCCCTCTCCCACACAAGTCTCAGACTTTCGGGCTAATCCTTGTGATTAGAATGAGGGGTAGAGATATTATTATTATTATTATTATATTATTATATCTTTGTCATTTTGATTTAACTGACATCACATTTATAATTTTGTATATTCTTTATACCTATTCTCGCTTATTATTATAGATAGACCCATCAACTTCTATATCAATGTAATCGTAAAGGAACGCCCTAACAAATAAATGAAAAATATATAGGGTGTTCCACAAAAAAAGCAAATCTATTTTTTCATAACTTTTGACTGATCTTGTACACTTAATTTTTCTTTATTTTAATAGAATTTAGAAAACCCTAAAACTTTTGTGTTTCAAATTTTTCGCTAGCTATCCTTACTTTAGGAAATAATTGACCGTTTCTATACATTTTATTTGTAAACTTTTCCATCCTAACAATCTACTTCCATTTAGACACTGACCTCCAAGTCCTGAGAGCTGAAATTAGGTCGCCATTTGATTTAGTAGCAAATTTCGATGCGTAAATTGTAGTCTATATGTCTGCACATGAAGTCGGTAGTTAATTAACTAATATCCAATTAAGTTATTGGATATTGAATAAGAGGAAACATTACCTACTCAAACAGTAATGTTATGAAGTGCAGTAACATATAAGGGCTAATCCCAATTTTAGACTTATAGGGGTACAGTATGGATGCCTGTTATATCTGTATTAGTAATAGTAAGTAATACATCATAATACAAATTAAGGAATGTTAGTTAAAAGATAGTGGTTTAGTAATGAAGATACAGTGTAATGAACTGCTCTCGTCAACCATCCAAAACATGGGGCAAATACCTTAGTATGAATACAGTAGGTAGTTTGTCGAACTTAACAGAGTATTTAGCACTGTGGGAATGCGGAAAGTTGGTGTTCGTCGAGTTCATTGGATGTTGGGAGCAGTATGGGATGATACCTGACTCGGACACATCACGGGAAACAAAGTTGGCTGTTAATTGTGTTGCATCGGATTGGCTTTATCAAATTTTCGCATTCTAACAGTGCCGAATACAGATGAATGGCCGTTATTTATACTCGTAAAATGATTTCTGAGTGATTTGAACCTTACAACTAAATATCTCGATCTCGATATTATAGCTTGGAGGAAAACGTTTTTATGTGAAGGCGTTTGCTGAGCAATATCGTTCTATTAATAGAATTAGCTTTAATTTTAAGTTCCCTTTAACAAATTATATACCTAGTTATTAAAATTTGTTACATTGTCTACGTCAAGCTGTGTACCAGTTCGTTCGTACAGGTCTTTCTGTTTTTGTTGATCGAGGTAACGGTTGGAATGTTCGTTCCCCTTTAAGCCGAAGCCCATTATTCACCGATAATATATTTGCGTCGGGGGACGGGTTATTTCCTACAATGCGATGCGCCCGTCGCAGACCGACCCATGTGAAAGGAGGAAAAATAACGAATCGATATTCAGGCGCTCTGACACTTATTGCCGGCGTGCCTCGTCAATTATTCAATGCGTGTGTGTATACAGGGCCAATCTTTATATATTGACATTCTTCCACAATTTTTCAAATAGTAAACATTCGGGGCTCTTTGTTAAATTTCGAATATTGAAATTGATTATATTTTTTTAGTGAAGCAACCTAACCACCATTATGTTTTTACTACATATTTTTTAATATAACGTTCTACCACGAATAACGTGACACAAAAACGTAAAAATAATGTTTTAGATGTGTTTGTTTAATCCATCATTCTCAGTTCATCATTATTGATTCGTTGACTCAGTTACAAATTAGATTTCTCAGTCAACGGTGTGAATTCAGATATATAGATATATTAAGTACCTATACATAGGTTAGTATATACCTAGATTACAACAGCACGAGACGATAGTCGATCGGTTGATATATTTTTTATTTAAAATTGTTCTTATTTTAATTTTTATTTATTTTCTGACCGATACACCCTTAATATTTTATTGACAGTTCCCTTTTGTTTTGGAAAATTGGAATTGGAATTAAGTGGCGGCTCCTCAGAGGAGGCTAGGGAGGCCAACCATCCTCAACAATTTTCCATCCGATAAGTAGTTAATAATTCAAGAAGACATTTTTTATTCATTGGTATTGATTGCATGTAAAATTCTACATACCTAACACTTCTGTAGTATTTTAAGCACAATTTAATGGAATATTTAAGCTATACTTACTTTAAGTGTATTTAAGTGTGCACTTTTCGCTGTTGTATTTTTTTATTTTATTTTAAATAAAAATTTATTAATATAATATAAGAAATAAAATTTGTTTTTTTTTGTTATTTATTTTCTGCAATTTACAATGCAGTGTTTTAAATTGGAAACCTATGACATAGATCATTGTGCTTAGATTGGGCTTTGCAAAAATATTAAAATTTTACAAAAGTGTACGAAAATTGGAATAAAATGTTATTATACACTACCGGGGATAAATACTGTAATATTCAGCATATTATTTTTTCTTGTGTTAAAAAAATAAATGGCAAATCAAAATAGGCAAATAACGCCGACCAACTAATCCTATACTTTTGTCCAACTGTTCAATTTTTTTGTTGCTGAAAAAAGACGATTAACATTCATGTTTCTGAGGGTGTTTCAAAAATAAAATCCGGATTACGTTTGTGAAGCTCTATTCAGCAGTAGAATTAATTAAGTAATAGTAATCCTTTAGTCCCGCAGTTCCCCAGGCCCTTAATCCATGTTTTGTCTTTATGCAAATTCATTCATTTTTAAGTGCCTTAAAAAATATATTAAAGTGTATAATCAAGACTTAATATACTTACTAATTGAAACATTTATTGCGTTTCACATTTTAACATAAACAAAGAGATAGACTATTATAAATATACACTAAAGTCAATTACGGTTCTAAATGAACTTTGTACATGTAAGTATCAAAGACCAAATGCTCGTCCCAGATGAAAAAACTAGTGTTGTTGTAGATGAAACTATCATCTACCACGAGACAAAAAAGTCGAAGATTCGAGATCAAAGACATATTGAGAAAAGAGTCAAGACAAAATTTTATCGAGAACTAGATAGAATCGAGACAAGACGACACGGAACGAGAGACTTGTGTCTCATTTCGAACTGTCTCGTCTTAGTATGTATTATTTGACATGTAGGTATTTCGATTCTGTAGAATGTTTTAAAACTTTACTTTATAAATAATACGAATATCGATGACAAATCTGCTATCAATTTTGAAATAAATTGGATAATAATATCTTACAAACCTGTCTATAGTACATCTATAGGGATTACTATACAACAGTTATTGAGATGGATTCGTGAAAAATAAAATACACTGTATGTATCAAGATATCTCGTATAATAGCCTCGTGTACTCCTTGATTCAACGAATGTTATCTACTCTCATCTCGTTCTCGAGAGTATGAGAATCCAGATAAACTTTCGTCAAGATGAGATAAAGTCCAGGCAAGACTAGACAGTAGACATGACATGCAATTTGCCTTCCTTGTCTCGGCAACGCTAAAGAGAAAACAATCAGTTCGGGCGTTGCTTGGGCGTTTTTAAATTTTTAAATTCCAAAATTTCGTATTTTGCCGTAGTTTCCACTTCGATCACAATTAATACAGAACTGCCACTAACTATTCCGTTTCTGTTCCACAATTTGGACGCCATAACTATAAATGGAAAGTGATTAGGTGAGTTCCTCTTACACATCTTGGCACAAACATAAAATCTGTCGTTAGGTATTTAAGTTTTTCAATGTAACCTGTGCGTTCTAGCAATTCTGTCATTACAAAGCTGCTAGCAAAGAGCCATTAAGCGACCAGTTCTTTAATTCCGTATGATATTCGTGAAATGAATATGCATATGCGTTATAGCTATTATAATACAACTGAAAGACGAATTTTCTCACTTTTGTCAATGCAAAGGCTTTCCGACCACGTGATCGTTATAAAATTTTAGCGGTGATAGCGTCGTCGTTCTAGATGTTATTCTGAATGAATGAATAATAATAACATGCCTAACCTGAAGTCATCCCCGCTTGCTAACTGATGAAGAACGGCACCCTATCTTTTATATAACGAGTAAGACTATATACATTTCAACCCCCACTGATTGACTTCAGACGTAAACTGCAGGGGGGAATCCACCTTGCACGAGCTTTATGGAATTATACGTCGAGCCTGATTTTATTTCGTGATGCAGTGCCCTCCGTATATTTAATTCTGAATTTTTTAAATAGATCTTATTTCCCTTTATCAAGTCTCTTGCAGTGATTATAGTTAACTTGATGTCCTTGGTAGAAATACCTTTAACGTCCTCGAATGTACACAGGGTATCTACACAGGGAATGTACTCAGGGAATGTACACAGGATATCTTTTTTGAGGTATCTTTTTTGAGGTATCTTTATTTATTATTATTAGAGATAAAAATATGCCGATTTTGTTAATGTTTTCATACTTTTTTGAAAGGATGTGGGCAGAATAAACTATAGTATTTTTATAGATTTTATAGATTTCGCCTTTTTGTTTATTATTATTTAAAACCTGCCCGTTGCAGATGCACCAGAAACCGCTATATATTTATTTAAACTTTTAGATTATGCCAAATTTCATCCCAGAATTAAATTTATTTTATGTTGAATGCTCGAATCCTCTAGGCCAGGGGTCGGCAACCTTTTGAGTCGGAAGAGTCAAAAATTACAATTTACAAAATTTGTAAGTTTTTAAGGAGCCACAAAATTTTTTCTTACCAACAATAAATAGTACTCGCATAAATAAAGTTTTTTGATAAAAAAAACCAATCTATTTATTCATAAGAAAAAATATCTATTTATTTATATATAAGTAGGTAGTGTTTTTCACAACAAATTAGATAATGTATAATATGGAATTATTAGATAATTACTTATTATTTAAGTAAAAAATTAAAACAATTAAACATTTACTTACAACACTAACTTGTACTTCAATAACAAACAATTGAGCAAACAAATTCAATGGGAGCGCTGGCTTTGCATGGTTATTCTAGTAGAAAATTTAAACTTTACTAAACAATGTAACTTGTACTTAAAATAAAAAAAAGCAATAACATACATTTGAGCAAACCAATTCAATGGGAGCGTTGGCTTTGCATGGTTTTAGAAAGTTTGGATAAATTTGGCTCATAACTTGTTTTAAGTTTCAAACACAACTCTAAATTTTAATTTGTTAGTTGGCTTCTTATTTTACTTTTAATTATAAATTATATTCATGCAAGAGAACGCACGCTTGCTCGCACGAAAATGTCGATCCGAAGATAGTCACCACTCCAAATGCCAACTTCTTCACCTGACTGTAGCAATCTGGAAGACTATTCCACGCGTCGAATACAAGTCCCTCAACTCGCGGCGATTTTTAAATGTTTTTTTTTTTTTTTTTTTTTTTTTTTGATAAAGTAAATAATATTTGCGTATGGAACTAAAGAGCCGCAGCTTCACATCCAAAGAGCCGCATATGGCTCGCGAGCCGCAGGTTGCCGACCCCTGCCCTAGGCAGTGGTTCCCAAACTTTTCCTAGTCGCGGTGCCTTTTTTCAATTAAAATTTTTCCATGGCGCCCGACCCTAAGTAAAAATATAACTATTCGTAAATAAGAGATAAAAATAAATAAAATAATAATGGAAGAAATAAATACCACGTTTCTTTCATTTCTCCATTCTGTAAACCAACTTGTAAGATGCCAGCAAAGCGTTGTTTGGTATTGATGCAGTTATAAAAAATATATTTTTTTGTTGTTTCAGTTCATTTAACTTCCTGGCAAAAAAATCACCAGGTTTGCCAACCATGCTGTAGTGATTAGCTTCTAAATGGCGCTTCAATTTACTTGGAAGCATACACTCTGTTGCCAACACTTTCATACACAATACACATTGTGGTCTTTCTTCACCATTAATTTCTGTTGACGTAAACCAAACTCTAAATTAATAACTGTCATCATATTTACGATATTTTTGCTTCTTCACATAAAGAAAGTATGACTTCAACCAGTGACAGGTTGAAGGCATACTTTCTTTATCTGCATTATTACGTTTATTACTGTTCAAAAATCGGTCCATTATCAAAAATACAAGAGCCAAAAATCACAAAATTATTTATCAAAGACAACAAACAAGAAGTGTAATATAACACTAACTAAATTACAATATAAACTAATAATTTGTGTCACTGTTTATCACTAAGGTAAAAAATAATAATTTAATAAAACTCATGGATGGCATTTGATTTAATAGCTTTAAGTATACAATGTTGACTTTTGATCCATCTAAAAATCAAGAAATAATTTGACATAAACTCTTTAAAACCTGGGGTATATACAGGGTGTATTTTTTAAAGGTAAACACCCCTGTATCTTCGTTATTAAGAGATTTACACAATATGTTCTTTGGAACTTTTTTCATTATTTTTTATAAACTATTTGATAATGTGTCGACTTACGTTTCATCACTTCCGGTTTCACCAGAAGTAACCCCAACTTTCAAAATTTAAATGGGACACCCTGTATATCTTTATCCAGTATTGTTTATCATTCAATTTCAAATAAATTTGCAAATAGAACTACATTTCTAAAATCAAAAACAACGGTGCTATTTAAAAAAAAGACTAATTTCTATTTAATTACAGTAACAAATTTGAAGTACATGGTAGGCGTAAAATAAATGAAGGGTAGGTTGTTCGGTTGTCAATAATAGTTTTATTAGTCCTGTAACTGTCACTTTGTAATAGTTCGTGTATTCTGTAAAAAGTTAAAAATAATAATGGAAGAAATTGAAGAAAATTATAGTAACGAAGATATGTTTGAAATAATTGTTCTTTTTGGTATGTGAAACAAGCGTTACAGAGAAACATGTAGACCGTTTAACTTCAGATACCCAAATAAGAAAAAGCTTTTATTATAAGACTCTTAACTCTATTATAAATAGTTTAAAAACTGTTGGAAAATTTAAAGTAAAAAGAAGACCCAATAATATTGTTGGAAATGAAGAAATACAGGTATTATTATCAGTAACTGAGAATCCAAATATTTCTCTTCGACAATTGTCTAATTTATATGAAATTTCTCATTCAAGTGTACGGAAAATTTTGTATACAAATAATTATAATTGTTATAAATATGCACTTCATCAGCATTTGCATGTGGGTGACACACAAAGAAGAATTGATTTTTGTGAATGGTTTATAGTTAAAAGTCAAGAGAATTTAGAATTTTTGAAAAACATTTTGTGGAGGGATGAAGCCAGTTTTACAAATACTCGTAATGGTGTATTTAATAGACACAATTATCGCTATTGGGCCACCGAGAATCTCCATTTGTATAAGGAAACTAATTTTCAAAGGTTTTGGAAATTCAATGTATGGGTTGGTTTCATAAATAACCGCATTGTTGGCCTATATTTTTATGACGAAAATCTTAACGGTCACAATTATTTAAATATTCTTCGTCAAATTGAAAACGACTTTTTGGATAATATTCCCTTCGCGAGTAGAAGAGAAATATTTTTCCAGCATGACCGTGCTCCGCCTCATAATACCGATGCAGTCAACATCTATTGACTATAAATGGATTGCAAATGATGGTCCATTCAAATGGCCAACACGCTCGCCAGACTTAAACCTTCTAGACTTCTTTTTATGTGGCTACATTAAAAATCAAATTTATAAAAATGAATGGCATAATAAAAAAGCAATGCGAAATCGAGTTGAAGAATTGTTACAAACTATACCGCTAGAAATGATATTTAGGGCGACTCAAGAAATTTTACAAAGGGGGGAGGCTTGTCTTAATCATGGAGGTGGTATTTTTGAAAATAATTTGTAACGATTTCAATTTAGTAAAGATTATAAGTTTGTTACTTATTGTTCATTAGCTTTTACTTAATTTAAATGACACAGGACATTAGTTATAATAAATTTTTTTAAATAGCAACGTTGTTTTTGATTTTAGAAATGTAGTTCCATTTGCAAATTTATTTGAAATTGAATGATAAACAATACTGCATGAAAATATACGGGGTGTCCCATTTAAATTTTCAAAGTTGGCGTTACTTCCGGTGAAACCGGAAGTGATGAAACGTAAGTCGACACACTATCAAATAGTTTATAAAAAATGATGAAAAAAGTTCCAAAGAACATATTGTGTAAATCTCTTAATAACGGAGATACAGGGGTGTTTACCTTTAAAAAATACACCCTGTATATTTTTATATACTTTTTTAGTAGAAACATGTCGATACAGAATAAACAATATTTGGTGTATATTTGAAATAGGTACTTAATTTTTCAAAGTAGGTACTTGTAAATAATCGAAAATTTTATTTGGGCTTGCCAATAGAAATATCCACGTGGGTGTAAGTGTGTAGGTACCGTTAGTTCAGTGAAATTCTGAACGAATACATTGTACAGTCTGCCACTTTTTGCACGCCATTTTTATGTTAACAGCACAAAGGTGGGTTTCGCATGGGAGAATAATTGATAGCTGATCTCGCCCCAAAAGAGCAGAGAGACGTGCGTGGTCATAGCCCTGGCACACGTGACCGGCATAGAAATGGCCCAACACTATATACACCACATCACTTTTTAAATGTACCTACAACTGAAGGGTATACTGTGTATTTTCTTCTAAAAATTCCAGTCATTTTACAAGGTAAATATGTGTAATTATTCTGGGTGACTAGCCTAGTCACAGGATAATAATCCAGACGTAATTATGTACCAAGACAAGAATCTCAAATATATTGGATTTCATGAAACAAAATGAGATTTTCAAACAATTCCACATGAGATGTGGAAAAATCTAATACTACGAAGGTCGTTGAATCTGATTGGTTGTTTGTATAAATGCACGAATCTCATTGGTCAGGTGGACCCATTATCCACCATGACATCTGTACACCATCCACTCGTACTAATGCGGTTGAATAACTATATATCTCAAGGATGCACTATATAAACAAGGGTTTTGCAAGTGTTTTTTATGACCTAGGGGGAGGGGTGCGCCACTGTAGAACTGTACTTCTTTATGTTTGATATTAAGAAATATAGTTGTATAATTTGTCAACTAACACTATAAATTATTTTTCACAAACGGAAATGCTTTTTCCTGTAAATGTAGTATAATAGCCCTCATATAAACCTACTTTATTTTAATACGACGTATATCAATTTTCTATTACAGTAGTTTTTATTACATTTATATTCATGAGTGTTCATTTATATGCATCACTGCTGCATCCACTAATTTCTATTAATTTAAAAGTACTCACTTATAGGTTCGCTAATCATTTTAAACAGAAACATCACGTGGTACAACAAGCTGAGAGAGTAGATAGTCTAAGCGTCGCGTCGACGATTGCTGTTTATATATTGAACTAAAATACTGTTTTTACTAGTTACTATTTGTATATTTATAAACATAAATTGTGACTACATTTAACAAGTGTGCATAGCAGAGGGGGGAAACCTAAGAAGAAGCTAGAGATGATGCCAACTTGGTTGGCGAAACGCTCGTCGAGTGCAGTATAGTGTTTTGGTGTTATGTGAAATGCTACGTCAGTGATACATGCATATGCATATACTTTTATGTATATATTTATATGTATTTTTTATGACAACTATATCCAATAAATTATGTCAAATTAAATTAGATTCGGGTAAACATACGGTTAGTAAAATAAAATTATCAGTATTAAAACAAAATAAATTAACAGTCACCATTCTCTAAATCATTTAAACTGTATTTTTTGCGATAAATAAATAAATTATTTAATTAAATATACAAATTATTTGATTATAGGAAACTAAAATGTATATCCCTGCATTTATTTAATTAATAGTACCCATCCCACACACAACTTGTGTTTTGTGAGTTGCACTGTTTATTTAGATTAATTGTTACTAAATTATCCCCTCCCCTTTGTCAACAACATTCCATTTGTGTGTAGACTGTATTATTATTATTTATAAATAAACATATTATTATTGAATATAATCAAATCGTTTTATCGGTGTAGGTTACGTGTTTTTTATTTCATTTTTTTTTCGTGGCGAAGGTCCAATCATCGACGCCAAGAGATGAGCAAATTTTGCCAAACCCCCTTCTTTGTCGAGGGGTATCTTTCCTTGCCTATCATCTCATAGACAGGGAAACTCCGGCTTTACATTCTAACCGAGATGAGGTACGTCTCGTACACAAATCTCTCCTAAATTTATATAGCTTCTGTGACTTCACAGAAGTCACTACATCGGTGAAGTCACAGAAGCTATACAAATTGAGGCGAGGTTAACAGGTATAACAGACTTCTAGGAGAAGCGCAGGCATCGCTGGTCTTCCCTGCATAGTCACCCATCCAAATACTAAGTTATATATGTTATCTTCTCGAGTTATTTATTCATCACCATCTTCATCATCATCAACTAACCCCCCCCCCCCCCCACCGAACGCATAGTGACACTAACGACTTGCTATTTTCGAATTTCTTATTTTTTTCAGTACTTTTAGTTAAAACATACAATACAAATGCAAATGCAGATGCCTTACAAGGGACCTAAGATCAATCAACTTCTCGAATCAATAACCTATAAACCTTTTAAACGAGATTGTTAAACAACCAACTATAATCGAAAACCAACCAAAATACATTTTACTGGAAAACTATTTTTTACCCAGGGCTTGGAAAAGTAAACTGATCACGTAGCGTTACTTGTATATACGAATATGTGGTGCAAGTGAACTACCTAATGTAAATACGCCTTTAACACGGAACAGTGTTGCGGTCATTTCAAGTGCGCAACATTGTACCCAGAAGCTATCTAGCGCTGTTACACTAACAAAGATAATGGCTTAAACGTTGGAATTGTTGAATCGCTAATGCCCTTCAGGGCACTTTATCTCTCGGTGCCCGCATCATCCAGTCGTGTAAGCCCGTCCTGTGTAACGTTATTTATGCTCCCGGTGACTCAGTGAATACAATTCTCGACGTTTGAATGGTGCACGCGACTCGCAGCCGTGCACGACCGGATCCGACGAATCGATATTCCCTCAGCTGCTTTGATTAAATGATCAGTGGGGTTGTCCGCTTGCAATATATTACGTTGCTGATGGTATTATATAACAAATATCTATTTGTTACAATATATATATAATTAGCAAGTTAATATTGATCTGAACTGTAAATAGGTATAAAGTGAATTGTTCAAAATCTATCTCTGTGAACAGTAATATGTTTCACAAAGCTGTACTGAGTGTACCAAATTGCTTGATTTGTATAATATCCTTATTTTGTACTTATAAATACTTAATTGGGTATTTGCAATTGCAAATGACTAATAAATACTACAGCTTACATTGTTTTTAGTCATCGGTTTGACTACTGTTCTATGTGATATAAACAACTAATAAATGTAATGAAGCTTAACATCTAACCTGCTTGAACTTACAAAAATGCGCTGCACATTGAGAACCATGTTATTAAGGTCACTGTACCGGGTTATCCAACGAAATGACTCACCCCCTATATCTTTTTTATTTGTGGTGCTAAAAAAAAAGTGTTATACAAAAGTCTTATCATTTTTTACGAGCTTTCCAGATATGTAGTTGAACAGCCAAAATAAGTGCAGCTTAAAGAAATATGAGCCTAGGTTCAATTTTTTTTTAATGGAATACCCTGTAAATTTTTTGATTATTGCATTCTACGGGTTTTTCTGATTTCAAAAATATATATATGTACTATAATCGATGCAACAGTTGTCATTTTATGGAGATTTTTTTATAACATAGAAGCTGCAGCTGCCTTAGACTTTGTTCATTTATCAAATTAGCCTTGGATAGAAACAAGGCCTCAAATAAGAGTAATTGCTTCCAAAACGTGTTAAAAAAAACTTCATAAAATGACAACCGTTGCAGCCATTATAGCATATATATATATATTTTTGAAATCAGAAAAATCCGTAGAATGCAGTAATCAAAAAATATACAGGGTATTCCATTTAAAAAAATTAGACCTAGATTCATATTTCTTTAAGCTGCACTCATTTTGGTTATTCAACTACATATCTGGAAAGCTCGTAAAAAATGATAAAACTTTTGTATAAAACTTTTTTTATTAGCACCACAAATAAAAAAGATATAGGGGGTGAGTCATTTCGTTGGAAAACCCTGTACATAAAACAAACCAACGTAATACTTTCGTTGTAATGGTTTTTAATTTATTTTTGAGATCGGCTTCAGTTTAGGAATATTTACACCGAGGGAAAAATCTTGCTTAACACCGCTAAGCCATAGTTTTTTGAAATATTAATATTATTTATTTTTGGATATTATATTTATTATAGATAGATAATTATTTTTCAAAATTTCTTTGTAAAGAGAATATCCCAAGAATTGATATAATTGTAAAAACTGAATAGTTTGTTCCAAAATATTTATTTTCTAAAATTAAATAATTATTTACCTACCTACAAAATATTTAGTAGTAGATATACTTTCAGTGTTCTGTATAAATTTAGACAAATGTATTTAATTGTCAAAAATAAAAAATAAATATTTGACATTTAATAGAATTATAATAATTCTATTAAAATAGTCCAACGATTCATTCCAGAACCAAATATTTATTTTTAAAAAATACATTTATTTACCACAATTAAATATTTCAATGAAACCGCACTTGCGCTACATTAACTTCTCCAGCTTCTCAGACAGTGGCCAATATAGTAGTCACGGCATAACAATTTTTGTATCGTGTTGTGTCTTTCTTTGCAAGTAAAGTAAGTGTAATTAGCCGTTCAGTGAATAATAATATAACGAACTAATTATGTTGTGTGTGTGCAATAATTGTATAATATTGTTTTTGTGTAGTGTTGTGATCCAATAATACGCAAATAATAGGTATTATGGGTAATTTATAATCGTAGTGAGGTTGGAAAACCTGCACCAAACGTTCTAAGGTGACAACGGCTGGGTTAGGCATACAGAATATTCAAATGAAGCTGAAACTGAATGAAAAGTTTTATATGCATTTTCTCCAATTATTATCTACAGGTTATATGAATTAATTATTATAATGAAAAAGTAAATATTCTTTCCCATTTCCTAAGAAATTTGGTTTTCTATAAATTAATGTAATAATCTGTAGTACCGGGTGGCCAAATTTGCTTGCTATTATAGGACAACTCGAGAACTAAAAGAGATACAAAAAAATTAACCCCTCTTTCTGGAGCTCTTTTTCTGAGACAAACCTAATGCCGAAATGCAAAATGGCCCATCTTCTTTTGTTTTTGAGATATTAGCCACACATATTATATATCGCTGAAAAGAGAAAAAAAATATCTTTCTAACTAAATCATAGCCGACTACGATTTTCATTTAAAAAAATACAAGTTTATGTCATAACTCGAAATTTTATCAACTTATTAAAATGTTGCCTACGCCACTACATTCCTTTTAAAAAAGTGTCTGAAGAACATATAAGTTGTTTTTTTTCTAATATCTAAAATAAACGAGATATGCGCAGGCATCGAAAATTTGAAAAATCGAATATTCGCTAATATCTCAAAAACAAAATAAGATGGGCCATTTTGCATTTCGGCATTATAAGTTTGTCTCAGAAAAAGAGCTCGAGAAAGGGGGGGTTAATTTTTTTGTATCTCTCTTAGTTCTCGAGTTGTCCTATAATAGCAAGCAAATTTGGACACCCGGTACAATATCAAACTTTATCTAAATTTCAATATTAAGTATTTGGTAACTTTAAATACCTACTTGTTTCATTTTGGAACACTAAAGTTTATTTTTCAATGGTAAATCTAAAATAAGTGTGCCAAATAAATTCGTTTGCGAAAACTAAACATTGAATTCAGCAGATTAAATATTTTTCTCCTTGGTAATTGAATTTATTAAATAATATTAAATATTTAATATTGCTATTGAAATAAATGCCATGTTAATACCAATCAGATCTTTAATTAGCCAAATACAAATAAATAATTTAATAGGCGGTAAGAAATTTTATTTAAGTATCTTAATTAAATCCTTTTTCAGTGATATTTTCATTTTTATTACAATAAATCGTTTAACACTGTCGTCTTCGTCTTATCGATCAGCTTACACAATTAACGTGTGAAAGATGATCAGTGTCAGCTGATTATTTTCGATTATTTTCGAAAAAATCGACTCCTATCAAGCTTTATGAAAGATTCTTGAATGCTGGTGTATATACCCATGCATTTGCATAAATTTACTTGGACAAATTGAAGCCTATCCTTTGTATAACAGATGAAGTAGATAATGAAATTATAACACATGCTATACTTTGGGCGGTAATAGCTCGCAAATACTGGAGCATTGCGCCCCAATCTGAAGATCATTATATCATGATGTGATATCCTCTAGGCCCGGAAGTTACAAGTATACAAGTCTTTAGAAAAATTTTCTGATTATCCTACATCTATCCACTTATAGAATTTTCAATCATCCGTTAAATATAGGTACTGCGTAAATTAGTTCCGTATTACCTCGGTTATCTTCTACAAATCGCAACACATACCTGTCAGTACCTCATTAACTTGCAGAATGCGACAGTACCGTTCTCTATGGCACCAGCACTTTTTCGTTAAAAAATTCAAAGTATAGCTGAAAGTCAAGTTTGCTTCCAATTAAAATTAACAATCTTAACGGTGTATGTTCGATCCTGATGGCGCCAAATAATGAGTGATAGTTTAAACTGGTATGGATGGAACTAGGCAGTTGTTATGAGTATGAATGATATATTTTATTATTTTGTGATTAGGTAATGACGGTGCATATTTAAAATAGCTGACAGCCAAATGGGATCATTAAATTTTCTTTTCCTCGACTTTATAAAAATCTACTATTCGTCTAGTACTGATATAATTGACACAGTTAAACAGGCGAGCTATTTCATAAATTATGAATGTGTGTCATTCGATAAAAAAATTGTATCGAATATGTGTAAATATGCAATAGTCATAGAACATAGAGCATAGAAATATCAATGACCTCTGACATCATATCAGTGTGTTTGAACGATGATCATGAAAGCACTTTCTAGCTTTATGCTAGGGGTCAAAGCTTATTGTATAGGCACATTTTTTCTTAGAGCTTTAAAATACTTAAACGTAAAGGTTTACTACCCAGCTATGCTTATATAGGTGAAATAAACGTTTAGACAATATCCATAATTGTAATTATTAATCGGTACGCCACTGGAACGTTCCTCGATTTCCAGAATTTTTGCGCCACGTTTTGTACCCAGGGAAATCCTAATTAATTTTGGCTGCGTGGGCGGCATTGTGCTGTATATTAAATTTTAATAAAAACCCATGCCGTGTACACCAATTTATCGACATCGACACAAACAGGCATTGAAACCCAATTACAAAATGGCCCCGTCGTAAACAGCGGGCGAACGTAACGTGATCCCCACCCCGATTCGATTAACAACAGAGCACACGGTATTACATTAGGAAAAAATACATTGGGCGTGGATGATGTTGTATCGTTTGTTGTTTTTTCATCTTTATCGGTTTTTATCGGTATCGTTAACATTACCTGGAACTTGGTGGGTTTATGCCACTGATTACAGTTTTCGATAGTTTCATCAAAGTCTACATTATGTAGACTTTGGTTTCATGCTCGATTTATTAGTGAAAGGCTATTAATGTAATCGAAACATGCCATATTAATTATATGGAAAATCTAGGAAATAGCACGTAATGGAAAACATAATAAAACGTTATTGAATAGGTATTATAAAACATACATACAAATAAATATGTATACATAAAAATACAATAAGCTAAACATATATAAACATATAGGTAATAAGTAATAAGAAATACTTAGAACAAAGCAAACAATATCCCACGAGCCCCTGATCCCTTAGGCCCCCTGTCATAATCTTTTGCTAATGCGAATCGTAACTTAATATATATAAATATATAATAAAAATATATAATCTTACGCATTAAAATATATATGTCGTACTGTCACACTTTTTAGTTGCCAAAATCCATTTTGATCAAATTTTATTTTTCTTATAACCATATATTTGGTAAATATGTACATTATTGTAATATCTACTAATGCCACAACGATTATGTAACTATTATCTTATCAGCTTATATTTGATTTTCCTATTTAAATAGACTCTCATATATTTCTGGATAATAATTATCTTAATCTGTGATTAAAGTATTTGGTATTACTCTAAACTGCAGATAAAAGCCGAGTGTCAATGAACATGAAATAAAACAACTCACAACAAAATAATCCCCCTCATAAATATTCAACGGCCCCTAACAACCATTTATCGATACGCGAAAGGCCGTTGCCTCAAAAAAATGCCAGCCATTGAGTCCCTCGTCCGGTTCTAAAGTTTTATACTCTATCTGAATAATGCAAGACACCTGTCTCGCTTTGAACGCGGGTAGTTGCATTCCTGAGCCACATGTCGCGCCCTTCTTGTCTCCCCTCGGAACCGGAATGTGTGGTGAGCCTCGTCACCTGCTCTCTCGGCAGGCACAGACCAGACCAGAGAGTCAGGCAAGCCCGCCGATGGTCTGCAATGCAATGGCGGCGACCTCTCCCTCTCGCTTTGTCTGAGTGGTCTCTTCAACTTCGACAGCTGTTTCCGTACCAGCAGGCACTAGGCACCCTATATAAGAAAAGTCTCGTGGCAGTAATATTATTGTAATTAGACTCGCCTTAAAGCCGACCTACGATCTCTATTGATCTTCTACATCATCTGTACATAAACGATCTATTATAATATTGTGTAATATTATTGACTGTTTGGGAATCCAGTATTGTCAACCTCGATAAAGTCTGTATATAAACATGCCATGATTGCCATGTTCTACCGTATACGATTTAAGTCAAATCATCAGTATATTAGTAACAATATGGAGGTTATTATTAATGATACTCTTTGTTTATTAATATCTGCGACAGTAACCCCATTGGCGACCTATTGTCGCCCGGGTTCGATTCCTGGCAGAGGCAGTTCTCACCTGCGATTGTATATCTTTCGTTTCTCCTTTAACCAGATCTATGCCTTATTGATTTCCAAGAAAGTACTCTCGAGAACACTGGCCAACTAAAAAAACCCAATGGATGAAGTGTAATGATAAGTTTAAATAATAATACCTACTTATTTTTCAGTATCTTTATCCCTATGTGCCCTTTATGTCGGATATTTAGATTACTAACACCTAATTACATAATTATAAATTAATCTTATTTATATTATACATTACAGTATTAAAGTCTTAAGTAGTACCTACCAAAAGAACTATTTTTAAGTTAACTCCTTAAACTTGAAAATTTCCAAATCTAATCAAAGGCAATTTTGATTTTCCACTTTTTCTATGCGCTTAATTGATTTTGTAATAATACTATTCCATATAAGGACGTATTTTTCCTTAAGTTAAATAAATATTTGTTTACGCTGAGAACTAGAATAGAAGTAAATATGATTTTGCCCTTTGCCTAGTTTACTGTCTTTTAACTCAACGCTACGCAACCGCCACTGGAGAGAATTCGTTGGAGGGAATTTCGAGCCGTTCGAGAAGAGAGCCCACTAAAATAAACGCTAACGTTAACTGGCGATTTCGCTGGCTACATAAATTCCATTTATGTTGCGCGCCATCCACTCTCCGCATATTGCATTTCATTTGTTCCGCCCGTCTCTTACGTGTCATGACTCATCGCAGTCGGCGATGGCCTACTGTAACCTCTCTCTTCTCTCTAAATTCTATTCACGTCGGAAAGGAACCCGCCGTGCCTTACTCTCTCGCCAACGCAGGCAGGCATGGTTGCCCCGACTGTATCTTGCAAATTAATGTTATTGTCGTGTTGGATTTGGATGTTATCTGTCTCTGTTCTGAGAAACTAGGATGGACTAGGAGAATCTACATATAGGAGACTATAATTTGACCTAGTGAGTCGAGAATACAAGAGTCGGTGAGTTGTATTATACATTATTTTACTTGACACTATGAATATAGTAAGAAATACTCTGAATATTAAGAAATTGTAATTATGTTGTCTTTCTGTCTTTGGAAACTGAACACCCAGTCTCTTGGAAAACATTGAAAGCGTGGTAAAAGTTGATGGTTTGAAAAAACCAAATGAAGACGTAAACCTTATAGCTCGCAGTTTATTATCATTATCAGATTTCTAAACTAAGCCTATTGACAACCAAGGACAAATCTATTAACCGAATCTTATTTGGGGTACACTATAGGTTTTATAATGGCTTCAATGACTTGATGTTTATAAAGAGCTGAATACGTTTAAAGAAAAAATGGCAATTAAATAACGATTTTGCGTGCGAACGATTGCATGTCTCTTAAGACTTTCAATTCTTGTTAAGTTTGACATTCAAAATACGAATTTACCTGGAATAATTACGAAAGTCCAATACTCAAATATTGTCAATCAAAGTCTATAAATCAAAGGAACACAATAATAAACACACAAACAGAATCAAGTCGAGAGAATCACAATAAAATAAACCAACAAGACGCCAAAAATGCAAAACAAACACTATTTACCAAATTTACCCATACCACTGTTGCCGTGTTAGGAAGATTTGAACCATTGAATTTTTAGGTAGAAAGAAAAAGACACTAGAATTCTAGGGTCTTGGTCAGGTGTACCAATACAAAATGTAGAAGTTGGGAGCAGTGTGACATCAAAATGGCGGCTCCCATGTTTCCACACAAAATTGGATGCGCAGTCGTCTATAACCGTTCCATGTATATAATTCCTTGGCTATATTCCTTTCCGTAACCTCGATGCTCGGTTAACCTGAGATTCTATCCTGAAACGGCCAGTGCAGTAGGGTCTCGAGTATTAGTATGTTCGCAGTTGATTTGCGACTGGTTAACTTTATAGATAACCTAAATAGTTACACACAACTCACTACTTACTACCTGAATATTTGGAGGTCCAGATTTAGAAAGAGTGCATAGGGTTGTACAAGAACCCTCAAGTAGTTGGCAAAAACATCAATGGAGTGGCTCCTCACGCAGGTGTCTTGGCACGAGGATGTACGTATAACAAGGGTCATGCCATAACTTTCATTGGTTTACTGCTGTTTTGTAAGACATGGAAATTGGAAAAGCCTGCCTCCTATAAAGTATTGTCTCAAGAAAATTATAAAATCACAAAATGATTTAAAGCCGCTTGTGTTCGGAAGAATAAGAAACTGACAATACCAAAGGAGCTACTTACTCAGAAAAAGATCTTTTAGATATACAGGTAGGCCGAAGTGACAAGACCCTTAAAGCCTTACCGACATAAGGCGACTGATCTGTCTACCTATATTATCTCTTTTTAGACACATGTTCTATTATTTATTTACTTGAGTAACCTAGTGACCTATTCCAGGAGTTCACGATGAGTAGATAGGTGACATCGTAATATTTATAAATGTATATATTATAAAATAATTAGTGTTATAAAAAATAAGTATAATATTGTAATATTATAAAAATATGTCTATCCCTCATTCTCATCGTAATGATGAGCCCGGAAGTCGGAGATTTATGTGAGAGAGGGAGCGGCATATTATTATTTTGCGGGCAGCGAGTGCGCTTAGGAACGACTTTCGATGTTATAAGTTTAATTACCACTTAGTACGAGAATAAGGGAAATCTGGACAGTAGACTGTTAGCTTTCGTACAGTGAGGTAGCAGTACTAGTTGTATAAGCGCCACCAATTTGATGTGCACAGATTATAAAGGAGCAATTAGAAAAAGTTGACCAGTGGCGAAATCCGACCCGCCGCTCTACCACGAGCTTCATGGCAATATTTAAATTATTGTGAATAAAATAATTGCCATTAAAGGTTCATATTAATTAAACTAAATACAAATAATTAATAATAATAGGAATAATATATCTGCTTATAATATAATATAACTAGTCTTATGCATAAAAGGCTCATGATGTTGCGTTTGTGTTCGATGGTACTTCAACAGTAAGTTCCAGACTTCTGCGTTATACAGCCACGAGCCCGACAAGGAAGGCCCTTTGTATGCAAATGCATCCAACGGTTGCTTATCTTGACTTCTCCGTGCCGAATTCGGCAACTTCCACTATCAGGTTACGGGCTTTGGCCATAAACATGTCTGCTCTTCTCTTCCCTAGCCGCCCTCCTCGCACCGCTCCCGGAAAATCACGGGCAGAATTTGAAACGGTTTTATGACGGTCTGGACTGGGGTAAACGCTCCAGTTCAGTCTCTATCGTCTAAATCGTGCAGATAAAATGCCTTTTGGTTGGCACAGGAAAAATATCATTCTTATTTTATTACGTCCAGGAGTGTAGAAAAATATTTAGGTCAAAGTTGAAGTTATTACATTAGGGTGTCTGCTTATTCACTTTCATACAAACTGGCGTTAATATTATTGCTGAAGTTTTATTAATCTTTAGTTTCTTTAGTTAAATCAACCTGTATATTTTTTACAAATTTGTAAAGTTTTTAATATTTATTTAATGTTATATTTATTAACGGGTAAATACCTACCTACACTAATATGTAATCAAAGCTTCAAACACCAAAAGTAACAAAATATAAAATTGTAATCCATATACATATATTAAAACGCGTCGATTCTGTCGCGCTCTAAATTCCGTCGTCGAATGCACAAAGTTTCAAAGCTATCGCTCAGCCCCCGATAAAGGTCGCCCCCGACCTTTCTCCAATGCGTAGGGGTATTTTCGTCCCGTTTCCTACCCGTTTTCCCAATTTAAACGCCATTTCAAAAAACCTCTGCAAAATTTTCGTCGTTCGCCGTTCGACGAGAGAGATCCGGCTAGCACCGGCGTTTGTCCTCTCGCCTAATGGTCCCCTCACGCCTGCCGAAATACCGACTTTTCGCAGGACCCCCGAGACCTTTTTCTAATTTTTACGGCTTCCAGACCGCTTCACGCGAAAGTTCCGTTCTTTCTCTAATCCTTTGAGATTTTTTTTCGAGACCGTACGTCGACTCCTTCTACGTCTATTTCGTCTTCGAAAATGTCGAGTCGCTTCCGTCTCAACTTCTTTCTCTTTTTATCTGCCGATGTGAGATTGCACTAAAGAGACAAGCACCTCCCTCGAAAACTGTCAAATTAATTAAACTTCAGATAGGTTATTTTCCTACGAGAAATATTGCTAACGGAATCGATAGTACCGACTGCCAAACACTTCTGATTACCAAAATATTGAGGCGAAATGCTTTTCCAATTAGAAAATCGATAAAAATTATTTTTCAGGTTGACACGTACAGTTTACATACTTAAACGTGTCAGGGCAAACTTTTTGACAACAGACGCGGTAGCGCAATGGGAAAGTCGTAGGATTCAAAACTTGATAATGCTGATTTCGCGAATTCGAGTCACGCTGGAGGCACATTTTTTTTTACTTTTTAATTCCAATTATTTATTAGTATTAGTGTTTAGTTATTCTGTTTCATTATCCGTAGCTTTTATTCTTTCTGCACGTTAAGTTTGGAATTAATTCGTTCATTTTAGCAGTCTGTTAAATTCATCATTTTAGCTTACAAAAGTAAATATCTACAATATTTTTGGTCCCATTGATAAAATTGATAAAAATGTTTATTGGAAAATAAATTCTACTTTCAGCACTTAAAAAATTATGATGTTTTACCATCAAGAATAGAGTACCCTTACAATTCATCAAAATATTAAGAAAAATCTCTTTAATATAAATTCTTTAATACATATACACATAAATTTCTTTAATATGTATTTTCTTTAAAATAATATTATTCTAGATGCTTTTGTCACTCGAAGGGTGACCCCAGGCCGCAGGCCTGGACCTCCGGTAGGGCTAGAAATGGGAACGAAAATCGCGATAGCGATTTTCTCCCATTTCTAGTTTTAATTATAAATTTGGAGCACGCATGTCTTGGAAGACATTTTAAATGTCGACGTCACAATTTCGGAACATCCTGTCGGTTGACCATCATTACATCGTGAAATTGAATCTGAATTGTAACTATCGTAATAATTAAAGTTAAAAGCACTGGCACGACAAGACAGTACGACATAGAGGGGGGTTGGGTAGACTTGAACAGACCACGTTCGGTCTTAAGTGAAACTGATGAACATTCAGTGAGCACCTCGGATCGATGCTACTGTTTTTCGTCAGGAAAAAAGCCCGCAATATATGGTAAATTTCAGGCGGTTTACATGAATTCACGGCACAACCGGCGTCTTCAGAAACCATGTCACGTTGCCTCTCCAGTTCCAGGACAGAGAACATCGATGAATAGGCACAGTCGACCAGCTGGATTATCTTTAGCCCTCTTCCGTGCCCGTCGAATATTCAGTTGGGTCGGCAGCCTTCAACTTGCTTGTGCCAAGATATTTCACAGGAAGCACCTTTTGGAACAAGTTCTTTACATAAATAAGCTGTTTTATAAACATGAACGAGGACCGTTAGTTAAGTCATTAATAGAATACAAATATTAAAGATAAAGTGGTATTTTGGGAACTGATACTGGTGAGTATTAGGTGTGTAGGTGATGTTGATCCAATGAATTAATAATCAATCATTAGCAGTTACTTTTTCTCCCAAAGTGCTTCTAGTTTTTGTTTACATACATTTTGGTCTAAAACAAGTGTGACAAACGGTCAGAAAGTGTTTGGTGATACCATATTAGTGCTTGTGTTTTTTGTTAAATAATTGTTGTTTAAATTAAAATATATTCTGTTTTTATAAGACTAATAATAGAAAAGTATATACACACTGCAACAAAGTGGTTATGTTGTATAATTAAACGTGTTCCCTGTTATTAAATTGTTACATGCCTTTTAGAGAAATTAGTGTGGAACTGTTTCTTATACAGGGTGCAGCAGCATAACTTTCTTTTTTCAAAACTTAATAAAACCCATTGTATGAATCAGAACATATTTATTTATTTTTTTATAATGTAGGCGCATGCCTAAAGTTTTGTTTTACATAGTTTTGAAGATCAAATCAGATAGGTGACGTCCCATATTCTCCATACACTGAGTATACCGATTTCTGGCGTTTGTCATGACTCTTGCCAGCATAGCAGGCGTTATGTTCGGAATTTCTTCCTGGATGTTGGTCTTCAAATCTTGTAGGGTCCTTGGACAGTTCACATAAACACGGGATTTCAAAAAACCCCATAGAAAAAATCACAAGGGGCCAAATCGGGAGAGCCGGCCGGCCACTCCAAATCGCCCCTAATTGAGATGAGGCGCTCTGAGAAGTGCTCTCGCGATTTGGTCCCTTATGATTTTTTTCTATGAGGTTTTTTGAAATTCCGTGTTTATGTGAACCGTCCAAGGACCCTACAAGATTTGAAGACTAACATCCAGGAAGAAATTGCCAGAAACAACATAACGCCCTGCTATGCTGGCAAGAGCCATGACAAACGCCAGAAATCGGTTTACTCAGTGTATGGAGAATATGGGACGTCACCTATCTGATTTGATCTTCAAAACTATGTAAAACAAAACTTTAGGTATGCGCCTACATTATAAAAAAACAAATAAAAATGTTCTGATTCATACAATGGGTTTTATTAAGTTTTGAAAAAAGCAAGTTATGCTGCCGCACCCTGTACTAGGATCAATCTTAAACACTTCTATTAACACATTTTGTGGAATGATATCCATAAACACGACAGTTTGTGGTGTGTTGGTTTGTTTTGAATATCATTTTAAAATGTATATATGCCGATATACATGTAATACACGAAATGTATGCCGATATACATACACGAAATGTATGCCGATATACAAATACTAACCACGTCGTTTTTAACTTTGCAATACCAAAAAGTCACAAGCACCACTAAATTATTACGTTAAATAAACCCAGATACCTGTTTTGTATCATTATATCAGCAATAAGCCTCCAAAAATTATCTTTTAAATAGGTTCAAATATTCTCATGCAGAGGGCGCATTCATTTTTGGAATCCCCTTCTATTGCGAGAGCATCGAACACTCAGTATGCAATTTTTCAACAAAGAAAATAATGGCAGTTGATTAGGTTCGAATTATAGAGAAATAAAATTTTCAAACATTTTATTGAAGAAATTTATTCAATTAAAATAATAAAAACAGATGTACAAAACAGATTTTTTTGTCCTAGAACAAGTGTTTTTCGTTCCTGTTAACTAAAGTGTTATTTTGACACTTCGGAAAGACAATGATACCGTCAATAAATATTTATCACTACAACTAATATTGGTCTGGAAACTGGATTGTCTATTAAAATACAGATTTATTACACTTATGTTTTTTCCATTGTGGTTTCAAGCTCCAGAGAGCAGCTCAATTTAGGAATCACCAAAAAAAGTGTAACGTACCAAACAATATGCTTCAGGTAGTAGTACCTAAACAAAGCACGCACGTAGGTAGTTCACTAGCTAACGAGTATCGATTCTTCGTCCCTACATTTCCTTTCTTCACTACCGTGCACTTGAATATTTTATAGGCCCCGCCGTTTGCTCCAATTTGACCGAGGACGAACTGTCGAGGCATTAAAAATAGAGGGTGTATGACAAAGCGAAATGGTAAATCGTTTCCGGGAAGCGTAGAGGATCTGGAGTTTATTATTTAAAACCACAAATTACGTAAGTGGTGATATACGAGCGCCACAGAAGTTTTCCTTGAGATAAAAAGTAGCTTGTCATCTTGATTTACAATGGTATACCTATAATTTAAGTAAAAGCATTGTGTTTATAATTTGTCATAGAGTTTAGAGGTATCATATATTTTGACACCTTTTACATGATTATTACTCGATGTTAAATTGGAATCCAAAATGTGGTTTTTATAACAATGGTTTATTTTTAGAAGTTTCTTTAATTTTGTTTTGATTTGTATATTTACATACAGGTCGACAGTTGCTATTCATCTGGGCATAATGTACGCATATTCTATTTCCGCTATACAAAGAAAACTATCATCTCAACAAATAAAAAATACAAAAAAGTTTCTACGCCAAGAATTTTCCACTTTTTTGTGAATATGAAACAGGAAATTCAAAAAATAGTTTACAAATTTAAAATCAGAAAGATAAACAAGAAAAGTTGTTCTACAAATCTACAAATTCTCTGATCTACAAATTCTTCTGATCTACAAATTCTTACAAGAGAGGAAATCAATGAAAATGTGTTCTATTTCAGTATAATGGTATCGGTGTTTAAATCTATATCTACACGGCCTAATCTATATACAAAGTAATATGTAAGATAATGTAGTTATTTCGTCAGAAATGCTGTAAAAATAATTTGTATTATTAATAACAAAATAGGTATTGGTTGTTTAACTGAAGGTATTAGGGTCATTCGTAATTTTTGTTAGTTCAGATAGAATAGTCATCCATGAATCTCTTCTTGAGACAAATGTATCGACATGTACAAAAGCTTCTTCAGCACAAACAATACATCTGTTTGAAACATCAAGTCGTTTTGTCCTATTCCTGGATTGGCGGAATGGATGTCTAAAAGAGTCAAAGAAACAAAAGTACAGAAAAGAAACTGCACTAAAATATATCACTCAGTTCCAAGCAACCAGCATCTAGAACTGAGAAAATATGGAAAATCATACATAGATTAATAAAATATAAATAAATTATTTTCTTTATCTGGTACAAACTGACTCATTCTTCCCACTATACCACTGAATACTTATTGCACTTATTTTTAGAAAGTTACAACATCTCTTTAATTTTTCCGTTGATCGCCCATGTTGTGAATTAATTACATTCGCACCAACTCGTTAGCATAAACGATCTGCATAGCATAGCAGTACTTGTAACTCACGATAGTTTCCGAGAAACGAGGTCAGTCTCAACTGGTATTCGAATCGTTTTTACGTTGCAAAAAAGTTTCAAGGTGACCCCGGAGTGCTGAGAAAAACTCAAATTGAAAATAGATTATGTTTTTTAAACTGAGTGAAGAACAAAAAGAAGAAATTGCCTTGAAAGCTATTTTTTACAAAGTTTTTAATGAGTCAAAATTAATTTTGATCCTGCAAAGAATCCAACAATATGTTTTGATATAAATAAAAATACAACTATTCTTTAGCATATGAAATTTTTGATGTACGTAAAGGTACCTTACGTACATCAAAAATTTCTTGATACTTAGAATCAGTAAGAATTCATACTTAAAATTTCTAAGTATGTGTGTTACTGTGCACAACTTCATGCTCTTATCTAGGTATATGGTACATGTCTTCAACAGAATGCTGAAATTCAAATATACCTACGTTACTTTTTCTTTAAAATTTCAGAGAACACTTTCCTTTCCAACTAATCATTTACCCTGTACTGTAAATGTTCAATGAAAAATTTAAAACATATTTCTGCCATTTAAAATATCTGCAAAAATAGTTTTCCGATTTTTCTTTATTCTCTCTTCCTTTAATTGTCAAGGTGACCTTGAGAATAAATCTGCACCGGTTCGATTAAATCGACACCACAATATCCTTCCCCCTGTGGCAGTTTCGTTGTTATCTCTGTTCAGTTATCCGTATCCTACGACGGCGTTCCCCCCTATGAAGATAACAGAGCTGCTGCGCGACATCTGTTCGTTTGTGTGCACACAAGAAAGGGGACCATGCATGGTATTTATTTTTGCTTCGGACTTGTTCAAGCACAGCTGTTCGCCAGCCCTTTTCGGGGAATAATTGCCATCGCCAGCTCCTAACTCGTGTGGTTGAGTTTTTTTTTTCACTTGTAACCTCTTTCCTATGCATTTTTAATGACATCGTTTATATTCATCTCATCCATCACGTCAATATTTCCACCAACTAATAGTTTTTCAATATTTTGCCTACAAGTTTCCAGTTCAAGTTCCAAAATCATTCATAATCAGAAAAAACAAGGCATAGTAAGAAAGGTCTATCTGTAAAATAACTGTAGGAAAAATGTATTTTATTCAATTCGATATCTAAATTTTTCTGTAGTTGAAATGAAATGCAATGTAAAGGCAACTTAAACTTTCCCAGAAAAAATCTTCAGGCAAGACACAAACAAATAGCCAGTTGTTATAAAGCAACAGTATACTTTGTAAGCATTTTATCAAAATTCGTGGATGGAAGTACTTTATTGAAAACATAGAAGAAATAAGTTTAATTCTAAACTAAAATAGTTTATTCACTTTGACGCCATGTTTATGTAAAAACCGAGGTAAAAACTAAAAACCTAATTCTATTAAACCACCTCAAGCGTGCATTTTATTACTTTACTGACGTCAACTTAATATTTCAAATTTTACTAATTCTTGATAGACCAATAGATATTTGTTATAAGGCCCCTTTACACGGATAGAGTAATTAGGATAGTACTTGGTATAGTAGAGTAACTCTACCCGTATAAACGCTCAGTAGAGTAGAATAGCGAGTAGAGTGTGTAGTAGCTGGTAGAGTAGAGTCACTAGCGACATGTGGCAAAGTAACTCTACTCTACTACCACCGCCATCGTGAAAATATTCACTTGCCTACGTACTCTACCCATGGAACGCACTGTTATTCTGTAGTAGAGTAGAGTAGGTAGAAGAGTGAGAACGCTTTCATTCCGGCTGAAGCCACGTTGTGTCTTATTTAAATAAAATTAAATTCACCGAAGATGAAACTTTTAAACTTGTAGAGATGTATAGCAAATACGAGTATTCCTTCTTTTAAGCCAGTCTCTCACCCACTCACTTCTTTGCTTGTTTACTTCCTCATCGATAGCTTCAGTGACTTCTGTTACAAGTGCATTTGCAACTGTAGCTAAACAATTTTCAATCAACTTTCTTTTTCTTGAATTCATTTTTCAACAAACACCACACTATACTAGCATCAGTATTATCTTTGTGTGACCAGTCCCAGAGCTGAAACGGTACAGCGGACAGTAGAGTGCACTCTACTTGCTACTCTACTCTACCCGCAACTATACATACCCGTGTAAATCAGCCTTTAATTATCTATTTAGACTAACCTAATATTTTAATCTTTTTAAAAATCAACACTGGCATTAGATGACCTTACAAATAAAAATTAGTTACTCAATGAAAAGAACCAGTCAAATGGAACAGTTAACAGTATATAGGAGTTATTTAAATAAATCTACAAAAATTTTATATGAATTTATTATTAATTTTTATAATTAGATATTATACCTACTTGGTGTAAGTTTTCTGTAGTTCGTAGGTAGATTAAAATGTATGCACAGGGATTGTAAAAATAGGTATTGCATTGGGAATCAAAATCCATTGTTTCACTGTAACTAATTTACTCAAATCCCGATTATCTTTGGCTTGGGTTAACAATTACAAAGGCTTTTAAACTTTTATCCGAAATATCAGATGACCGGAAAGCTCACGCAGCATTAACCAAGGTCATCATCCTAACTGACCTAATTTATTTTAAAATATAAAAAGGAAGCCCTTTAGGATGACAGGTATACATGGTTTGCCAGTCATTGGCTACCGGCTAGCCGTTCTTGGTTTTTCTATGAAAATGTATTTAAGACGGTCACTAGTATCCTTGTTGTCCTAATAGGGCACTTAAATTCCTCTGCAAATGTCTGTTGCATTCTCGTTCTTATTAATACTAATTACCAAGTTTTCTCTTAGTAAATTTAAAAAACTCTCCGGGAGTTGTTTTAATGAAATCGTTACGACTAATTTTCAGTTTTTTTTTAAGTTCCACGTAATGTTATTTTGGCGCGCTCGGTTGAACTTATCCTATTCCCATTCCCATTACTACAACTCAAGACAAATAAAATAATAACGTGCGATTCCTGGAAGGCACACAGAATGTGGTTTCACAACATTTTATTATATCTCTCTCTTCCTCTGCGTCACACCGAGGACCAGATTAAAAACCTATTTTTAAACGGGACTGTCGCACAACAATGAGACTATATAACGAGTGATTATGATGAGTTAAATAAACAAAGTGTGAGTGATAAATATGTAAATTATTTATATTTTTTAGTCTTATTTAGAATTAGTAATAATTTATCTATACACTTTTAATCTTCACGGTTTTGTTTCTTTCACAAATAAGAGATAAGGCTTTAATTATGCTTTGCAATCAAGGGGTAAACATGTCTTAGAACGCAGCGCTAGATAAGATAAGGTGAAATCTTGTATTTGTTTGATAATGAGATCGAGCTTGCGAATTTTCCACTGACGTGTAATTAAACGAATAGTTGTACAGTAAAAATAAACAGAGAAAAAAATTTCCGTGCCCAAATAATATATTTCTGGATCAAACCGGTGCTCAATTTGTGTTGTCACGATTATTAATATTTAGTCTGTATGTTTTCATTCAGTATGGGATATGTAAATTTAATTTATACCGTTGAGAGCCCAAGTTTTATATTATACCTATTTTAATAAAATTAATATTATATAAATATAGTATAAAAAGTAATGTATAAGGTATAATTTTGTTATTAAATGAACTAAAAATTATCAGTGGCTTCAAGTTTAACATAAAAAATAAAAAAACAGTAATAATTCAACGTAATATCTTGTTCTCGTTGCTTTTTTTTCAGACACTTCAAGCCTATCACATTTTTATACTGAATACCGTCTTAATTTTGGAATACAAATCACTTCAATTTTCAAACTTCATTTTCACAAAATTTATTTTTTTATTTTCACTTTTCCACTTCTTTTTGAAGACGAAGAACCATATTTTTTTATCTATCCATATTGTTTTTTGATATTTTTTTAATTACATATAGGTTTTAAACTAAAAAATCACATACCTACAATTTATTTAATTTATTAAATAATTACAGTCAGTACATTTTATACCTTTAACTTAACTTTTTGTTTTACGGTAGAATTTTTGTTGAATCATTGATCAGCGTTTCCACATCGTATAGGATGGTTTTATTTTGTTTTTCATCATTTTTATTGTGTAAGTATAAGTATGCAATGTACTTGTAGTTTGAAGGGTTAAGTAGATAATTAAATAAAATTTAAAATAAAGATAAATAAAAAAATTTAAATAAAACTAGGAACTCTTTAAAAAACAATCCATAATTAATCATAACAACTGCCGATAAAACCAATAAAACAATTATCATGACATAAACTCAATATTTAAATAAGATGAATGATTTATTAAGTGATAACAGCACATACGAAAAATGTAATGATAAAACGCGAATTACCCATGCAGCAATAAAATAATACAATATACAATAGTTAAGGATCTCTGTAAAAAAAGGTTTTATTGATAAAAAAAAGTATAACTGATTAATATCATGCACATAATGCCACCACCATAATGCATCACCAAAATTATCTGGTTTACCAAAAGTACACAAGCCTTATACGAATGAGACCAATATGTAGCTGCGTACAAGCACCGAACTACGAACTTTCAAATTTTTTATCAAATCGCTTAACAAATGTAGTAGGAATTATCCGCTATAAAAACGCTTTCATGCTATAAACAGTAATATAGCGTTAAAGAGTTCTGGGAGTTAAAAAAATTCATTGATGAAGTCAACATACATGAAAATTATATATTAATCTCTCTTGAATTACATCACTATATACAAATATACCAATAAACTTGATAATAGAAGCCATACAAAATAAATGTAATGATGTCAAACAATTTGGAATTTACGGAATTTTAGCTGTTTGAAAATTGATAAATTACTACTCTTGTGAAAAACACTCTGTACAAAAAATACAGATTTCAAAACCGTAGCGATGAATAATGAAGATGGTAGTACTATGTGTCTGCAAAATACCTTCCCTTATACATTGAAGATAACTAACTTCTCGGCGATTTTTTTAGTGCGCACCTGTAAAATGGGTTTTTGAAGATATTTTGGCAACGCCGCATCCGAATTTCGAAAATAAAATATCACTTTGCAGGTAAAAGAGAGGCCATTCGAATACGGTTGAAAAATACAGGGTGTTCCATTTAAAAACAATTGTTTGAAAAAAAACTTGTTTGAAAATTGATAAATTACTACTCCTAAAAAAAACACTGTACAAAAAATGCAGATATCAGAACAGTCACGATGAAGAACGAAGATATTGATATTGCTATGTGCCTGCAAAATACCTTCCCCTATACATTGAAGATAACTTTTCGCCGATTTTTTTAGTCCGCCCCTGCAAAATACCTATTTTGAAGATAACTTGGCAACTCTCATCCGAATATCAAAATTAAAATATCATTTTGCAGGTAAAAGAAAGGCGAATCGAATACGATTGAAAAGTATAGAGTGTTCCATTTAAAAAAATTTTCAGTTCACCCCTCTACAGTGGATCACTCTGTATGTTATACAATACAAATAATTTTAAAAGATGGTTCTGAGCTCTGACTGATGTACCGGGTGGCCAACTAAAAATGGACACCGATTGATCTCAGAAACTACTTATCGTATAACTTTGGAAAAAAATACTAAGAAAGTAGATCGGACAAGAGAAATCGCTGGAAATTATTTTCAAGTTCGTAGGATGACCGCTAGGGGCCACAATTGCTATGACCAATCAGAAAATGGGATTTTTCTCAAAAATATGCAAAGTAAGAGGTATTTTAAATGGTCGCTTGAAATATTTGTAAAATTTGCAATCTTTTTTCTGTAACGCACTTCGCTCTATCTTTGAAAATAAAGTGGTGGGGGAAGGTTAAACTTCATCAAAATTAAAATATCATTTTGCAGGTAAAAGAAAGGCGAATCGAATACGATTGAAAAGTATAGTGTTCCATTTAAAAAAAATTTCAGTTCACCCCTCTACAGTGGATCACTCTGTATGTTATACAATACAAATAATTTTAAAAGATGGTTCTGAGCTCTGACTGATGTACCGGGTGGCCAACTAAAAATGGACACCGATTGATCTCAGAAACTACTTATCGTATAACTTTGGAAAAAAATACTAAGAAAGTAAATCGGACAAGAGAAATCGCTGGAAATTATTTTCAAGTTCGTAAGATGACCGCTAGGGGCCGCAATTGCTATGACCTACTAGTATAATTTTTAATGAGACTATCATCATAGGCCTAGGCGGCAGCCTAACTTTATTTGTTCTCTTAATACCTTCCGTTAGAAAGAAGATAGAAAGTTGCGGGTTTGAGTAAATTTTTTGGAAATTTTGTGCTCTATTTAACTATGTAAAAAGAGACATAGTCTGCCATTTAAAATGTTTATGAAAACACGCAATAACTGTTACGATGTCAAACAGCGCCCTCTAGCTACGACGGTAAAATAAGTTGAGGAACAGTATATATTGTAGATTATTCAGTAAGAAATTTTCTTTCAATCGAGTCCTAGTTTGTTTAATTCTGTTAACCCAAATCGGAGTTATCCTTATTTGAATAAAATAAAGTTTAACCTTCCCCCACCACTTTATTTTCAAAGATAGAGCGAAGTGCGTTACAGAAAAAAGATTGCAAATTTTACAAAGATTTCAATGCGACCATTAATACCTCTTACTTGGTATATTTTTGAGAAAAATCCCTTTTTCTGATTGGTCATAGCAATGGTGGTCCCTAGCGGTCATCGTACGAACTTGAAAATAATTTCCAGCGATTTCTCTTGTCCGATTTATTTATTAGTATTTTTTCCTAAAGTTATACGATAAGTAGTTTCTGAGATACAGCCGGCGTCCATTCTTAGTTGACCACCCGGTACATAATACCTTAAATGGGGAAAAATGTATATTCAATAGCAACTAAATAATGGACCGAGGCTTCTTATGTGACTTGCCCTGTATACAATATTTAAACAGATACTTTTTCAAAAATGTGTGCTTTTTGTTTATAAAAATTCCTGCACTTTCGACCACCACCTTAACAATTGCAAATTTAATGGACAAATAATCAAACAGTATAATTAATGGCATTCGGTTACACGTCAGTTTTGCGTTTTGTGTATGGGCGAACAAAAACGGCGCATTATGCATCGCCCCGAGCAGTAACAGTATTAATTATTATTGATTGCATTTTCGGTGCAGATGCAAGCTCGAACTGCTGGCATTTCGCCGTTTCGGTAGCCTGCAGATGTTTATACCTCCAGCACGCACACGTACATGGTATAGCCAAAAAAATAGGCCTTTGGGTTTTCGCTTGCAACTTTTCTATTTATTATTCGACTGTGGTTGACAGCAGGAGCGGGCTTGCACGAAGCTGATATTTTACTGATAACAAGAAACAATAAAATTAAAGATGGTGGTCTTTCTTAAAAATACTTATATAGTTTTTTAAATTATTTTAATGAATTTATAAATATCCTTCTTCGGTATAAACAACAATTCTGGAATTCTGGGTTTGTTGCTTATAATTGGGGTTCTCGTTAATCTTGAAAGGGGTAGGAACCTTTGGTGTGAAGATAACACCAAAGTAGTTTTCCACATAACACCAAAACACTATACCGCACTCGACGCGCGTTTCGCCAACCAAGTTGCCATCATCCGGAGATGATTAAAACTAAACCTTTGCTAATATTGTGTCCTATTTATACCTAAACTATTTCGACGGTTCATAGAACCGTCGCGACCGCTCAGTGAACCATCCCGACTGATCAGTGAACCGTGATTTACTAACCAATAAAGCGGGCTATATGGGATTGGCCCTCTGTCAGCGTTCATACTATTTTTACATTTAGCAATTTCCAAACTCTCAAAAGCAGCCAGCTGTCTGGAATTTGTTACATTCATAATTAGTCATAAATTGCTACCATCTATTTTATGGTTGTTCTCAAACGCTTGTTGGGCGACTCTAGACATCTGTTCTACCATATTTAAGTTGAGCCATATGTTCCTTGAATCTAGTTTGAATTGACCTTCTAGTTTGACCAACATACTTTTGATTACAGTATTTACAGCAAATTTCGTAAATCCCCGACTTTTCCTTAGTTTCTATTTTGTCTTTTGGATTGCCTAAAAGTTGTAGTTTATTTCCCGATGAATAAACCACTGACATACCCTATATATTTAAAAACCTTACCAAAACCACGGGTGAAACGAGGATCTTATGGAATAGATATGAATTTTGGATTTTCTCTTTCATTTTGAAAAGTCGAGGAATTTCGAAGTGTCTTTAAATTTACGTTTTCTAATAATTTTATCAATGAAACTTACAGAATATCCATAACATTGTATCCATAGTAACTTAACATAAGTTTTTCTTTAAACTCAACATTACAAAATGAAGTAATAAATAACAAATAAGCGAACACCATACAATCTGTTTGCCACCCTGTAATCCCAGACTGGCGGTTATCTTGGCGAAAGGAAATTTCGATAATTAAATGGTAATTTATAACCCACGGCCAAATTCGTATTTTCGTCGGAACGTTTTTTGGGTGATGAATACATACATAGCCGATTTTTCGGGCAACTTTGTAGCCGGCGGTTACATGATTTGTTGATGTGCTGGAGGTGAAACTGTGGCATGCCTTTCCACAAATAGAGTGATTTAAATGTATGTTAACTCAGTTCCCTCAACGATTTAGAAGTTGACTGGGCTAAATCTTTTTATAAACTGGAATAGAACAATTATTCCTGGCATTGCCTATTTTTAAATTAAGTACTAGAAGTGCCATGCTTCGTTACAATCCAATCGGTTATGTGAACCTTCGGATTTTATCCTTTCTTGTCACCCCCACCCCTTCAGGATTATTGCAACATATTTGCTCGATATTTGGTATAGCCTTTGATAAATATGTAAATATTATAAGAGCACTAGATAGTATAGTCTTTATAATCTAATTTGAAACTGTATTGGAAAATATTGGAAAAAATAACTTTATTGCATGTAAATCTCACAGCAGAACAAAATTTTAAATATTGTTTAGAATAATTAATTATTATTTTATTTTATTTTATTTTATTTTATTTTTTATTTTATTTTATTTACTACAATACCCAACGGGCAATATGCCCAGTAACAGGATAAGGCTACAACAGAAAAATAACAGTACACATGCAAGTGTAAGAAAAACAAAAATCAAATCACACATAAAACAGAAAAACATAAAATACAGAAATATTCGTAATAACTAACAAAAAAAAATAATATACTATACATACATTATAATACATTTATAAAAGCACGGTCACAACATCCTTAATTCTATAGAGACTAACAAATGTACACACACACAAAAAGCTTAAAGTGATGTATAGTAACACATTTTAATCTGGTTGATATTGGAAAAAAGTATATCAACCCGTGACTCAATTTCATGATAGTTAGTAATCATTTGATAGATGGGTGAACTTTTGTATATATTTGTGCGGTAATTTTTAATTGAGAGAAGGTGCTGATTTCGAGTATTCCGTAGAGGTACGTGAAAATCGATCATTTCCAATATATTCTGACAATTTATTTTACTTATTATTAAGAATTTTATAGAGAAAAATGACAGAGTTCAACTGACGTCTTTTTTGTAAGCTATTGATGTTAAAGCGGTCATAGAAACTTTGCTGAGGAAATCCTCTTATTGGATAGTAACCATCTAGCACAAATGCAGCGGATTTGAAAAACCTACGTTGTACTTTCTCAATATATAATACATGATTATTATAAATGGGACTCCAAACCAAGGAAGCATATTCCACCTTAGAACGAACAAAAGTGGTAAAGAGCGTACAAAGTGTGCCGGGATTTCGAAAATCTCTCATGTTACGTACAACAAAGCCCAAGCTCTTATATGCACTAGCCACCATGTGTTCAATATGTATAGTGAAAGAAAGTTTAGGATCAAAAATAACTCCCAGATCTTTAATACAATCAGGTCTCACAAGCACACACCCATCCAGCAGATTGGCTAAGTAAGAGGTGACAACGTCGGCTAAAAGTCATTGCATTACATTTGGCAGCATTTAAGCGCAGTTTATTTAAGGTGCACCACGAATTTAATAAATCTAAGTTATTTTGAAGATTTAATGCATCTAACTCATTGTCAATAGAGCAAAAAATTTTCATATCATCAGCATAAAGTAAATATCTTACACTCAGGTTGGTCGTGATGTCATTAATAAAGATTGAGAATAGTAATGGTCCAAGAAAGGAACCCTGCGGCACTCCAGACGTTTGGGCAAATTTGACAGACTTGACACCGGATATTTGGACAAACTGAGTTCGGTCGCGAAGATATGAATTCATTAGGTGTAATAACTCCTGGGAGAAGCCAACGGAGTTAAGTTTGGATAGGAGTAGTCCGTGGTCCAGCCTGTCAAAGGCCTTAGAAAAATCAGTATAAATGACATCAACTTGACCACCCTGATCGATAACTTCACTTATATACTGAGTAATGCATGCTAAATTGGTGACCGTTGATCGACCCTCTATGAAACCATGTTGTTCGGGCAGTATAATATTTTTTACGTGAAACGACAGAATGCGTTGTAGAGCAATTTCGAAAATTTTACTGAAATTGCACAGAATAGCAATCGGTCGATAGTTTCCAATTTCATTCCTGTCATCCTTCTTATAGACTGGACATACTCTAGACACCTTCCAGTAACTTGGAAAAGTACAAGTTGACAAAATTAAATTAAATAAAATATGCAGCGGTTCACAGAATACAGAAACGCAGTCTCGAATAAGGAAGGCAGGTATGAGATCAGGACCCATGGTCATTTTAGGCTTTAACTGCTTAATTGATTGAATAACTTCATCACGAGAAATAAAGTTAAGAGAAAGAGTATTTATATCATCATGAGAAATACTCGAATTACTGAAGGCACTGGACTGGATAAACGCACTAGCAAAACAATCAGCAAAATTGTCTGCAATTAATTTAGGATCATCAACAAATTGATTGTTATAGGACATTTTATTTGGAATGGATGAGCTACCCTTTTTGGCATTAACAAACGACCAGAATTTTTTTGGATTAGACTGCAACTGACTTTCAGAAAAAGCAATGTATTGCTTATAAGCTATATTTGCATTGTTTTTTACTTGAGATCGTAAACGTTTAAATAATCATTTACATTTTTGGAGACCTTATACTTACGCCAGACTTTATTCTTTTGTCTGACACAATCAATTAAAGCCTTATTAAAACAAGGAGGATAGTGACTGTTTGAAAATATTTTCAGTGGGACGTGCTTCATGAAAACCAATTGCAACGTCTCATAAAACTGAGTAACAAACTCATTAACATCTGTAAACTCCTTAAAAAGCTCAAAAAACTCCTTAAAAAATAAAATTATAGCTCGTCTTATAAAAAAGTGTAATTGTATTGACCGAAAAATCCAAATGATACCTTATTACCTTAATTTCTTAGAACCAACAATCAAGATATAAAAATATATTTTACTGAGTGGTTTTCCTGGGTCGGGTACGACCATAGACATAATTATTATGTCTATGGGTACGACACTTGCAATCTTATTTATTTTTATCACTTCTGTTTTCCTTTCTTATAAATATGGGTGGCATAGATATTCCTAACAGAATTGTTGCTTCGCAATGTTTGAACTAAATTTGTATTAGATTATTTCCAAAAGACTATATCAATACGTCTCCATAATATGTTTAGTTAACCTTTCGCCAATAATCACTCCGGCTACACTTCCAGAAAAAAGATAAAGGCGGACAAAGTTTAATCAACAACCCTACATTTACATTTAACAGAACTTCTGACCTCGTAATAAACAAATTAAAATGAGATTAAGTTGTACTACATAGTAAACTTTACATTTCGCAGTTTACTTTTTCAGATTGCAAAGGTGGAATGCCTTATCTGGTATTGTTCAAGCTGGCGTGATGTATTTATTTTAATCTACATTGTTTCTAAAGATCTACTTGTTTAACTAAGGTTACAACAATATTTTACGTAAGCGCGTGATATCTAATCTTGTTATTTTCTTACTGGCAAAATTAGTGATTCCTTTTCTCTAATCTCACGGCATCCATTATTATTGTCTGCAACAAAATCGCCTCAAGAAACCGTGACGGAGATAACAATACGTTGTAAAATGTTATTACTGTTTGTTTCTTGCCGCGGAACGGCCACGTTTTACAGTCGGTTATTATGACAATGACGAATTTTTATGTAATTTACTGGGATCGTTAGCGGTTGGCTTAGTTTTTATATTAATGGTGATGTCCTCTCCTCTAATAAAATTCTAGTCAAAAACATTTAACTATACTCCTGATCATGACACTGATTTTAAAGTATACAGAATGGACTAAAGAAGGAAATGTTTATGAGGAGAATACAATTTACAATTAGATATGTATTTCTTTCTCAAATCATGTAAACGTCAGCAACAGAAAAATAAACAATAGGCAGAATAGAAAAATCTAATTGGACTATAATAATACAGATCTTTCTTGTTATGTGACATTTATTATGTATTTATTATACCGAATGAAACAGAAGGTGTTTCATACACCTTCACCATTATACCTTCATAACAGAAGGTTAGTAATAGCGAGAGGCACAGCCACAGCAGTACTCTGCAGCTTATCCTTAAGATAAAATTATAATATTGATAATAAGGAAAATAAACCAGTGAAGAAGTGGAGAACTGTCAAAATGGCAAATAGGCGAACAATATTAATAATAATAATTATAATAATATCTCTACCCCTCATTCTAATCACAAGGATTAGCCCGAAACTCTTGTATGGAAGAGGGGCGGCATATTATTATTGATCAACGGATGTTAATTAGGCTTTTTATTTTACTTTCGACTTTATTAGAATTTGACTATTAGACGTCAAATTCTAATATGGCGTCCATAAGAAAAACAAAAGATGATATTCATATATCAGAATCTAGTAGGCGAAAAAAAATTCTGGTTGCATTAGAACAAAGATAATAATTATGGATGTATGTACGAAATAAATTTTTATTTGAAAATTTGTATAACTAACGGAGTTAGCGCCAATTTAAGATTTTTGGAAATTTATTATTTTGCTAATTATTTTGAGAACCGCTGGTTTTTTCAACAATTTTTCGGGACCACTATTTAGTGCTATTAATTGCTCAACTTTTCCCTAATTTAACCAACTTCGTATCTCTTCAGATAACAAAGATACCAATACATAGCAGGACTCGTAATTCACCCTGTATAAGGTCATCAGATTATATATTATCATAACTGACAGCATACCATATCATATATACGTCTATTGCATTCGAAAATACAGCTGTAAATAGAAAGTCGCTCCGACATCAGAAAAAAGATAAAATTCTGAACTGAAAATTTGGCATTCACCATAACTTACATAAAAAAAAATTCATAGGACATTTCATTTACTTTTTGAAGAATACAACGAACCATTGTAGAAACGTGTTGTAATGAAATAGAATTTTTTGACGATTTTTGAAGTGTTCATTACTCGTGAAATATTACCAGAATTTTATTTTTGCTAATTTTTAATCCTACTAAAGATCAAACAGATAAAAAAATAAAAATTTATATTTGCAAATTTGCAAGGAAAAATAAAAATCTTTATAAAATCAGCCAAACAATAATTATGCTTATGTAGATACTCAAATACATTTATATTATTATAAATACGATTTTTAACAGTGTAATCGAGGCGGGACAGATGTTGGATGCGGCCGTAAATCATCAAGATGTGAAGAATTGACACTAGCTAGGTCCTTCTCCGAACTTTACGCGCTCTCTCGCAAAGATTTTCGATCGGACGAACATTACGCCCTTACCAAGCATCCAATCAGACGTTCTCATCCTAGATACTTACGCCAAGATGGTTACCAATCCATCTCTGTGAACAGGCCTAAGTATACGATTTGGCAATTTAATTAAAAATTGTCCGGCGGCATGGGGATTCGAACCCACGACCTCTGGAATAAACGATTGAGATCCTGAGCCACCTATCTCTTTACTAGTGACCCTAAACTCACTACACCTGATCCTAAATTCTACACCTGATCACTACACCTGCTCCTAAACTCTGAGCCACCTACTCGTCTCGGTATAAGGAGTAATTCAATGCTAGTTGGAACACTTCACCGCAGAGAAGTAATTTCTGATATTTCTTTGAAAAAAATCTTTAATTTTAAGATTAGATAAGTATTACAACGTTGACCGCGTTGTATCTAGGATTTTATTCAGATCGTTGTTATATTTTGTAGTGGATAACTAAAATTTATTTCCAGATCTGCTGACCAGAAAGAAAAGCACTCTGATTCGCGCAGTGGAAAAATCGGTTATATTGTAATAAATCCCACATACGGTCCCTATTCATTTTGAATAATAAAACTACTGACCAAACTGGGACACAAATGACGTCTTACGTAATGCGGGGTTAAATGCCTTTTAATATATTCACTACGTGTGTACAGTTCTGACAATTTACATACAAGATATCTACGTGGCTTTAACATGTACCTAGGTGTATGTTATTACGCAAAATGTGATATTATTTTAAATTATCCTTTACTTGGATTAGATTCGTTTCGCATTAGATCGTTCAGCTTAAGCTTAAACAATGAGTATAAATCACTGTAGGTTTTTTCAGGGTGATTTTGCGGTTTTTAGTTCTATTTCAATGCAGCATTGAACGGTTTATCTTGAAGAAGTCAACGTTTTTTGTCGTTTTTTTATTTTTGTGGGCAATGAACATTGTGCTGGAATTAAATCGGAAGTGGAAGTTAAACCTACAGGGATATCAAAAATACACTATCAGCATAAAGAAAGAAGATGCTTTTTACCAAATATACAATTTCCTTCACTATCTATTAGTGCATATGACTAGAAATTATATTGAATGATACCAATAACGGTCATAACAGTATTCTAATTATTCTTCTAATAATCATCACTTCAGTAGATATAACTTAAGAGGACGGCAATTATGTGGCAAACAAAACATTCCCAAATGTATGTTCGTTTAAATATTCACATATTTTCATAATAAAAACAGTATATAAAAATAATAAGCGTTGGAAAATACTCATCAATTTGCATATGATTACAGCATATGTTTAACGATTCAGGTTGACTGTAAAAGACTGACGCAACATTTGTATTAAATTATATGGATAGGTAATTTTTATTGCCAATATCATTAACTGATTGGAATGGAAAGCCCCATTCGGGGGTACCTAGTACGAAGTTATAATAGGCGAAAGATAAAGAAAAACCTCCGTCGGCTCATTCAAAAGAAACAAGTTTTAGCATTGGCAACAATACTTCATTATATAAATAAAACAAACAACAATCGTTTCCAGAACAAAACAACGTCGGGAACGCCTACGCGATCCGACAATTCCTTACATAATGATTCATTTATAAACGGACATTAACATAACGTGAGTAATGTTATGTTGCCGCGATACTCGCATAGGTAGGTAGGTATGTTAGAATTGCAGCAACTTTAAATATTCATCCATAATAATAATATACCTGATCGAATACGCGGAAGTGCGCTAATGGATTCCGTCATTATTAATTTATCTTAATTCTGCGGATCACGTTTACTGTGAAATTGTCGCTAACCTAGTTTCTACCGGTTGGGAACAGAATCATTCAATTGTTTTTTCACTTGTGACCTTTAATTCGAATGCAAATCGCTTCTATCAATTAATCGTGCGATAAATGTTACAGAGGCTTCTAAAATAACCATAAGAAGAACCTACACTATTATGAGACAAAAGATTTTACACACAAATGACAGCATTGACCAATAATTGTTCTGCCAGCGTTTTGAAAAGTTCATTAACTTAAGTAAATATATGTATACTTTTCTATAGAATTAGGTTAAATCTTTTGCCCACTACAACTTTCAACATGTCACCATATTTTAAGTATCTATTCTGTTTTATGATCTATTTTATCATGTTTTATTAATAATTTATAAAAATATTAACGGAACGGGCCACTATACCAAAAATATCAAATTTGAGAACTTAGGTAGATTACAGAGATATCTCTGGTGGATTATTAAGAAGTTGTTTAAAAGTAACAAAACCATAAAGTGTCAGGTAAATAAATGGGAGGTAGGTATTATATTTTTTTGCCCAGCAAGGGCAACAGAACTTCAATTGAGTATAGTAGATACAAGAGAAAATATAAATTTTCCTTCATCCTAATTTTAATGAAGTCTCATAGATCACTTGATCACTCATATTGACAATACGTTAAACGGTTTAATGTATTGACAATTTGCCTGATTTAAGTGATCAATCAGACTTAGGTTTGAGATTTAAGCTTTATGTACCCAAGAATAAACCAAACTGGAATAATAATCTGGTTTTAATAACCTTAATCATATGGAATGTGGTTACTTACTAGTGACCTTGAAGGCTTATAGTTGTAATAGTATTGTCTATATTAGGAATGTCTGTATCAACCTTTCCAAATGGATATTGTTTTTAAATCGCTGACAATAATAGAAATATTTTTCTAAGAACGCACGTAGAATACCCAATCAATAAGTGATAAAGGCCACCAGCAATTGCAAGGCTTGTTCTCTTCTGACTCATTTATTCTACGGATTATTGACCGTAAACAAAACAAAGGCAATGAGCAAGGAATTAATTGTGGCGTCATATTTTTTAAAAGCAAATTCACAACTCTTGAGGGGTGGGTAGTTAGTTGATCAAGAAGTACCTACCTACTTCATAACGTGTCACATTTTATTGCGCTTGTTAAGTGGTTGTTTATGATGTTTCCTTGTAAATAATGCTGAGATGTCCTTGTAAATAAATAAACGCATACATGTATAATCTATTGAACGTGTGTAAGTAACTACAATAACATTTTTTTGTTCCAGGTACGTTACGTATAGTCTCCTGAGTAAGTACAGTAAATTAGTAGTTTGTTTTTTTTTATGAATGCATAATACATATGAATAATGAATAATTGTTTTGTTAAATAATTTTTTTATTTTGTTTACAATAATTGTCCACTTGTCGGGTAATTCAGAAATTGTTTTTTAAACTGGAATTTAAACCATTACCGTAATAACAACAATGTCTTTGGTACGATTTTAATTCAAGTTCATAACTTATTGAATACCTATTAGTAGCTAATCTTATAGAAGTGACTAGCAGCACACAACCGTAATCTCGATGAGATAAAAACTCTAAATTATATATAAAAACATCCTAAGCAAACCTAAAGCGCTGAAACGCGATACCCGATGGAGATGACCTTCAACGCCCTACACTAACATGAAACGAAAACCAGATCATCACAACACACGCATACAATAATAAAACTGGTAACGCGGCGATAATCGCTGGATCATTAATCATGCCGGAATATCTGGCGGGTCACAATAAATAATTAAAATTTCCGCCGAATCCGGCGTGACTAATCCATCTGTGTGGCGGGAAAAAATACGACCGCCGGCCGCAAATAAAACTATGATGTTTTCACTGGACCCGATCCAAATAAACGAGGGTCGTTCTTTCTTGGAAGAGATGCTCGTTTATTGCGTTTCAAGGATGAGGCTCTTGGTAGGGTCAGCGGGGACTGCAATGGGTGGAGGTTGGGCCATCTGTGTACTAACCAGGTCAGGTCACCATAGAATAAAATATGAAATATAAGTACATTACATTTTTTTATAGGTATACAGAATTACCCACCTTGTGCAACTAATATGCGGGGATTTCAGTAACTTAACTACTTAATAGCGTTAAGATGACTAAAGTGAATAAAAATTCCTTTATTTAACACATAGCTCACAGACCACAAGATCACACAGACCACTAGGCACTCTTAGATTCTAAAAAAGATGCCAGGGCTTGTTCATTATGGTCAAAAACCAAAATTCGATGAATCTGATCTTCCTTAACTATGCATATTAAGTAATTATTTTATATTTTTAATTGGCACTCAAATTACTTGTCTAATTTTGTATGAGCAAGTATTTTTTTTAATTTCTTGAGCACACCATATTCAATTTCGGTTAAACGGAATACCTATTTAGATGGCAAAGAGAGCAAGACAAAAGGAAATTTCTGTTTTGGCTTTTTTTTTAATAATGACGAAGGAAAATGTACCGTCTCGTATTTATTTGTTACTTTTCTACCAGTTTACTTTGTAAGTTGACATTCTATCAAGTTGATCAAAAGATCAACTCATCCCATCCCATCGTACTGGTCCGAGCCGAATCCGAACATGTAGTAGGTAGGTACTGAAAGGTTGGTGGTCCACTGAGCGGTAACGGTACGATTTGCCGTGCGCGATATATCGTGCCGCTTCCGCCGAGTTCTCACCCACATGCGATAATATCGGTCGAAGTTGAATAATGCGATGTCCATTGCTGTCAAATTTTAGTTGCTACTAAGCGGTGAGACGTGATGGATCATAGATAGCTAATTTTATTAGCGCTGTTTATACGTAGACGTCGGAGAACAACGAATTATTTACAGTCAAAGGCGGTATTGGGTGCAATGGATTGCACCCAATACCGCCTTAAGGGTGAGATATCTGGCAAACTGGCAACATATGACTGGAAATATCGCTGTGAATTTTGTTGTGTGGGCTAGACCACATGCATTGCTATTGGCGTTCAAAAGTCACGTGGTATGAAAACGCGCCATTTCTACCGCCAGATCGCCGTGTTTTGCGGTAACGTCATGCCGCAACGATACCTATTTTAAGCCGCATGGCGCTGTGGGCGAGCATTCCACTGTTTTACATGTCATTTGTGATTTTTCATCGCCGCGATTTACCGTACGATATATCGCGGACGACAAATCGTGGCGTTACCGCTCAGTGGGGCACCAGCCTAACTGTAGTGGTGCTGTTGCTGCTGTTAGCATAAAAGTATAGCCTGTAATTCTGCATAAAACATAGCCGCCAAGCTAGGCCATTATTTAATGGGCCGGGTCCCTCCCAGCGATTTCGCAGTTGCATGCGATCAGATGGATGCTCCATTGTTTTATAGATTTCGCTGCTAGCAGAGCCAACGCGATTTGGGCAACGACCTCGGCCCGATAGAAATTTACGGCCTGCTCTCCTCACCGACCCTTGTTTTTCCAACGGTTGCTTCGACGACGTGCACTTAATGAGCCGGTGGCCGGTTGTTTTGTCTACGTGGTTTTATTTTCGCTTACTCGCAGACACAGAGAGAGCCTTGCAGATTTTTGTGCCGACCGCTGCACTTCGTAACATTTGCTCAGCTTGCACATTTTGATACCTATTAGTAATTCGTAATCAAGACATCCCGGAATAACAAATTCCATTGTCTGACTGAAATGAAATGTTAGAAGTTCAAATTGAAATGAAAACTCAGCATATAGGTATTATTTGTTGTTCTATTCGCATTCACATTTTCATCACATTATTCTTTTAGAATATTATTCCTGTATCCCTTCTATATAAATTGTAGTTTCCCTACCGAGAAAAACTGACAGGAAATATTGATATGTTTATTATGTACGCAAGTAAAACACTACCAAGTAGATCATTAATAGATAACAGTAGATCCTGCCCCTTATTATTTGTTTTCATAATCGAGTCAACTTAGCTTGCGATCCTCTCGGCTTATCAAAAAATGATGAGCCGTTTACCCACACCACAATTCCGCTAGAGTGTTTTTATTCCAAACCCGATAAACTATCATCACCAATTTTTATCTACAAAATTAATCTCTATTTATCAATTTTTACTTGTTATTTTTTTATTGTTTTAAATTGGGCGTATTATGGCAAGTCACCGTGGTGGCCTTTCTATGTCTGTTTTACACAGATGTTGATAATGTCGAAACCTATAATTAGAAGTAGTATGATTCCACGCAATTTGTCTGATTGCCAAGTAGAGCAAAAAATGCTATTATAGCTTTTGAAACGTATAAATGATATTTAATAATAATACATTTTGTTTCTATTATTACCTACTGCTATTATTATAGGTTAGTACCTAGTATAATATATAGGTAATAATAATTTAAGTTTAGGCTACCTACAAATATGATTCCTGGACTAATAGTTTAGTAGGCATTTAATAATATTCAGAAAGGGTCCTGAAAGATTTATGACTTTTGTGGTTCATCTAAATTTAGTACCTAAATTCTGCGGTTTTTTTGTTTCTTTGTTAAATTGTTTTTTGGAGAATACGAAACTGTTTTAATTAACAACAGCGCAGTGATCATGATTCCATAGGAGCGTCTAGTAAGAGCGGCCGAATTTTAAGAAAATATATAAAGATGACTTAAGACCTGGTTAAATTAGGCGTTTTATGGATACTAGAAAGTCCAGTAGGTCTCGCAGTTGCAAAAACAACCGTAAAAACAACTGATTCCACAATTAATAGTCAAGCAGAAATTTCCTACAAAAAATATAGACCTCTACGCCTCTTGAACGCGAACTTTGATGTCACATGAAGTACATGTAAGTGATCAACATCTATCGATATTAGCCAATCACGTTAATACTTATTTTTTTTAAATACATCAATTACATTGTACCTGGTATATACTTCATTATCAGTCTAAATCATTATGCGTAGCGAGCGGCACATTAAATTTGTATACACAATCATTGTCTCGGTTAAGATTATTTTATATGATGAACAGGAAAAACGCTCTGATATTATTCATGAAGCACTTTCTATAATTTTGTTACTTAGTAAAGTTATGTAACGCCCATATTTTTTAATTATGTAAGTAGGTACCGGGATATCAAAAATTATCTTGGTCAAGTGTGGTTGTGGAATGTAAAACGTGTGTCTTATTTTATTTCAGCACAATGACTTGACAGATTCTGACACAACAAAACATATTCAAAAATTTAAAGTAAGACACACGTTTTACATTCCACAAGCACCCTTGACCAAGATAATTTTTGATATCCCGGTACTATGTAGGTATTATTATTTATTTGGATGTTTTTTTTTTGCCAAACAGACTATATTGTACTTAAACTTGTATAATAGCAGTATTTATTTAGAAAACATACGGGCTATCACATCACTAGATTTAGAATCGACTTCTAATTGTATGTTTTGCTCGTCGTCGTAGATTTCACGTAAAGTTTACAGCTACCATCCCAGCTTATCGACTAGATTAAAGTTTCATGCCAAACCGTTTTAGACAAATCCAATATAGATAGGTATAAACATTTCAGAAATGAGAAATTAACTTTACTTCAAGGTCTTGTCTCATATACGAATTAGATAGATCTAAAACTTAACCTAACAGTTTACTTCGCGTAAACCCATCCATAACAAAAATAATGTTCGCTTGGAAGATGGCAAATTTACTTTTATTTTTAATATTTTGTAAAATTGTGATACAATTCTATTTTATGTTAAGATTGTTAAGTAGATATTTCCGTTATTTATATGGTTATACCAACCTATTCAATCTATAGTTTTAGTACCTATAGAAAATATGTGTTAATTCAATGGTGAGACTTTTGCCACAAAAAAATTGCCAATACAGCATACGTAATTTTGCTTCGTTTGTGTGAGAGTCGGTGCATTGCATTAAAAATGCACTAGCCAGCAGCTTGGCAAAATTCCAAGGCCACCTTTTATGTATCCTACGAGAGATACTTTCTACTCGATGCGGATTGCGGAGAGCTGTTGGCTCTGTTTTGTTTTGGCCGACTGTGCCAACTGGTGTTTTATTGTTCTGAAAATTTCACGGGGATTGCCGTTCCACGGCGTAGCCGGTTGGTTACTCAACAGTTCTTTTAGATTGCTAGATTGCGCTAATTAGAGCAAGAATAAAACCAGTTCCTCTCGAGATGAGCCCCGTCAAGGGCGGTCTTTTGTTATAAATTTCACAATCGACATTTCTGACTTGGAAAGTGAGACCAAATATCTAAATTTAACTTTATTAGTTTAGGTGCCTACGCTTAATTAGAAAATCATTAGTCTGATCCTGAATGCTGAATAAATTCAGTACTTTATATATAGATATAGTCCATATAATGCTGTGGCGTAACTAGAATTTTTGGGCCCTTGTGCAGAAATCTTCTCCCCCCCCCCCCCCTTAATTAATTATTGCTTTAAAAATATCGAAACATTCCTGTCTGTCAGGCGAATTATTGAAATAAAATAAAACATAACTGAATTTAAATATGTTTTAAATTTATTTTGTAACTTCAAACTCAAACAAACAAGTAGGTATAACTAATAACATTTCTCTAAAAAATCAATAAAAACAAAAAAACTATAAATAGTATACTAAAAGTTTCTCCTCCTAGCCTTTGAGTTGGCTTGCAATAGTTAACTTCTTTATTTCTCACTCGGACTGGGCCCCTCCGGGCCCCCTCAAGCTCTTGGGCCCTTGTGCATCGCACACTGCCGCCCCAGCGTAGTTACGCCACTGATATAATGTAAATCGAAACTGAATTGAAAAGAAACACCTGCACTTCGACGGTACGTTTACGCACGTGTGTCGTTTGTCGGAAATTTTTATGTAGTTTCAAATCAGATTATAAAGACTATAGGTAGGTACTTATAAGAAGTCACAGTTTCATTAACAGTGTTGACTCAATGATTCAGTAAGATATGCAACTGACTGGAGCCGAGATTTTAGTAATAATTTTTCAGACAGTATTCCAGATTTTTGAACAAAGTTTAGTATTAGGTGACCACCTGGCATATGGGTTCAAAATGACAAAGATTCAGTTTTTAAGAACACAGTGTATCGAAGAATCTCGATTCCACTGAATTATATATAGGTATATTAAATCAGTCTGTGCTAGCAGTTAATAATATCACAGTTAAATGAATTACATATCAGTTGCCGCATGGATTAAAAGTTCAAAACATCATGCCTCTTGCCCCGTCGACCCGGGCGGACTGGTAGCAGTTAGCAATCCGCCACTGGCTGTATAGTTACGTTGCCTGTGTCGTTGAGAGCGCAGGTGCCGCGGCACGCTTTTGATCTGGAAATGTCAAAGGCCCGACAGCCACTGCAACTGATATGTAATTCATTTAACTGTGATAATATCAACATCCGTAACTGTTTATGTGTCGATAATGCACTTTGTTTACTACCTTTAGGACTTTTCATTAAATGAACTTTAGTTTAAGAGTTTCCTTAGATACTGAGATTCTGGTTTATAAATTGATGTGACCAGTATCCAAGTAGCCTGAAAGATACAGATACCTGCATTTATGTCACTATAAGTACTACAGTGGCGACAAATGAAAACTTTGAATAGTTTTATATTAGTAACGATGATTAATATGGCAGGTCTCTTTACAGTGAAATAAATCATGTACAAAATGCACCATTTAAAAAATGTTGATTAGGAAAGACGAATTTTGACTGCATATATTATCTTCAAAATTGGCGATTCCAAAAATGAAAGCGCCCTCTGCATAAAAATATTTTACCTACTTAAAAAGTAATTCTTGGAGTCTTATTGCTGATATATCTATTGATAAATAACACGTATTCCGTATTTGGGTTTGTTTAACGTAATAATTTAGTGGTGCTTGTGATTTTTTGATATTACAAAGTTAAAAACGACGTGGTTAGTATTTGTACATCTTTATTTTTACATTTTAAAATGACATTCAAAAGAAATCAGCACAACACAAACTGTCGTGTTTATAGGTGTCATTCCACAAAATGTGTCAATAGAAGTGTTTAATATTGAAGATACGTAGATGTTTGGCCCTAGTATAAGAAACTGTTTCTCATTCATTTCTCCAAAAGGCATGTAACAATTTAATAACAGGGAACACGTTTATTTACACAACATAACCAGTTGCAGTTTCTCTATAGTTTTCTATTATTAGTCTTATAAAAGCAGAATATATTTTAATTTAAACATTATTTAACAAAAAACAAGCACTAATATGGTATCACCATACAGTTTATCACACTTATTTTAGTCCAAAATGTAAGTAAACAAAAACTAGGATACCTGTTTCAACCAAAAAATTCATATAATTAGCAATGAAGCACTTATAGGACGTTTGACTGCTTTTACCACTCTTTGTATCCTTTATTTCACCCTAACTAGCACATGAGTCACTATATTTATGGCAGATGAATGCTAAATAGATGATGTGATATGAAATGCAAAATTTTTACTCGTCTTCCTCCATATTTGTTTACAATTTGCAGCGCCCTCATCGGTAATTTGAATCGCCAATAGATATTTTATAAAAACCTCATAACAAAAATTTAATTTTTGGTTTACTTTAAAAATATGCGTAGTCAAGGCCTTTTCGACCAACGTCTGGTAAAAATGTCACCGAGCTGTTTCCTGCTTATACATTTTTTCACCTTTGCGACCGGTTCAGACCGTCGTTATTTATTTATCCCAGACGTTAGCACATATTTATTAGCGCTAACACAACATTAAGTGTTTGAGCAACGTGACGCAAGTCCTCATTGCGAAACGACAATTAGATTACGTTCAAAATAGACGGAATTTAAATTATTTAACTATATATTATTTATAAGCTGTGCGAAATGTTTTATTTTCCGTTTCGTTTCGCCCGTGATTTAGAATAATAATTGCCTTGTGTTAACTGTTCCTCGAAATTGTACATTTTCGATTAATTCTGTTTCTGCTCTGTTCAAGTAAGCCGGGTAAAGATAACCCAATTTAGTAGTCGGCTTTGCCAATACTAGTGGAACTTTTCGAAGTGTGGAAATTTATCAATTCCAAAAAGAATACGTCTGATGACGCAGGGGAGGAGCTAACTGCATTGGAATTGAATACGTAAGTGTAGGATGTAAGTGAAGGTACCTACGAACAACATTTCGGAGGATAGTAGGTAGTTGATCTGTGTTTATTAAGTACTGGCTTAATTTCATAAAAACAGGCTTCAGGATTTCACCCAATATTATGAAAAAGTAAGCTAATGCAATTTTACAATAAGTAAATAATAATTAAAATAGTTTACCATGAGAAAACTTTTCAATTAGATCAGATGAAGCGTTTTATTCTCTTTATAACCATGTATTATATGCCATGGCAAGTCTCATATTTGAAGTTTCTATCTTTCTTTATAGTGGAGATATTCAGAATATAGAAAATAGAATATTCAGTTGGTGAATAGATTAATATTAATTCAAAACAACTGGTGGATAGCTATAGACAACTAGGTACTAATTTATAACCTTTTTGTATTTTTGTATTTTAAAATTCATATTTCATAAGAAAAAGTGCAAACTAGAAAGGCCATTATTATTATTATCATATTTTACTTCAGTTGAAAATGTTTTGACTTTTTTGACCTTCTAATGACCTCTAATCTGCAGACAATCAAATTCGTAAGCTTATTTATTTATCTACCTGCAATCATTATTGCCTCCTATTGCCTACGCCTACCATTTTCCTCTTTTGAATATTAAATAACACTTCAGTAACAGCAAAAAATATTTCCGTATACCTATATTCTCTTTCTCTTTCTCTAATAAAATAAATCACCACCTCGATATATAAAATGTTGAATCCATAACAGAAAGTGTTCAATTCAATTTAGACTAAAGATTATAGAAAATAGAACAAACGTTTTCGTCAATACGGGTGGATGATATAATTGACCTAGACAAGAATAAAACAGGTTAAAATTCACGAGTCCCGTGCCAAAATCCAGAATAAAATAAAATTAATCTATTTCCACTAAATCGGACATCCAAAAATAGCTCGGCAATAATAATTGCAAATAGCTCAGGAAAAATAAATAGAAATGAATCAAGATCAGTTTCGATAAATGTAAATAATAAATATTTGTATCGAAAATCCTTCAACTGGTAAGGAGATTGTTTGTGAATACTTTTGGGTGTACAAGCACAATAAAAACACCAATAAACTTATATCCAAGCTGATGGATGGCAAATAAAATACAAGGTAAATCAGAATTCATAAATACGACACAGGTTGTTTGTTCTATCTAAAGACAACAATAACTTTACAAATCCCTTCAAATATACATATAAGGGTTAAGGACTATCCAAGGTCAAAGCTATTTAGCTCAGTAGTTAATAAAAAATAATTTAAACATATATAACTTATTGCTAAAGTCTATATAATGTCAATTGAAACTATAAAAACAATTCCGACAAAAGAAACACCTGCACCTCATCGGCGGCCTCTTTGTTTACGCACGTGTGTCGTTTGTCGGAATTTTTTATGCAGTTTCAATTTAGATTATAAATACTATACTAACAAGTAATCTCTTGTGGTAAACAAAATATACTCGTATACAGGGCGCCCTATTTCTTGACCCGTTGCATGGGTAACTTTTTTATTAGTAGAGATACAAAATCGCTTAAATGAGCAAATTAGTGCAGTTTCGTATTAGTAATTCTACGGTAAGGAGAAAAATTATATACGGGGGAAGGTTGAAAAGTTATTGACAAAAAACGAAAAATCCAACTTTTCTATTATCCCTCGTAGCTCGTTCATTTGAAGAGTTAGAGAAAAATGCTTCACATGTTTTTTGCAGTATTTTTCATGTAAAATGACATGCACTTGCTACTTTTTATATATCTCTTAAAATGGTTGAGAATCACAGTAAAATATATTTTTTTTAAATGTAATGGATAGGTGGCTGTGACATTAACCGAAAGTCCCCTTTTTTCTCTTTCAGATGATATAACATAGTCCATATTTTATCCTTACAAAAGTAATAATAATCGTTGTTTTTAAAGAAAGTTTATTGTCACATCAAGAATGCTATGGATTATGGAACAAAAGAATGTTTTGAGAACAGAAATTATTAATTAATTCATTTTTATATTGAAGTAAATGTTCGAAATGACCACCATCCTGTTGGATACATAGTAAGCAACGTTTCTGGATACTTCTTAAAACATTATTTATTGTATGTCCATGTATGCTTCTAATTGCATCTTGAATCCTGACTTTTAGATCCTCTATATCTAGAGGAGCTGTCACATAAACTTTATCTTTCAATAACCCCCAAAGAAAGAAATCTAAGGGGGTTAAATCAGGTGTTCACGCTGGCCAGTCGATATCCATTCTATTTCCTATAACATTATCAAACTGTTCATGTAAATATTGTTTTACCTCGCGGGAATTATGCGCAGGTGCTCCATCGTGTTGGAAGTATTTAAGATTTCTAAAAATATGAAGTGGTAATTCATTTAAATATTCCTCTGTTAGAGTATTCCTTAGAAAATGAAGGTAATTATTCGCATTCAAATTATCTTCGTAAAAATATGGGCCAATAATTTTGCCACAAAAAATTCCACACCACACATTTATCCCAAATTGACGTTGATTTCTTCTTTCAGAAACAAGATGTGGATTTTCTCGGCACCACATTATGTTATTATGGCGGTTAAAAATACCATTGTTGGTAAATCTACTTTCATCACTGAATAAAATCTTTTTCCAGAAGTCTAGATCCTCTTCGCATTTTGAAATGTACCATCGACAAAATGTCATCCTTCTTTGATTATTAGCTGGATATAAAGTATTGCATATGGAACAATGATAAGGCTTTAAATTGTTACCTTTTAAAATAGCTCTTACAGTTTCCTTGGAAGTGTTGCAGTGATGTGCAATTTCTGCAGTTGAAGAATCAGGTTTAAAATTTACATAAGCCAAAACATTTATTTCAGTGTCTTCATTGAAGTTGCTTTCATCCTTAGGCTTTGAAAAAGAACCGTATAATCGTATATTATTTTCCAGCTGTCTAAATATTCTATGATGGGGTTGTCTTCGTTCCATGTAAGTTTCAAAATAAAGATTCGCTGCAGCTTGTGCATCTCGATTTTGGTTATAATAACAAAATAGCATATCATTTTTCTCTTCGTTGGTGTACATATTTGCAACACTATTATTTTGTATGCAGTATTAATAATAAACAATAAACTACTTAACAAAAACTAAAAATGTCACTTATGATCTGTCAATAATTAAATGCCAACTAAACGTTTTTAAAAATATCAGGAATCTTATTTTTTGTTTTATTTCCATAGCATTCTTGATGTGACAATAAACTTTCTTTAAAAACAACGATTATTATTACTTTTGTAAGGATAAAATATGGACTATGTTATATCATCTGAAAGAGAAAAAAGGGGACTTTCGGTTAATGTCACAGCCACCTATCCATTACATTTAAAAAAAATATATTTTACTGTGATTCTCAACCATTTTAAGAGATATATAAAAAGTAGCAAGTGCATGTCATTTTACATGAAAAATACTGCAAAAAACATGTGAAGCATTTTTCTCTAACTCTTCAAATGAACGAGCTACGAGGGATAATAGAAAAGTTGGATTTTTCGTTTTTTGTCAATAACTTTTCAACCTTCCCCCGTATATATTTTTTCTCCTTACCGTAGAATTACTAATACGAAACTGCACTAATTTGCTCATTTAAGCGATTTTGTATCTCTACTAATAAAAAAGTTACCCATGCAACGGGTCAAGAAATAGGGCGCCCTGTATAGTCTATATAATATCAATGGAAACTGTAAAAAAAATTCCGACAAAAGAAACACCTGCACTTCGACGGCGGCCTCTTTGTTTACGCACGTGTGTCGTTTGTCGGAATTTTTTATGCAGTTTCAATTTAGATTATAAAGACTCTACTAACAAGTAATCTCTTGTGGTAAACAAAATATACTCGTATATAGTCTATATAATGTCAATGGAAACTGTAAAAAAAATTCCGACAAAAGAAACACCTGCACTTCGACGGCGGCCTCTTTGTTTACGCACGTGTGTCGTTTGTCGGAATTTTTTATGTAGTTTCAATTTAGATTATAAAGACTATACCTACCTATTAAAAGTTCACTCCTTTTTATATATAGGGTAGCTAATATTTTAAACAAAATAATGAATACCTAGGTATGTCACAGTTAATTTTGTATAAGCAAAGCATATTCTCGAAATGATATATTATTCAAATCTAGATATATCATTAAAAATACCGCTTTTTGAGTAATGTTTGAAAATTTATTACTATGAGAATTTATTTTTCAGCTGAATTTTTATCAACTGAAAAGGAACTTTCAGTTAATAAAAATATTTGAATAAAATATGAATTTTACATCCGCTGACATTTTATGACATGCGCGGGAGTTTATGAAACTGTAGATTTCAGAATGACCACCTCATGGAACAATATGAAAATCAATGATGATTTATAAAATTTATAACTTAAATATTATAAAACCTATTTATACAGTAACTAATGCTTTTGGAAAAATTAACATAAATCGACATATTCTAGTAGAATTGGTTAGACAGGTGTGTAGTTCGGCTACTTTTCAAATAGGACATAATATGGCGGCGCTTTTTCGGCAAAGCAATAACCGCTTTCAAAATAAAATCGCGGGCCACAGAAATAAACCAGATCGGCCGACGAATGCATGCGTCCGTTCTCGGATGTAACGAAATGCGCCGTCGTGTTATTTTCGTATGTTGGCAATGTTCCCGGAGCCGTTAACTCCCGATAAACAAATCAAGAATTAGATGGATTTACGGTGGCGCTTTTTCAATAAATCGACAGTGTTGCATTGCGAGATTTAGGTCTTATTTTTTATTTCTTTATAATTCTTTTTTGTAAAAAATATATAAAATGAGAAAGTGTGATGGTATTTTTACTTTTCCCAGAAAACTATTTGGATAAAATGTATTCCTTTCTTTAAAAAGTATCACAGATTTTATATAACATATTTATTTGTCATTTGAAATAGGTATGTTTAAATGTTAATGTGCATTCGTTCTTGAAAAATGAGAATGAAAGTATCCATTCTCTACTTATTTAATGTTTCAATGAATAAACTCATCAATGAAAAAAAAACAGTCACTTTAAACACTTTCATAAAAAAAGCAACATAATTTGGTATTAATTAGAAAGGTTTTTAAAAAAATAACTATTTTGGGTCTAAATGGTCTAGAATGGTCTGTTGTCCCACCGGATGTGAGTCTCTTGAACTCATATAAAAAAATGGCTCCATCTTAATTAGAAAAACGAATTGCTTCAAAATATTTGACATAATTCATCCTGTACTTTCTCCAGTCAGCCTCTTTTAACACAATTAGTTCAAAGGTTTGTAGGAATTTTAGATACAGGTTTAGATGGTATAAATATAACGCTCATTAATTTTCTGTGCCCACATATTCTACCACATATCACCCATTTAATAAACTGTTGTCTGGAAAATTCTACCTTTCCTAATTGCTGGAAAGAGGGCTTAGTTTCTCCTCTTCCTAAAGTAAATTGTCCTACTGGTTTAAATGAGTTGCGTCCTATTACTATACTCCCGACATTGTCGAAAATCTTGGAAAGAGCAATTGAACTCCAACTAAAAGCTCATTTAAATATGTACTCAATAATTCCACAAATACAGTCAGGGTTCAGGGCAGGGTTTAGCTGTGGTACCGCTTTGTTAAATATAATGGATGATATTCTCACAGAGCTGGATAAAAGAAAGAGTGGAGCTTTAATTTTGCTTGATTATAGTAAAGCTTTTGAGACATTGAACCATGATTTATTGTTTGCTATTTTAAATTTCATAGGCTTAAGCACCTCCGCCATTGAATTTTTTAAGAATTATTTTAAAAACAGAACTCAGCAAGTTTTATTTCAGGGACAAATGTCTAATAAGGGTTTTATTAATAGAGGAGTGCCACAGGGTTCAATTCTTGGTCCCCTGTTATATTCTAGTAATATAACAGGGGACCAAGTATAAATTACTTGTATATAAGTATATACAAGTAATTTATTTTTATCACTGAATAAAATGAAAGTTCATGTATACGCTGATGACACACAACTTTACCATTTTTTTGAGAAAACTGACTTAAATGAAGCTCAAGATTTAATAAATAGTGAATTGTTTAGTCTCGTTCAAACTTCAAAATACCATGATTTAGTAATTAACTCTTCCAAATCATATGTTTTACTATTTGGTAACATTGTTCCAAATGATTTAGTTATTAAAATCGATGATTCTGGATTGAATATTGTAGAAAAAAGTAAGAACTTGGGTGTTGTCATCGATTCTAAATTAAGATTTACAGAACATGTGTCGTTTATATTACAGAAAGCGTATGCTAAACTTAAGCTTTTGTATCCCAACAGGCATGTATTAAATACCAAGTTAAAAACTCAGTTATGTGAAGCCCTTGTACTTTCACATGCAAATCATTGTGATTACGTCTATGGCCCCTGCCTGACGGTTGCAGATAAAAAACGACTGCAAAAATTACAAAACTCGTGCTTGAGGTTCATTTTCGGGATAAGAAAGTACGATAGAATCACTCATACTCTATATCGCACTCATTGGTTATCTATGGCTAATAGAAGGACAGTACATTCTTTAACTCTATTCCACAAAGTTATCAGTACCGGAATACCCCCGTACTTAACAAATAAAATTAGATATAGATCCTATGTTCACAATATTAATGTTAGGCAAAAATATTACATAACTATTCCTAAACATAGAACATCTATTTTTGAGAGATCTTTTCGGTACTATATGGCGAGCAACTACAACAATCTTTCTAATGATTTAAAACACATGACGACCAATAAATTTAAAAATAAATTATTTGATAAATTATTTGAGGAGCAAAATATGATGTAGTTTTTTTTCTATTTGGTTAAGTTTAACATTAGATGAATTTATCTAAATTTGTCTAAATTTTCAATTTGAAATACAGTAGGTACCTATATATTTAAATTTTTCGGGTTCTTGAGGAAGAACAGCTATGCTGATCTTGCGCCTTTTAACCAACATTTATTTTTAATGTTATTATTTTTGCAAGTCCTGTTTTGTTATCTATGTTGTTGGTTAATAAAGACAATATTATTATTATTATTATTATTATTATTATTATTATTATTATTATTATTATTATTATTATTATTTATTATACACAACTTAAATAATAAAATTTCTCAGAAAGTAACTACCTAGGTAATTCAGCAAAATATTGAAGTAGGTAGATTAATTAAGATGACCTTCTGTGGTGGGCAAGAAACCTACAACTACTAATTTTCGAATTTCTCTCATTAGTGACATCATTTAACTAGATTGCGATACATGTACGAAAGTAATTAATAATAAAATATGTATTCTATTAAATTTTGTACACAAGTTTATCTTTATCACTAACACATATTTATTATGTGTATAAATCCCTGCGAAGCAAGTGCAAATAATAATAACAAATAAAAAACCTATTGCCATAAAAATATAATCCATTAAATACCATGTTATGTAAACAATAAAATATATTTGGAAACCTTTATGGATTAGGTACCTATAATATGCAGAAATGGTTTGCCCTATCTCAATCTTTTAGATTAGATTAGAGTTTAATATCCACATAAATTATTATTATCTAGATACTTTTATTTTTCGGCTTGTGGTTTGCCAGAATGAAACTACTACACATCAAATTCCTTGAAATTCCAGTTTTATAAAAACAAGTCATAGAAATAAGTCCCATTAATTATTAAAACCAGTCATTTACATAATATATCGTTCTGTACAACATTATTTCGACATGCAAGAATTTGACCTTGGATGGCTTAGTTTGTAATAAAATAATAAAAATGATAAACTTCAGACTTGCTGCTGATATGACGTTAAAAAACGATAAAGAAAATTATTAATAATTAATAATAATTGTTGTTAAATCAAATCATATTTTTATATTTCTAGTCTAGATTAAAGCTGTTTTGCGAAGCAGGTATTGTTGATTTGAAATTGTTTTCATTTAGTGACGTCACAAAATGTTAATTCTAAAATAAGTTTCCAAAACACTCTATATCTGATTACCTATGTATGGTGTACAGCAGCAATACTTTCGCTAAAAGGAACAGATTCACACAAATAAAAAAGCATTAGGTATTTAAATATATATACCTACACAGACTTAAACAATAAAAATATATAGAAGATAACCCAGTGACGATGTTAATTCCCTTTATTTTAAAATAATCACTAAAGAAGATAAAGGAAAAAGATAATTATGTAACTTATGTAGGTAGATACAAAAGATAGTAGGTACCCATGACGCAAGAATGTGTTTATTGTACAGAGAGTTCCATATGATTGTCCGGTACGGGAACGCAGCCTGTCCTGAATATAATCAAAATTTATTTCCATTTGCTAAAATTACTTTCTTTTTAACTATCAATTGAAAATTTTCATATTTGACAGCATTTGACGTTTGACTCAGTGGCGTTTAGCATTTTTCGTGTTTAAATTGTTTTACTGAAGTATCATTTGCGTTTAAAAGAGTATTTTTCAATAGATACTATACAGTTTCAGAGAGTCCTAAATCAGGTTGGTAATTTTGAATTTCTTAATATTAAAATTAACTTTGAAATTAATATAAGTTAATGTTTTTTAACGCTCCACAATTCACAGTTTGAATAGGTTATACTGGTGATAAATAGAAATAGAATAATACAAAATAATAACTATATTATTTTTAATAAATTGTCTTTATTTTATTTTAACATAACCTATATTACTGACGTACCATGGCATGGAACAAATCAAATCAAACCAGTAAATTCCCTTGCCTGCGCTCATGACTCTAGTGTAGACACTAAAAATAGAAAGGCGGCACATAAGAAATCATTATCATTATGAAGCGGCACGGACAATCATTCTGGAACTCTGTGTATCAAGGTAGTGGTAGTAGGTGGGTAAGGGTAAATTAATTTTAAATTTGCCTTAATTGGTACCTATTTTATTGCCAAAAAATTATTTTAATCCTCTAATATCTATTACTTTAGCTGGAAGGGTTCAAGGTTACGTGAATTTTGAATATTATCTATCTAAATAATTGTTATCTTTTAATCTCATATTAATATTTATATTCTATAACACCTATACTATAACCACAGATTATTATACAGATGGGACAGTGAGACAGAGAAATTAAATTTAAAGAGAGATGTCAAGCACTTCCCATTTAAATGTCCACTGAAGACTAATGCGCGTATAATACCACAGAGTACCCATTATACTATATGATAAATACTACATTGTGGAAGACTCAGATTTAAACCTAACATTTCGGGGTGTCACATCATAATTAATCAAGTGGTTTTGTATTTTGATTTATTTGGTATTTGTCAGTGTTGTTTAGTGCTTTATATTTCTATTTTGAAATTTAAATAATGGAAAGTGGAAATGTATCAAAGTTACCATCTTTATATAATGTAGTTATTTTTTATCTAAGAAGGTAATATTATAAGTTTTGGCATAATAACCACAAAAATAATAATAATTTGACGAACTTACCTATCAATTGTTGTATTTATTAGAGTAATTGTTGGTTATTTTGTGTATACTGGTTTTTATGGTTCTTAATAATTACACTAGTGTTTAAGTTGTTTAATTTTATTTCTCTTTGGGTTGTATTCCATTTTTATAAAAGAATAGGTTCACCGACAAAGGCAAACACTGGTGATGCCGATATTATCATAACTTTTTTAGGAACAAACTTTTTTTCGCAAAAATAGGTAGGTACAAATGCATTCGAGGGAATCTTAAATCCACTGGTGTAGTCAGACTTTTTATAAAAAAATTGCTAACAAAATATTGCTATTTTTCACTAAAAAAAAATCGTAGTAGGTAGGCTTTGAAAATCAAAATTTCGTCTTCAAATTTTGCATCAACATAGACCTTTCGGAGATCTATCTTTTGAAAAAATCTGGTTGAAATCGGTCCATAAACAATTTTTTTACGCGAGTGTTTCCATTCTTAATGGGTCACACTGTATATACTCTTTTTTGTGTTTAAAAATCCTAGTTATATGTTTTAACCAGTATGTTATTTAATATATACCTATGTCGATAAAAGTATAAAAGTTTTTATCACTGTTCATGAAGTTATGAAATATGGTTCAATGTTTTCATGTTTCTAAGGGCCAATTTTTCAATGCTTGGTTAACGTAATTTAACCTAGAGTTAACTAACTACAAGTTTAGAATGTGAATAGTTATTCATAAAATGTTCGAAGTAAATTACATTTTCAACTTACAGCTAGCTTAACTATACTGAGTAAACCGTGTTAACCAAGCATTGAAAAACCGTCCCTTAAGAAAAAAAAATAACCAAGAGATTAATTATTAATGAAGTTGATTAAACATTTAAAACTGTAATGAATCATGACTTCATAACTTCATTAATAATTTATCTCTTAGTTTTTTTCTTAATTCCTAATTAAAAAAGATAGCAACAGTTAAATAAGGCAATAAATAATATTGAAATATACTATAGAAATAAAATATTCTACACATTTCCACTGCATTTTTAATTTGAACGAATATTGTATGTAAAAGCTCTGTAATTGTTACTTAAATAAGTTCATTTTAAATGTGTTTATAAATAAAAAATATTAAAACCGGTTTACGACACAATTTATGTTTCATTATCTTATGTACTGTATAATGAGCCACTAACTTAATTAAAAAATATATAAAATAAATGTTAGGTAAAATGCAACAGCGCTTCTCAAGAAAAAATTGTAAGTTTGGCAACGTTGTACACTTCCCGTTTAAAGGGACGAGGTCATAGCTATGAACTGTCAAACATCAAAGACATTCCGCCGGCTGTCCCCTCTGTATATACTCCTCTGTGCTATAACACCGATGACTGACTGATGATGATGAGGTAAATGAATATGAATAGATATATATCTTCTTATATACCTACACCTAAGTACTAAAAAAATGAAACTTGTGATCTATATTTTTTCTTATGTACCTTGTATAAATGCATATCGGTTACCACCTATATCTAATTGCATGCATGCAGCCAACCACAATTTAGAAATCAAATAATTTTACTAAACCAGAAAAATTGAATGAGTTCATTTTAAGAAATTTTCAAGGTCAACGCTATTTGTTTTTACACAGTGTGTGTAAGTAAGAAAGACCAGACAAAGTTTATTTGCATATTTTTGCTTGTGTACCATGACCGTTTCAAAATTACAGCAACAAACAATTACTGGGTAAAAAGATTATGTTTCAAGGTTAAATATAAACTAATTTATCAATTTTTTCATCAATGTCTCCAGAAAAAAAATATTTACTGAATACTGAACACTTCCAGGAACCAATTACTTTATTTAGCACATGCACATAAGCATTTCTGGGTGATATAATTAGGATTTACAGCCCCACCAATAAATAGGTACTTTTAATTTTTACGGTGCCTTGTACTCATCATAATAACAAACTATTTTTTTTATGGTACGGCATAAATAGATGATAAAACGGGGTCAGGGGACTTTTGCCAAACTCGTTTCGAACTATCATACTAAAACCGTTGGAAAATATTTTTGTGTAAACATATTGGAACAGATTTATGGTCTTATTCATAGCCATAGCACTACTTGAGCAACTTAATTTATTTGAAGTTCGTTCCAGATAAGCGGTCAAATTGCATTAAAACACATTAATTTTTATAATCGGGTATGATGTAAAAATAATTTATTTTCATACCAGTTCATGAAATAAGTACACTTTAATAATCCATTAAACGGAATAGTTTATTTTCATTTATTAAATACATTTACTCAAGGCCAATTAAATTACCTACATCTAATTTATAATTTTTTTATACCTCGGACAAACTGCTCTGTGTTTGTAAAACATACGTGTTAATGATTAATGTCCTTCTTGTCTCTGTATACCTAGTTTATAAATATTTATTTTTTATTTCTAAACATGATTATTTTCTATAGACTCATTTAGCATGTATGTAGGTGGTTCGCAGCTGTTCTACATATGATATACATGCAAACATCCTACAATTCCTGTGGCCATATGGTTTGAGAGTTAGTTTTTTGTAACAAAAATATTAGATTGATAGAATACTTTTCAGGGAACATCTAACTTATCATTTTTGGACTATATTTTATATACAGTAGGTATAAAGGACATGTCAGAATTTTAAATTTGCACATTTAATAAATACTTAATAAGAACAAAAGAAAATAAAAAATGTTGCTGCTCTCCATTATTGTTCCATTATATTATAATCCTTACCCTTTAATTTCCTACCATGAAGTAGGGGAAAGTCAGTTTTTTTATGGAACTGATTCGAGTGAATTCAATTTAATAAAACTCCTAATTAAAGATACTTTTAAAGTAGTAGTAAACAATAAGAACACCTAATACAGTTTGTAAAACCACATATGTTTACATATTTTTATAGTAGGTATGTTATGTTATAATAATATAGTATTGGTAGTTACATATTTATGGTTATGTTATATTATTAATTATTACTTTAAAATCATCTTTTTTAATAATATTTACATTTAGTAATATCATTTACAAAAATCATTTAATTTCCATCCTCGAATATTTCGAGGTCAGGAAATAAATACATATAAAATCATTTTTTGAAATACGTAGGCCCCTTTTGATTATTTTTGTTACTATTTCCGTTATATGCACCATATTTTTACTCATTGTTGCTTTCTCTAGTAGATACCTGTGCCTTCCTCATTTTAGTATTAATTTTTGATTTTCATTTACTGCATACACTGGAATTTACCATCTTTGTTCGGCATATACCCATGTATTTAGTTTTTAAATTATACCAGTAAAAAAACTGACCGTTACAAACTTAGAATGCAGTGTCAATCTCTATGAGGCATGTAAATTTTCTCACATTACCAAGTACTCGTCAGGTAGCTCTCCAGATTTTTTATCGGCTATCAATTAGTTAAATTAAAAACAACGTCGCTCGGTAAACATCCTGAGAGAACTGCTAAGCCAGACATATAATTAAAACCACATCCAATAAAAACACCTACCGATATCCTGTATTTCTTATACATATCCAAGTATCCAGTAATTTTTTAAGAGATATTACCTATTCCTATTGGCCAGACCATAAACATGGGACTTGTATGCCTGCCTTAGTGTGATGTTGTTTGTGACCATCTAGGTACTTCGTGAAAACTCCCGAGCGGCGCGGCGCGTTGGTAGAAAATTTATGAAGGTATAAAGCAGAACCCCATACAGTATGTTTCAAATTGGATACAATAACATTGGTACCTTGGAAATCGTTAAAGATAGAGATAGCTAGGTTAAATTGGGGGAAAGTTGCGTAATTTGGTGGTGAATATGGCACTTATCTCTGCTACCTACCTACCTATTTAACGGCAAATTGTTCCAAGGTTGACAAGTTCTCGAAATAATACATGGGGGTAAGATAATTTAATTATGAATGTTACACTTAGGTAAGTAATTCTTTATCGAAGGAAGCGTTCATAAGCATAACACATTTTGAAAAGGTTGATAAGTACCTTCTTACCTACTTAAGTGATATTTTCAAAATAAGTGTAGGTAAGGTACTTTTACACTGCCATTCACATGGTTGTTAAGTTAACTAGGCTTACCTACCATAAGTAGCTAGGTAACCAATTTTTAATTAGGTATTTGATATTTGGTATTTTTTCTTTTTCCCTGAAACTAATTCAGGTACCTACACCTACCTATAGGTACCTAGTAGGTATTAAAGTAATTTAAAATGCAATAATAATATTCTAATTTATTGTTTTTGATTAGACCATCCATCAGATGGACACAAAAATAAACAAAAAGCGACAAAAATGCTTGTTCAGACACAAATTACCGCAGAGGTCATTCAAAGGTCAAACCGCATTGCGCTCGTAGAACTAACAGTAAAAAACTAATTGCTTTTCAAAACGTTATTGCTGTTAGTATCTAGTACCTATGTAATCCTTAAAGACGCGAAGGCAGTTAATAGCCTTAAATATTACTCTAACATCAGTTTTGGACAATGCAAAACGAGAAACAAACGCCATATTAAATTGTTGATTTGCAACAATCCGACCGAGAGAACGCAACGGTACATTGTTTTTTTGTCGCAGCCAACTTAGCGAATCTGTAAATTCATTTGAATCGAGTCAAAGAAAAAAACTCCAAGCGAAACCAGTTCCTCCACAAAACAACCATCATTATTCAAAGTAAAATATCCCGTATCTACTACTCCATGAAAAATATCCGTCAACTTGTTGCTCGTCGCTTTCAACCCGATGTTCGGCTCTCCTCGAGTATTGCCGTGAGCCCGCTCGTTAGACGGCTGAATTCAGTCTTTTGTGAGAATTCGACGTAGCTGGATGTTACGCCAGTCCACCGTTTCAAGGACACTAAAAAAGACTACTGTTCGAATTCGGTGTTGTGTAACTTGTGCAGTAACCCTGGATTACTTTTGAACGGTTTATTTGATTGAATATATTTGGTAAGTGCTCCGATACCCAATAGGCATACATCGGCTATTATGTCGATAAAAAGTGTTTTCATCGTGTCGTATGTGTAAAACTAGGAATGTTCCAAGTGCATTATTAATATTCAGTAGTGCCAAGGCGAGAGGATTGATAAAATCATGCAGTTGTGGTGTGAAAGTGCATTGTATAATTTTTGCGGCCCGCAGATGCAGATTTCACTCTTTGCGTGTTGGTGACGTAGAACGACGACTTTTTCAGCCATATGCTATAAATACTCATTCGTAAAACCCATTGGGCAAATATCGGCAACTGTACGCAAGCGATCATAGTCGTTTTGGGCATTTCAACCTGGAACCCGCATAAGGCACAGCGGAATGCGGGAATCGAGCAGGCTTTGTCTTTGAACGAACACTTGCCGTTGTTCGTCTGTTTCGTCGAGCACCGCGGGGTGAAATTCTCTGTGCAGCGCTCCCTTTGTGGAATTTTATCGTTTCTCCCGCAATAAGGAATACACTGAATATAGCTTTAGAAATGTCGAATCTGGCGTTTATAGATCGCGTTTATTGGCTTGATTATTTTATTAAACTGGTGAAACACGTACGAATGCTTTAGTTTGGCTTATCTAAAACTAAAAAATTGGGAAATATGTGTTATTTACTTACCATAGCTTTTTAATGATTTTTCGAAATCATATCGATAAAGGAAGGTCATAGAGGTTACATCGCACAACAGTTATTTATAAGCCTGTGCTAACAACGGAGATAAAGCTTTTATAAAAATAGATAAGTAAGTGCCATTTATCTGGGTTGATAAACGAACAAAGAAAAACGGAATGTGAAACTAACAGCAGCAATGTTCGATTGAGCGGCCACGTTGAATAATGTCATTATTAACTTGATTTCGAGGCGAACTTTCTCTGTTACTAAATAGAAAATTGTACATTACACGCATTGGTACGTTCTCGCTAACAAGTAACGATTATGATAATGGTATGATAATTGTATCAGAATTATAATGGATAACAAAATAACGTTTGCTATGCTAATGTAACCGTTTGTTTCAACTTTGCGCCAGTTACGGACTTTCAGCCGTTCTCCGAACGTTACAACTCGTCCGCATTTCATTTTTATTTTAAACAATCGCAGAAATATTAACTAAAGATCCTTAACCTTGAAATTAAATGGTTTTTTGACGATACTTACAGTTTTGCCAATATCAATTAAAAAAGAAGTAGGTCCTAGAAAGGTAATCAGCAGTTATTTCATATCGCAACGCCAACTGTTAGAGTTGGCGTTTTTTCAAAATACTTAGTTGCGTATTTGACCCCCAAAAAGTTTTGATAGGTACCTAGTTTAAGGGGGCGTTTTATTTGTTCGATTGTGCTGTGCCACATCGCTGGCCAACGTGAATTTATTAGTCAGTAATAATTAGGTATCTAGTAAGATACCTATTGCATTTATGTTTATTGTTTACTTAATGAAATTGTCCACAAACAGGTGATTTATTGTCCCTACCTAGGTACCTAGACCTACCTAGATGCGCCTGGATGGTTGAGTAGACTGAAGTTCTACCAATTATTGTAGGGTAAATTGCGTCGCAGGTAGGCCGTTTTATTATGCCATTGTCAAAGGTTGAAAAGCTTTGTTAGATACCTAGTTTTGTGGTAGGAACATACTTAATGTGAAAAACTCTTCTTATCTAACTAACGATTCATTTTTATAGGTAATTAATGTAGGTACTTACGGTAATTGTGTAGATCTGAATATTAATAATAATAAAAAAAAATACCTAGTTCAAAATATTTTGAACCAATGACCTTACCCTAGACTGACTTATGTACCTACGAATACCTTTATCGATACTATGCAGAATGAGTACCTACGCATTAGGTACCTACCTGGGTACCTATAGAAATTATCTACAAGTGCTTAAAATTTATCTTAAGTTACAATCACCCTAATTAAAGTACCTAGATACCCAAATCTGTGAACAGGTATTGTACCTATCTACGTATTGGTGAAATTGTAGCAAAATAATACCTAGTAGGAATTGGTTCCTTTATCCATTTTATATTTCACGAAAGTGAGTCAGTGGATTGTCGAGTGTTGCAGTTCAATGTTCAATATGGCGCGATATGCCAGGGCGTTCTATGATTCAGCATTCAGCGCTTTATCCGCGTCGTTGCGCTCCGCAGGCCACCTATAGAGAGCGCCACCGACCGGCAGTCGCTCACAGTCACTGACCTCCATCGCATGAAACACATTGCGTGACACCGCGTACCGGCGGCCATTTGTGAAATTGGAAAGGCAGAAAAAAGAACGAAAATGCGAAAGGGCTGGATAGACCGTGGAGGGGAGGGCACGTTTCCCTGATATTTTTTGCAATGAGTAATGCCGCAGTTTGGGAGTAAATCAATGTTTGGATTGTTTCCACAATATATTTTAATATTCCCAGTGAAATGTTGAGGATTTTTTAGACGTGTATACAGGGTGATTCAGGTTTAATCTTGATAACTTCAGGAATCGATAGAACAGGTTAAAATGTTCATGATAGGTATAAACTTATTTCCCAAATCGCATCGTATCGGAGATAGAGGACGCTGAAGTAGGATTTTTTCCCGCTTTACCTCAAAAATACTCTTGAAATAATACTTTTGATACCTACCTAGTAGTTTACACAAATCACCGAATTTTGTTTTTCAAGGCTTGCTGAAATTTACGCGACTGGAGCGCTACACTGTCACGAATTTCATTGAATTTCTCCGAAACAAGGTCAAATGTCGAAGGCATTTGAGATGAGAGATGACAAATCGGAACAATTACTCGTATTCATTACTACAGTTTTCTTTTAATGTCTTACTTGGATAAATTAAGCAAAATATAAACTTATAAAGGGTTACTAAACTAAAATCAGAAGATCAAACGAACTTACCAAGTGAAGTTCGATCTTGATTATATGTTCCGCCTCGTTCGAGATGATCACAATGTAGTACTTCTACTTTCCGCCAGATGACACCACAAACTTTAAAGCTAAAATAAATAATTCTGCTGCCTTCCACCAGAGTACCCATATCCCGTTCCCGTTTCATTTCTTTAAAGCCCATATTGTCGCAACTCTTATGGGCAATAATGGCAACTAAGTCCAATTAGGGAATGGGTGGGTGTGATCATCTCGAACGAGGCGGAACATATAATCAAGATCGAACTTCACTTGGTAAGTTCGTTTGATCTTCTGATTATATTTCCCGCCTCGTTCTCAAGATCACAATGTAGATGTTTAAAGCTAGTTGCGACAATAATCTTACAAAGCAATAAATTGAACCACATCTATATTTATTGAAACTTAACATTCCATACAGTAGACAATATACACATATTAATATTTATGCATCATATGTATACATATAGACATACATATGTACCTACAACTTTATTCTAAATATAAGTAACTAAGGAACATGTTATGATGTTACATCCTATCCATCTATAAAATAACAAACTTAAAAATAAACTTAAAACAAAATGACAGTTACAATTCTGTCTTCTTGGTATAATCGTATCAGTCATGTGATATGGCTACTTAATATTGCTTTGGCAAAATTGTATTTATTGCATAAAGGTCTATCATAAAATTCTGCAAAGGAGTTAGAATTTTTTGACCACCCAGCAGTCTGTCTTATGGTATCAAGTGACACACCTTTTCTATTCGCTGCTGACGTTGAGGCATGCCTCGTACTATGTGCTGAAAAAACACTTGTATCTATACCACTTTGTTGAAGAGTAGCTTTAATCCACCGACTTATGGACTGTGAAGAAGCTACTCGATGAGGTTTTTTATAACAAATGAATAATCTATTTGAATTCAATTGTCTAAGTGGATTAGTCCTGTCTAGGTAACAACCCAATGCATTTGCCACACACAAATTAGGCTTTTCTTTAAAAAATGGCAAGAATAAAACTGGTTGACATTTAGTTCTACCTGAAGTCTTAGTCTTAAGAGGGATTTTAATTTCGATGCCATCGCCCTTTTCCTGAATATTTTCTATCTCTATCAATGAAAATGTTTGTACTCTATGACCAGTTACCAATGCTAATAGAGTAACTAATTTGTGTGTCAACATTTCCAGAGAAATATTATCATTATTAAAATTCGTTAAATAATCCAGCACTACATCTGGGTCCCAAACTGCATTATACTTGGGAGCAGAAGGCCTCAAATTTCTAACTCCTTTGAAAAATCGTTTAATACGGAAATCGTTGCTAATTTCGGGAGACATAACTAAGGCTATCGCCGATCGGCAGCTATTTAGAGTACCATAAGCGGCCCCTTTTTGAAATTGTTCTGTAAAAAATTTCAACAACACTGAAATAGAACAATCAAACATATTTAGTTGTTCTTTTTTACAAAAATTCCACCATTGCTTCAGACCACAATCATATTGTTTAAGTGTTGATTCTGCAATGGACGAGATAAGGATCTCAGTCGTAGCTGAAGGCATTCCTTTTATTGCATAGGCCTGCTTGATAACAAACCTGCCACCAGGGTAATAGTCTGCCAAAGAGGATGTTGTTCCCTGCTGGATGAAAATAGAAGGTTCATACCTGGAGTAAATACAATCGGTTCTGTCAATAAAAGTCTTTTAAAAAGGGGAAACCACGGCTGAGAAGGCCATAAAGGCACTACAACAATACCAGTGGCTTTATCGTTAACAATCTTCTGTAAAACCGAGAGCAATAACGAAAATGGAGGAAAAGCATAAAAGAAATGCCCACCCCACTGAATAGTAAAAGCATCTATAGCCCAAGCATCTGGATCTTTAAGCCATGAAACAAATTTAATACATTTAGCATTATTCCGACTAGCAAATAAATCTATATTTGGCTTGCCAAATTTCTGTATAATTTCAGTAAAAGCTTCATCTGAAAGCTGCCATTCGGTATCCTTTGGTAGTTTCCTTGATTCAGAATCTGCCTCTACATTTTCAGAAGATTTTATATAAGATGCAAATATGAAAATATTTCGTTTTTCACACCACTGCCAAATCTGTCTCGCAAGGTTATTTAGTTTGGGAAACTGAATTCCCCCCATATGATTAATATACGATATGGCAGTGGTGTTATCGATACGCAACAAAATTTCACAATTTTTATCCTGACTGGCAAAGCACTTCAAACCGAAAAAAGCTGCTAACAACTCTAAATAATTAATGTGTTCTGCCTGTTCTTTATTGGTCCAATAACCATGCGACTTAACCTTTTTACAAACTATACCCCACCCGGAGGTAGAAGCATCTGTAAAAATCTCTTTTTTAAAACAATGCCGCTTTATTGAATTACAGGATGAAATTACATTGAGCTTCCACCAATTAAAATCTTCTGACAAATGAGATGGGACCTGCATAATCTTATCGTAATCTCCTCCTTCTCTTTTAAGCGCTAAAAACTTGACTCTTTCGAAGCGTTTTAGATAAACCCAAGAAAATCTAAGAGCTGGGCAAACAGATACTAAAACACCAATCAGGTGGGCAAATTCTCTAATCGTACATATATTTATAACCGACATTTTCTCCAACAGTCCTCTTACTCTTTCCCTCTTTTCTAGTGGTAGATTGATAGTCATTAAATTAGTATTATAAATGAAACCCAAAAATGTACACTTTGTATCTGGTATTAATTGACTCTTTTTTACGTTTACAATAAAACCTAACTTTTCCAATAAACGCCGTGTTGTGATGACATTCTTTAAACACTCCCTGAATGAACTCCCTATCAAAAGAAAATCGTCCAGATATAATACAGATACTAACCCTCTGGAACGTAAAAAATATATAACCGGTTTCATCAATTTTGTAAAAACCCAGGGAGCTACACAGAGGCCAAATGGCATACAAGTAAATTCCCAGAGAGTGCCATTAAAAGAAAATCTTAAATATTTTCGATGCTTTTTAACAATAGGGACGAGAAAATAAGCTTCTTTTAAATCTAAAGCAGCCATAAAGGACCCTTTAGATAAAAGTTTTATCACTGTATTTTTGTCTTCTAGTTTAAAATGTTCTGTATCTATAAATTTATTTAAATTCCTTAAATTTAAAATTAGTCTATATGAATTATCAGATTTAGGTACTAAAAATATGTTCGATAAAAACTGATTTTTACAAGGTTGACATTTAGAAATTACACCAATTTCTCTCAAGTGCTTAAGACAATGATTTATATTGTGTTTTTCAGTCTTAGACCATTTTGGTTCTCTGGGGTGGGCCCTTTGAACAACCTCTCTACTGAAAGGTATATGCAAACCTTTAATCCAAGAAAGCACCACACCATCACTTGTAATTTCTTTCCATTCATTAAAAAACAGTGATAACCGTCCAGCATGCCTACTTACATCAACTAATACCGCCTCCGTTGGCCCTTGTATTGGTATTTCTGGTTGTATAATTTCTGCTGGACTGGCTTGCTCCGTGACTGATATTTTTGTCCGCCTTGACGAGATTGCCCCTTGTAAACTTGTCGAGGCGGACCCTTCAAGTTTAAATTCCTATTCGGAATTGAACTAGACCCTTTCAATCTCTTACTTCCTTGTACACTGCTTAACTCCAGACCAGATCTTTCTAGAGCCTTAGCCTCCTTTACTCTGTCCCCTAGCTTATCGCCAAATAACCATCCATCACGAGGTACATTTGTAAGTGTTTCTCTTATGTTCTTATTGACATTAGACACTACCAACGCTCGTCTAGCCTCTGTTTCAGACTGGTGAATATCTGCCAGTAAACGACCAGCATCACTCATGAGTTCTATCAACTGCAGATTATTATCACCTTCATTTTCTCCCATACCAGTACCCACAAGTATAGTCAAAGCTTTGCCTATTGCCGACATAACTGCACCTATCTGATTCTGAATGTTGGCTAGTCGAGTATCTCTCTTCACAACTAACTCATTTAAAGACGCCTTCACTTCTAAATTCAACTTTGGCGCTTCTACCAACATACAATTCGCAACTGGGGGGTATTTCTTCATTAAATTACTTCGTATGTCAGCCTCCAGACCCTTCTTTAAAATGTTTTCCCAGCGTACTGAAATATCCTTGTGAATTATTTCACCCTGCTTGTTATTGCAAGAGATATCCTCTCCTAATACTTGTAATATATCTACGTTGAGGGGAATCACATTCTCAGCCTCAGCAGTAGATAGCGGATCCTGCACACTTATATTCTCCTCCATATTTTCCTGATAACCTGAAAAGGAGTTACCTGTATAAATCCTATTGTATATTCATAAATCGGAGGAGCGACAAAATACTTTAGATGTATTTTCTTATTATACACCACTGTCACTTCTGACAATACCTCCTTTTGCTAGACACTAGCAAATGTCCCTCTGTAATTGCATAAATATATAGCCTCCAGGTACCTCACCTTTGGCATATGTCAGTAGACACATAAAATTAAAGAAAACAATTTTTATTATTAATTATTCTCTAAACCATGTAATTACCAACTTTGTTTTCCAAAGGATATCGAGATAAGTATTTTTGTCAAACTCTGACAAACTACTTCAAGTAACTCACTTGAAGCGTGACAAGGTAAAACTACCTTATTACTTACTAATATCATCCAAATTAGTCAATTCAATGTCGGGAGGCTCAGCAAACTCTACTGATCCCCGCCTTGAATTTAATTCAACCATGTTCTCTCCGCCATTTTCTTCTGACTCGGACGACTCTTCAGATCGCCGAAGTCTGAGTTTCCTTTTCAATCTTCTTAATTTCCTTCGCAACCGTTCCTCCTCGTCTTCTGAAGAACTAGAAGCGGACCTACTTCTTTTCTTTTTGTTTTTTCCCATTCTGAAATAATTTTAATATCTAAAATTCCCAAGACGTTATGTACACGTCGTATCAATCTGGCACAAAATAGAACAATGAAACGGGAACGGGATATGGGTACTCTGGTGGAAGGCAGCAGAATTATTTATTTTAGCTTTAAAGTTTGTGGTGTCATCTGGCGGAAAGTAGAAGTACTACATTGTGATCTTGAGAACGAGGCGGGAAATATAATTTATATTTTATACCTATACTTAATAGTTAAATAGGTATACTGGCCCATGTAAATATGCATAACTTGAGGAACCAGTGGGTACGATAGCTAATGGCTGGAATTCACGAATGGTTGCTTAGGTATGAATGTCGTAATTTCCTTTTTTATATGCAAATGTATACGGTCAGATTAACGTCAGGCAGACAACTCATTTTTTTTTATTCCGGAAAAGTCGAGGCGTCATATTTCGAAACCGCAAGATGAATATTTATAGTTCAGCTGATACATTAATGGGAAGAAAGACGAATTCCATTAAGAATGCAAACGACCACGATATAAATTATAAAAAGATATGACCGCGGATTGTTGTTTATTACAAGATAAATTAATTATCGATTCCGAAGGCATTACTAATGCATGGACTTTTCCGTTCTGTGTCCTCGAGATTCAGCGATTATTACAGTTCAGCGGTTGCCAACAGTTTTTGTGCGGGAATTGATTAATGGGAATAAATTACATTCTTTCTTCACATTTTGTGCGAACTGTTTGTACCTACTTACATATACTTTAACATACTCTTGTTATGATTTATAATTAATTATGTTTCAGAAGTAATTATATACAGTGTAATAATTTACTTAAATTGGGTTCTCATTCTAAATCCAGAAAAAATCCAATTTCTATTTTTGTAGTAGATAGGTACTTCAGAAGTACTTTATTTTTGGCTGTTGGTTCTCATAAGTAACATAAGTAGGTACCTATGTTGTTATCAAATTAAAAATTCATTTTTCTGTTGGATATAGGGTTTTTTATTTTGAATTCAATCTCAATTCAGTGAAACTAAATGCAGATAAGCAGCTGTAATACATATTTATATTTATACAATACCTATTTATAACAGCAGAGGAGAGAGCTAGAAAAAGTTTGCTTTTATTCATCAATTTTCGTAAAAAAATCATAACGAAAACCTCGTACACTTGTAACTAGAATTAGACGTAAATACCTACGAAAGTTTTGTGAATTTTGTTAACAAATGCAACAGCTATAACTGAATCAGGAAACCATTGCAAATAATCAGATTAAATACAACATTTACAACATTGAATATTAAGGTACATCCCTGTTAATATAACCAGATTTTCTTCGAAGAAACCAGAGGCAAGATTTTAAGAAATTCTATTAGAACAAAGCAGGTATATTTACATAAAACTTTTGAATCTATTTAATATATAATAGCCCTACTCAAGTCAGTGTGAACAAAAATATACATAGAATAGATATAGTCATGAACATATTTAGTGATTTTAAGAACAGGGAAATTAAGACCAACCGTTTTAAAATAGAAATCGACCAACGGGATAGCATGGTTCCATAAAAATATCTTTCTAACCAAGGGTTGAGAGCCACTGGCTTATGCTAATAAGTATACAAGCCTCAGACAGAGAGAACGCGAAAACTTTCACGTTATATTTATACGAAATTAATTCGAAACAGGTGCAGGTTATTTTCGGCCTACGGCGTATTTTCCAGATTCGTGGTAATAACGTGACGGGCTGGAATTAGTAAGAGAAGTTATTTATTTAATTTTTTCATCCTCTGGACGGCGTCCAACTTACATTCCTTTCTCTGCGATGGACCAGGCGAATTAAGTGTTTTATTGAAAAAAACAAAGGTCATGTTAGCTCATTCTACAGCTCAGAAAAATTACTAGGACGCGAAAATATTTACCTAAAAATACACAAAAACATATTCAAGTTATTATACATATTTCTATGCCAGTCTTAGATATACAACCGAGCACACTTTGGATTTGATTACGTATTAGTCTGCATAAATGTTATGTAACTATTTACGAGATTAAAAAAATAAATAAAAGAATAGAATTTGATAATAATAGAAGCATTAATACAAAAATGATGAGACACTAATCATTCCCAAGGCTAAAGATTTTTGTAAAATAGCTAGACAGATTTTAAGATACCCTAATAGTTCAGGTAATTTAGTAATAGTCCAAAAATTATATTAAATACTTCTTAAAATATATTGTTATGTAACTTTTACCTACATTTTACCATCGACACCATAAAGTAGGTACCCTATATTTTCACTGTGTTATTATTATAAATAATTTTCAGTTATTGTTCAGTCAGTCAGTCATTGTATAAATTTGAAATCCCTAAGTATTAATTTTTTTTTGTTACTTGCTAGTTATCTATCCTGAATTTATATCTAGATAATTATGGAAAAATATATCTATTTTTATAAAATAAATACTAGAATATATATTAATGAATGATGAATCAGTTGATCAATCTTAGTTTCTCAATGTTCAAACTAGCAGATGCGATATTCTCACGTAAAACCGGTCGACCAAGCCGAAAAAATGCGCTTGTTACCTTCTCCTGATGATGAAAGGTCAGCAGTCATTAAAATTCCGCGTTAAAAACACTAGATAAGAGTCATTAAAGTGGAAACTGGAATTTAGATTTGGTTTTTTTCTTTCTATCTTCGTTTCTTAATAACTGCTCTAGGGCACAAGCCAGTTTTTACATAAACAATTTACCTACCTACTATTTAAGTTAAAACTTGCAATAAAATTAAATTTTCCTGTCATTAATTGCCTTGCCGTAAAAATAAACAGTGGCTTGGCAAGTCGCATGAATGTTAATTTTTATTTGCAACTTTATGATACAAACCGTTGCCACCACCAACATAAAAATGTAACCTAGTTTTTTCATTCAAAGAAAAATAAGTAAAATATTAAAATTTATAGGTACTACTGTTTGAAGAGAGATCTGATGGGTATGATTTATTATAACACATTAATAATAGGAATAATATTTGAGTTCAATAAGAATATTTTATTTGACTGAATTGCAATTTGGTATTTCAACATGTTTGTGTTAAAAACACTAAAAAAACTTTATAGGTATAAATAATTAATTTGTTTTCTGTTTGAAGGCCCCAGAGTTCACGTCAGGGTCAAACATGACACTTGTAGATTTTATTAAACTGCGTGATGCTTCAACTTTTTTAAATTATGCCATTTCTTTTTTTATTTCATTTTAACTTTGCCTATTTCCGTAACTAAGGCCCTGTAATCGTCAACCAGGAGATGAATAATGCTACCCTGAAAATTTAGCTGATCTATAGGTACTGTGTCGTGGGGTAGAAATCTAGATATTTTCCCGATTTTATCTTAATAAAAAATATTGAATAACATAACTAAAATCAAACCAACACTGATATGGGTGTAATCTCTATATTCTTATTTGGAAATCCGTTTTACTAGCCAGCCATGGTTTAAGAAAACAGTTTTGGGTGAATATTTTCCTAAAACTAGTTCTACCTCACTTAGAACAAACCCATGTTTTTATATGTACGGGATTTAAATGGACTAAGAGAGAGAACGCTCTAGGTATATTTGATAAATAAATATGAGGTCCGATTCCCAAGATTTCATACAAACACAAAAACATAAACCAGGGTATCAGGAGCGTCGCATCTGTTTTCTTTCAATCTGTTAAGCTTGAGATTGTCCTGCCCAGACATGGGTATAAGAAGATTATTTTTATAGGGGACTAATACTCGAGCCAGTCTTCAATATCTACTAGAAAAAGCTATTTATGTATGGTATATTAATTTGTGCTTGGCATGATAAAATATTTCAAAACCTGCTATACTTTTTGGATGGAAAATTATATAAAATAAGTTTTTATACGTAGTTACCAAGTTTATTGATTAGCTTTTGAAGTTGCTGTTTTATCAGTCAGTTGCACCTACTTTTACTGTTTTCAATCGAAAGGCGTAGAAAAAAATTGTCAAAAGTTTATTTATTTATCTAATGGCAAAATATCTTCCCTGCTCTTTTTAGCAGCACGCCTCTGGTCCGAGACGATTTAAACCGGCCCCTTATTGAATAATGGACGAGGGAGGGCTTGGCGCGCAGTCCCTAGACCGGTTCCTCCTTCGAGAGCTTGCTCAGACCCGAGAGACCGGATTGACCTGAATGTTAAAAGGCTATAATTGCCGACCACACTCTTCTACATCCGCTAGAAAACTGATGAGAAGACTGGCTCGCAGAGTGCAGAGTAGTCTCTCTGCCTGCATTGCTTTTTCACTTCGGATAACTGGTCTTTTATGAATTCCGTAATCCTTATGCAAAATACAACTGCTTGATTCTGATGGGGTAATTTGTGGCAATTCCCAGTCTTTCTAGCTACTTACATTATTTATCTTTTATATAGGTACCAGCGTACATATATATCTAGGTATCTACAGGTTTTATAAACAGAAATATGATGAAACTAAATTAATGGTGTAATTGTAAGTACCTATATAATATAAGGCTGCTCTCACAGTGAATGCATGTACGTGCAAATGTAAAAACGCCCGGAAACGTCCGAAATTTTGATTGTGTGTGTATATACATGCGTTCTAGCTCGCACATTGGCTGCGATTAACAGTTGCAAACATATGGTGAACGCAAAATGGCAGCTCGTGATTTATATCTGTTGGATAATCCATTTTTAAGAAGACGTAGAATGCTCAAAAAAAAATGTATTGGTAAATGAGCCGTTTAGAAAAAGAAATTAATTTGGTGAATCTCAACATATTTGGGAAGATTTAAAGAAGATGAAGAAAATTTTTTTAGTTATTTTCGAATCACAGAAGAGACGATTAATTACGTACTGAATATAAATAAACACAGGCTAACGAAAAACCATGTACCATTTCCAATATTCCAAATATTTCAATGTTTTCAAAAAACTGCGAACAAACGCAATTTTCCCAACTAAACAGGATTATCTAAACTACCTATTCAGTTCGGATTATTCGTGCGTAGCCGCGCATTTCCGCACGTCACATAATTCGCACGTACGCGCATCCACTGTGAGAGCAGCCTTACTACCATCCGCATCCCGAGAAAGACAAAAGAACGCGCACGACCAGCGAGATGGAAAGATAAAGGAGAGAGAGTAACCGGGTCACACATTAAACATAAAAAAACACCATTATCTAGTAGACTGTGGATACGCCGTTCCGCTAAGAGCGTTTGTTCGCATTCCGTTGTTTCCCATCCCAGGCTAGGCATCATTGTTGACTGTAATTTGTTATTTACAATTATACACGCCACGCCAGCTCGATCTTCGTATACGTACACAGTATAATACACGCACCGGAAGCGCTCCAGCGTGGCAAGGTCAAACGGAAATCGGACGCGCAACGAATATTATTTAGAAGTTACGAACTGAATGCGGCCTCAATTATTATTATTGTAGCTATTCCAGAATGCGAAAAAATGCTCGGGGCAAAACGTGAGTCCATTAAAGGCTCGTTTTTAAATGCGGTTAGGCAGATAACTCGTCGGACTGGTTCTCGGCGTTTGTGGGTTGGTGTGTAACCAACATGTCTTAGTTTATACCTTGAGCAATGTTACCCAGAAATTTGAGACGAGTTTGAGACATTTAAACAGGCCGTATTAAATCTTAGTACCACGGTAGTGGTACTCGGTATTATTTACGTTTCCAGAATGCGAATCCGAACATATAAATATAAAGACATATATTCTGTTTCTTGTTTTATGGCCTCGTTTTTAATAAACTTTGGAAAGATTTGAGAGGTTCTAGTCACACCTAACTTAATCTAAATCTATAGGGTAGAGTTATCCAAAAGAGGACAGTGCCATAAGACGGGACATATCAATAAATCAGACACTTTAAGATCTACGCGCCATCTATGTACTTTTATATGAACCTCTTGTACCTAGTACGCTTTTCATTTGAACTAAGATGAATAAGATCGGCCGAGTGAAGACCGATGTTTCTGTAAATTACGATTTAAAATAATATTTTCCCAATAAGAAATGTGGAATCATATTGAAATGTAAGTTGTCTTAAACTAATTTTGCCTGTTATAAATTATTGTTGTTTTGGCCCATTTTTTTTTTTTTTTAATTTTGCGGAACTGTAATTATCAGGCGAAGAGATAGATAACATTGTGAATATGTATTTCTCAAGATGGGCCATCATTGTGTATCCTAAGCTGGGACGCCCGGTCTTTAGAGAAGGTGGCTAAAAAATCATTGCGGTCAGACATTTGGTCACCACCGACTAGTCGGTTGTGATTTGGTCAAGCATCAACCGTAGCCACAGCTGCAAATCGCTTCCGGAGAACTGGAATCTGGCCATATATCGAAAACATTTTTCTGGACTGAGAATTTGTGGCCTCTAAGCCAACGGAAAGACAAATAAATCAATTCTGACAATCTAGAGAACTCGACTGAAGAAAATAGAGTGACGGCTCCTAGAATAGTCTTTATAATCTCAGTTGGAACTGCACCTAAATTTAACCCATTTTCTGTTTGATTAATACAACGAACTTTATTGACGAACGGCTCTTGGATCTGGCTAAATGTTCAATGGATGAAGACCAAAAAAAAAAACAAGAAGAAGAAGAACGGCTCTTCGATTAATACGGAGTCAGAGTAGATCTACTGTATGACGAAGTACTAGTGAAAAGATAAAATTTCCTTTATTTCTTTTTCTATTTCTGTTAAGTTACAGAGTCTCGCTGCAGGAGGTTTTAAATAAGGAAACTTACACTGTAATAGCGCCTCCCCCTCGGTGAGTCGCCTTCCACTCGGCCACGTTGCAGCTCCTCGTTTTCCGTGCTGATGCGGCGTTTCCGTCGGGGGCTGCTTAATAAGCGTTCCCGGAGAACACGGCGACGTGTAATAAAATCGAACGTTGGCTGGTAGCGGTGGTTCGAGAAAAAAAAGACAGTCAGCAGAACGTCAGTAGAGAAGGTAGCCGGGAATTGTGACTTAACGGCCGCTGCGGCGCTACTTTTTGTTTCTGGAGGGTCAGCATGTTTCCGTTTCGTTTGCGCGTCAAGGAAAAATCTGGTTGCTCAAGAGGTTTTCGTTCCGAAGAGGGACTTTTTCAGGTTGAGGTTTTTCGCCAAGTATCAGTTATAAATTGTGTAAATCTCAATTTATGTTAATTAATATATTTTGAGTAAGGTAATTATAAAAAATAGTCAGAAAAATACATCACTCTGTCTTTAATATTAGAACTGAATCTGTGGTTCTTTGTGCCTAGTTTTTATCGTTTAAAATGAACAAGATCCTCAGCTTATGTAAAATATCATAATGTTCAGTGTATAAAAAAATAGGTACAAACATAGCTTCTGAGATTTGGTTTATTTTATCAATCTCAGGCTCGTCGCTTTGATAAATGATCCGTTTCCACTGACATTTATTAGGTAAGTAGTTGGGAGTTTTTAGGGCTGTGAATGATGAATTTTTTGTAAAAAAATTCGAAATTCAAGATGACGGTACCAAGATGACAGAAATTTGAATACGGTATATCATGTTTTTAAGATTAAATTCAATTATAGTTTACATAAAATGTATTAACTGTAAAGTTTATAAAACTATTGGGAATAAATAGGTAGTGCTAAATTTTCAGTAACTTTATATTAGATTTCCCAGATTTCCTAGGTTAATTTTCTTACTTTCTCAGGGTCGTTGGGTAAGGAGATGTTCCAAACATATTAGAATTACATTGAGTTAGAAAGTTCAGTTTCAAAGTTTCTATGATGTTTACGATGCTGTCATGGAAAGTTTCAGGAGTTTGTACTGAAGTGATCGATGAACTAATATATCTTATTATTTAACTACTTAATTTTGTCAAATAGTATCCTGAAAACTGCAAATGCATGTTAAAATTAGGTACGACTATATTTATATTACTTTGAAATCTTAAAATTTTACTTTTTTCTGGTCATACACAATTTATTTTCGATGAAGCACAGATATGGAGTTGGGACACCGCAAAGTACACCAAATAAAAAGCATCATGATCAAAATTTAGCCTTTAAAAAAGTGGAATAAAAAAAAAATGTAGTGATTCATTGCCCCTGATATTGTCCCTATCGATCAAACATCTGCGATGTTATTATCGAGTTGGCGTGGTCTGGAATGTTGTTGAACCTTCTGAAATACACAAAATGAACGATCTCCAGAGAGGAAACGTGACTAGCTCATTTTTGTCGAGGGGATCGTCGTCGGGTGTTTTTCGAGATTTTCTGCGATTAAAGTGACTCACGGAGAGCATTTATAATGTATGAGCTCCATGAACTAGATGGGTGACTGCGTGTAATAAATTATAATTACGTAATTGTGTTTGTTTAAAAATAAGAACAATCTTGGGTGTTCGAGAAACGGGACCGACCATCTCCTTTCTTTGGTTAGGTATGTGGGTTGAGTTTGTATGTTCTAAGAATGTTTTTACCATTTGGGTGAGATGAGACACACTGTATTTGTGTTTTCTGCAAATACTGCACTTTTGTATGAAAATATGGTCATCTCTGACTCAGATAATGACTGATACTACCGACTGATATTGTGATTTTAAAAAAAGTGTGGCAATGCATTAGAATTTGGATTTATAACAAAAGTTACACATTATAGGTATAAGGTGTTTCAAGATTATAGTTCCTGATATCTCATCTTCAAAAAATTGCACCAGAGGGGATAAAAAAATTATGTGTTAAAAAAGTATACTTTTTTGCACGTTATTTAGCCCTTCGTTTTTTGATATTTTAAATGCAGCCTCTGCATTTAAAAATCAATATAAACGTACCTAGGTTATTTAGGAAAAAAATCCAATTAGGTTACTATGAAATTAATTAAAAAATCCAACTTCGTTGTTACTATGGAATTACTTGAAAAATATCCAATGCGTTCTAAACTTGTAACCTATACCTACCTACACAAGAATACTTCCTTCTATGCCTACCAGCCATAACCAGACACCGCTCAGTGGGTGGGTAGTAAGTTAAGTAGTAATAGTTACCCGCGTATCGAGTTTCTTTTGTTTCTCTTCTACAGAAGCAAGCAGCCAACCTACTACGTCGCATGGAATCGCGGATCGCCATCTTGGAGAAAGAAAAAAAATCACGACTTAAAATTCCACACGTAGGTGAAGCCTCACAATGGGACGTGTTTTTACAATGCTATAACCTGATTACCCGGCCACCTACCCGCAATTCCGTTAATATTCCCGGGACCCACGCCTGTCACGGACTACACGATGTTGAAATTAATGTTCGACGCGTCTCGGAAAACGTTATGCGTTTTTTATGGCTCCTCGCCTGCTTCGTTCCTTCGTAGTTCGTAGATGTCAGGCGTTTATTTATGTTAAGACGGATTTTTGGAAGCTAAATTATGATTGCTCACGATTGGGATTGGGTAGATGGCTGGGGGCTTTCTTAAAAAAATATAAAGATGGCATAAAAGACATTGAAATGTTAAAAGCTGACCTAATTCATCGAATTTTATAGTGGGTATGGAACAAGTAGTACTATTTAATTGTACCTACTTTTTCGCTGTTACAACTTAACGTACACAACTGTTTAACATTAACTATTTTTGTTTTTCTTTACGTAGATGTTGGTAGGTATTACTTACATCAATTATTGTTTCTCCGAAGACAATCCCAGTACCGTTAGGAGTCGTGTTTCGATAAACAGGGTAAGCAGGCAGCAGGCCCCAAATGCATTCGGTGAATCATGGACAAGCATCAAAACGATAACAATACGAAATCCATCGGGCTCAACTCGATGGATTGACCTTGACTTTAATGCGGCTCGACTGATTGCCTCTAATCCTCTAAATAGATCCCATTATTATTTATTTCCAGTTAGGAAACACACCCGAGTCTCTTAATTATTGTTTAAAATAAGTGTCAAAGATTTTAATGATAGAAAGTAAGCTTTGCGGTGCGCTAACCGACTTTCACTCCGTCGTTCTGCGCTGTGTTGCGTCATTTCGCGTCAGTCTTTTCGCTATAAACCCGGCTTACTCACGGCCATCTAATCGAAAAGGGAATTGCCACCGCAAGTGTTTACGGCTACATTTTTTGTCGTTTCCGTCGAAGATTGCGAAATCCGCCCGTCTATATCTGGTGCAATACATCTGTGTAATTTTTGTGTTTGTGGTCGGTTTATGTAACGAATTTGGATAACTAGGTGTCACGCTTATTACAAATTCGTCAGTTACTATGATTTAGGTGTAGTAAAAGTACCTAGATTGTCTTGAAGAATTTTTATTTTAGTTCTTTTGCGCAAATTTGATCTCGTGCATAAGACCGCTGTTGCATGCGGTTGTGGTTATTTTGGAGCAAGTTTTGATGTTATAACTCTGGTGCTGGTCGAGTTATGTGGGTACTTATGTTAACATTTTTTAATCCCGACTTTGATAGTACCTAGTTTCAGATTGTGTTTTAAAAACAATTTTACATGCATTACTAAAAATATTACCGACCAAGAAATTAATGTATATTTGCCATGCAATGCTTTATCCCTTTCAAAAGGTTAAAAAGCGCAATACTGTGATAAATAAACAGCGATACTTCTGTCTTGTGTGTCAGCCATAAGCTTCCTTTGACCTGATCAAATTTTAACATGTTGATATAAATGCAGTCCTATGTTAAAATGTAAAAGTAGTCTGGCGGTTATCCTATAGTCTTTAATAATATTGTTGTAAGACCCACGTAATACCTTTTCCCAGCTTTTTTCTTACGAAGACGTCATTGTTGCAGGATCTTCTGGCAAATCTCGCAAAAGAAAAACCAGTGAAACAGACACCCCTTCGACGACAAAATCCCGCACAGGCAGCTTCAGCAGCACCAAAGAGGACTGCGAAAACAAGCAGGCGCGTCGGAGGAATCTCAACCAACGCGGCTCCAACAAGAAAAAGGTCTTGGAGGAGGCCAACAACAGCAAGCTCCGGGAGATCGAGGTTAGAGTCGAGGACTGCCTGCAGAGCAACCCAGCGCTCTCTGAGCTTTGTAGGCGGAAACTAGAGGAGAGTGGTCCCGAGGAAGACGAAGCCGAGCAAGAAAGGCCGGCCGACGCTCCCGAGCCGCGTCCTATCGAGCCCGCCGAGCACGGCTTGGAGGACAGTAATGGCAGCAGTGTCGAGTTAGTGAGTGTCGATGTGCAAAGTGACGATGCGACAGTGCAGTGTGGATCTATGCCTGCGTCAGAAGTGGTGAACGGTGATCTCAACGGTGAGGAAGACTGTGTGATAGTGGCTCAAAGAACGAGTACCCCCAGTAAAACTGAGGAGCGGGATTGCTCTATCAGAGGTGAGAGCTCGCATACTTTTTTCTATGACAGGTACCCAATAGATAGTTGTTTTTGTACCAATGGCGTAGAGTGAATGCTTTTGTGAGGGCGCAACAATTTAAGTTAGATGCCAAAAACTCACTTCGCGCTATTGGTTCAATCAATATTTTTTGTGCAACTCTCTAAAGTAGTCAATATTTTCACTTACATAATTTATCAAATATTTGAAACCTGTTATAGGTTTTCTGTTCTGTGGGAAGGCTTACAAGAGATAGGTACTAGATGTTCCTATTGTTAAGCAACACGAATTTGTTTTGAACTTGATAAGGCATACCTACCTACATCAATTATTGTGATCAATAAACTATTAAGTACATGTTATGTTTTTATATGTATGAATTTTAAATTCATTCCAAGATTTGCAGGAATAATAATCTCATTCAAACTCCGGAAAACATAATAGTATATATCTATAGGTTGTCTATAGGTACTTAAGTATTTCCAGAAGTACCTACAGACAACCTATACTATTATGTTTTGCGAAGTAAAAAAATATTCTAATCATAAGCTATTATTTACTATTGAAGTAGCTTTACACCTGCATTTGTATTTGTGTTGCCAATGATGTGTTTTTATGTATTTGCTACTCTTGAAATACTATGATGTATACAAAGTACTGAGGCAACTAAGACAAAAAATCTTAATAATTAAAAACTCAATATAACAACGTAGATATTTTGCTTTAGGTACCTATAGCGGTAGGTACTATTACAACTCAAATTTATATTTTGGTACTTTGTATAAGTATATATTTGCCGCACTGGCTGACTGGCAATAATAATTATTTTTTTGAGAAGTGATATCAACAATCTGATTTTTTTTATATTTAGAGTAAAAGCATTTTTTTAACTGTATACGTCGTATACAGTTAAGTGTGTATAAGTCGAAATAGAAATATATATTTTTATAGCCACTGAATATATCTAGTAGCAGGTTGTATAGAAATTTAATTGTAGGTACTCTTCTGCGCGTCCTATATAGCTCCTATATATTTATACCGTCAGTGCAAAATATTAGGCCTCTCCATTAAAATGTTTCATTTATTTTGTCATTTTCGCCAATAAAAACCGTTTTCCTTAAATAGCTTCTTTAGGGAATCTTTTCCGTAAGGAAATTCCATGTCCTCTTTTAATTTTTGGAGTAACTTCCTTGTTGTGGGACAACCTTAAATTCTAAATAGAATTTTTCAGTGGTGCGGTCCGCCTAACTATTTAAAATCAAAATCATCTATTTTTTGGACCACAGTATAATACATAACAGAATAACATTTACTATCACCTCCGTCGTTGTCTGCGAAACATTTTCCGTGCATTTTTTGTATGCAAAGCATTATTTATTACTCATTATATTAAAAGGGCAAAATATAGATATCTAATAGGGAAATATCCTAGCCCATCAAACTACGCTACTGGGAATGAATAATCAGAATAATAAGTAATTGCCAGTCGGAAATTTTGAATTTCGCCGAACGCAGGCACTTGTTTATTTTTATGGACCAATAAGAATTCGATTAGCCACCTGTTTTAGGACAAGCTCTGACTTCAGTCCCCACGTTGTCAGAATTGCAGATATGTCACCGGTCGTGACTTTAAAATAGACTCGGAATAATCGTATTTAATTAAAAAAAAAAATACATAACTATCTACATACCTAAATACGTTGCAATTATTCCTAATAGAAATTTCAACAAAATCGATAGTGTTTTTACCTGAATTTTTTAAAAAATAATTTGGCAATACTGTATTCCAATTGGAACCTAGTCGAAATTTTTTTGCCGCTGATCTGCCAGACTGCAGACGCTTCTTATCGGAGCTTAAAGTACGCAATGGTTTGTCTGTTATACTGCTGTGCATCCCTTATAGGTATTTCATTATTAATTCACATATTAACTGGACTTTGTTCTTTGTTCTCAGGTGACGATGACGGTCCACTGGTGTCATCCTCGCCCTACAGCAGGATGGAACTTAACTCAGAAACTCCAATCAGCCTGCTTCGCTTCCCGGACGACCGCTCCGATTCGGGCGTGAGTTCGCTGCGTTCGAGCAGTGGCGATGAGCGGTCGGGGTCGCGGTCCAGCGCCCTGAGTTCATCGGACGAGCCGAACCACATCTCGTTGTCGTCTTCGTCGTCTGGGATATCGGTCCCGACGATACCCGCGCAAAACAGGTCGCCGCTGTTTATACCGGCGTCGTCGTCGGCGGCTTCCACGGTTCAGCAGCAGCAGCAAAGGCACGACACCGAGCCGGTGCGCGTCTGGAGAGACCCTAACCTACTGCTGGAAGAGCCCCACGTGCGACACATCCAAAGCGTTCAGCACCAGGTAGGTCAAGTAAGTGTTGACTTCTTTTTTTCTTATTTTGGTATGGTGGAGGGGTAGAAGTAATCTGTAGGTTCAATAACCTTCAGACCAAAGCAGTAAGCGTAAAAAAACATTACACTGTTGTAACAATATTAAGAAGTAGGATATTCTCTTTATAATAGTTTCATATGGATATTTACATGAAATAATGTTATTATCATTTGGGCCAAAGCCAATTCTGACTATATAGGCACCTACCGAGCTATTTACCTTGAATATTTTGATAGTTATTAAAATGCATAACTTGGTGATTCAGTAAGACTCAGGACAGGAAAATTTAGAAGGCGGTAATAAGTTTTCAACATTAGTTGTGCTGTATTTTGCAGCAGCGTATATTTAGGAATGAAAAAATGTACGATTTAATGAGGCTCACTTAAAGTGCAAAGTCTATAGAGAAGACATACAGGTGTAAAGAGAATGACAACGTAGGTACACCTGTGTATGATCCATGAATACAAATTTCCTTTGTTTTGGACGCGCAATCGGGAACATCGTACGTGGAGATGCGCATGATATAACAATATGTACCTATAAATTTAGTGCAGTGCTCGAACATGATACGCCATGTGGAAACGATCTTTAAAAGCTGTTTTACACATACTTCATAATTAATAGAAAAATTTACAATAAGAAAATTGTACGATTAGAATTTTTTATTATTTCAATGTTAGAGACACGCCTGTGCAAGTAAATGGTCTAGGAAAATTTAAAATTTACTAATTTTTTGAACAGGAAATTGTATAAATTCAATGTGAAATAAATTTTTACATGTAAACGAGCGTATATAAAACAACTTTTGCTTAAAATAGTGCATTCATGCACTTTTCCATGATTTTAGTAAGTAATACAGCAATCAAATAAGAAAAAGAGTTAAAATATCAAGTTTTAATATAGCTGGAGTCAGTCAGTCAATTTTCTTATTCTCATTGTTAGGTATTGCTATTACTATTTTTATAGAGGGCAGCGTAAATCTTTAATTTAATTAACATCTCAATCTTATTTGGATGGTGGGAAATAGAGAATGCAAACATTATTTTTAAACATTTAAGAACGCCCAATTCAAGGTCAAATCTGTTTCATTATTACCTTAGTTATTATTACTCATAAAACAATTTAAATATGTATTATTCTGTTGCTAGTAAGAGTAAGAATTATCTCATGTGGTAAACCACCCATATTCAAAAAGGTACTCACTCTTCAGGAGAAAATCCAAGAAAATCAATAAAAAGGATTATTATCTTAAACAAAAGTCTTATTTGACAATTAATTTTATATACTTAATCGAAATATCTTATAAGCGGACTACTTATTAAAAATACTAAACCAATTAGTGACAAATAATTAATTACTAAAAGTAAGTCGAAAGTATTTTCCAGCCGGAAAAAATCACAAAAGCAATAATTTTCATGTAATAGGTACTGTTTTTGGCAAATTATGTTCAAAACATCTACATTCACCTTTCTACTTCCAAATTAATAGCATTGCTTGGTCATCACATTAATACGATATTTCTGTGCCTAGAAAGTGATATGCAAAGTATTATTTATTTGAAATAAATATGTAGCATAGGTATTATAAATAGATATGGGGCACATTGCCCGTGGAGTAGAAATAATGCCTAACTACTAGGTAGTAGGTATAAATATCTATTTACACACAATAAAGTTCTAAATAAATATTTAAGTGAAACAAAAATTATTGTACAAACGGTACAGTTAACCTATTTATATAATTTCAGCATTTCAACGTAGGGTTGAATAATCAGCTTATTTCACATGTCTCATGCCTATGTAGACGTTGACGAATTAATATGATTTTGTATTTATTAGGTACTTACCCGCTTCAAGGATGCATGAACGCCATTTTATGAAATCTAACATATATTTCTTGCGTCACCTTGCAAGCGACAGAAACGAGAGACTCGCAGACTTCTTTAAAGCAAATAAACAATATCAAAGTTAATTAATGTCTACTATAATTTAACATCAAACGATAGAACTCGGATTAGAAACACTATTTTACAGGAATTTTATGTTTACATTTTAAGTAACAAAATTCCAATAAAACTTCTTCGCCAAGAACTATTGGCATTTCACGGTTATCTTGGTCTGTGGTTATCCTTCTTCAATTAAAAATTAGTTCTTGTGCCATCCCAAATCCCGTGGTTCAGGAATTCACTATTAATTAATTACAAATAACATTAAAATCATAAATTATCTATGATTAAAATTAATGAGAAACACTACCACACTACCGATAACCGGGGGACCTAATTGCGCACATTGCGCAGGCACAGTGCGTAAAGTTAGACATTGTTTCACGCCTTCCTGATTAAATTAAAATAGATATCTACGTATTTTCCATAATGCGTTTTTAATGAAGTTAGCAGTCCCAAAAGTTTTTAGACCTGGACCATAATTCATAATAAATACTTTGGGAATATGCCATCTGTAAAATAAAATATTGCATTTGTGTTATTTGAATAGGTAGGTACCTTGTGTTTTATTCTATGCCTCCTATTATATAAGTCTTTATAATCTCAATTGAAACTGCATAAAAAATTCCGACAAACGATACACGTGCGTAAACAAAGAGGCCGCCGTCGAGGTGCAGGTGTTTTGTTTCTTTTACAGTTTCAATTGAGATTATATAGACTGTACTCTTTAATAATATAATACTTATGAAACTTATCTAAGAGTGGGTGGTGAATTCGATATACCTACTTCTCTGCTTAACTGGAAATAAGGGAATAATACAAATAATGTAATATTTCTGTAAATTTAACTGTAGAAAACACTAATTATTCATAAACGTTTAAACGACAATTAATAAAAGTTACGGAAAGAAATACTGATTGTCATTACACTAATATTATTAATTTAGTTTGATTTTCAACATCCAGCAGGACTAATGGCTGATGTAATAGTTCGAACAAAGTTCTTTAGTTTCAAAACGGCAAAGTTTTATACAGTATTAGTCTATATAATGTCAATTGAAACTGTAAAAAAAATTCCGACAAAGGAAACACCTGCTCCTCGATGGCGGCCTCTTTGTTTACGTACGTGTGTCCTTTGTCGGAATTTTTTATGCAGTTGCAATTGTATTATAAACACTATAATAGAGTAAATACCCACAGTAACACAGGTATCTGTAAGTCCATCAAATAAGAAACCAGGGTAAATACGATACCTGAAGATTAACAGTAGTACAGTATACCTAATGAATTTCCAATTAATTAGAACCGACAGCTTGCTGGCAACTTCGCCATCTTAATTTCGAGACCTACGTAGGCTCCTTTCACCAAATCGGGCAAAAGTCAACGAGTACGAACAGTGTTTTGATTGTTTTAAACTGTTTGTATGTATTTTTACAACTCTAATTCACTAGTAATTCTGACACTATCAATTTTATGCACTCTCCCTGGTTTCCCCATTTTCTCCGTCCTTTTTCGATGGTTGCGCACGCACCACTCTGATTCGGGTAGTTGTCATGTTTTATTAAGCAAAACCAAATTATTTAGCTTACAAATAGTATGATACAGTATCACCAAACACTGCATTAATACAATATAGAAACAAGTAGATAATAAAAATATAAGTACCTAATAAGAATTGTAGTTTACCTATATCAAGAAATATTTCTATTTAAAATTCAGCTCTACCTAAAATGCAGCTAACCTATCTATCTATACGTGTGATCCTCTTGTGATCGGTTGACCTCCATTAATATTCGTATCGCACAAGTTACATTACATGTTGCGTTACTCAAATCTAGACGTGGATACGATACAACTACTGTACTAGAGCTATAGATGTAGACTGTATTGTATAGTACCACCAGCACCACAGTCCAGTCGGGGGTTTAGCGGTTAGTGCGATATTAATAAACTAAATAATACTTACCTATCTACCTAAAAGAAGTAATATATAAATGTCTATGATGTTTTTGCATGTATTACCCGATTGCAGTATGCATGAGGAATATTTTGAACTGAGACATTTATTATTTCGAATCTAATTAGGCATAATTAGGCATTCCAGAATACGTGACAAAAGTTATTATGATGTTTTTATTCATTTGTCAAAAAAAAAAGGACATTATAACAAAATATGCACGTAATAAGCACTTTAATCTATTTATAAGATACCTATATCAATTAAAATGTATGATTTTAAATAAAATTTGAGGCACTATTATTCTTCCTTACACGTTTTGTTTGACCCAAGGTGGCCGTTTTTGACATCATTGGAATGCCTAATTAATGAGGTCTAGGTGCTCTACTCGACTTTTTCAGTAAAAATAGGTCGACTGTCCACTGTAATATTAATCAAACATTACAATTCACGGTTGTAATCCACAATCAATCCGATACGCTGGCCTTGCCGTTAAATTATTTTAATCAGAAATCAGTAGCTGGTATATTTTTCACGCTTTTTTAAAACGTTCATAGCGTTCAATTATACCTCGACTGGTTTTTACTACAATGATGTCTGTGGTAGTGCTTTCCAGATTAGGCACAGAAAAGGAAATAATTATGGGTCTGCCATTGAAAATAATGTCCTTTTGTATTACCAGTCAGCTAACTGCCTTATGACTTAACAGATCAAGTGTGCAGATTAATAATTATTTTATTACTTTCATACTTTGTGTCGTTACCATAGCAACAATTGTTTGTTTCACACGAGGTTTCACACAAACTCAGGCTTTGTTGTGGTCCTTCTTGTTCTTTTATTTATTATCATATGGTGGTCCTAGATGAAGTTGTGGCTTGGTTATTTTAATAAAGGTGATGTAGAAAGGGAATTATTGAATTTTATAAAATATGACAATATAAATTTAATCTACAGATTGATTTATTTTATCGAATTAAATAGAAAATACCTATCTATTAGCAACTAAACTTACTATTATTTCAGAGGTATTAATTATATTAGGTGAGTACTTACTATAGATATCTATTAAGTAATTATTAATCCAATTATTATCAGGGTACTGACTTATAATGTCTACGTGCACATACTGCTCAGTTATATTAGGTTTGTTTTTTTAGTTTCTATTACCTTTTCAAATAGGTACATATAAATCCAGATAATTAACTTTCTGCTGGCAATGAAGAGCAGAAAGTGAATAAAATAATTTAAGATGAATAGTTCAGCTTCAGTTCATGTCCTCTTTAATTTGACAATAGGTCCAGTCGTGATTCCATACTCAATTCCGTTGTAAAATTTTATTGTACGATATAATAGATGTCGCTCTACCATTTTGTTGAATTGATATGATTAATGGTAGTACTATACCAGTTTGATGGGAGTTCCTTTCCGTGTTAAAAATTGGCGCTACGTAAAATCATAAATGATTAAAGAAGTGAAATTACAATTGAGAATAATTGACTCATGCGACACTAATATGGGCTTTTTGAACTAATATTTTTTGTCGATAAAATATACTCATCCCTGTTTTATCGACAGAAGATAGGCGGGCTATTCAAACTTAACGTTTTGGATTTATAGGTTGATTTTTGCAAGGAAATTTTGAAATGTATACAAAATTTTGCCAACAAGTGTTGTTAGCGACTTTGCAATCGATTTGTCTGTTAAATTAGTTTTAAATTATATGTTTAAAGTAAACTCAATAGCAAATACCTAAAATCACTGGATGTTTGCAAAAGTACAACAGTTTAAAATCTTCCCCAAAAAAGTTTTTGTTTTTATAAAAAAATTAATCAACAAACTGTTGTCAGTAATATGGTTTTATTGGTATATTGCAACAAACGAATTTCAAAATTACAATTAAACCATTTAAAGAATTCCAAGTTCATTTATTTAAAAATGAACCGGCATAGAGAGTAGAGCCATGCCTGCTTACCTTTGTTATGTAGAAACTTACGCAAATTTATACGAAAACTATCCGATAGGTTTTGGTTCACTCAATCATAGATGAGAGATTGGCGGTGTTAGGTGCCATAATGTCATGGGGAAGCAAAATGTTAATGGCTTTATCCTTCGTTTTTCTCTCTCGTGTCATATCACGTGACCTGTTGTAGTTGCATTGACACTAGTGCCTCCAAGCGTAGCTGGTCTGCGCAGAACCTCATAAACTCTACCAAATTGCTCATAAGAATCAAACGCTTTTTATTTTTATATTTCTCTATGCCCCTACCCTTTTAAACTGTTAGATACACAGTTGACTATGTACTAATTTTAAAAAAATATCAAAAATGAATTATAGTTCTACAACAATGAATAGATGCTGAAATATGTTTATAGACATTTAAAATCTTGAAAGTTTAGAATAAATTAAACTTAACTATGTATGTATGTATAAAATTATATATTTATGTGTAACCTACAGATTACTTATACTCCTATAATTATTTTATCATCAGTACCATAAAAAAAAAATATATTAAGTAATGTTTGCTTCCAGACTTTGCTAATGTCTCATCCCAGCACACCGGCCTCGTCTGGCCCGTCTGCTCCAACTTCCGCCACAGGAAACCACCCAGCATCTCTAGGGGCATACCCCGTAGTCCCACCACCACCTTCCCTGATGAGTCCCCACCCATTGGGCCATCCCCACCTGGCCGCTCATGGCCTGTATCACCCCCAGTTCTCTGACATACTATGGAAAACCCAAAGGGGACCCTACGGGGTGCCCGCTCATCTCTTGCCTCAACAGACCGGTCATTCTTCCACCGAAGAGATGCTGGAAAGGGAGAGGGCCGCCCTTGTCCTACAAGACCGCGAGAGGCACGAAAGGATGATCAGGTAGGTTAAAACAATATGACTATAGAATCTTTGTTTAAATAAAATTAAAATAATGCATTATGAATATATTGAATTGAAGAAAAAAAAAATGTTATATTAAAGGAAAAGGAATTGATCAAAGTAGTAGATTATAGTATAGATTGTTATAGTAATGTATCCGTTGTACCTCTGAACCAGTGTATTTAGGAGTCATTCTTTTGATCGAGAAAATTCCATCAAACAGTGTTTTCTGTCACAGTGACAAATTATTTTACCCACGTAAAGGATTTCTTAAAAAATATATTGTGCAATTGTGCCTTAAAACCTTGTATTTTGTCTATTTCTAATATCAGATGAAGAATTTATTTAATAGTTAATTTCTTGATGTTGTATAGGGAGAGGCAAAATCAAGAGCTGGAGAAACAGCAAAAAGAAAAGGAGAGGTTAGAGAGAGATAGACAAGAACAAAGGGAAAAATTGGAGAGAGAAAGAGAAAGAGAGAAGGAAAGACAAGAGCAGGAACAAGCCCTTCACAATCATTTTGAGAAGTCTCTTCGAGCGGCCCAGCAAAAGGTAAAATAAAAGTTTTGAAATACATTTTTGTCTCATAGGTGCCGAGGTTCAATTCAGGTTATAAGTGCTTCAGAATATATAAAAATGTTTTCTGGTTTCAAGAAACATATTTTCTACCAAATGGAGATTTATTATTTTTTCTCTCTTTTAGAGAGAACAGTGGAATCCCATTGCAGGGAGGCCCCCTCAGCCAAGAACGTCCAGTTTGTCGGAGGATGACAGAAAAAGGGCAGAAGAATTACACCAAAGGGAACAACAGAGGCATTTAAATACTGTCAGGGCAGATACGAGGGATCTTAGGGGATATTATCCCGTGAGTATTTTATGTTTTGTAAAATAATTTTTTGTCAGCTGATATTTTTAAGTAAATAATTTTAAAGTTAATAAATTAATTTTGATGGATTATTTTTACAATTTGGGATAATATCTTGCCAATTAACATGATTTAATACAAAGGTTTAATAAGTTACACGTCCTAATTTTTTTTTCAACAAAGATTCCAGTATTTATAAGTTATCAGTAAAAGAAAACATCTATAGATGTTTTTGCCCATGATGTACTTTAAGTATTTGCTACTCTTGAAGTTCCATGATGCAAACAACCATTCTGAGGCAAAATTTAAAAGAAAATTCATGTTTTTACCGATATTTTACTACAAACAAAATTCAAGTAATAATCACAAAAATTTTATTTTTATTTAGATTCAGAGGCCACCTAGTGTACCTGGAAAAACTGAATACCCTCCTCCTCCGGCCCACAGTCGAGTCGTGGCTACCTCAAAAGCCTCCAATGAAAAGCTTATTTCCATGGCAGTGCCCCAATCGATTCCTAAGAGCGAGCTAAACATGTATGGTTATCCAGTTTGCCACCCACAAAATGCCTTTTTTGAACCAAAGAAGTCCGATCTACACAAGACGCCACCGAGTGGCCTGGTCGTGACCAAATCGGGACCCATGGATCGTGAGAGGGAAAGGGAGATGTCCAACCAGTCGCTGGTTAGTGAGATCAAGAATTCAGTCATAGTCAAGCATGATGCTAAGAACACCCACCACTTGGAACCAAGGGTGTCTATTGCTCATTCTCCTAGTCCTAAGTTGAGGAATGAGATGTTGAGCCACTACTTGCCTACTTCTGGGCAGACAGGGCAGGCCAAAACTATGTACGAGTACAGGAGTCCTACGCAGTCACCGCACCATCTCTCGCATACCCCCAGTCCACATCACCATATGGAACCTCAGAATCTTGGTAAAGCGCAGAGCCACCACAGGCCAACAGGTCAACTACCTAGTCCCCACCACCATAGGCAGAGTCCCCATCAGCATCCGCACAGCCAGCCTCATCCGTCCCCAGAGATGAGGTACCCGAGAGGAACGGAAGCTCAGACCATGATTTATCAGACATCGGGTAGGTTTTTGTTTTTAAAATGAATTTTTATAGTTTCTTGATTTATTAAAGATACATTTTGAGGATTATTTTAATATTTTCATTTATTTCAGGCAAAACGAGTTACCCCTACACAACTGCGGCATATACTATGTCGACAACTCCCAGCGTCTCAAATTCAAAGCCTAAAGTGAGCAGTCCTGCACCTCATCAGATATTCGGAAAGCCTCCATTGGGCGGAGTTTCGGTGGTGCCTGTGTCTCGTTCTCACGAACCTTCCACTCCGATTCAGCTAACATCTAAGCCTCCGATGACGTCTGTCTCACCCTCCCCTTACCAGCAAGTTTCCCAGTACCACCCACCTCATAATCAAGCACCAGTGATGATGACCTGCCCTCCGCCCCCTGCTCACAGTAGTCGCCCCACATCCAACCTGGATAGATATGACAGAACACCTGGATACGCCCCTGGTGGGCTTTCTGTCAAATTGGTCGGCCAGCAAGGGACGTCGCCTCCTTCAGCAGCATCAGCGCCTCTGCCGATGTCTAGATCTCATGCCCAGTTCCTACTGAACCTTAGTGGAGTGTCTCAGCAGACACAGCCACTGGACTTGGGGGTCAGCTCTAATAAGTTTGAGAACTCGTCTTCAGCGTCTCCAAAGCGCAAGGCGGCAACACCGGTAAGCAATGCAAGCGGCAACAACCCAGTGTGCTTGGAGGTGAAGAAACGTAGAATCGAGCCGCCTCCGACAAGTGTCGCAGTCCCACCCAACTTGAGCATTTTCGGTAGTGCTGGCCAGCAGCCACAATTGGCCAGGGTGAGTGAGCCTAGTCCGCTGATAGCAAGTGCCGCGACAACCATCACGACGGTAGTGAACACTGCTGCGTATAGGACACCAACGACCAATGTTACATCGTTAATATCCCAGAGTCCGATGACGTTAACGGAGAACCTGCCTGACGTGAGTGTCACGGCAGTTACGGTAGAAACAATCCGTCCGGCATCAACGGGTGAAATGAGCCCGAAACCTCCCACTCCGACAGTTCCTCTGAGCAATAGTCCAGCTCCTGTGAGTGCCGCATCTACACCTACACCGCCGGCTAGTGTAACTCCAGGTCCAGCAGTTGACGAATCGCCTGGCACACCTGTCAAAGTCAACCTGACTCCTAGTGTAGTTGACTCTGAAAAATCCAACAGTCCAGGTCCTCAGAAAACGTCTAGTAGCAGTTACCCTGTGAGACACCTTAAAAAGGCATGGCTTCAGAGACATACTGGTGAGGATCTGGAAGATACAACCGGAGTAATTGGTTCAGGTAGTTGTGTAACGCTCCCCATTAACATAAAGACAACCACGACTACATTGTCGAATAGTACAAGCAACCCCATAAAAGAAAACCCTGTTAACTCTATCCACTCAGTAGGTTCTATGGCAGTTAACAGTATAAATAAGACGAAACATTTTTCTAGCAAAGCTGTCAATAGAAAACCCGTAAAGGAAACCACTGTAAACGGTGATGCAAAAAATGATGATTCGTCAAGTAGCGACCAAGAAAGAGGTCGAAAGTCGCCACCAAAACGTAAACCTCCTAAGGTAAAGCGAAAAAAAGGAGGAGGGCCTACAGCAAAAAAACCGAATGATGACAAGAAACGCAAATCTGGGCCCCAACCAGTAACTCCACCAAGCGAAAGTGGTAGTGATAGTGAGAAGGAGAGCGGTAGTGAGAAAGACAGCGATTCTGGTGCAAGTGCTTCTGCTCCAAGCAAAAAGACCACCAGCACGGGAAAGGAGCCGCGAAAACGAGGGAGGAGGCCTAAAGGTTCAAAAAACGATAAAGGCGAGGAGCCACGGCCGAAGAAGATCAAAGATGACATTCAGCCCCCGCGTGACCCCTTTCGCAAACCTCCTGTGGGGCAATTGAAAAAGACTGGTGAGAGCTTTCTGCAAGATGGGCCCTGTTTTGAGGTGGCCCCCAAGCTGGCCAAATGTAGGGAGTGTAGGTGGACGCCAAACCAGCGCTCCAAGAACATGCCAAACATCTTCTGTAGGTTTTATGCTTTCAGAAGATTGAGGTACACAAAGAACGGACAGCTAGCTATTGCTGGTTTCTCGGATCCTCATAAAGATGCTTTAGAGGTAAGTTTGATTTTAGTTGTTTTATTTATTTAATTTTTTTGAGTAAATTATTGAGTAGAGTATATTAAAAAATGTGTGCTTTTATTAATAATAAACACGTTTCATATTAAATCTACTGTCTCTATCTTTTAACTTAAAAATGTTTTATCATACATTAGTAGCAGTCCAAATTACCTTTAAATGTCGAATTGGGTATATATACACAGTGATTTAGGTTTATCTTGATAACTTCAGGAATCGATATAACAGGTTAAAATAACTGTTCATTCATGATATAAACTTATTTCCTAAATCACATCATTTCGGAGATAGAGGATGTTGAAATAGGAATCTTTTTCCCACTTTTCCCTCGTAACTTTGAACCACTCATTTAATTGAAATGAAATTCAGAACACAAACACTCCTTATGATCCTACATAAGCTTCTTAAGTTTAACCCACCATCCCCTTTTAGAAGTGTATTTTGTATGCAAAATTAACTGGAGTTTACACAAATCAACTTCAATTAATCAACGTTCACTTCAATTGGATGAGGGGATGAGGAAAAAGTGGGAAAAAATTCTGACTTCAACGTCTCTATCTCCGAAACGATGCGATTTAGCCAATAAGATGAATGAATATTATTTTAACCTTTTCTATTGATTCCTGAACCTATCAAGACTAAACCTGAATCACCCTGTATAATTAATGTTTTTTAACATAGCCTATCACTCTAATAACATGGATTGAACTGATATGTTTAATTTTTTGTGACTTCTATTTAAGAATTTTGGTAAAAAACTAATAAAATATCAATGTTATTTTAAGGCTAAACCGATACATGCTTATATAAATACTGTTCTGTAATGTATTAAATTTTAAAATGAATTCTATAAACTTCAAAGAATTTCAATTAAATAATAATGTGGTTATATTCATATAAAGTTGCACTAAATTTTAGACTTTCATTTACATTAGTCCTAAAAGCTGGTTAAATTTTGTAGTGATGCCTTCATTTACAGGATGATCTAAAGTTGTGGCTTCCCATCGCTGAAAATCCACCATCTGATTTGGATCTTGAAACGTCCAGATTTCTTTTGAAACAAGTTGGTGATCATTTTTGTGACCTATTAGTCCAAGAGAAGGAAGCACATTCGGAACACATGTCGGAAGGTTTGTTTATATTTTCTGTAGATGGCTAAAATATTGACAAGAATGAGAACTATCATTTGGGCATTTATGAACAGGGCAATTTTGAAACTAGTGTCCTTGTAAGTTAGTAGAAGTAGAAGACATTTCTTTAAAGTTGTCTCGAAAGCAATGCAATGAGACCAATTTAATTCAGATTGAAAATTGATAAATACTCAGCCTTGATAACGTTTGAAAAGTGACTTGCTCAAAATTATATGGATATTCTGAATAGAAATAAAATACATTTATGTTACAGATAAAACGGTGGCATGGAAAAGGGTAGTGCAAGGTGTTAGAGAGATGTGTGATGTGTGTGAGACGACGTTATTCAACTTCCATTGGGCCTGCGGCAAATGTGGGTTTGTCGTTTGCATTGATTGTTACAAGGTGAATATTGTAAACTAAAAAAATCTGTAAATGTTGCTAAACATTTTAGCAACACATTTTATAAATTGGTTACATTTATCTAAGAGAAAATGTTTTTGTTTTTCAGAGTCGTAAAAAGGGCGCTATAAAGGTCTGGGGTGAACCTGGGAAGGATCGTGATGAGTACTCCTGGCTCCTGTGCACCAACAGGCAGGTGCACGAGCAGGAAAAACTCATGCTGACCCAAATAATCGCTGGCGAGTCCCTGTTGAAACTTGGCAAGATGGTGCATGAGATGCGCGAGTTGTGGAATATCGAACAGTACTGTGGGTGTCCCACCAGTAAAGAGGTATCGCTCAAGTCCAACAACACGCAGGCCAAAGAGATCATCAAAAGCATCTTGGGTGACAAGGTGAATGGCATAAAGAAAGAGATAAAGGATGAGGACGGTAAGTCTTACAATGGTGTTAAAGAGGAAAAAAGCTCACCGCTCAGTTGGTTAGCAGACGTCGCTCTAGACCGGGAGGAGAAGAAGGAGGGCAGCAGCAGCGAGGAGGAGGGCAACTTTTCCACATTGAGAGAGCTGCTGATCCGGCCGTCACATAAGCCAAATGGATCCCGTGCTGCCTCGCCCGTTTCCAAAACAGAGTCTAAGAAAAAGACGACTATTCCTACCAAACCTGCCGATTTAGACGATGTAATTTCCAGTGTGATCGAGGATAGCGTCCCACAGAAAACTGTAGAAACCCCCACCGAGCCCAAGTATGAGCTGAAACACTTTGTAAGAAGGTACAACTGGCAAGGGAAGGGCAGGGTGCAGTTGCCCATCAGGATAATGACTTTGACCGAGAGTAAAATGTTGTATCCTGAAACGCCCCACAGTTGGCTGTGTGACGGAAAGCTACTGAGACTTAGCGATCCGATGTGCAAAGAAAACCAGAAGATTTTCCAGGTGTGTTTCAATTTTACCTATTAGTTTTTTTTTTGGTGATTTGGTGATTGGGTTCCAGCTAGTTAGTAATGCTTTTGGCCTCTTTAGTAATATTGGTCTAATCTTACGTTAGGCAAGTTTCATGTTTGATTTCAAATCATCAATCAATAAAACAAATAGTTCTATTAAACTAGCACATTTAAACGTTAATTTTACACAATTTCCATAAATTTGGCATAGGAAGACAAAATTGAATTGAAACAAAATATTCTGTATAACTAGAAATTAATATTTAATAAGCAATAACTGAGAAGTTTAAATATGTAGATTTGATGGAGTTTTTTTATTAATTTATTATTATACAATTAAAGTCGGTCGAGAGTGTGTTACATGAATGAGTGAACATTTCTTTGTATTTTCCTGCCAGATTTTAAAATCTGAATATTTGGCTTGTTCTGTCAGTTTTTTATTTATTTCTTTTCTTTTAATTACACATTAAACATTTTCATTAGTAAAATGTGTATTGCAACTTGTTCACTGCATGACTTCTTCATGCAGTAAAGAAAAAAAGTCATTGTTAGCATTCACAGGATATATGTTAGTTTTAAAAATAAAATAAATTATAATCGCTAATGGCTTCAAAATTGAAAGTAAAAAACTACTAGCATGGTTTTGGATTTAAAAAGGAAATACTTTATTTTATTTCTCTTTTGTTTCAGGATCAATGGAAACGTGGCCAGCCCGTAATTGTGTCAGACGTAACTCGCAATATTAACGGTGATCTCTGGAATCCTGATGCATTTGCACGTGACTTTGGAGATGAGAAAAATGATCTAATCAACTGCATGACAGGGAACCTTGTGCCCAATCAGCCCATGAGGAAATTCTGGGAGGGTTTTGATCATTTCTCCAAACGACTCAAGGATGACCGTGGTCAGCCCATGCTCTTGAAACTGAAAGACTGGCCCCCTGGCGAGGACTTTGCCGAGATGTTACCAACGCGGTACAGTGATTTGATGAAAGTTTTACCTCTATCAGAATACACACATCGTACCGGAAAGTTGAACCTAGCCAGTAGATTGCCAGATTGCTTCGTTAGGCCTGATCTTGGTCCGAAGATGTACAATGCCTATGGTTCTGCCTTACATCCAAACAAAGGAACGACAAATCTCCACTTGGATATTTCCGATGCAGTTAACGTCATGGTATATGTGGGCATTCCTAAAGATGGTGATAGCGATGAGCACATTAAAGAGGCTTTCAGAGCTATTGATGAAGCTGGATGTGATATATTGACCAGAAGGCGAGTGAGAGACAAGGGCGAGCTCCCTGGCGCCCTCTGGCACATTTACAATGCGAGAGATGCTGACAAAATACGTGATTTACTTAACAAAGTGGTGGTGGAGAAGGGAGGGCGTTTGGAGCCCCATCACGATCCCATTCACGACCAGAGCTGTTATCTTGATGGACCTCTGCGCGAACGACTGTATAAAGAGTACGGTGTTGAAGGCTATGCCATTGTACAATGTAAAGGTGATGCAGTATTTATTCCTGCAGGTGCCCCTCATCAGGTGCGCAACTTGCACAACTGCATTAAAGTGGCAGAGGACTTTGTGTCGCCAGAGAACGTGTCGCATTGCTTCCACTTGACACAAGAATTCCGCGATCTGAGTGACACTCATTCGAACCATGAGGACAAATTGCAGATAAAGAACATTATTTATCATGCCGTGAAGGACTCTTTGTCAACGCTAAGTGCAATAATGAACAAACATTTGAACGTAAAAAGTGAGAAGGATTCGGGTAGCGAAAGAAGTAACGGTAGCGCGGCGGTGGACGCGGATAATTCCACCAAATCTGACTCTAATGAGACAGCTTAAAACATTGTGATAGTAGACGCAAAACTTTTAAATTTATAAAATTTCCTGTGTGATATATAACTTCTAAAGAAATCGTACAGAATGTGTCAAGCACATCTTCCTGTTTTTCTTCTGTGTACATAAGTGTACAAAAGTGGCTCTTGAGTTTGGATGAAAATGCTGAATATGCACGGTTTACCTTCCTGTACGTAGACTAGTGGCCCAACGCGTCACCATCATATTTTAGCCTATTTACACTCCTTGTCGGTTACTTGGTGTTCGCACTTATGGCCAGAACTGTGCCCACTGAATAGTCACACGCACTAACTTTTTCTGATTAAACTTACCCAAGTCTGTAGATTAAGATAATCATTAATATAAGCGAAACATGTTTTAAACATAGTAAATATATAAATACAAAAAAATGTTTTTTTTATTTCCATCAAATTAAGATTTTTTTGATTTTATTTTCTGTATTGTAATGTTGATACAATTTTTAAGAGGTACCCTAGAAAATTGCTCACGGTTTTTTTGTTTAATGGAACATTTTTGTGCAATCCAAATTTTTCAATTTATATAAATTTTTTTTTACATTTTTAATTAGAAAATATATTTAAATATAGATTACCAAAATTCTTAATAAATTGCAGCATATTTTTCTGTAATGAATAAATCGCCTCGTTTTAGAAAAGAGATCTACTAATTACAGAATACAACAGGCACGGTACTTAACAGCCTTGTGCAAATAATCACTGAATATTTATAGTGTGAGTACATGTAAGTATATTCTCTTAAGTTAATAATTATTACCAGATTGAAATTTTTTGTTAATGTTACCAGTATCGCCTAAGAGTAATTTATTTGTGTAATTCACTGCCTTTTAAAATGTTTTTATCATTACAACAACATAGTTTCTCTAATTTACTTTACTAATGATGATCTTAACGACTATTCTGGCCTATTCAATCCAAATTAGGGACTATTCAGTGGGCACAACTATATGTCAATGTTGTTTAAAAGTACCAATGGTTAATTTTAACTTGTAATCTGTGCCTGTCAAACATGGTATTTTTAGCAAAACTTGAATAACTTCGCTATTCAGTATTACATGTGGGTAAAAATGTTCAGACTAGATAAAAAGTGTTAGACTAACGCATCTTCAAACAAAAAAAAAATGTTTAAAAACTTTTAAAGTGCTATTTCGAAGTGCCAATTCATTATTTTAGGCAAAAACTTAGCGGCGGTTTCAGTCAAGTTGAAAGCCCGTCTTGGGGAAACGGTTCTTTTCCATGACCAGAATAATTCCGTCACTGGTTAAAAATGATCTCGATTTGTTTTTTTCTTTTACAACGATGGATTTAATATAATGTTACTCCCACTTCTTTTTTTTTATATATAATGTATCAGCAAACTGTTGATTATTTGGATTCTTTTTTGTATATTTTAAAAATTCATGTCATCCTATATAAATATATATAAATATTGTATATTATTTCAAGGACACATTATTTATTTGCTTTTACAGTAATGTACAGTAGCATAGATTTTTGTACAGTAACGAATATCTGTTTCCTTTTATTACCTCTATTCAGAGGTCCAATATAGTTTTTTTGTACTATGTATATTATGTAAGATTATAGGTTTGAATAAGAAAATGTTTATTACACACACATTTGTTTCATTGTATTTTTCCCTACCCTCCCTAGCCGGCTGCTCTCTGTAATCCTGACTATTATTTGTCTAAAATTTCAGAATATCATTTGCCTGTTTCAAAGCGATTTTAATTTATCGAAGGATCACTTTTATATACATTTTTAATTTATGGAGGTTCATTATTTAATATATCATACGTTTGTAATAATCAAACGCAACTCAAGAGCAAAATAGAAATGGCGATGTAAATATAAAACTTACACTTTGAGGAAATAAGTCTGGTTTTGGATATATAGGTGTACAAGAATTATTTTAGGAAAACAAGGTATGAAAGTAGTATAATAACTAGGTCAAAGATTTTCTGTAGAAGCATGATAAGGGACATTAGTAGGTACCTACCTTTAAACCAAAAGGTTTAAATTTTTTTATAAAGTACCTGAAAATCTATAAACTATACTTCCTAATTTCTATTTAATTTAAGATCTTTTATCCCTTAAAAATTCAGAATTTGTACCCTAAGTTCATCTTACACATTGTTTGCTTAGCTAAATTTCACTATTTAGCAAATGTATGAATTCGAAGTCAATATTGTAACATAACTTGAGCTGAGAAAGAATTTTAGTAATTTGCATTGGTGGATGCAATAATAGGTGAGATTATAAAAAAGTAAGGCAAATCATTATATTAAAGAGCAGTATATTTCAAACGGTAAATATACCGAGCATTTACAAAATCAAATAAATTCGCCTTCAAAGCAAATTTTAGGAAGCAAGTCACTGACTTCTAGTATGTTTATCAAAAAGTCCACTGCTGTCCATTATTTATCCTACTGCCACAGCATCAACTAACTAAATCTTTGTGTCAGCTGTGTAAAGCCCAGTACATACACACTACTTTACGTCTTACCTATTCAGTTAAAACGTATGAGGTAAAACATTACGTGTGGACAGAAAAACGGACGTTTTACTTGAACTGAATCGAAACGGACTACCTTCTAGAAAATTGAAGAGCTGGGTATTGTACGAAATTTATCGAACTATACCAAAGTTATCCTTGCCTATGGCAAGTTAAATCAAAAGATTACAGTGTCAGAAAAATCAGGCATATGCCATTTTGAGTAAAAAATGCCAGGCGGTGGATCGCCCAGTGACAAGGTACTTGTAATTAAAAAAAGTAGCTCTTCATCCAGCTTATCTTAGTTACAGAAAGTAAACAAATAAACACGTTAAACACAATGAAATTACTAATAAAACCAGCGTTTCCTCCATGGTCGACCATTAAAAGTGACCTTAAAATCGTTTCAAACTGTCTAGTGTATACGCTGGTTTCCACATCGTTTAAACTTAATATTTTAACTGAGGAGCGAGATGTAAGGTAAAACAGTATGTATGTATCGGGCTTTATGTAGTTCATTTTTAACTATTTTGAAATATAAAATATTTAGTTCGCTTCATAATAAAATCAATGATTTTTTAATATTTATATAGGAGTGAGGACTTTTAAAACAACCTCATTTTAAGTCAACATTCTGAAATAATTGTATAATTGTAAAGATGGAGATTATGCTTTTACTTTACTCCCACTTGAATTTTAAGAAATCATATATACAGGGTGCTTAAAGCAGGCTAAAACTTCGCCGGAATACTGTGTGCATGGAATAATGGAATAAAACCTCGGTTCTATTTTGTTGGTTTTCGGAACCCCGAGGTAACTAACTGGTTTTATAATTTTAATTAGCCGCCTTATAGGCCAAGTAATTAAATTTTGAAGCTCGAGTTAAAGTCATTTAATAAAACGAGCAAACTCGTTAAACTAGTATATTTTATGCTTAATTAACAGTTGTAATCTAATTTCTATTGAATATAAATTAGCTGATAATTTGAATAGGCTAAAAAGACTAAAAAGTAAAAAGTATAAAACTTTTCAAGATTTGAAGCAAATATAAATTAATATTTGATAAATAACAATCGAAGTGTTCTTGTGCTTAGTCTTAAGTAATCTTTTATTTTTTAAGAAACAATGGTACAGTACAAGGTATGCACGAATATGCAGGGTGTCCCGAAATTAGTATGCAATATTTTACCAGTGTGTTCTACGGTTAAACTTTCTTCATATACGGACTTTTTCTTCATATAAACATGGATTGAAAAATAATTTCTAATGGGGCTACAGCCCCTTAAAAGGGGTATTCTTGTGCAGATTCTTTCTAAATAACTCCTAACAACTTATTTATTATTTTTTAAGAACTAATAAAGATATCTATCTATCTATCTACCTAAATCAATTGTGATAAATTTATCAAATTTTGTATTCTAAGTTTTATATGCTGAGTCCACTGCTGTAAATAAAAGTTTAAAGTTTGTATCACATACATTCCAAACGGGGGTTAAATATTAACCCAACTTTTTTGTGCCTTGGCTTTTTAACTTTTGATTAGGAAATATGAAATTTCAATATTTTTTACTATTGAAAGGTTCGTATCTATACGATGCATCGTTTTCGAGCAAAATCACTTTAATTATTTACATGCAATAACGTGAGATATAGTTAGAGAGTAGATATAGAGTAGAAACTTTTTTCGTATGTAACTTTTCTCTAGTTTTGTCATAAAAATATAAAATTATAGAATTTTCTATATAAAAAAGGTACGTACTCTTGATGAACATCGATAAAATGCACATTTTGATATAAAAACGATTTTGAAATTTTAAGGAAACATTTCTCGATCCATGTTTATATGAAGAAAAAGTCCTCTTTTTAGTCACAGAACACACTGGTAAAATGTTGCACACTAATTTCGGGTCAACTTGTATAAGTGTGTATTCCCGCCAAATTTTATAGGAATATTAGAAACAAATGAGGGGTAGAGAAGAGATATTATTATTATTATATAAATAATAAGCTAGCTAAGTAATAAGATTATAATGTTAATAAAAGCTAATTAATTTTCTAGATTAATTACGATAGTCAATCCATCACTACTATAACATGATTTATTTCGAGTCTCAATACTTATCCCATTCTTGAAAGAGATATACAGAGAGAGAGAGATACATTAACATTAAAAAACTTCCTAATTAAATTCACCAATTACTTCTCCGCGCCCCCAATCAACCTGGACGAAGCGGCCAAGATGATGGCTCAGATGCAGGAATGGTGGAGTGCCATGAGTACATTCCTAGCTAATGCGCCAGGCCTGCTCAAGAAATAATGGTTCTGCTGCTAACGAGACCCAAATCTCTCAGACTTGTGTCATGGAACATCGATGGTTTCAGCACAAGAACTCCTGTCGTGTCTAGAAATAGACGTGATTGCACTACAGGAGACGAAGTTGAGAGAAAATAAAAAGAGGGCCAAGGTAGTTGGGTACAAGATGTACAGGAAGGATAGAGTAGGGAGACCAGGAGGTGGAGTAGCACTTGTCGTAAGAAATGGGGTCGAATATCACGAGAGACCCCGACCCTACCACTCCTGGCTCAAGACATCGAGGCCGCCCTGATGGCCAGGCCACAAGTACCGACAGTTGGAGATTTCAACGCCAAGTCCCCGATGTGAAACAGCAGGATGACGAAATACCCGCAGAAGGCTGCTGCTGAACTACGTAGACACCCACGACGGAGTAGAAATAATGGCACTGGATGAGCGACATTCTACAGAGCCATAGGCATACCTGACATGCTGAATATCACTTTACTCAAGGCTATACCGATGGTGGCTGAAGTGCAGTTGCTGCATGAGGGGTCCACCACACACAACCCCTTCCTTCTTACCCTAGAAGGACAGCAACCCACCGAGACATTTTTTACGAAGAGGCGCACCAATTAGGAACAGTTCCGAGCAGAATTGCAAAGGATCTGTACACCCTATCGCACCATCGACACGAGGACGGAATTCGAAGCCGCCATCGAAAACCTTGAGATAGATATCCGCGCTGTCATTGGAGCCGGCACAACCGAAACACAAGTGAAATATCTTACTAATCCCACACCTATCACTTTTTGTGATCGGGGTTGGTGAATGATGGGGTCCACCTCTACAAGGCAGTCCAGGCCTACAGCGATGGGGAGGGTAAAAAGCGATAATCCCGCTCAGCCTTAAATCATCTTTGGTCATGATCACGGTCAATGGATATTGGCGGCGACATAAGTTGAGATTCCTCTAACAAAATAAATTCCAATTCGCAATGGTCTGTATACATACATAGGAAGAAAAAATATACTAAAAAAAGCAGATTGTTAAAAGATAAATTTGTACTATTTGGTGAAATAAACCTCGGATATTTCCTCGAAATACCAAAATGAACTTTAGCAACGCGGAACTATCCATAAAAATGCTTTTTCGAATGCAATTAACACATTTTAGCACTACCGGTTTCACCACAAATGATTCAAAGATTAGTTTTTGAAATAGAACACCCTGTATTATTATTATTAAATATTTTGATTCAGGGTATGCTACTCGAGTTCCAGAAATTTGTGCTAATTTACTTTTTATTCTATTTTAATTTATAAGTAATTTAATAGCGAGAACACACTACTATCGTTTCATTAAAAAAAAGTCCCATGACAAGTGCGTAGAAAAGGACTATATATTTCAAAGCATATAGAAAATTTAAAAATGAAAATAAAACAGATCGTCTCAAAAGTTTCTCAGACTAGCAATATACTCAGAAATTAGTTGACCAAATATTGATGAACATACAGGGTGTTCTGTATAAAATCGAAAGTTTCAATTGCAAAAGGTATTTGCTCAGTGTTCCGTTATGTGTTCCTTTATATGATAAATGTCACGAATTCCTGATACTAGTAGTAATATCGAAGACACTATGCCAGATTACTGTTTGAAGGGCATAAACAATAATGGATCTTCAGCTGAACTGCCCAATTTTATAGAACCCAATATATGGCCACTCTGCAGTCCAGACCTGAAACCAATGAATTACTTCTTTTGTAGTGAGCTGCAAAAAGTGGTCTACAATAGAACACGAATTCATGATATTTATCATCTAAAGGGATGAACAACCAGAGCGCTGGAATCAGCTGTCTCAGAGGCGAATATATTCTGCAATTGGGCACTGGGGAAGGAAGAAAGGGCAAATGATAGTTAATAAAAACCGAGGCACATTGAACTATATCACTATATCTGTAACCTTCTAATTGAGATAATTTTGTTTCTGTTCTTACATTTTGAAATAATAAATTTATTAAAAACTATATTTTTGCATACCTTCATGTTATGGCACAGAACTTTCGAGTTACGACTATTTCTTTAGAGCAAAAGTATTTCATCTTATAAATATTGGGCTTTCAATAGTATATTATTTATTATATTAATATAATAACTTAAGGACGTACAAAATTTGTACCGGTTTTTTTTGCCCACTGTGTATTTAATTTACTATTAAGTTGAAAAAAAAAACCATATTTTCTGTAAGCTCAGTTCTGAGTACCTCTGATTGAACAAAGGTAGTTAAAGTTTAAATCTTCCATTTTCACAAAACCAATTTAATTTTTTTCCCCACTTACCTTCTTTTAATCCATGATGTGAATAATCTTCCTTTAAAAATTACTAGTCCCAAACTCAATAGTGAGACGTAGAATTAATTTGAATGGAGTGAAAAGAAAACACTATGCATATGTACTTGCTTTTATTAATTCCTTGTTACAGATGATCGATACAAATAATAGTTAGAAATTCACAATTACAAACATGTACCTAAGACCTAATATTATGAAGAATAACTTTGTCGTGTTTTTATTATAAATTTGATATTGTGAAGCAAGTACGTGATTGAAAATTACAATGAAAAATTCATGTAGATGACTAATTTATGTTTAATGTTTGTGAGGAAAATTTGTACTCAGCTAAAAAAGACTTTATTTTGTATTCTAAAATGGGCTAGCTAAAAAAGAAGCGGCCTGCATTATTTGATTTTATAATTGAATCAATTTGTATCTCTATATAAACATACATGATAACATTTATTTTTTAAGGCAAAGGTAAAAATTATACTATATAATAGGCACTAACATAAACATATTATTCTTCCATTTCTAAATCTAAAAACAAAGTGGTTGGTAAATATTATGTTTGGGTTGTTTTCAGGTTATTGTTTATATAGCAATTTCTTAAAAAAATCTATTCTTATCCAAAAATACTAGTCGTGTAATGTAAACGAGACCAACCACTTATGCTACTAAAAATATTAAAAATAAAAACGTTGTCGTACTACCAGTATTATTATCATAAATATATCTAAATATATTTAAGTCGTTCAACAAGTTCACTGCCGTTCGATAACACCAACTAAATTTAAAAAAACCTCGTTTGAGGTTTTCTTAAATTAAGACACGAGTGGTACGTTACTATGCAATATTACAGAAAAATCACAATGCAACATTACAGACAGATCGGATGTGATTAGATCAAAATGTGATAATTCATCATAGGTCCAGGATAATTTTATCGTATTGTGATCCTTGCAAAATTATCCTGTAACATTGAAGATATATAACAATCTATAAAAGTTGCACTACAACATCGCTGAACATTACAAAGTAAAATTACCGGGAACATTACATTGCAAAAATAAAAATTAAAAGAACAAAATTTGAAAATTAGTGAACCAGTTATAAAATTACCCCTGTTAAGATAAACGTAATGGTTATTTAAGAATTACTTATAAAACACAACATATTTTAAGAAATCTGGAAAGAAGTATTCAACAGCACCAAGTCAATAAAGTCGATATTGAAACACCTCGTTCAGACAAGAGAAATCAAGGGGATCTAATTTTTAATTGTTTGTGCTTTTAAGTTAGCTAGTTCGATAAATAGTATGGTGCAAGTTGAATAAGTGATCAGTAGATTTTACAACTTTAAAGGTACTTGACTACTATTTTCTATTTTTTTTTTATAAAACGTTCTCAGACAATCACACGCTTACCAATTGGAGTTATTTAATCTTTTCAGCCCACAATAGAACGGTCGATCGATATGACATTTCTAATGATAACATTTCATTTAATTAAACCATTTTAAAACTAGCTGCCTTATTCGGCACATAACATTAGAAACACAACTCTAAAACTAAGAGCATATTTACTGTTTTTTTTTTTCTTTTTTTTTATAGGACGTATATCCATATTTAATTAATGGTTAGAAGTGGGCTTTTTCTACAGCTATATACACTAATTAGAAATTAAAAAGTACAATTTCTTTTTTGAACCAAAAACAGCACAGATCATGGCGATCTTACATGGTGTAACTTTAAACCCGTTATATGAAACATGAACCAATCCAGAATATTTAGAAGAAACAAATGCATTGAAAGTTTTAACACTGTGAAACCAAGTTCTACAAATCAAGAAATCATTTAAATTTTTGTTTATTTAATGGATCAGAAAAGAAATTATACCTTAAATTTTGTTTCCAATTACTTTACCAATCCTTTAAAGTACTAAAGCAAAAACTGGCAAGAGGACACCCTTATTTTCTACTTTAATTTTGAGTGCTTACCAACATAAAATATTTGTATTCAAATTTTTTGTAAATATTAATGACAATGGAAAAAAAACCACATGTTACCCTACACAGATTATAAACGGTGACCTCTGTTAAGTTTTTCTTATTCTTTTATATTATATTATACGTATTATGCCTCACTTAACCTACTGTACAGTAAAATAATGAACCAACTACTGGAAGTATCCATTTCCATTAAAATTAGTTTTTGTTGGAAATAAAGGGATAAATACAACTAAGGAAGAGATTACTTTACAGCAAACAATTTTTTTTTTTTGTAATTTTTTGCATTAATATAACGGCCGTTAAGACAAAATCACTCTCTCTATTTCTTTCTCTCTTAGCAACTACAAGATGTTTTGCTGCGTTATAAAAAATTTTAAGAGCTATACTATTACATAATGCCCTAAATGTTATACATCAATACACATCTTTCTTTCCTATGGTTGAGACAACTATAGTGAAAGGTGAAAAAACACTAACTGTAAAATGTGGTAGGGGTGGTAAGATCTGCCTTTATAAGTAAAATCGCAAATTTTTACAGTGTGTTTTCCTATATTTACTGCGTGGCAGATCTTTCAATAAATGAGTTTTGAACAACAAAAACAAAAGGCCAAAATAAACATTTGCACCGATCGCATAAAATTACTACAACAAAAACAAAACCAACAAAATAAAAACAATCGGTGTGCCATTTTTAACGTATGAATAATTTAAAACAAAAAGCATCAAAAGACCGACCTTTTTCTAATTCCAAAAAAAAAAACAACTTATTTTGATTTTACTATCTAGTCGGTCTGGACAGAAACATACAAGGTTCGCAAGGAAGCATTTTCGGTCTTGTGCAACATCACAGAAACGTTTCAAGATTTAAGAAATATTTCAATGCGATATTACAGCAACATTAAAATGCTATGATACATCAAAAAGGGTACATGAAAAGCAAAAGCATTTATCACCTACTATTCCAACAATATTTTTATTTTTTTTTTTAGCGAACCCCATATGTTCCTTTCGAGACCGACAACTTAGACTGTGGGGGCGAAGGAATACATACAACAAAATATTTTTTTTAGTTGCTTCATCACATAAAACCTTGGAGCTACTTGTTAACAATACAATAAAAATAAAATTGGACTAAAACATGTAGGTTCGGTTAAGTAAATAAATAACCAACCAAAAAAATTACGGTAACCTTCCTACACTTATTTTTTTTATAAATAAATCGTATATGCACAACTTAACAATGCCGCGCAGGGGCGTCATTGAGTTACTATAAACAAAAGTTGACGCCTCTCACTCGTGGCCAATATGAATAAATACAAAAGCAGTATGCGGCACATCAGATCGTATGTCCCGAGCTCTTAAAGGAGCCCGTACATCTTTCTGCACTGAAACATATATGGCAGTTGTCATTTTGGGCGCACCCCTGTTGGGGAAGAAAACGCAACGATACCGAGTGCCGCCATCATCAAAGCCAAAACCTACCTCTTACGTTTATAAAGTAACGGAACGTAATGTGGGTAAGGTAGACATCTGTATCAGGCAGTCTTCCTCCAGGCGAGATGCGAAGCTCCAGGAGCTTCGGCTGTCCAGTCCTGCCTCATCAATATGGGCTGCAATGAAGGAGTGGCGTCGCTTGCGTTCTTTGGGGGTGGCAGCAGACACCATCTCGTTTATGTCGCAGCTTATCTCGGCCAGAGGCAATTCCTCCATGTAGCATTTTTGCAGGGAACTCAGATCCGAAAGTAGCTGTTCCCCATCCTGGCTTATGTCTTGGCGCAGCTGCAAGGAGGGAGGAGGGCGACCTCCATCGCTGTTAGGGCTCAAGCATGAATCACACACCTGAACAAATTATACCATTTAAATTCTTTCACAATCTCACTAAAATTTCACACTACTTTATTTCTTTTATCTAGGATTGAGTGGAACTTTTTTTTTTGGGATTTATTATCATAGATCTTGGTTCCCGTCAACTGTAGATGAAAAACGGATACCACGTTTATTGTCAATTTTTTTTGGAACACATTTGGTTGACAAATCAGATATCTAGTATCTTGATTCGTTTTTAAGTTATAAAAAGCTATAATAAATATATTTGCTGAAAATACTGAACATGATTTGATGCATATTCCATTTTTTATAAACATACACATAACTAAGTGTATAAGTCAGAAGTACATGAGTGTCAGTCACTCTTAACACCAAATGACAGACGGCTGTTTCAATCTATTAGATATCCTCAGTGCTGCACAGGTGTCAAAGTGAAGACAACTCTTTGTAGCTGGAAGATAGCATATACACTATGTCTCCACAACTGCATACCTGCAGCAATAAGCTTTGTGCATACACTTCTGCCTATAGGACATGTAATGACAAGTTGACAGTAGATATATCTCTGAAACTAATAGATTCGAAATTGAAATTTTGGTTCTGATCATATGACGTCAGGTTCTATCGATTCGGTTCGACATCAACTTCCTTATTTTACGCTGGAATAACGCTGTACATTTTAACATTGTTGGAATCCTTTTCTAATTTAGCGTCAAAATGACACCCCATACCCCACATTTAAAATTTATATTTTCGAGATGTTTTGATTTTTGTTTTTAAATAGTTGACAGTACCACAACTAAATAAATATCTCCGACATTATCAGTACTAGAAAAATTAATTCATGGGAACTTACTGGGTAACTCAATATCTACCTACTGGTAGAGATTTTAGTTCTTAAAAGTATTCAGGGTATCTGTTATTACATAGCCAATATGGGAATCTTTGATACAACTTTTTTTTTGTTTTTTAAATGAGACAAGATTTTTTCAGGTCTATGAATTTATATTTAAAATTACTTATTTGATATAAGGTTACCCTTACATCTAACATCATTATTGAATAAACTTGTATTCAAAAATGCTTAAATTTGATATAGGGTAACCCTATATAAAAATAAAGTACCTAGTTTTAAATTTAAATTAATTGGTCAACTCAACTGCTGTGCCATATACCATTTTTTGATTCTACATTAAATTTTAGGGAACTTTCATTATTTTAAATGGAACACCATGTATATTATAGCATCGATGGATTCTACATAAAATTTTAGGGTCACTTACATCAAATTTCCTATTCTTAAAATTAACCGCTTTCGAGATATTTAATTAAAAAAAAAAAAAAGTAAGAAACAAAAATCATAAATCCAAAAGAATCTTTAGCTTGCAACCCTGTGTTTTTAATTATAAGATAAAGCGACAATATTCACAGAGAGGAGAGTTGTTTAATCCATAAACTTTGTAATCATACCTTCAACGTTATCTCATACAGGGTGGTGAAAATTTATTAACAAGTTAGGTCGATTGAAGTCATGAAACCTTAATTTTTTTAATGGTCCCGTATATTTTTCCAAATTTAGATGCCAATTTGTGTTCTGTGTCAATAGATAGTACGGTTCCCTATACCTATCTTTTCCATAAAAAAATCAAGTTTTCATCGTTACTTCGTTACTAAATTTCACCACCCTGTATGAGATTCAGCAACCTTGAAGGTATGGTTACAAAACTTATGGACTATTGCAGCTTTATCTTTCTTACTATAAAAAACATGAGTGTTTAACTAGAAACCGATTAGATTTTTTTTAAAGAAAATTAAATATCTCGAAAATAGTTAGTTTTAGGAATGGGAAAATGTGATGAAAGAGGCCCTAAAATCTTTTGTAGAATACAAAGATGCCAGAGTGCCAAATATCAAAATTTAAATCGAAGTGATCTCTGAACTAATCTAACACACCACCTGCTTTTAGCCACCCAGTATAATTGGTTATATCAAGACAAAGTCGCATACTTTGGGGGAAAACCAACATTGACTTATTGACATTTTAAGAGATATTAATTGAATTGAATGAGTTCATTTAAAAAATAGCTTTTCCTTTATATGTAGTACAACATATAATCAAGTAATTTTTTTAGATCGAATATAGGTAGTGTTTATATAGAAAAATTTCTCTCATTTCAAGAGAAAAAATTAAAAAAAAATAAATAAATGTGGCGACAATTAACACAAATCACAACACAATTTTGAAAATACTATTTTTACTTTTCTAATACGAGCAAAATTTGCTGTTCAGTTAATTTCTCTGAAACCTAGCAGTACAAAAAATCCTATATAATGCAAGTTTATACTGATACTGTAGTATACTAGTGTCAAAAACGCAAATGATGCACATCATCAGCGAGAAAAATTAGCGTGTTTACAAGAAGACACTCAAATGTCAAAACTAGAATAGAGAAGAAAATGAGAGAAGCAAAAAGCTTCACTGTTACTGTCAACACAAACCACAGTTAAAAGTTAAAATTTACATAATCTTTTTGAATGTAGAAACAGATTTACTAATCTTTTACAGCCAATGGCAATGAACATGACGCTATGACGTCATAACACCACGATGCCATGACATAGTATCGCTTAACTTCATACTAGTTTTATCAACATATTCTATAAAAATAAATCTATTCTACGTATATTTCTATTATATTTTATTCTATTATTTAAAGTAGAACAGATGCTTACCTCCCCACCATTCCATATATTTCTTAGGCTCTGGCTATCCCATTCCGAGTCCACCTGGTCGCTTTTTAGCCAATCAGTATTCCATGTGATATTATTGTTGCATTTTTCACAAGTCTTGGTGTCGTACTTCCATAGCATCTCACCCATATTGCTATCTGGGCGAGCAGGATGCACAAGACAGCTGCCAGAAGAGTTATCCTTGGACATGACATTCGTTTTAAGTGTGGGACAAGTGCAACAGGACTCTTCGATGCAATTGTTGGCGTCTTCTAAATTCGGTTTGCCACAATTCTCTTCAATGGCCTTGAAATCCAGTTCAGAAAGCTCCTCAGTTTGGCATGCCTTGTCATTCTGGCAAATGCTAAATTTGAGCACAAATTCTAACTCAGGGGAAGTGGTGGAGTCTTCTAGCTTATACTTCCAGTACTTTTTGCTTTGGCCAAATTCAGTTTCCAGCAACATCGAACCACTCTCACTCCTTTTATAATCGACCTTGTCCAAACTGTTTGAAATGACAAACGTTGCACCATCTGCATATTGGCCTTGCATACGATTCTCCATCTTTTCGTTTATAGGCCTGAAGTGAGATCTTTCCGAGGTTAACAGATCCTCCTTATCCCTTTCAAACCCAATAGCATGTTTTGAGTTAAAACTGAACATGCTTGATGTACGGCCAAATGGATTAAAATGTTGTGAAATTGGCTTAGGTCTTGGTATTATCTCAGTAAAACAGCTGTTTTCTTTACTGTGATTTAATTTCATTAGACTTATGGCAAGGTGGTTCAGCAAGTGTTCATTTTCAAAGCATTCCTCCTTGGCAGATTTCGAATGGTCATGTACGCTTCCACGTCCAAAACCTTCCAGAAACAAGCTTCTCTTCCCCTTATTGCTTTCAAAAAAGCTGTTAGTCACATTTTCGGCTTCAGATGTTAGAGATGGCCAAGAGATATCTGGGTTATTATTATCGATGGTTATAGAGCTGAATTTGAAATGAAGCATAGATTCGGAATCTGCACCCTCAACGGAAGCATTAAATTTGTTATCATACAAGAAATCCCTGTCATTAGACCAAATGGAGCTCGTTATATTCGTACCATATGGAATAAAATTTCTTTTACCATCATCTCTCATATTGGCCATGTTCATCATTTCAACAGTATCATCTTGAGGGCAGGGCGAGTCTAGAAGCTCTTGAATATCAACAGGCAAATCCTCATACAACTTTATTTCATCATCATTGGTCCAGACATCCTGATTAGCCTCGACACATTGATCGAGTGTATCTTGGATGTTAGTTATATTTTTCAGTTTCTGACTACCACCCTTTTTGTCGTTATTGCTCCCAAGAGCACAAAGTTCCCAGTTGTTCATATTATCCGTTTTCTCTATGCTTCTACGACAAATTCCATTCTTGTTACGATTCAAATAATTGAGACGAGGCTTACTTTGGTTTCTTGCTTTGATCATTTCACTGTTACAATGCAGCTTGTTCTCGTAAGTCGACTGTCGATTATTCTGCTTCCGGATATTCTTCTTTTTAATCGGGGATGTGGGAGGTTTCCACTTGGGTAACAATGATATTAGTTTAGAGGGTGATTGGGGGCACAGTGGGGGAAATGCGGCGTAGTACTTCTCAGCTAGTTCCTGAGGTGTAATCTTGTGTTTCTGGGGTTCCTTGAGTGCACTCGTAGTAGATGTGGAGTCTGCCTGATTTGAAGGAGAGCTGGATTCGCTGTTCACTTCTTTCAGCTTCTCGCAGAGTTCGTCGACTAAGGATTCAATTTCACAATTCTAGAAAATGGATAACTTAACTTTAGTTTTTTATTGATGAAAATGTAAGTAAAGAAAGCATAAAAACACAGCAGCGATTAGCTAGGTTGATTATTTACACTTATAAGGGACAAGAATTATAAATGTAAGTGGTTAACGGTGCTAAGCAGTTTTACCAGCATTATATTTAAAATCTGTGCACTATTTTACACCAGTGAAATAAAAATTTCAAACATGTTTGTCATTAAACCATTTAAAGGAAAAAATTTACCATGTATTACTACAGAATCAAATATGAAATTTTTAAATCGTTTTAATATACATAAGTAACAGGGTAGAAAGTTGTTTTCTGAATTAAGTCCTTAAAAAATTTGCCGGTGTATTTACCAAATTTCCAAAGCATTTAAAGGCAGAAACATACTTATCCGACGAAACGCGACACTACCTGATGAAAATCTGGCACATCCATTTCCCATAAGAATGCATTAGCTAGGAACACATTTAACCGTACGCGATGTGATGCTATGCAGTCCAACTTGGATGTGTTCCTAGCTAATGCATTCTTATGGGAAATCGATGTGCCAGGTTCTTATCGGCTAGCGTGCCATTGCGAAGTGTCGGATAAGTTTGTTTCTGCCTTAAGGCATTTTAGTGCTTGAGGCTGATATACAAATTTGGTTGAGAAGCTTATCATTCATAAAAGCTTTCACACCTTAATGTTTATGAAAACATACCCTACTTTGAATTATTGATTTATATTAATAAATATTAAACAAAGCAGAGAATAAACTTTATATTTCTGATATTTCTGTAAATTAGTTTTAATGAAGTCGGCATATTGAAATTATAAATGGACATATTCAGTTGTGGTCAATAGATGGAAGTAATCAGTCTACAACTGACACTTAAAACTGTTGAGTATGGTTGAACATATATTATTCAATATGTTGTGGAAAGTATTTATACATTCTAGGGTGGACTAAATTTGATGGAATTTAAGACGAAATTGTAATAGAAATCAAATATGATGTGAATGTGCTTTATTTTCCAGAAAAAGCAATGGTCCCAATGGTGGAAAAGATTGGTACTTCTGACAAACCTTCATGTCTCATAACTAACTTTCAAACCAAGAGAGAAACTTTGTCAAGATATTGAAACTTAGCAGAATTCAACAATGTAAATAAAATTTTTGTATATTCATAATTTTGAGATGTGACATAATGATTGAAGTGAAATTTGCAGTATATGCCTTTGTTTGCTTTTTTTAGTTTTAAGAATTGGATAATGAAACACAATAATAATTTATTAGCAGTTTCTGACACATCTGATTTAATTTATCCAGGGTGGGGCTACATTAGGGAAATTGTAAATTGGCCTGGTATTCATTCTCCTATGATCTAAAACCTTTCAATCAATTTGAAAAATCGAGTCTATATATTGAGATTAGGAATACACAGATACGTTAATTTTACTACCTGGGTACCCGTTTTCAATACCCGGTAATTATCAGTTAATAACCTGGTATGCCTGTTACCCGCTATTTATCTATTACATGATATCAACCCATACCATTCAACATAGCAAATAGTTCCCCACTCAAATCATATTTTATATCTTACTGATCTACAGGATGTTGAAGTTTAATTTAAAAAACAGTAAAAATTAGATTTCTCCAATACCGCTCTAGATATTATGTTGAAATTTTAAGTGTGTCAATACCTATGGGAGACGCATACTTTGCAATACAAAACGACTTTTTAGTCTTACCAGTGGCGCGCGTATTGGCACGTCATTGACTATTTTTAAAGGAACAAATAAGACGTCGCTGGTTTTTTTAAAAATAATAAGTAATAAATAAAAAATATGTTGCTTGTTGATTACTTATTTTATAAGATAGTAGCTTTATCTAAAGATAAAGGAAACAAACCAATTAAAAACATGTTTTATTATTTTTTTTTAAATAAGTAAATATTGTGACTTTAAAGATTAGCTTCAAAAATAATAACTAGGTACTGACAATAAACCATATTTATTCGAATAAGTAAACACTAATAATTTGTAATTAATTAAAAAATAAAATAAAAAAAGTTCTTTGGTGGGATTTGAAATTGCAAAATCTTGCGCTTCAGTTTGAAAGCCTACCGCCCATCCAGTTAGTCCACCAGACGATTTAAAATTGTGAGCACTAACACAATTATGTAAACTACATCTATTAACTTAAAACGAAGTTTTATTGATGTTTTAATTAAAAAAGCATTTCGCTTTAGAATTTTGGTAATCAGAAGTGTTTGATAGTCAGTACTATCAATTCCGTTAGCAATATTTCTCATAATGTGGCTTGGGAATATAAAATTCAATGAGATGTAATAGCCCATGTTAATGAAAACTAGGACATTCTGTCAACTGTGGAATTCAAATTAAAGATCTGTCCAGATATTTATTTGAGTTTATTCTTAACAAATTTTTAAAGATTCTTAATTCACCTTTATGGCTCTTTGAACATACAGCCCAAGTTGTTAATGCTCCCCGTAAATATACGGGAGAAATTCAAGATACATTTGAAAAACATAAACCAGAAAATGTCACAGGACCAGATAGTATACCAGTTTAACATATCATTGACGAAAGATGATTTCTTAACTATAAATTTCTGATTTCTTAATTATAAAGTTTCTCGAACATGTCCATTACATAAGATAAAAACAAACGAAATACTCAGAAAGACTGCCCTTTACTAATTGCCAAAGTGTTTAAAATCACTCTACATCGTCTTGTTTAGGTAAGTTATTCTATTCTATCAATAATCACAAGTTGCTGTTCTACTATTTTTAATTTTATTTTTAGCTCAAAAATAACATGGAAAATGTAAGGGAGCATTTAATTCATATCACAAATCTTCATATCTGTAGACGATTTGAGACATTTCTCTATTACACATTGGAAATTATTTCAATAGTTGTGCTAAGATATTCTACATTTTATTATTCAAAATTCAAACATACAACTGCAAGTATCTTTAAGGAAAAGGAAGAAGGGAGGAGTAGATCGTCACTGGTGCAAAACAGACAGTTGAAAAATGCATTAAATACCTGATCAGAGGCGGACATGAGGCATTCTACAGCAGCCGAACGTTTAATCTGTTCAGCGTCAGCCTGTGCATGTCTCCACCAGTCAGATGAGCTGCGGAAGCGCTTACGGCTCCCACTTGACCGTCTTACCTCCTACATGCATTAAAACTTTATTAAAAACTTGGAACCCTCTAATCGACCAATAAAAACATGTTTGATATGAAATACCAGATACTGTCCATAAAATGTTTACTGTGTGTTGATAAAGCTTTCAACAAAATTCATAACTGTATTCTTAAACATTTTTTAAGAAAATCAATCGGAAACGTAGATTTTTTTCCAGTGCAACTTTTGATCTAGTTCATAAATATACCAGGTGGCCCAAAAAAGTAACAAACTAAAGTTATATTTTTAAATACAACACCCCATATATTTCTTCATTTTTCGTTAGGCCATAGGTCATTCTGTCATGAATAGATTGATATAGGATTTGATGGGTCTATTTATAATAATTATGACCAAAACAGTGTGCTATTATAAGTGTAGTGTGTTAAAAAGAGAACAAAAATTGGTTGGTCGGCTACAGGAGTTAAAAAGTGTTTGTCCAATGGGTTACTTTTAAGGCACACTCTTTTGGTTACATGTCCCTTATTATTATAGATTATAGATAGACCCATCAAATCCATATCCATATCCGTATTAGTGACATAACGCCTTAACAAAAATGAAGAAATATATAGGTGTTGTATTTAAGGTATGATTAATAATTTTTCTTCATCAAATCATATATATTTTCTGTACACTACATTTTGTTTGCTTTTCGTATATGTATATTCTAAATACATTTAACTATCTCAAAAATAACCATATGAATGATTTTAAAAAGTCTGAATATTTAACTATCGTTGACTAAGACAACTACAACATAACTATGAAAAATTGGCAAGCTGCAGTTAAAAAGCCTTGAATTTGTTTTTAAATTCAGTTAAAACAGTTATTAGTATTGAGCCATGCAAACTAGTTTTACACTGACTATACCTTTTGGCCAATTATTTAACCAAGGGAATTTTCTCTCACAACCTATGAAAATACCATTAATTAAAAAAAATAATTTTCAAGTGAACGTACAAAAATTGTTGTTATAAATAAAATGTGCGCAAATATATGTAACATCCTTTGCAGGAATACTTATCTTAGTTGTATCACAGATTAATCAACCTTTTTTCTGTGGTTATATTCAATGATCAAGTCATGATTGTAAAATATTAAGTAGTAAACATTTATTTGCTGCAAAATATTTAAGTTCAAATGTATTTTTATGTGCATAGGCATTTACCTACAGTGTTTTCATTTTAAAACGAACTATTATAAATATCTTTTGAATTTCAGGAAATTTAAAAAATTCAAAAAACTTCAATTGGAATACTGAAGGGGAAGTTTAATTACACATTCATTTTAATTTTAGCTGTCACCCCCTTCTCCACAGCCACCCTCACTTTGAAATTTCTAAGACAACCTCCATAGAGGGATATATCGTTGGAAACGGCATATAATTCCTTATTCATATAGCATATTATAAAAACGTTAAATTATTAAGTTAGTTGGAGAGTTAGGAGAAAAATTATGAAATTGAAAAATTTAAATAAATTTAGCAAAATGGTCCATATTTTTGTAGAATAATTTAGTCAAAAATCAATTACGTCAATGAGGGATACCGATACCCAGGGCCGGCTCCAGGACCCGTGCTCCTGCACGGGGCGGCATGGCGGCAAAAATCGAAAAGCGTTGAAAATTTCAAAATCTCAACGAACGAGAAATTGAAAAAATACACACTATAAACTTCATTCTAAATTTCCTGGATATTATTAATACACATACAATTTATTTTATCAATTATACAATTATTAATGCATGTCTTTCATTGCCGCCCCATATGTTATACAGATAGTCCAAGCCTACTCGGCCTACTCTTGAGTCCCGACTCCCCACTTCAGGTAGTGTATTCGTTTATAGACGACGTGTAAACGTTGTAATGTATGAAAAATTTTTCGCCTGTAGCGCGCATTGTCGGCGGCGCCACAGATTATAGATACTATAGATGGGCCACTCTCCCTCTCCCGCCAAAACCGTTAATAGCGCCGCTCGTGATGCGTAGTTGAACTACCGGAGCTGCGCTGGTTGCCTACCCTAGATACTTTTTTAATTATTTATTCAAATTTCACATTTTGAAAACAATTTAATAAAATATATTCACTATTTTACACATCAAGTTTTATTATAAAAAGATGTGTATAATAGTGAATACATTTTACCAAACTGTTTTCAAAATGTGATTAATAATATTGTGAAGGTGTTCTGACGTGAGTAATGTATTTAAAAAAATGATTCAATGTAAAATAAAATTTATTAAAAAAAAAACATTTAAACATATGACCAAATAATTGTTAAATTATATAACACAAACTTACGAGACACATAAAATGTTTAAACAGCAATTAATAACCTGTAAGTTTGCTTTCGATAGATCTCAAATATGTTTGTCGGAGAAATTCATGGAATACAGTTGTTGGATGTTCACACACCATTTCCTACGCATCTGAAAATTAAAATATTACGTGGTAAGCAGTGTGATTACCTTGATAACAAAACCTATTAAATATAAGTTTTAATAAATGTTAGGATGACAGGTATATTTCTTGATTGATTTTATATATCTGACTATAATTGAAGTTTCTCTTTCTTGTGAACTAATAATAGACACTGCAGTACATTTGTTACAATGCTTATATTGTTTGTTAAACATTATTCATATAACTACATAAACAAAAAGTTTGTACTCATCAAGTGATGGTACAATAATGTACTTTAACTTTGGTGCATAAAATTTTCTAAAAGATCTTCTTTTTTATAATTCAAAATGCTTTTACTAGTATCTCAACATAAGTCTGGGAGAAATGAAGGAGAACAACCTTCAATTAATATTTCACATTGCAATTTTTTTATTTTTTATGCATTTATCTGAGTTCAGTCAAAAGAATTAACGGTTAAAAATAAATACTTCTTGTATAATAAAAAACTTAAGTATTCAACATGTTGGAATTGAAGTAAGAAAACTAAATACTGTTTTTCGCTTTTCTTTAAAACGACTTGCATGCAATTTAATAAGTAGCATTAGAAAAAAGCTCGTGCTACAGATAGAAATTTATAAAGAATTGACGAACAATTAAAAAGTACATGAAACTTACCTCAAGATTTTTAAGCAAAACTAACATTCACCTTGTACATTGGTACATCCAGGAACACTACAAACTTAAATCACAGTATAAGGCTTGAACTATTAACTTATTTAACAAGAACTATTAAATAAAAAATCAAAAGGACACAAAAATTATTCAAGAACAGATTGGTGTGAGGTTGTGTTATTCAACAACAAACGACCAACGACTAAACAGATAACGAGAACAATCACGGAACATTAGTAAGTGCAGATGCTAGCGCCGCTCGTGATGCGTAGTTGAACTAATATTGAGGTTTGACTTTTCCGTGGGAGTGCCCAGGCCCTGGGCGGCGCTTTCGCGAGGGGCGGCGAAATTCCTGGAGTCGGCCGGCCGGCCCTGCCGATACCCGTTAATTTTACTACCTGGGTGGGTACTCGTTTTTAATACCCGGTATACCCGTTGTTTACCTATTACGCGATATCAATCCATAGCAAATAGTATTATTTTAGGATACTAATTAGTATTAATCAACTTTAATATCAATAACTGAATCGAATTAATAAAAAAATAACCTTTATTGAAGGTTGGCTTCTCGCGGTAAGTGTATGTAGGTAATACATTAGTTGTATAGTTGTCATGTTCCCTACTGCCTCCCCCATTCTGATCATCAGTGCTGCCAACCCGTAGAAACTAAAAGCCGCGCGGAAAATTGAAAATAGCCGTGTTTCTATGAACTGCGGCCGTGTCAACGTAAAATAGTTTGTGGAGGGGAGAATAGATGACGTTTTTAAACGGGTTAAAAAAAGTTCACAGACGTGTTAATTAATGTTTATTAGACAATGATTTACATAGAAAATATTGCATTAAAAACATTAATCCGAGACGTGAAACTCATCATCTTCTTCTCTGATGACAGGAAGTGGTTCATTTTTGTTATATATTACATTTTTTATCATTTTCTTAACCATGGTTTTATTTGGTTTAAATTCGGTACAAGAATTAAAATATTTAACAATTTCTTGTTTTGCTAATAAATTTCCATTAATGGACTTTGTAATCAAGGAATTCCTCTGCTTTGTTTTAATTAAATTTACTTGTGTGAAAATTCTCTCACACGAAGCATTTGACTGTGGCAAAGATATAATATTTAAGACAAATAAAGCTAAATTTTTGAAAAGGAAATCTTCTGCGGCAGATTTGTAATTATAGATTTTTATCCAAAATATATCTATGTCGTGTTATATGTCATATCTATGTCCAAAATATGTCTATTTAAAGCCGTGTTTTCAATGCACGGCAGTACAGTAAAGCCGTGGCTGTACCTCTTGATTGAAATGCCGTGAAAACACGGCAATTGCCGTGTTATTGGCAGCACTGCTGATCATATTTTATATCGCTAAACCTGTTAACAACGCCGCCAACGCAAAAAAACAAGTTGTCATATGAGTCATATATAGGCCGATTGAGTGCAGGTGCTTAGAGGGCTATCAGGTAGGTACCTATTTAACAGGTTATCGGGTACTAAAATGAGAAGCGGGTACCAAGTTGCCATCGGATGTCGGCATCCCTACCACAGAGGACACAGACCAGAGGCGAAAGCTTGCGGCGGTGTCTTTGATGTTTAATGGCCCATTTTCGATACCAGTTACGTCTACACTGAGAGAAATAATTGCTTAATTCTAACAATACCACCTTACTATAGGTACTCTGAAAGAAGTGTTTAATGATTATCGTTAACGGCTTTTGTAGATTAAGTATATCAATACAATAATTCACCTTATGTAATGTAACTAAACCACAGAGGACCTAGAACAGAGACGAAGGCTAGTGGCGGCGTCTTTGATGTTAAATCGCCCATTTTCTGTACCAGTTACGTCTACACTAAGAGAAATAATTGCTTAATTCTAACAATACTACCTTACTATACTCTGAAAGAAGTGTTTAATGATACTTGTGGTTGTGACTGATATGTTATATTACTTATATTACTAATGTCATTCAGTTTTTTGTTTTATGTATTTTTAATAAATGTTTCATGTCATTTATTGCAAATAAAAGATTTATTATTATCCATATGTGATCTTGTATTTTTTATTATTCCCAGAAAATAACCCGAATAAGTTGCAGATCATTATTAGAATTAGGAAAATTATCAAAATTTTGCTTATAAATGTACCTATGCTTTTATTAATAACTGAAGTAGTAATACAATAATTATTATTTTCCGACTGATATTTTTTACACTGGTTTTGTAAAATCAGATGCATTTTTAATAACAATCACCAGTATACAACATATTTTTAAGCAAGTTCTAACAAAAAAAGCCATAAATTTGAACACAGCGCAAACTTTACATGTAGACCAAGATACCTCCAAGCTTCGTAAGATTATTTCCTGTATTAGAATAATTTAGAGGTACATCTCGATGATAAAGCACATGGACTATTTATTTATGTCCATCTATATTAAATAATTTAATATTTAATTCATTTATTCTTATTCTGAATTTTGTTGGTGTGCACTGCAAATTTTTTGCACTTGCAACTACAATAATTTGCTACTAATATACTTATGTATTAGTACAGTCTAAACAGCAGACTTAAAGGAAACACAAATATTGGTAATGTAGCTTAGTTACATTACATAAGGTGAATTATTGTATTGATATACTTAATTTACAATAGCCCTTAAATATAATCATTAACCACTTTTTTCAGAGTATAGTAAGGTAGTATTGTTAGAATTAAGCAATTATTTCTCTTAGTGTAGACGTAACTAGTATAGAAAATGAGTCATTAAACATCACTAGCCTTCGCCTCTGGTCTGTGTCCGTTCCTCTGTGTCCCTACTACAATGTACTCTACCATTAATAAAAAAATATTCAGAATTCTTTCATATCAATTTGTATTAAAAAAAACATTAGGAACTGTTGAAAGTGGATCAATTTTGTTTTGTACTAGCTATACCAAAGACACAAACAACATACCTGGTAAGTGCAAAGATATGATCCCTTATATAAAGTTTCCATTGTTGTGAGATGTGGATGCTGATCTAAGGATTTAGTATCTGTCTATGCAATTCTTGCTGTTATGAATTTTAAATACAAGTCAGAAATAAACTGTCACAGAAGCAAAGAGGAGATGGTGGGTTAACACCACTCCTTAACACACATCCACGACACATTAACTAAACTCACTTGCGTTCCAGTAACAAAATTACTTTAAGCACCGATGTTAACCCTCTGGTCTCTCTGTACTAACTGCCTTTTCTTGGACCGTACCCCTGCTTCAACCATCAAGGGTACTAGGTACTTGGGTACCTAGGTACCCAAAGACAATATCGAAATTGAGGTATAATAGGGACTGCTATAAAAATTGGATTAGGATAGATTTTAGGAAAGGCCCCGGTGAAGGTTTGCGGGCCTTTAGAAGTATTTAATACAATATTTGCATAGGCGACAAATAGACGGACCTACCTACTCCAATGCCCATAGACTAATTCTCTTATACTATAAAACCACTGCAAATTTACCAATTACTATTTACCTAGAAATTAATAATTCGAACGTAAAATATACATCAAATAGGAACGGCAGTCCCCACACTGCTTTAAGGAAGATTTGACCAATTCAAAATTTAAGGACAAGAATGTCTGCAGCAGATACTTTCCAACGGGTAAAAGTATAATAGCAATAAATAAATGGATCTGAGATGTTGAAAGTATATAGCCATCCCATAAGCAGTTTAAAATGGTAGATACAACATATTGCATTACAAAAACATCTGTTCACTAATTTTGTAATGTAATGTACAGGGTGATTCACTGTCGAGTGTGTAACATGGGTATCTCGCTTATTATAAAAGATAGACTGTAGGTTTAAATTCGGCAAAGTTGCGGAATTTTGTACTCAATAAGTTGGCGTAAACAAAACCCCCATATCCGCTTGTTTTTAAGTAAGAGGCAAAAAAAATTTTTTTCCGGTTTTCGTTTTCTGGCCATAACTTCTATATTTTTGAAAATATTGGCTTATCGTTTTCACATTATTAGGACACTTTCTTGAGACAAATAGGATGCCGTAAACCGTTTTTTAAAAAAATGTCAGTTCTATTGTAAATCATCGTCAATTTTATTTTTTCTTATGGGCGCCATATTAATTTTTCTCATATTTGAATAAACCGATTTTTTCTGAATACAACTATATAATATATGTTAATATTTGCCTAAAAAATAAGGGCATTATGAAGGATAATAGGTATTTTTTTTTAAATGTCTAGTTAGCCATGGTCATGGGAGTCAGTTCTTAACAAACCATAAATGTCACTTATAATTTTTATAAACTGCATCTGTTGAGTACTTTTTACATTGACTAACGATGTATTTAACCGAAGAGAAACAAAATATTATAGATATTTATTACAGATGTAACAAAAATTTAAACAGAACAGTTGAAGAATATTTAAACACATATCCTGAAAGATGACAACCATGCAAGACATATATTACTAAATTGCACTGTAATTTAAGAAATTATGGCAGATCCATACCTATTTCTTGGTTTAGAAAAACTGCCATAATTTAGTAATATATGTCTTGCATGATTGTCGTTTTTCTTCAAGTTATTCTTCAACTGTTCTGTTTAAATTTTTGTTACATCTGTAATAAATATCTATAATATTTTGTTTCTCTTCGGTTGAATACATCGTTAGTCAATGTAAAAAGTACTCTACAGATGCAGTTTATAAAAATTATAAGTGATATTTGTGGTTTGTCAAGAATTGACTGTCATGGGCATGGCTAACTAGACATTTAAAAAAAAATACCCATTTTCTTTCATAATGCCCTTATTTTTTAGACAAATATTAACATATATTATATTGTTGTATTCAGAAAAAAACGGTTTATTCAAATATGAGAAAAATTAATATGGCGCCCATAAGAAAAAATAAAATTGACGATGATTTACAATAGAACTGACATTTTTTTAAAAAACGGTTTACGGCATCCTAGTTGTCTCAAGAAAGTGTCCTAATAATGTGAAAACGATAAGCTAATATTTTCAAAAATATAGAAGTTATGGCCAGAAAACGAAAACAGGAAAAAATTTTTTTTCGCCTCTTACTCAAAAACTAAAGCAGATATGGGGGTTTTGTTTACGCCAACTTATTGAGCACAAAATTCCGCAACTTTGCCAAATTTAAACCTACCGTCTATCTTTTATAATAAGCGAGATACCCATGTTACACACTCGAAAGTGAATCACACTGTACACTTAATAGGGCCTTAAATGTTAATTTCCAAATAAACAGGGTCCGGCAACAGGATTGAACTATTTTAAAAAGCTTGCTGTGAGAAATATGACTTTATTGTTGGCTGTAGTGACCTAAGTAATTTAAATATTGAACCCAAGTTTTATTCGCAATTATTTTATATTGTACAGGGTGACCCATTCGTCTGGGATTCCTTTATTTCTCCACTATTACCAACTTTAGAAAAAAATATCTAATACAAAAGTTTTCAGAAATAATAAGGGCTACAATTTAAAATTAGTTACAGATATACAAGGTGTTCACATCCTTCCAAACCTATAAAAACTTTCTTATTTTAAATGGAACACCCTGTATATTATTAGCTCATTGGATTCCTCATCGCAAGTGCTTTCAGTCCGTATAACATTTGTTATAGCTAAACTTTATAGTTCCGAAGATATTTAATATTTTGTGTAAAAAATGACAAATGCAGACTTTGGTGAAAATAATAGCATCTTCCTTAGTTTTTACATTTCGATAATAAATATTGGTATTCGTTTAGTATAAGCCATGGCGAATATTTTGCTGTATATAAATGTTTTATAAATTATACAGGGTGTTAATAATCTCGTAGCAAAATTGGAAAACTGTAAGGGCCAATATTTCGTTTATTTTAAATGGAACACCCTGTATATTTTTAATGGATCAGATTCAGAATTGAAAACTCTATCGATCCATATTAGTATGTTATATACACAAAGATAATAGTTTTCGAGTTATTTTGAAATTAAAAATATTTTACTCTTTGGTTACAAGTAAACATAAATTATGAGCCTAGATGGCTTGGAAAACAAAATTTATCAAGTGAATTTAAATCATAATTAAAATTATGATTTAAATCAAACTCTTGTAATATTTTTTTTTATTCAAATAAATAACTAACGTAACATATTTTTAAAAGTTATCTAAATGAGATTTTGCTCAACCCTTCTAAAGATTAACCTACGCTTAGACAATAACAGTCGTTAAATTTTATTTTATTTCATTTCAAACAGTCTACCCTGTTGCTGAATGCACAGTTCAAGTCTTGTTCGAAATGAAACTTACACATTTCTTAGGATATCTGGTGTAATGTTTCGGAAGCAATGTCTAATTCTTTCTTTCATATCATCCGCTGTCGGAGACATGCTGTATACTCTATCTTTGACGTATCCCCATAGAAAAAATCCAGACATGTACGGTCTAGAGAACGCGCAGGCCAATTTACTGGACCCCCTCGACCAATCCATCTATTTGGAAAATGTTCGTTCAAAAAATTTTTTGCATTAACGCTATAGTGCGCGGGGGCACCATCCTGCTGAAGCCATAGTCTTGGTAAGATATTTAAGGGAATATCATCCAATAGATAGATATTCCAAAAGGTAATTTTGTAAAAAATCAAAATATGTCTCTCCTGTAAGTGGATATTCAAAAAAATATGGACCTATTATGTGCTCTCCTAAAATTGCTCCCCAGCAATTTATAGTCCATTAGCCTTAATTATTGACAACTATCAAAAAATTTGGTTGTTCTGTTGAATAAAAATGAAAATTGCAACGATTCACATTTCCATTTTTATGAAACGTTGCTTCGTCGCTGAACATTACAAAATTTAGAAATATTTCTTCATTGTTTATTATTTGCAACATCTGTTCGCAAAATTGCAGTCGTTTTTCAAAGTAATTTGGACGTAGAGCTTGATGTAACTTAATCTTGTAGGGCTGAAATTTGTTATCTTTTAAACACTTACTAACTTGTGTTTGACTAATATCTAGGCTCATAATTTATGTTTACTTGTAACCAAAGAGTAAAATATTTTAAATTTCAAAATAACTCGAAAACTATTATCTTTGGGTATATAACATACTAATATGGATCGATAGAGTTTTCAATTCTGAATCTGATCCATAAAAAATATACAGGGTGTTCCATTTAAAATAAACGAGATATTGGCCCTTACAGTTTTCCAATTTTGCTACGAGATTATTAACACCCTGTATAATTTGTAAAACATTTATATACAGCAAAATATTCGCCATGGCCTATACTAAACGAATACCAATATTTATTATCGAAATGTAAAAACTAAGGAAGATACTATTATTTTCACCAAAGTCTACATTTGTCACTTTTTACACAAAATATTAAATATCTTCGAAACTATAAAGTTTAGCTATAACAAATGTCATACGGACTGAAAGCACTTGCGATGAGGAATCTAATGAGCTAATAATATACAGGGTGTTCCATTTAAAATAAGAAAGTTTTTATAGGTTTGGAAGGATGCGAACACCCTGTATATCTGTAACTAATTTTAAATTGTAGCCCTTATTATTTCTGAAAACTTTTGTATTAGATATTTTTTTCTAAAGTTGGTAATAGTGGAGAAATAAAGGAATCCCAGACGAATGGGTCACCCTGTACAGTTTAAAGGAATAATCAGGTTAGTAATAAGTTTGGAAGGATTAGTCCCTATAACCTTCTTGGAATAAATTAAAGTAATAAAAGTTTAGGTCCTAAAGGTATTTATTACAGGCAATTATCCTTATACCCTTTTACTCATTTTAGAAATTCTAAACACTACTATTTCTGTATTTAAGCGAAATCTGGGCATCACGTGAATGTCAAGGGATATGGTTAGGCTCACCATAATAAGGTTAGATTCTGAACTATTTAAGGAGCTTGTTCCTTACAGACACAGTATAATGCTTCTTTAGCATTATACTGTGTCACAGAGTTGTAAGAGCATATACTGTGTTACAGAGTTGAGTTAGTAAGCATTAAGTACTCGCACAGATCACTTCTCTGCAGTTTGTAACCCTTCGTTATGTGGTGTGCAAAATAAAATATATAAAATCCAAAGTCTTCTGTTTATCACCAACAACCCAACATTGGCAATTTTTAATGTTTGTAAATTATGTCTCTTCCTAAAATTTTGCAACACGTTCTGAAGCAAATCTTGATCAATTCCGTTTACCTCTTTCCTAATCCGATCTTTTAAAGTCTTAATAGGTCTGAGGGCAAGACCAAGACGGCGGTCTGGTTGTTAAGTCGTAGCCGGAAGGCTCTAAACCAGTTGGTGAGAGTTTTAACGGGTCACTGCAGGCTTAGAAGACATCTATCATTGATGGGTGTTGAGGGAGACCCTATCTGTCCAAAGTCCGGGGAGGGCGACGAAACGCCTTCCCACTTCTTGGCAGAATGCGCGGCTTTCGGCAGACTGAAACACGACACCTGGGGGGCCGGGAAGCTGCAAGGGAAAGAGGTCAGTTCCCTTGAATGGACCGATATTCTGACCTACATTAGAAGGTCGGGAAGGTTCGACGAGGGAAGAGGTGATGGAGTTAGGTAAGGGACGACAGGGGTAGGTAAAAAGGATCCGCTTGTGGCCTACTTGCCAGGTCTTGGCCGCCCCTTACCACTACTACTACTACTATATTGTCTGAGGACGAGTGGAGTACACTTTTGCCTAAGTAACCCAAAAGAAAATAATCTGGTGCTGTCCGATCTGGAGATCTTGAAGGCCATGGAATGTTACCAAAACATGAAATCAGGCGACGTGGGAACATTTGCCGTAAAACAGTTAAACTTCGCCTACTGGTATGAGCGCTGGCACCATTTTGTTGCAACGATACAATATTTTGCCCCCTTCTTTGAAGTCCTAAATTCACATATATCTCCAACATCATAACATATCGGTCAGAATTGACGGTAGATAACGGTGTGGTTGTTTTCCTCAAAAAAAGTATGGTCCGATTATGCCAAAAGCGGATACTCCACACCATACTGTCACTTTTTGGTTGCGAACAGGTCGTCATGCAGCTCCCTTGGATTGTCATATAACGAAAATTGTTTGTTGTCATATCCAGTTAGATGAAAATGAGCTTCGTCCGACATGGTAAGCCCATTGGGAACATTTGGATCGTTATTTAACACTTCTAACATTTGTCTGCAGAAATGTAAACGGCTTCTTTATCAATGCCATTCAGCTTAAGGCCAATTCTCACTTTCGCGCAAGGCACGTGCTCGGCACAGGCAAGGCAACGACTCGGCAAAATATCTTTATCATTGAATCTTATGAATTTTGCGGTGTTTAATTCACACTATGCGCGCCACGTCTCTGCAAGCGACGACGTTGCACGCGGCGTTCATCTGAAACAATATTTGCCGGGCATGTGCCGTGCACGTCCCGACAAGTATGAATACTTTCCCGGCAGTGAATCTGCAATCATGGGGTTTTAGTACAGTTCCCCAATGTGCCCCAATAAATTGTTAAATTCATCCAATGACATTCGGTAATTAAAAAATTTTGTCTGGGCATCTACAACTTCTGAGTGCAACGTTGCAAATTTTTCTGCTTCATTGCGTTTCTTTGGCATTTTATGCACCCAAAAACGTCCTTTTCTCTTTCTGCAATATCTGTTTATATTTTCCTGTTCTTCTTCGTCCAATTTTTATTAACGTGGAAGTCGCAAACATCACTTTTCACAAAGTTAGAAATTACTAAACCTGCGTCAAGCCTGTCGCAGTGTGAATTGACTCAGAAAACCTTGCCCGTGCCGAGCATGTGCCATGCCGCTGCCGATCCGGTTCCTTGCACGTCTAGTGAGAATCGACCTTTATGAACAATCTGTATTTTAAATGGGGATAGTTCAAGTCTTCATGCAAAATGCGTGTTAAGCTTCGATCCAAAATATTAAAAGCAATCGCGTGCCTGACAGCAGAACGCAATGAACTTCGCTGGACTAATGCCTGGTGCTTTCAATATTTTCTGGAGTACGAATTGTACGACTACCACCAAGAAATTGTGATACGACGCTGCCTGTTTCTTCAAAACATCTTACCCATCTTAAAATCGTGTTTCTTCTTGGAATGCGTCCGAGGCGCAGCACATGAAATTCATTGCGGAAGCACCTTTGTGTCTGTACTACAGATTGCGTAGTAATAAATAACACACTGTTATGTGTGTTATTCACGTGTTTTGGCAATTAGCCATAACATAATTAACACTGAGCCATTTTACATTTCTGAATTGTTAAAGCTAATAATACAGATTGGTAATTATAAAACTGCTCAAATACGTACTACTTATCAGTTTTTTGCAAAAACTGTGGCGGTCATAGATGACCGCCATGGCCGTGAGGGAAACCTTTGCCACAAATCCGTTGGCGGTCACGGAACATGCAGCGACAAGTCCAGTAATGCGGTTGCTTCACGTAACGATTTGGCCTACGGGCAAAAACTGACAGTTTCTGCCTCAAGACGGGAACTGTGCCGCTCTTTTAACTCTACACGTTCAGTTGGACGGAATGTATTTCTTGTCAGTTCTTCGACGAAATCGAAAGAGGAATATTCATAGGTGTAGTGAAAATATGGCGTCGTTGACGAAGAGAAAAATTGCAACTATTCTACTTTTCAGTATGAAAGAAGAAGAGGAAGCAGATATTAAAACAAGAAAGAGAAAGAGATTCTGGAGTAAAGAATGATATCTCAGAAGGAATTAATCAAATCATCTTCACTTACTGTGGGAAATTAATGAAAACCATCCAGAAGATGGTTATATTTACTATATAGGCAGAGATATAGCTCAAAAGCACGTAGTTACACCGCACTGAACGCCACTGAAGTGATCATCGCACGCTTCAACCCACAAGTAGTATTGATGTCTTTGTTTCTTTTCACATTTTTTAAATACTTTTGTCTTCGTTTTCGATGTGAAGTCGGCCGATTCCCGGACTTCACGATACAGTTCTTGTCGTGGCTGTGGCCTGTGCAGTTAAAAATATTAAACATGTTAAAACTTCGCAGTCCGCACCGGACAAACCAAATCGGACGCGCGCCCGGTCTCAACTCGCCCTTTATGTGGAGATTTGGACTGAAACGATGGCCTGCACAGTTTAAAACTCATGAAAAACCCATTGTGAAGGGCCCGTTTAACGCTCTATTTTAGTATTAGTTCGACCATTACCGTGGACCCGTACGCATGTTGCGACATTGCCCTTCGTAATAATGGCGGAGAAACTTCTTAGTGACAGAGTCAAACGAATGGTTGCTATGGCAAAAGTTCAAAACTTCTCGGAATTGAGTATTATTGAATAATTCTTATTATTATATTTTTCATTATAGAATTCAGTTCGTCTGAGTCAGAACCTGAGCCTGTTTATTCATCCGACTCACTTGTTGATCCAACTTATCAAGCAAGTGTTAGGAAATCGGAATCTTCAGATTCATATAATTCTCCAAAATAAAACAAAAACATATCATGCTCCAGAGACAGATCACTCACATGCTAATGTTGCCATCCCTTCTACTAGTCGTGGCAATGTGGCATCAGAACCAAATTCAAGTGATGGGATTTCAGAAGTTGCGAGTGATGTTTCAAGTCACAATATTATAGAAATGGAAGATCCCCCAAATGTGAATCGCAGAATGTATACGTATGAGGTGTGGAATGATCCGGCTAGTCATCAAGTCTTTGAATTTAATGCTGAATGTGGTATTCGTTCCGAATATGCTGCTGCTTTGATAAGTACAAGGAGGCACTCCACTCGATTTTTATAACATTTTTTTTTTGATAATGAGTTAGTAGATGAAATAACCAGTTGGTGGGAGTTTTAACGGGTCACTGCAGGCTTAGAAGACATCTATCATTGATGGGTGTTGAGGGAGATCCTATCTGCCCAAAGTGCGGGGAGGGCGACGAAACGCCGTCCCACTTCTTGGCAGAATGCGCGGCTTTAGGCTTGAATGGACCGATATTCTGACCTACATTAGAAGGTCGGGAAGAGGTGATGGAGTTAGGTAAGGGACGGCAGGGGTAGGTAAAAAGAGCCCGCTTGTGGCCTACTTGGCAAGTCTTGACCGCCCCATACCACCACTATTACTACTACTACTAGTAGATGAAATGGTTACACAACTAACTTATATGCTACACAAACAATTACGGATGCAGATGATGTCCCAAAACACTCTAGCTGATACATAAATGGTCAGCAACAGATAGAAGTGAAATGAAAAAATTTATCGAGATATTAGGATATATGGGTATAGTAAGAATGCCCAACATCCGACACTACTCGAGTCAGAAACCCATGTTCAAAAATATTTTTGTGAGTTCAGCTATGAGCAGGAATAGATTTGAACTTGCTTCTGAAATTGTGGCATTTCACAGATCGCCTATTCAAGATAAAGTCATTTGTGAATAAGCTAACTGAAAAATTTCAAGCAGTGTATACTCCAGGGAAACTTTCTGCGTAGACGAAACACTTGTACTCTTTCGTGGGAGACTCATAATGAAGCAGAACATTCCGCTGAAGACCCACAAATACGGGATAAAGATCATCAGATTGTGTACCTCAAACGGCTACACGTGGAATATGAAATTGTATGGCGGAAAGGAGGCTGTACCTGGTTCTTCAGTTCCTTCAAAAATTGTGACATTTTTATATGAAAAATTATTCAATGCGGGGAGGACAGTCGTTATGGACAATTATTACACAAGTCTGGAATTGGCAAACATGCTGCTGGATAAAAAGACGCATATGATTGGAACTCTGCCAGCTAACCGACGAGGTAACCTGAGAGGTGATCGCCAAAACACTGAAAGTAGGTGAAGTCTGTGCTAAAGAAAATGATCGAGGAATTTGTATTTTGAAATGGAAGGACAAACGGGATGTACTCTTATTGACGATTAAATATGGAGGTGAAACAAGGAAAGTTGAGAGGAGAACAGGCGTGATATAAAAGCCTGTTGCAATTTTAGATTAGGCTGAGTTCTACTGATCTTTTGGATCAAATGTGGAGTTATAATACATCGTTAAGAAAAACCATTAAGTGGTACAGGAAAATTGCATTAGAAATGTTATTGGGCACAGCTATAATAGTAAACGCACATTTTATATACAAAGAAATAAATCTACACAAAGAGGAAAATATTGAACAAGTAGTGATAGAACAGAGAAAAAGAAAAAGAAATACACACAATTTTGCAAAAAAAGAAGGAAGAGCCGCGAAGACGAGAAAATATTGCCGAGGATGTTATCAGAAGAAACAAGATGAGAAAACAGGTATTCAGCCCTATTCTCTAACTTCAGTCGAAATATGTCCGTCGAATCGAAATGTCCAACGTCGATTGCGTTACTTTTTGGTATTCTGTAACTCACATCGACATCAGGGTAAATCGAAATCAGGCTACTCGATTTGACGCGCCTAAAACAAACTGGCAACAATGTTGTTCAAAGTAAATATCGGCTTTAATAACCAACTGACGTTTCTTTGCGAATCAAGAAAACTTAACCTAACCTTATAAATCTTATAGATATTCTGTACTATAAATTTATAAAGCAATAAAAATAGGGATAGGGAAATTCAGAAGTACCTATTACAATTATTGTGCTATAATTATGCTATTTGGAATTCCCAAATTGTGACCGATAGTGTAGTGTGGGCTGTGGCAGGTAAAATTTTTCATATACATTTAGCCCCTAGACTTACTAAATCATTTGTATTAAGTACGTTCGCGAGAACAAACTACTTATTCAGGACCTACCCTTAGTAGTACCACTCTACCAGTGACCAGTTGTAGTACATAAGTACTTTAATCTTTAGTATCTTTAGTTATGTCTGGAGCAACTCCAAATAAGAAAAAAACGTCCAACGAATAGCTACATTTTATGGTAGATTTTATTTCTGCCCATGAAATAATGCTTCAAGGAAAAACAAAACCCAAAACAAATGTTTCTAGTGATGAGATTACTTTTGGTAGCCTGTAAAATCCCCTAAAAATATCATGAGATATTTGAAAAGGATTACTCGTATCCCATAAAACATGTCGTTGATAATAATTAAATAATCGCCTAAAACAAAATAAAAAATTGTTAAACGTTAAAAGAAAATAAAGAATTATCAAGAATTAACCTAACTTTACAGATTTTACCGCCTTCGCTTTACATTTTACCCCCCTCCTCTTTGCTTCTACGCATGCGTCAACTACGGATTTCGATGTCGAAATCCAACTAGACAGCTCTTACTTCAGTCGAGATGAAATGAGCATATTTCGACTAGAACATTTCGATTTCAAATGTCAAACGACCTTACAGAATACCAAATACGAGGATTTCGATACGTACCGTACATTTCGACTCGATTTGCGCTTATAGAATAGGGCTGATTGTATGAATCAGCAGCCTACAGAGCTGATATTTGAGATCGGTCACGAATGACCGCCAGGGCCCTGGGGGGGCCCCACATTGGCCACTAGTGACCGCTATTATGGCCGTTAACGTGTTAATTGCCAAACTGACAGAACCAGGAAATTGCACATAAGCTTTTCAAAACCATTCAATCCTGTGGCTGGACTCAGTATATTTGTCGATAAGATTGTTAATAAAAGGTGTACATTTTTATTATAATTTTTCACTAGACTTGCGTATATGAAAGCAATAAAATATTTGTATTTGCATTGTTTTTGTTTTATTCTTATTTGTTAATTTTCCAATAGACTTAAAACACCTTACAAAGTAATATGCATGAATAATACAGTAGTAAGTTAACAAAACACAAAAATATTAAAATTGTGACTAAACTATGATCTGGGAAAATATAAATTTTTTTCCCATATTAATTAATTCCATTTGAGATTTAAATAAATTCAGTTAATTCTCTGCAGAATGGCACTACTACCCGCATCAAGGCCGATGTGCATCCTTTTTCTTTTAGCTTTTGCAAAAGTTTTGTTAAATCCACGTTGCGCAGCTGGAATAGTTCGTACAACTTTTACATTGCGTTCTGACTATTCCATTTTTGCAATCTGAATACAATGGGTACTTTCTTTATAGGAAGTGCAAGCCAAACTGCTCTTACATCAGTACAGGACCGATTTTCTTTTAATCTGGTAGCATCCTCTGCTGCATATAATAATGCACCTATACAATTGCACACTTCACTGGGTCATACTATATATGTACAATATACAGAGGGAACCGCACCTGTTTCTTCAAATTTTACCCAGTTTTTAATGCTCTTCTCATTTAATCACTGTGCTTGAACTTTGAAAAAATTATACGAATATACAAATTGTAGGTTGTTGTTGGAAGGCGGTGCGGTTACCCGCAGCACTTAGGTCTTTCGACCCATTGTGCCTGCCGCTAGTAGAGAGCTATTGGAAGAGACCCGTGCTATGCGCATAGGCCAACATCCGTTCCAGGGGAAGCTCTCTAATGTCCTGGGGCAGGAGAAATGCTGCATCCAGATGTTTGTGTCTTTTGACCATGAGGCAGGCACAGTGACAGAGGATGTGAACGGAGTCTTCGTCATCGTTTCCCCAAACCTGCACGTTCTAGCTTCACTAAGGCCGATAGTGCTAAGGTGCTTGTTGAAGTGTCCGTGACCTGTCAGCAGTTCTGTGAGAATCCTTATGCTGTTACGACTTAGCGCAAGTGTTGATCGAGTTGCGTTCGACCAAGGCCCTTCAATTAAGAGCCTGGCTTGTCACAGCCCAGTCTCGTTCGACCATTCTTCCTCTGATCTTTTCATGATCCAGTTTTCTTTTAATTTGGTAGCATCCTCTGCTGCATAATAATGCACCTATATAATTGCACACTTTACTGGCTCATACTATACATGTACAATATGCAGAGGGAACCGCACCTGTTTCTTCAAATTTTACCCAGTTTTTAATGCTCTTCTCATTTAGTCGCTGTGCTTGACCTTAGAAAAAATTGTACGAATATACAAATTGTAGGTATATATCGTCTAACTTTTAGATTGCAAAAGAATTCCATCAAATTGTAATACGGTTCATACTTACTTTGCCTACCAACACCGTAAAGTTATTTGTGAACTTCTTACATCCTATATCTTGTCCACAAACCCAGTTTCAAAATATTTATATACTTTATATGCTTCCAAGCTTCTGTATGCTTTTATTTGCTCCTTTGAAAAATAACATCTTATGTGTCACATTAAAGAGGGACCAATATCCATACTAGTAACGTCTGGTACAGAATCCAAATCAAATGGGAGTGGAGCGGACTTCCCTAAGCTTAGAAAGATTGTTGCCTTCGTGCGGGCAAGCCTGTGGATCAGGGAACATTCTTCGACGTCGAACAGTCTACTCCAGAGCTTCAAACGGGGCTTTGAAAGATAAGTCAGTTGATGGAACCTGGCAAAGGCTCTTGGTTGATTCTCGGGGTGCATAAGGTGTCAGCATTGTCCATGCGGAGAATCCACTTTGTGGGCCATGCTAGTATGGCTAGGGTCTCTTTTTGGGACCCTAAGTTCCAAAATGGAAACCCTGAGGCCACTGAGGCATCTGAAGGTTCTGCTTCCATGGAGGTAGAGATCCGGGTGGAATCTGAGTCTTCGGAGTAACCCTTACCCGGAAACAAAAATGGGTACACAACTAAATTATGACCACAAACTGCTACGTTTTACGCAGATCAACTTGCAACACGCAACGCTGCATCACGGCGACTTCCATTATAAGTCAGCTTGTGGTGGGGCATACAGGTAAACAGTTGTTGTTTGACCCACGGTAGCCATATTGGTCACGTGTTCTAGAATGCCTAATTGGTTTTATACAGTAAAACTTGGTTATAACGTACCAGAGGGAAACTTAAAAATCTGTACGTTATATCAAAAGTTGGTTAAAAAAAAATTAAATCCATATGCTTACACTTTCTTTGTTTTTATTAATTATTTAGAAAAAGATATTAATGTAACGAAAGCAACAAAATATTTCATTTTTAAAACAAAAACACATTAGGTAACATAACTTGGGTTGATTGAACTTAGTTCAAAAATTCACCTCACTACAGCATGAACGTTACTACACGCCTCCAACAAGAAAACTAAATCAATTGTAAAAATAAAATTATCGGAAATAGACAGCATTTATTATAAAGAATTTTGAAATTAAATACGGGGCTGCTAGTTCTAACTAAAAACAGTAACAACGTTTACTCATTTAAAGGCGGCTGCCTTTTATCCTTTGTCGCTGCGCCGTGCAATACACACAAATTGCCAATGCAGAGATAAAAACAAAAGATTATTGATAACAAGTATATTTGCTCTTTTCAGACCCAGCAATTTGGTACTTTTTATCAGAAGTACGTAATAACGAAGTACATAATAAAAATCATTTTTCTATTGAATGTTCATAATAACGACCGGGACTTTTTATTTGGTACCTTATAACCAATATAAGTTCTTAATAAGCGTATATGTTATAAGTGAGTTTTATTGTATTTTAGTAGAATGAATCGAAATAACTGTATGCCTTTTACAATGTTGATCACTCAATGAGAGTTTATGCTATATAAAATTTAAAAGTATGGGTGGCTGTTGCGGAGAAAGTGACAGCTAAAATTAAATCCAATGTGTAATAAAAATTCCCCCTCCATATCTCAATTGACATGTTTTTTGTATTTTTTAAATCAATTTCAAGATATTTATTTAGAGTGGTTCGCTTTCAAATGAAAACACTATATAATTAAAAATGTAGATAACCTTAAAAATTTGGAACATCACCTAAACTTAATACATATTGGATAATTAATTAATCGAGTTATTTTGTTAACATTCATAAAATAGTACAAAGGTGTACCCCATGATACTGTGTGTATTCTGTAAGATCCTGTTAAATTTAGGATTAAATTTAAATAAAGGTACATAAATATTTTTTGTTTAAATACTTTATTTATGTTTAAATATTCAGACTTTTTTTGTTGAAGATAAAAAGAATTTTAAAATTTATTTTTATTCTCTCCAATAGAGGCAAAACCTATCAGAAACAACATATACTGGGAGTATAAGGTATACCAAAATTACAATTTTTATTAATCGACTGTCTGACTGACTGACTCACTTATTTCATTTGGTTCTTTTGTTTTACCTAGCACCAGAAATGATTAATTTTTCTGAAAATCTTAAATAATAAAAGAAAAAATTGATAATACACATTTCCAATAATCATTATGCAGAATCTATTATTTCCAATTATCAAATAAAGTGACTCAAAAATTAATTTCATTGATAGACAGTTGGATAAAAATATTAGTAAGCAAGAGAACTTACTTTCTTCAGGCGAGAGAACTGTAGATCTTCATCAGGATAAATGACATCTACTGTGTGTGTATGAAGTAAACTTAGAACGTAACGAGTGTAGACTACAGCGTCTATACCTCGAGCTTCCAACTGTTCTTCTAGCCAATCAGAAACTGCTGATGGCATTGACACCAGTTGAGGGTACTTCATAATATTCTAAACAGAACCATTTATTTATCTACATTTGAATGCATTATATGAACATTATTTATAAATAAGTGGAAGTACTTACAATGTAAAGAATAAGAAAGAAAAGCCGTGAGGTCAAGCGGTTTAGCAGAGATTTCTTCTCTTATAGGGGGTTTTCCGGTCACTAGCAGATTCGCCTTATCAAAATACATTGTTAAAAAAGCAGCTGTCCATCCATAATTATGTTGAGAAAGAAGCATTAATTACTCTTGTAACTTTAGTAACTTTACCACTGTAGGAAATGTTCTTTGGTGTCCCCCATTGTAAAATCTGCAAAAGGCTAAGTACTGATACATTGTCTTTCTAAAAAAAATTTTTAAAGTTCAATAAGGTATAAATGAAATACATAGTACTTGGGTTAAAAATAGTAGGTACACAAAGAACAAAAAATGTGTATCTACATGTTGGTTGTGACTTTTAAAATTATTATGATTACATTTTTGTAACTAGTAACATAGTCAAATTCTATCAGTTCGTAAATTTAGAAACTCGTCACAGCTATTTTGTCGCCAATATATTTGAACAATTTCTAGAAATTTCCCAAAATTGAATATTTGAAACTAAATTTACTGTTCACGACTACTTATTTCATTTAGGAAGGTCACAAAATTCATTAGCAAAGTGGGTATTTTTACAATAAACAAATTATAAGCTCATTAATTAGGTACCTAGGTAGTAGAATTTGCTCTACAAACTATTCTTTCTTATAGACGCACATAGGTATCAGAATACTTAAGAGGACAATCAAATGACCGAATTTTGAAAAAATAAAGCCATCACAGGGCTCGATTAAAAATTAATCATGGTCTGTGTACGAAACCGTCTACAAACTTTTGGAAAAACAAAATTAAAAACTCAGATTACCGAAAAATTGTTAAATACGCCATTGCATTGCACAATAAAACGTACTTTTATGTTCTCGGAAAGGTGGTACTTGACAGTCTACGCGCAAAAATATTATCACAAAATGCGTAAATAGTTTATAAATATGTTTGTACATTACCTTCAACGGCGGGGTAGATGTTAAATTACAGATTCTTCAACACACCCCACAATTTAGTAAAACATGGCAGCTAGGCGCTACGGCCACTGCCAATCAGAAATAATCCCGCTCAAACTGCGCTTGGGCAAAGCAGGTTTTATTCACGCGCCTGCTCCAATCAAAGGTATTTTATTGACTTTCTTGGTATTTGGTATTAGAAATTTTAGGAAAATACCCTTATCCCTTATCCAAAAGATTTTAAATTTGAAATGCCATTAGCAGTAGATTAGTGTAATTTTGGTTTTGATGGCAACTACCTAGGTATTTATTGCGATAACTTTCTTAGAAAACCATGACCCTCTTGAATCGAATTATCCCCAAGGTTGTTGGGTTGGATGTACACGTGGAAGTCACATTTACAATAAACTTAAATTTCATAATTTTAATTTCTCTTGCCAATTCTTGGTTACGCTGGTTGCCATAGATAATAAAAGAACAAGACTTGCATGTGCATGCTTATATTATAAACATGAAGTACCTCCATATTTAGTCTATGAGTACCTCTAAAGTGAAGGAGTTCGAACTTCATAAGGTCAAAGAGTATATATGTAGGTACCTATATATATACTAATTTATTGCCTGATAAAATATAAACTATAATATAAGGTGATAAAATCGTATATATACCATATAATATATATATATAGAATATATATTATGTAACCTATCCTCCTATATGATGGATAAAATAAGTGCTAAAAAAATACCTCTCTGAAAGAGACAGCATAATGGATTGAAAATTGAGATGAGTGATGAGTAATGAGAATGAGAAATGAGAAATGAGATGAGAGATGAAAACAATCACAACCAATCCCTTGTCTTTAACCAGCCCACAGACCCTAGACAAATTAAACCTACCACAGACTGCCACTCTTTACCCTTTGTCAGATTTGTCAGTTGTTCCATCACAAACTTCTGATTAGTTGCAAATTTGTCTCTACTAACCCATGCGCAGATATTGTGGTTACAATCAATTGGGGATTGATCAGGAATTTCTTGTTAGAACAAACCTATAATATCCCTAGTATTATATGTCTATGGTTGTATCAGTCGTCACTTGTTACCACAGAATCTTGTTACCATAAAAAGGGCGCATTCAGGGAAATATAGCACTCCAGCGCTTCAGCGCTTTACCGCTTCACGTTCGCTGAATCGACATTTTAAAGCAAGCTTAAAGTGATATAATTTTCAGTAATTCATATTTTGTAATTAATATTAATAATAATTAATATTATCCATAGACATTTTGTGCGTAAACCCATAGACGTAAACCTAAACTATAATTAATTTTATCGCTTGATGGAACCATTCAGTGATCCAGCGGGAAAAATATATGCTTTACCGCTTTAATAATGCGCTGGAGCGCTTTAATACAGCGCTGCAGCTATTTGAATGAAGCGCTGAAGCGCTGCGGTTCCCTGAATGCGCCCATAGATAAGTGGGCTCGTTACCGACGTCAGTTGGATGAAATAAACGATCTCCGTCATAGAAAATTTAATATTAACAATCTCCGTTTAGTCTCATATCACTTGAATTGTAATTCATAACCGGATAACTCAGGGTATTGCAATAACCTAATTATAGATTATTTTTCACGCAACTGATCCCAACACTACTCAGTGTAATTATTTACGGTAACTAAGCTTAAATTTAAGGGGTTCAAAATTTTCCTATCCCTATGATAACAAGTAACGTATTTATGCTTTTTCTTTTACCCATTAAAACCGTTAAGAACAGTCCAAATATGAACTAAACATGTATTCCCTTTAAACATTTTTGGCAGGGTATTATTTTATTTTATGGCAGAACCGTTCTGTATCAATAATATACCCGGTACATGTTACACTTAAAAGGAAAACTATTATTGTGGCTCTGGTACGTTATAGCCATATATATAATAGCTTCGTTCCAACACACATTTCAGAACCAGTTCAGAATCAGTTCAGAACTAGTTCAGAATTATTCACTGCGCAGGACTACGGCGAGTGCAGTTCTGAACTAGTTCCGTACGATTATGTTGGAACAGAGAATCGCTAGTTCTATGGTTTACCTAACCTATCAATTTGTTCAAATTTGTTGTCCTCTGTGTTGTTGTTGAAGTTGACCTAGGAGTCCTAAGACCTAACCTATGAATGAAATATTTAAAAAATTGTTGTCTCTGTTTCAAAAGAAAAACATGGCAGGTTTGTTAGAAGGTAAGTTAATTAGGTGAAATAATTATAAAACAAATAAAGCAACCCCTTTATCTTTAACCCCTCATCTTTACTGGAATCAGATATCAGATCCCAAGTAATATTCGTCATCGCTGTCGCTCATTGTTGTTACTTTACTTCTAAACAAACACCGAATTATTAAAAATTGAAAAGCGGTACGAAACGAAAGTGCAAACTGAAAATCAAAGATTGATTAAAAATATATTAAAAAATGACCACAGAAAATGACACAGCTGATCGACGCTAAATGTACGCAACGCATGCGCTACAAGATTAGAATTTTTCGTCCTCGCTCAGAACCAAGAACTGTTTGAACTGATTCAGAACCGGTTCGGAAGTAGTTGGGATTTTGTTGGAACGCGGGACTGCTAGTTCAGAATCGGTTCTGATTTATGTTGGAACGCTAAATTCGATCTGCGCAGGCGTCGCACAGTTCCGAACTAGTTCCATGGTGTGTTGGAACGAACCTAATACTACTATGTATATCCAAGGAATTTATATATATATAAATTCCTTGATATATCGCGTATTTCCTATGTTAGCCGATAAGTGGTTTCTCCGAAATCAATGAAGGACAAAAGATATAGTGCTATACTCTTCCAGAGACCCTTTGTTCGATTTGCGCATGCGAAGATATCGTAATCACCATGGTTACGAAAACTGACACAATGTTTATAGGCTGAGAGCAAGGATTGTTAACTGTTTACAGGATTGCTCGATCCCTATACTACAATGTAATCCATAATTGTGACGTCATCAAAGATCCAAAGATCTCGAACTTGTAGAAATAGGTACACTTTATACTGTTATTACAAACTTTAATAAATAATAACATTAATAATCATTCAAATATGAAAATTCTCTTGTAAATGTGAAATATAACAAACACAAAATAGGTATATTTTGACAATTCGATTACATATATCTTCAATGACGTCAGAAAGGCGGATGACAAAATTGAGCGATCGAGCAATCCTGTAAACAGTTAACAATCCTTGGGCTGAGAGCCCCTTCTTATGTCTATGGCTGAGAGCCTATATTTTCAATTTTTTTAAGACGTGGTCAGAGATCAAGGATTTTTAACTTATACAGGATTGCTCGATTAGCCGTATCACGTGATTGGGTCTTGAGGCTACGTCATCGGAAAAATAGATGAGTTAGATAGGGACAGTAACTTGTCAACGCGTCATAGATAAGGAATCATACAATACAGAGAGAGAAAGAATATCGGGTATCGCAGTGACATCACCAAATCGGACAACAATGAGGAATAGGGATCGAGCAATCCTATATAAGTTAAAAATCCTTGGTCAGAGATAGGTATATTATTAATGCTATATGCCCATTCGACTATCCGATATTTTTGCGCATGCGCATATTTGACTAAGGTATTCTCGATAAGGATAGAGATAGTATGTCAGCAGCGCCGTGATGTTTTCGGAATTTTCGGACCTCTACTCTACCCCAAGGAATATATTATAAATTCCTTGCTCTACCCGCGATATAGTAGGATTATAATAAATATTCTGTGGTATTATATGGTTATATGGTTATAGCAGCGACAGCGACGTACTATGGACACCTTAATACAAGACAAAATGTATTTATAAATTAGTTAGTTTAACTAATTACTTAAATTAGTTTTTGTACAACTGTCATTAAAAGTGACATTTTTAATGGCTGTCAAAAGTGTTAAAAGTTGATGTTTACAGAGTAGGGTGTTAAAAATATTTTTAACACTGAATATTTGTAATTTTTAATACTATCTTTTTTCTGAACCAAATAGCAGTAAAATAAACAATATTGTTTATTGGTAACGAAGGTGATTCGGCGCCACCTAACACAGCAGTTCACAGCAAATGCGATAATAATTATTGAAACGTCAAAAAATAATAAACTGGCAAGAGATGTCAAAATGTGATTTTATTAAATTTATTTATTTTATTATCAAAATAGGACAGTTATACAAAAAATTTTAACACTCATATCATAAATAGCTATTATATTATTGGGAACTTGGGATTTTGGTTTTGTAAGGTCGTAAAGGTTTGACCATATATATAATACTACTATATAGCGGGTAGAGGCCCAAAAATTCCGAAAACATCACGGCGCCGACATACAATCTCTATCCTTATCGAGAGTACCTTAGTCAAATATAGAATTTCGCGACATCCAATAAGCATGCAGCATAAATACTGCATCTCTGTCTACCGACTTCTTTTAAAAAAAAGTTGAATAATGGAAAGTCTGTCAACCTATAAACAATGTGTCAACTTCCGTAACCGTGGATATCGACAAAATCTACGCATGCGCAAATCGAACAAAGGGTCTCTGGAACAGTATAGCACTATATCTTTTGTCCTTTAATGTTTGCGGAGAAACCACTTATGGGCTAACATAGGAAATACGCGATATAGTAGTATTATATATATATGGGTTTGACACAGTGTAATGCTAAAGAAATTATACTGTGGGTTTGATTTGTTATTTCGATGTTACTTTCAGAGATATGGTTATTTTCTTTAGTTTTGATGTTCAGTTGGCTACACAGTTGGCAACCAAACGTCACAACATGACATGATATCATTTTTGTCATTCTATTTTATGTATCGGAAAATTTTTATGTCACTAAACACACAGATCGTAGTAAAGTTGAATAAAAACTTGTAAAAATTAATGGCATAATTGAAAATACGTCCAAGTCATTTTTAGGATAAAACGAGAAAGAACAATTCAAAAAAATGTATGTTGTTTTACGATCACCTCACATTAGGTATATACGTTCTAGGCTTTTAAAAAGTGAGTTGTATATATTTTATTTTAGGTTAGACAATGGTGACATCCATTCTGGATATTATATAATTTCTGTTGAATTCTTACTTTTATGGTAAAAAAAATAAATTATTTTTAGGTTGTCGACACTATCATCTAAATACACATTGTCTCTGCAACGTAAATTTAGTACGAATAACGAATTCAAGCATAGTAGAATCCAAACGACTGTATTCAATAAGTTCTTACAACAATTCGTTATTTTATAATGACTGTAAAGTATTGAGTAGTTATAAGAATATTTATAAACATGATCTGGTGCGACACATTACCATTTCCAGTATACGATTCGATAAGGAACCCCTTAAACCATCTTCAAAAGTAGAAGTTACTGTTCAGGATCTCAAAAAAAAGCAAGAGGAAGAACAGAAAACAAAGTCTACAGAAATTGCAAAGCCTATAGTAAAAAAATCAATAGCCCAGAAAGTGTGGAATGAAGTGGTACATTATTACCATGGTTTTCGACTACTGTTTATAGATGTAAAAATTTCCTCAGGATTAGTATGGAGGGTGCTCAATGGCAACACATTATCTAGGAGAGAATACCGCTTGTTAACCCGTACAGTTGGGGATCTTTTTCGACTCGTTCCGTTTTCAGTTTTTATTATTGTTCCTTTTATGGAATTATTGCTACCTGTTTTTATAAAATTCTTCCCTGGAATGCTTCCCTCTACATTTCAAACAACGATAGAGAAAGAGGGTAAGCTTAAACAGGGTTTGAAAGTGAAACTCGAAATGGCCAAGTTCTTACAGGGAACATTAGATGAGATGGCTGTACAGCACAAGGATAGGACTTCCGACAGTGCCAAAGAATTTGTGGTATGGTTTAACAAAGTGAGAAACTCAGGTAAAGCAGGAAATCGTTAATAACATGAATTCCAAGATATTTTCAACAATATTTAATTTTTGTCAATTCCATGTTTCTATGCCACTTCAAATTTAGAACGAAATTACCTTATTTTCTTTTTAATGCAACTCAGATTAGGTATTTAAAAAATTTATTGCTATATAAAATTATTCCCTTCACTAAAATATTACTTAATAAAAACAGCTACCTAAATTAAAATTTTTGACAATATGTTTTTTAAAACTTGTTGGATTGAACCCCTCAAATGGAAAAATAAAATTAAACAGAAATATGAAATTAGTTTTTTTTTTAAATTCAATGAAGAATAAGTGCAATCAATTAATATAAATGAAAATATGCTTCTTAAAATACATTGTATAAAAATACGATCCCATTTCTTTGAAGTAGGTATGCACAATAATATTAATTTTATGTCACAGGTGAGTTAATTTCTACAGAAGAGATTATGAAATTTTCCAAACTATTTGAAGATGAAATCACATTAGATTCATTATCTAGAAGTCAGCTCATTGCCTTGTGTCGTGTCTTAGACGTGCAAACTTTAGGCACAAATAATTTTCTACGTTTCCAATTACGTATGAAATTGAGGTTTCTGGCAGCAGATGACAAAATGATACAAAAAGAAGGTGTTAACTCTTTAACGTTAGCAGAGGTGCAACAGGCCTGTCGGGCAAGGGGCATGCGAGCTTACGGTGTCAGTGAAGAAAGATTGAGATCCCAACTTGAGCAGTGGCTGGATCTGAGCTTAAACGAAAAGGTGCCTCCTTCATTGCTCTTATTATCTAGAGCTCTTATGTTACCAGAGACCATTCCAACAAGCGATAAACTCAAAGCTACAATTTCTGCATTGCCAGAGACTATTCTCAGACAGACGCAAGCCGCTATTGGTGAGAAAGAAGGCAAGATTGACAACAGGGTTAGAGCAGAAATATTGCGAGAAGAAGAGAAGAGAATTAAAGAAGAAAGAGCTGAGCAACGTGAGGAAAAGAAAAAGTTGGAGAAAGAAAAGGAGAAGGAGAAGGACAAAGAAATCCTTGTTGACAAAGCTCCAGTCATTTCAGCTACTACCACACCCATTCTAGAGGACACTGCGATGAAGATAAGTGCCGAGAAGTTGGAGAAGGTCGAGAAGAAGGAAGAACATATACTGACCAAAGACTTCGAGATCATCGAACATGCCATCGATGCAGTGTCTAAAGAGAAAAAGTTTATTGTCGAAAAAGAAGAGATTCAAGAGCTCAAAGAAGAATTGGCTGACTATCAGGAGGATGTTGCGGATTTGGCAAAGGCTGTTGCTTCACAACCTAAACCAGAAATTAAGGAGACTAAAGCAGCTAAACGGTTGTTTAAGAGTGTCAACAAGATGATTGGCAGATTAGACAATGTATTAGTGGATTTGGAGAAGAAGGAAAAGGAGCTGAAGAAAGATCTTGAGGTTGAGGCAACCGACAAGAAGAAGGCGGAGCTGTTAAAGATCGATGATATCATTTCAGCTATTAAACAAATAAAAGATGTCCCTGATCAAAGCAAGGTGGATCAGATCACAAATATTTTGCGGAAGATGGATGCTGACCACGATGGATCTCTGAAAATTGACGACGTTCTAAGGGTGAGTTGATAATATTGTAATGTATTTCTTATGTTTCTCTAAAATAGAATACACTAAATAATCTTTCATTTTCTACTTTAAGTGTGCATCAATAGGTATATATGAGATTTTATGTATCTACTTGTAGTATAAAGTAATCAATATTTATATAGGTAACTATTACTTACATTTATAAATTTATGTACAGGTACGAATTGTTGTGAAAGGAAGAGAATGTTCGCAAAATATCGCGTGCAAAAAAATCATTGTGGTGAATATTTTTTACCAACATAATGGAGACCCTTTGCTAATGTTCTTTCTGCAATTCTTAAGATTTTTATTTTGCGGTATGCGTGCAGACGATTAAGGTAAATTTTAAGGTAAAACTTTATATGAACCTGCTGGCTTAATTTTAGATATAAAATCTGATGTGTCATTTTTCCATGTTAGATACGGTAACTTCTATCTCACTTGTATACAACATAAAAATTTTTAACTGTTCCATTTTTCCTTCTACTGTTACATAATTTTCTATCTATATATGTTTCACTGTTTACAAAAATATTCCTCCAGTGTTATGATGAATTTATCAACACATTACAATTTACAGTAACTACCTAATAGCTAAACAATATTAAAAATTTAAGTAACACATTTCAAGAAAAGTGTCTTGTTTGAATCACCTACATTTTTGATACAGTTTTAGATATACCAACACTGTTTTCAGCTCTCTTGCATATTTGTACTTTGTACTCTGTATATCTCTACTTTGTACTATAAACTATAATAATAAACGATAGAGCTATTCTCAGTGACCCGAATGCATAAGGGCAAGAAGGCAAGCAATTGTCTTTTACTTAACTTTTAAAATTTTACCGTTATAAAGCATTATTATATTAAAATTGTTTACTTTGTTATTATTACATTTGGTGTTGGTATTGTTTACTCTGGCCTTGACCTTGAAACTTTCATCCTGAAGCCTGACTTTGATAAATATTTGTCAAGTGATTTGGATCTCTCTCTTTATGATCTGTATTATATGTACCTGTTTTGCCCATACTGATAATCTGAGCTTGTTATTATTGGATGTATTATGTTGTCAATAAGACGAATTGTTATCCCCTTATATAAAGTTCACTTGATATAAGCAAGTTTAGAAATTTTAGAATGTAATTATCCATAGAGTAAGTAATATCTTGTCTGGACCCGACATGCAAGACCCTAATGATAACAATTAAAGTATTTGATAAGGATAGTGGAATATTTCCTTAGTCTTATCTGAGTTTATGTTTAATGCAAATTATGTAAAGAAAAATGACATCAGATTTTATATATAAAGTTAAGCCAGCAAGTTCATATAAAGTTTTACCTTAAAGTTCGTCCTTGTTTAATTTTTTTTTTTTTTTTAATGTGATATATATGAAAATTAAATATGTTTTTCTGTGAAATATGAGAGTATACAGGGCGCCCTATTTCTTGACCCGTTGCATGGGTAACTTTTTTATTAGTAGAGATACAAAAACGCTTAAATGAGCAAATTAGTGCAGTTTCGTATTAGTAATTCTACGGTAAGGCGAAAAATTATATACGGGGGAAGGTTGAAAAGTTATTGACAAAAAACGAAAAATCCAACTTTTCTATTATCCCTCGTAGCTCGTTCATTTGAAGAGTTAGAGAAAAATGCTTCACATGTTTTTTGCAGTATTTTTCATGTAAAATGACATGCACTGGCTACTTTTTATATATCTCTTAAAATGGTTAAGAATCACAGTAAAATATATTTTTTTTAAATGTAATGGATAGGTGGCTGTGACATTAACCGAAAGTCCCCTTTTTTCTCTTTCAGATGATATAACATAGTCCATATTTTATCCTTACAAAAGTAATAATAATCGTTGTTTTTAAAGAAAGTGTATTGTCACATCAAGAATGCTATGGATTATGGAACAAAAGAATGTTTTGAGAACAGAAATTATTAATTAATTAATTATATTGAAGTAAATGTTCGAAATGACCACCATCCTGTTGGATACATAGTAAGCAACGTTTCTGGATACTTCTTAAAACATTATTTATTGTATGTCCATTTATGCTTCTAATTGCATCTTGAATCCTGACTTTTAGATCCTCTATATCTAGAGGAGCTGTCACATAAACTTTATCTTTCAATAACCCCCAAAGAAAGAAATCAGGTGTTCGCGCTGGCCAGTCGATATCCATTCTATTTCCTATAACATTATCAAACTGTTCATGTAAATATTGTTTTACCTCGTGGGAATTATGCGCAGGTGCTCCATCGTGTTGAAAGTATTTAAGATTTCTAAAAATATGAAGTGGTAATTCATTTAAATATTCCTCTGTTAGAGTATTCCTTAGAAAATGAAGGTAATTATTCGCATTCAAATTATCTTCGTCAAAATATGGGCCAATAATTTTGCCACAAAAAATTCCACACCACACATTTATCCCAAATTGACGTTGATTTCTTCTTTCAGAAACAAGATGTGGATTTTCTCGGCACCACATTATGTTATTATGGCGGTTAAAAATACCATTGTTGGTAAATCTACTTTCATCACTGAATAAAATCTTTTTCCAGAAGTCTAGATCCTCTTCGCATTTTGAAATGTACCATCGACAAAATGTCATCCTTCTTTGATTATCAGCTGGATATAAAGTATTGCATATGGAATAATGATAAGGCTTTAAATTGTTACCTTTTAAAATAGCTCTTACAGTTTCCTTGGAAGTGTTGCAGTGATGTGCAATTTCTGCAGTTGAAGAATCAGGTTTAAAATTTACATAAGCCAAAACATTTATTTCAGTGTCTTCATTGAAGTTTCTTTCATCCTTAGGCTTTGAAAAAGAACCGTATAATCGTATATTATTTTCCAGCTGTCTAAATATTCTATGATGGGGTTGTCTTCGTTCCATGTAAGTTTCAAAATAAAGATTCGCTGCAGCTTGTGCATCTCGATTTTGGTTATAATAACAAAATAGCATATCATTTTTCTCTTCGTTGGTGTACATATTTGCAACACTATTATTTTGTATGCAGTATTAATAATAAACAATAAACTACTTAACAAAAACTAAAAATGTCACTTATGATCTGTCAATAATTAAATGCCAACTAGACGTTTTTAAAAATATCAGGAATCTTATTTTTTGTTTTATTTCCATAGCATTCTTGATGTGACAATAAACTTTCTTTAAAAACAACGATTATTATTACTTTTGTAAGGATAAAATATGGACTATGTTATATCATCTGAAAGAGAAAAAAGGGGACTTTCGGTTAATGTCACAGCCACCTATCCATTACATTTAAAAAAAATATATTTTACTGTGATTCTCAACCATTTTAAGAGATATATAAAAAGTAGCAAGTGCATGTCATTTTACATGAAAAATACTGCAAAAAACATGTGAAGCATTTTTCTCTAACTCTTCAAATGAACGAGCTACGAGGGATAATAGAAAAGTTGGATTTTTCGTTTTTTGTCAATAACTTTTCAACCTTCCCCCGTATATAATTTTTCGCCTTACCGTAGAATTACTAATACGAAACTGCACTAATTTGCTCATTTAAGCGTTTTTGTATCTCTACTAATAAAAAAGTTACCCATGCAAAGGGTCAAGAAATAGGGCGCCCTGTATAGCGGCGCCGAAATAAGATTTTAACTGCAAAATTTTACAAAAATTATAACAGGGTCATTTTCCGCAAAATCCAAAAAATAAATTCAGATTAGCATTCTTGGCGATTAGGACTATTACCCCTGTAAATATGGCCCCCGCTTAAAGTTACACCGGTATGTAATTATGGCTTGCCTTGGTGGAATTTTGTGTAAAATAGGTAACATCTTTCTTGCATATACGATACAATACCACATTAATGGACAACATGTTGGTAGCAATGAATACGATGCCACAAATGAAATCTTGCAATCACCATAAAATATATAAAATTTTTAAAACTGACCCAAAAGATGAGATTAAAAACGAAATAGATATGTTTATGCCAGTTTATAAAAAAAAGGCAGCACAGTAAATTTTTGTTGATATGATTGTAATTTAATACCTATAAAACATAAAGTATTATGTTTAATTTTTCACTTAGAACACTTACAGTATGACCAATCATATATGTTTTAATGCAGATAAAGGCAAAAAGGAATATAAAACCACAACATGAAATTTACTTAACATACTTAACACATAATTAAAGTGTCCTCAAGCCAAGGTCATGGGAACAAAATTTTGCCACTAATGTACCTCGACTTAGAGTGTATAATTTTTTACCTAACTATAATTAAAAGCTTTTGGTTTTCTTTGTCCTAGGTTATCGAGATTATTGGTAAAGAAAATGTGAAACTCAGCACTAAGCAAATCGATGAGATGATCGATCTCTTGGACAAAGAAGGTATTTTGGAAGTTGAAGATAAAATCGAGAAGGCCTTACAAAAAGATAAAGAAGCAAAGAATATGGAAAAAGAGCCAGAAAAACAGTTGGCTGACAGTAAAGAAACCACTGCAGCTAATGAAAAATCTAAAGAGAAACCAGAAGATAAGCAGAAAGAGGCATGTACAGGATCTTCGTGTCAATCGAATAAGCCAAAGATGGACTCACAGTCTATAATAACACCCCCTCCCAGTATTGAAAAACCCAAACATGACAACAGTTCCAAGATGCTTTAAGTTAGTTAGCATTCTTAATATAATATTTTATAGAATGGAAAATATTTAATTATTTTTTCTATTTGCAAAAAAGTTGGATGTAAATAATTTTGTCTAGCTGTGAATGAAGTAATGAAACAATACCTGCTGTTTTTACTTTGTATTGAATCTATGTGAGTTATTTAGTAATAACAGATTATCCTGTTGAAGGATGAGAAAATGTGATGGTTATTTTTTATATTATGTACTATCTACTTAAAAAAGCAATCCCAGTTAAAGAATTTCAAATTCGTATTCATATTCCTTGCTCTGAATTTTTTAATGTTCATTATGACATGTAAATATTTTCTGTTAACTATTTGAAATTCAATTTTTGTATTAAAAATTTCATGGCATCGAGTGTGCTTTGGTGATTTTGTTGTATGAATGTTGTATTCTAAATTTATTTATTGTTGAATAAATATAAGATTTTCCTGGTTTTTTATTAAGTTCCTAATTTTTTTTATTTTATAATTATTGTAAATAATAATAAGTAAATTTGTATACTGTTTATTAAAGTTTTAATTCATCCATACTAACTATAAGTCGACAAGTTGAAAATGAAAGGTAAATGTCATGCAATTTTGAAATAATACAGTGAGGAAAATTGTAAAATGAATCAATCCATTTGTGGGCAAAGAACAGATTTTTATTCAATCTATGAATTCATTGGGGTCACATCTTATTCTGTGAACCATGGCAGCTAGGGAAGCACAGTTTCACCAACTTTCACATAACAGTAGAAGTGGCAAGTGTTTGGACAGTTTACTCTGTTGAATGGAAGCGGGTAGTTACGAGTTTGTGACTTTTGATCCTGGAGTTCTAGACTATGTTACAGAGAATAGTTCATTTATTTCAGTTATCCTGTTATAGGGCAAACAAATTCTTGTATAATGTTAGTAGTAGTGTGCGGAAAATATTTCTGGTAGGTAATTTACGGTCTCTTTGAATTTTGCCACTCAGATTGAATTCTTTGTAATTTAAGATTTCCTAGTCAAATCAAATTTATATGCAGATTTTTTAGCTGATCCTGCAAACTTTGATATTTAAAATAAGTATATATTTTGTTCCAGATTCTTCAAAAAATGGGTAAAGAATATTTAGTTTTGGAATTAACATAACAATAATCTTTGGAGTTGCAAATCTAGGTACCAGAATATTTCAACACAACTGATCTTTGTTTTATATATTTTTTTACCCTTTATTAAAATATAAATATTTTTATCTGTTAAATATTAATAATAGTAAGAGTATTAATGGAAATATCTATAAGTATCTACTAAATGCAAATAGTGTATGTGACTTATAATGTTTGCACTTAATTTCATTAGGTATTCTTCGAAATAGTAGGCACATGTTTTGATAAAAGAAAATCATAATATAATCCTCAAATTTATAATTTAATTACCATATTTTACCGCCCAAGCCAAGGAATTTATATGTAAATTCCTTGGTCCAAGCACATAATTAGAATAAATCTTCATTAAAATACACACAAAGAAAATTAATTATGAAAACTAAAGCAAACATTACTACTGAAGTGGCGAAGAAGCATAATTTTGTATTTTTCTGACCATTTGACAACTACCTTTGACCGAGATAATTTTTGATATTCTAAGCTATTTATTGGTGTTATATAAGAATATGTGGCCAAAATTTGTACAGTTTTTTGTTTTTGAGAGAATTCCCTAACTTTGGCTTTTCATATGGTCGCCATTTTGGATGTTGCAGCATCTGGTAGCATATTCAATTCCCCTTCTGAACGATGTATTACGTGATATTAATTATATATTAAATATTTACATACCTACTGGCACAAATTATGTTTTTTCTTGGTGATACACAGTCTGACCCAAATTGGTGCTGCATGATAGCAATGCAATACATATACAGCACTGATTTGGGCCATACATACTGTACATTGATAACCCTAATAAAAAAGTTTCTGTAGCATTTGTTTGTTTTATATTATTAATTATTTTATTATAGTATGTTTACTTATATTTGTAACTAAAAAACAGCGATGCTTGTGAGTAACATTAAAAACATTACAATAAGTGTGCAGTATGTTCCTAAATTAGTCGCAATACATTCAAATTAACGAAGGAGTAATAATGCACACCAAGTTATTTAATTTCCCAAAAATGTTGTGTGTGTGTTGCTAGAGGGATTTTCAAGTTTCACGTGATAAAATATAAATGCTTAGGTAAACACTTCCAGTATATATGCTGTGACCAGTTTAAGATCAACGTTTTCCTTTAAGTAGATGCAGGTTGATAACAAAAAAAATTGTATTTTCTGGAAACGTTCATAGCTCGTTTATTGTAAAAGATACTTTCAACCAACTCTGTATCGCCAATGGTTTCCGAGATAGCTCGAGAGATGAAATACAGTTCATCTTAAACTGGACCCAGTATATAACAATCAGAAAGTATAAATACACTGCTTACCAAAAGTTCTGGAACCACCAGTTATTCTTGTTATTAATATTAATTTTCAAGAAAAATAGAAATGCTTATCAAAAACTAGGTGAATTTGCTGTAAGTTCAGTGGATATATTCCTATTTAAATTTGGCTAAATTAAATTAATGTTACTTTTTTATTTTAAAGGAGATACCCTATATATTTTGTCATGTTTAAATATTATTCTCACAGGTTTGCAGAATTAGGTTGCTTGTTCTGAAATTCCTAGTTAATTTAATTTTCTAGGTTTTTGATTGCCTAACTGTAGTTGGGACTTTTATAGTCCATTAGTGTGACTGAACTAATCTAAAAGTTACGACTAGTCAAGATAACTAATACCAGATTTACATTCAGCCACTCCGGTGCTCCTGGCACTGCTTGCTGCAGTTCCCAAAATAGTTCTGCAGCAGTGTCGAAGCGAGTGAAATTTTTTCACACTTACATAATCATAATAGTACCCTCCACACTTCACTACACATTGATCTCCCGGCAATAGAGGACATCGAAATTGCGAAAAGTTCTAAAAACTTTAAAACTTTCAAATCCAAAAAAGTTAAAATCACAAATAAATAAACTGAATAACACAATACATGCATTCGTCTCCTCAAATCCTTCGGTGAGCGAGAGGGCAGAATGTAAACACTTGCTAACGCTGCCACTCCTCGGATTTTCATAGAAAATATCGCCACCGAATCGAGCACGGGGAAATAGCAATGACAGGATAGTGTCAGCGAGAGTAATTGTTTACTGCATTTATTCATGTACATACTTCATGGAGTATGTATTCATCACTTTTGTTAGATATTTTCAAATTGTCCTATAATTGGTAGATTTAGTATTGAACAAATAAAGGATATTATCCGTACTTGTTGTACTTGACAAATTTCTACTTTATCTATGTCTAGTGTTTAAATCGGCGATATCAATAATTACATAAAGCGATATTTTATGTTTGGTTGTAAGATATCAAGAAATAGCTGTTTAATAAATAACTATATATTTTTTAAGTTTCTTTTAAACTGATTACTAAAATCAAGTAAAATCTATGAAGTATTTTATAAGGTTATCTTATTATTTTGCAATTCATATTCATCGGACGTCAGTAATATCTGTTGTTTTCTAAAAAAAAAAAAATTCTTATTGTTTTGAACAAATACATACTTGAGACTCGAGAAATATACTATTTCAGTCGTATGCCTCATATTTTCAGTTTCATTTGAATCATCCAAGACTTCTTTCTATCTTTATGTTTATCAGAGTCCAGTATAAGTAAGTCAATTTAAAAATTCATGTTCTAGATAATCATGCTGGCTATGTTGTTTTTATAGCAACTCAGACTGCATAATGCTGCCCCAGTTTGTGCACATGAGTACTTTTTAATATTTCCACAGCCCATACTGCAATATTTTATCTTAGATGGTTTTGGAGCAATTTGAGGCCTCAATGGATAGTCATAATCCTCAGGAAAAGATAATAGGGTTATGTCTTGATTTTGTCTGTAAATGATGCAGGGTACTGACGACCTTGTGACCTTTGATTTTGCCTGCTTTGCAGCTTTGGAGTCTTGTTTCTTGAGAAGTCGTTCCATCGTTTTCTTTTTGTCTTTCTCTCGTTTCTCATCTGCTAACTGTTTGCGTTTAAGGGATTTTATAGCTGCTTTTTGGATTGCTTCTGCTGTCATGACTTTTTCCTACAAATAAAATTACAGTTATCAAAATACATGCACGAACAATGAAATGATTGTCTCCTTATTTAAGAAATATATTAGACAAAGAAATGCCAGTGTAAAACAATAACAATTTGCTAAATTGTTGTTTTCGGCCGCACCACATAAGTAAATAAGATTTACCTTATACCCTGTTGGCAGTGACATGAGCGTAGGAGTAGTTGTAGAGGAATTTCCTTCAACTCCTCTGTCATACATGGCTCTCTGCCTAGCTGTCATCAAGGCTGGGTCTTTAGGTTTAATTTTTTTCAGTTCATCATCCACATCCTCCAATTTTCCTGATTCTATTGCCGTCAACCATCTTTCTTCATCGCTTGAGGCACTGTCTCGTTTCTTTCGTTTCTTGTTGTTACTGTTAGAACTACTTGTGTTGGGTGTAGTTTTGGTAGTAGGTATAGATTTGGATTTTGGAGTGGTAAGTATAGTTTCATCAACAATAACCAAGTCATTCGATGATGATCCGTCTTCAGAGAGGGTGGTTTTTGGTCTCTTTTGTTTGCTTTTTTTACTAATTTTTTTAGGTGATAATTCATCTTGCTCTGTTGGAAGACATATAAATATTGGGTGTAAGTATTTACAGTTCTAAAAAGCTACAAAAGTTTAATCTCTTGACCACGAATTAACTTACCCATAATTTATAACGAGATAATATTTATTCTTTAATGGATGGTAGACAATACAAATATTTTATGTATTGGATGTAATGGGTAAAATTCAATTAAAAAAATTTGCAAATATTCATTACCTACACTATTTTTCAAATATATTTCCCACAGAATATCTAATATTTCCTGTCAGATGTCAGTCAGAGTTATTATATTAATCTATGGTCCAGCATTGGTACTCTGCGTATGCTTGTCTACAATAGAAATAAAGCTATTATCGGATTATCGCTTTCTACTGGCGATCTCATATATATAATACTATAGGTATATATGGGCGATCTCATATATATAATACTATAGGTATATATGGGCGATCTCTATTTCTACCTAAAACGCATGATATAATAAAATAAGTAGAAGGTATGATATTCGTGAGTACGAAAATGCGTCCGCTGTGCGCATTACGTCACCGAGAGCGCAGAATGATCGCTAAATACAAATGTTATATATGATTTCAATGGAAACATTATCAAAACTTTCATATAATTGGCACGAAACAGTGTCCCGAATAGGAAAATATTGGGAAATTTAACCAGTGTCCTTAAATGTCTTCTTTAATAATCATAAGCACAGATTAGATATACTCCATATGGTAGAGGTACCTATCATATACAAAATGCCCTGGTGGTTTAAAATTGGCTCTTTTAATTTCTTACCTACTTCAATAATAATAACTGTTATCGGTGATTATTGCAATTTTTATTATAAGTAATTAGTTATTCTGATTCGTGTGTAAAATGATTAATACTTAAATATAGGATAAATGCTTCATAAACATAGAATGTGGGCAACAAGTTAACTTTAATACATATATTTCGCCGTTCGCCTTACACCTACGACTAAAAGTGAAAATTGTTCCTTAAGCTCTCTTATGATTCTAAATTGACTGTATTATTAAATGTATTCATTTTTTTTTTAATTATTCGAAAATTTTAAATGTTTCTCATTTTTTTTTATTTAATGACCACATTACAGAACCATATCTATTACAGGTTATATAATTTATTACAGACTTTAAATTTATCTCATAATCATCATCGGTGAAGTGTTTGGAACATATTCTGGCAGTATGTACATTAAACTTTTCTGCTCGACAGCAAGCTACCACCCACAGTTTCTTTATTACTTCATCCCGTGGAAACGTGAAAAACTTTGTAACATAATAGATAGTGCAATGTTTACATTGTCTAAATATCATAGCAATATAATTACCTAATATTATTTAAATTATTGGGCTCTTGGTTGCGATTATCACTATTATGCAAGCACACAGCACAACGCATTTTTATTGCACTTTTAAATTAGGTACATGTTAATACAAAATTAACTTTAACTATACTCACATATGATTATAATTAGTATACACTAGAATTATACAAATACTCTGCCAAAAAAAATTAATTTAGAGGACAAAATGTAGTAAAAACCACGAAACTTTCACACCTTTACATATGTAAACACTGTAAAACAGGGCCTAGTCACTTACATTGCCCTATTGTTTCTTTATTTTTTCGCAGCGGACTTCTCAACAGATGGCGCTGCTTACCACTTTTCCAACTTTTCCAGGTAGCACTGAAACCAACAGAACTCCTTACGTCAAAACAGAAATGACCTGTCTTGTCTCTCTCTTATCTCTGGTCTTGTCAGTTGTCAAATCAACATTTGACAGTAATTTGGCGGTAATTGTAATTGGCAGTAGTGACCATAGATTAATTACACGGGATAGATGGCGGTCTCTACAGTGAAAACTGTGATTTAAAACGGATAGCAGCGACATCTGTAGTAAGGTCACATAACTAACTTAGTAAAGATAATACAACCTTCTGTAAAAAAAAGTTTGTTGCCAATATTAAAGCGCGTAATTCAAAAATCTCCCCCCCTTCAACCCTTTTAATTATTATGGTTTGTTTCTTCTAATTTTTTATTTTATGCAAGTCAAAGACAATGAGATTGATTTGTTTATATGTAATCTCATATTTTCTCTGTCTTGCATAAAGTAAAAAATTAGAAGCATATAGTCAAACCATTATACTTATTTTTAAATTATTTCGAGACAAAACAAAATATAATGGTCTAGGTAATTGGCGATTCAAGCTAAGCGCTGGCGACTATCATTCTGTAACTTGAATGACAGTTATTGTTAAATAAGTGTCTTGTGTTCATTTGGTTTTATTCTATTTTATGATAAATTGTTCGACATTAATCTGTCCGCAAAAAAATAGAATAAAACCAAAAAGATAAAAAAGAATTACTACCATTTGAACTGAATGTATAGAGTTGCTAGAAGAGGGCGAGTGCTTGGCTTGTATCACCAAACTAATAGAAAAGAAAAACTGTTTAAAAATGAGTATTCACTTTATTTTTTTTTTTTTTACAAATTTCTCATACGCCACTTTAGACAGTGCATCAAAATCTTTGTGACGCAGGTCCTTCCCGTTGAGAATATTATTAATTATTTTTATATAATGGAAAATGCAAATATTGAACAAAATATTCGTAAAAACTTTAGAAAAGTTTATGTGCTTTTCACAAAAAAGTGATTCCACAATTTTTCTATCTACTGCACTATCGACAATTGTTTTTTTAATATTATATTGGTTTATAATATTCGGGAACGTTTCATAGATTTTTGTAGAAACTTCATTAAATACTTCTATGAATTTTTTAGACGGAGCACATAAACTACCTTTTTTGTATTCCTTTTTTCTTATTAGTAAATTTTGTAAAAGATCTTCTGAAGTCAGCATGATTTCGGCACAGGTTTTGCAATTATTTTTTTTAATAATTTTTTTTACCACTACTCCTGCCACATAAGGAGTTGCTATGTCTAAAATTTTATTTGATGTACGAACAGTTTGTGGTGTTATAGGGTGATTATAGATCGGTATATTAATGTCTGATGAAACTTCTTCAATACTCGTATCTTGTACATTAACAAAGTCTTTAAGGGTGTCTAACGCACCAGTTGATGTATCTTCCTCACAATTGGAGCCTGGGGAGTGCGATGACAAAAAATTATTAATAAGAAGAGCCTTGGTCGAAGAAATAAACGATGCGCATGAAGGATTAGTATTTCTCACTCCGTGGCTTCTAACAAGGCTGAAAAAATTTTCAAGCGGATCTTGATTAAAACATCGAGGGCTGATGAACTTAAACTGTTTATCTTTTAATATTTTCCATATGTATATAAAACCACGGAGTGTAAATACCCAGTTCTCAATAGAAGGTGTAACAATGCGACGGGAAGAGGAAGCTGATGTGAAAAACATGGATTGTAAAATCGGTAGGGAATTTTGCCATATTTCAACATGCTTTGATTTGGCAGTCACCACACCCCGCAACTCTTTCCCTAGAGGAGGATGTAATAAAGTGCCATTTACACTATCAAAAACTTCATCAAAGAACAGTAAAAGATCTGCTGTTTCGGAAGCCGATGGATTTAAATAAAATTCAGAATCTGCAGGTAATTCTTTGCTAATTTCTGCCCTAATTTTCATAGCTGTTGCAACAGTTCGGCTGAAAATTTGTGTACAGTTCTTGACTTTCATTTTTTTTATCTTTTGCGGTAAAACATGCTCGTCAGTCAGTTTAGGAAATTGGCTAAATTTACCCATTTCCTTATCCATTCTGTATATATCAATCACATTTGACCAAGAAGCAACTTTACTGTACCCATTTTGTTTGAAATTAAGATTTTTTGTTAATAGGCCATTTCTGATGCCTTTTAACAGATGAGGGCAATCAAATAGATGAACAATTTCTTTATCGTCTATTACATAGCCCTGGTATCGGTTATCAACATTCTGCCTTGTACAATATACATTTGTTTCATTTAGTAGTTGCTTTATGGCAGCATTATTTGTTGCTCCTTGGTCACATACGCTTGCTACAACATTAAGGCCAGTTTGACGAACATGTCTTACAACTTCCTTAATCAGCCGAATTAAATCTGCTGTTGCAGTAGTATGTTCGCAAAAATAAAAACAAATTGGTTGTTTCCAGCTTTTGTGAACACCTTTTAACATGAAAACTAAGGCATGATCTGCAAATATGGCTCTTCTATCGGCATAACCAAAATCAACTAGTCCTTCTATACAATCCCTTTTAGAATTATATGTAAGACCGGTATTTAAGGAAATTTCGTCAAACATTAATATACAATACTTATCTACATTTTTCATTTTATCTACCATCGTTTTCAAGTGGCTAAATATATGTAGATTAATACCACAATGAAAAGGTATGCTACTTAACAGCTTTGTCAATGTCCTTCGGCTAGGTAGGCTAAATATTTTTGACAAAAACCTGTAACCCTTACCACTCTGTTTGAAAATTGATAAAGCAAATATTTTATCTTCCATTGAAAATCGTCTGCCTTTTGGTTTTAATTTTTGGTTCCGCAATTGACTTCTGAAGAATTTTAATGTAGGTAAGTTAACATCCTTCAAAAAATTCACCTGAAGGGGGTTCTTCTGTAAAAATTTTAATTTTTGCTTGGTTGCTAAATGATTTCTTCTAGCACTCTTTGCTGCCCATTTCAACCGGTTCAACTGACGAAGTAAAATTCTTTCCGCTTGAGTTTTCTTTGTAAAGCTTGCATGTTTAACTACTTTGGATGAAACTGTAAAATAAAATATGGAACCTTTATTAAATATTCATATTTCATTTTATATGCAGCAACATATGCATAATTTGTAATATTGGTGTTAAATTAATACTAAGTATATACAGAGTTATAACATGTTAAAATATTTTTGTTAATCACCTTTACTTGAAAGTAAAAATATATATGTATTAAAAAATATAGTCAAGGAAAGGAGTTAAAAAATATAGTCAAGGCAAGGAGTTAAAAAATAGATCCCCGGGCATGAACAGCACCTCGAGGAGAATTCCATAACATAAACGAAATGCACGCTGCACAGTGACAATTCATTGGCCCCATGAAAATTATGTTTCTATGGCAAACGACCGCTGCTCTCTTAATCAAAGCATTTTTATGACTGTCGAGAAGTTAAACACAAATCTAGCCTACCATCGTTCTCCTTTTAGATTATACACACTCCACACTATGTACCGCTTCAACATGCCCCATTGAAAATAGAAAGTTGAATTTCCACACTCTTGGTAATTAGTTTAGGTACATAACTCATTTCCTTGAGTATAGGCAAAAACTACATTACTTTCTAATAAAAAAAAAGTTACAATACATACTATTTAATATTCTTTTAGAAATATTTCCACCTTAATCCTTCCTAAGCGTCATCAGTAAGATGTAGGGCTGCCATCCCTCCCAGTTTACCTTGATTTCCCTTACTTTTTATCGTGCCCGGGACAATTATTTTCTGGAGTAATGCGAGTTCTGATATTGATCTGAATTTGAATCAACATAGACTTGATCTTCATTTACTGAACAATATGAATAGAAAACTTTTTCTTTGGGATCTAATAACACTGGAAGTGCTATTAATTGTTATCTACATATCTTCATCAATGGTATAGTAAAGAAAGTCGTAACTCCAAAAAGCCTGGAGCTTTAATGCCTTTTACCCTATGTTCCTGATTATTATAGATGGCAGCCCTATAGGTATGGAAAAGTGTGATGGTATATCTAACCTTGAAAATAAATTTTGTAACTATCGATATTTTCATGAAATATTTTTCTTTTTATGTAATTTATTTTCAAACCTGGTCAATTAACAGCGCTATAAACTCTTAGGAATATTTATTGTTCGTTATTGCAAATGTTGCCTCATTTTATGAGATATAGTTGATATTAAGTAAAATATAAAAACTATGTATTAGTTCCCAATTGATAAAATATTATTTTTATAATTCAAGTTATTTTGGGTTAACACCCTACAAAATGTGTAAATAATTATACGAGTTACTTACTAGTTGTGGAGGAAGTTCTTTGGAACCCTGAAGTAGATGGTCCTTCAAAAAATACTTTTTCGACAGGTTCATCTATCTCACTTTTGCCAAAATCTGGAACTTCAGTAAAAAGTCTCTTTCTGTTGTAAACTTTTCTTGGTCGTATTACAGATCCAACAGGACTTGATCCACTGGATTGAGAAGCAGATAACTCCAGGACTTGTATTGCTTCTAAAACAATGACAAAACTTATATCAAAACACACTCTATGCCACAACTTGCCCATTCAAACGTTTATCTTATATAAGTAATAGGATAAATATCTGATGAGGAATATTATAGTCACAATTATTAATATTAACTCCAAATTTTTCAGAAAAATTTACCTTTTACTTTCTTTGGAGTGACAACTTTTTTTTCTTCGGGAGATGGTGCGATAAAACAATCATTTTCCACTTTTTCGTAACCTGAAATGCAAAATATCACAAATAATTTTTTTAAATCGGCCGTAAAGAATTCATTATTTTACGTTGTGCTTATGAATAACATTCGAAGTATATTTCACTCCATCTTGGTCAGTAATTGATTTAGTGGTCAAATTAATTTTACTGACTAGACATTTACTGTGGTTTTTAAAAACAGCAAGTTGCATAAACATTATCATGACATATAATGTTTATGATAAAGACCAAATGTATAGGTTGTGAAACACGCAATGTTTAGCATATCATTATCGTAACCGTTATACGGAGCATGCGCAGTGCCTAAAAGAATATCCTTTTTAGCACTGTGCCTGTTCTGCATAATGATAATGATTTGATACGCTAAAAACTATAAGTAAAAATATAAGTTATCCTAATAATGTGAAGATTATAAACCGTAACTTTGTAACCAGTACAGTACTGCATGCCAGACTGACGAAGCTGCGGAATGAGTAAAGTTTTTATTCTACATGGTGACTTATAAGACCTCTTTCACCAAATCCATTATACAACCGAAATACAAGCTGCAGCATACTTTTTCTAGTCAAAAAACAATTTTTTTTAACACTGAAAACATACCAGGCAAGTGAAGAGTAGGTAAAGATCCATTTCTTAATCTGCCACTCACTTCTTTGCAAACATCTTCAAAGTGTACGTCACAAATTCTTTGACATTTTAATAATTGGTCATCGAGTGATAACAATTTCTCACTTTTAATTCTCTGAAGCCAGATATCTTGACACTTCCCTTTTGTGGTTATACTGTGCCTAAAAAAAATATATGTTATAGACAGTTATATTTGAAATGATAAATAAGCGGTGTAGAAATCTAGTACTAGGATGATTAATCAACGTGAGTTTCTGTATACAAGTTTCTTATTTCTTGAAGCATTGCATAAACAAAATACAATTAACTATGTATATTTTAACTTTTTGGGACTAGACTATTGCAAAGTTTATGACAAAACAAAGCTGTTTAAACTAACATAAAATAAAAGTTACTGGATAAATGTAAATATAAATAATTTACCTTCTTGCTTCTTTATTATTGCAACCAGGTACACAACAAGGTCTTAATCGTGAACTCATTTTGAAAAATAAATGAAGTACAGTAACACTGCCAAGCTGCGAAACCTTTTACTTTTAATGTAGTCTAAAGTAAATAAATAATTCAACGCCACTACAATGGATAAAAACACAAAAATAAAATCACAGTAACCACACAAAACTTCTCACTTCAACAGAGCACAAAACAATAATGGCGTCGCTTCCTTTCCTTCCCAGCCCCAGCTTCCTTCCGCTCAGTGCTTTCGCCATCTATTGAAAAAATTGACAACTATTGGGTGGTCTGATTATGTGACCATACTTAAGATGGCGCTCGTAATTGAGGTTTTACCTACTCCTATTAAAGTTTCATCCCCCTGGTAGTGACTCGGTGAATCATAGATTATTTACACGTGGTGATTTGATTTTATTATATTCCGTTAATTATTTTGTGAGGTGATTTATTTAATTATTATTCTGGTAAGTAAATAAGCATGTTAAGCTGTATATTAAAGTGATGTAGATGATGTGCATTGAAAATAAAATTTAACAAACTCACCGTCTCATATACGTTGTAATACCTATACTATAATATATCACCTATCTTCTGTTCATTTTTTTAACACGAAACACGCCACAAAGTTTATTATACAGCATTGCATAGCCATCATTTTCCTCTAAATAATGTAAAATACAGTGTAAAATAAACAAATAATCAATTTTAGACTTTCATCATGGTTAAAACTGGATACTGTTCTGTAGCTCAATGTAAGGATCGGGAGTCTACTAGACACCGCTTTCCCGATCCAAATACTAACCCGGCTTTATTTAAAAAATGGTTGCAAGCTTGTGGAAATGAAAAATTGTTGTCTATGACACCTGAACAAGTACACAAGACACGTAAGGTGTGTCACTTACATTTTACTCCTGAAGACAGATCTACAAACATGTATCTGAAAAAGGGTGCTTACCCTGTTCTGCATTTACCTTCAGCGATATCTGCCCCTATTGCAGAAGCAGGTATGTTTCAATTTTTATTGTTACGATTTAAAAAATGTTTACAATATTTTCATGGAAGTAAGTATTCATAATATTTTTACTATTTTTTTAGGGCCACTAAAAGAGACAGTTATCCCTGAACCAACAACTTTTCCCATTGCAAAACAATGTTTTGAAGAGATGCCTTCAACATCGTATTCTATTAGTACTCAATCTGCAAGTGAGGAGCAAAGACAAGATATAGTATGTACACCGGTACATTTCATGCATACCGAAAGTGATAGTATAAGTAAGTTACCACAAGTTATTATATAATAATAATAATAATAATAGGGGTCATTCACTGACTAATTTGCATTAGTATGGAAGTCATTATATTATAGACTTGAGCAGCAATGCTCTACATACAAATACAATAAACATATTAAACAATAACAAGATTTATAGTTCACTCTATACACAACCAAAAACATAATATATATAAAGACTTCAATAATGTCCATAAACATTATATAAAGACATGTGATCTATTTAAGGTAAAACATCTGCACTTTTAAAAGACGTAGGTGTTACAAGAGAAATTCACTTAACCCCCAAGGCCAGAAAATTATACAAAAGAGCAACCACTTTAACAAAAACATTGAGGACGTTAAAAAGCCGTAGATCGAAGTTACACAAGAGGCGATTGTATAAAGAATTTTCTAAAGATGAAATGCTGGATCAGATAATCTCTCCAATGCTTAATTCTGTTGCAACATTTGTGCGATGTCAAATAAATCAGAGCACTAGAAAACCTCATGGCAGAAGATACACTTTGGATGAAAAAATACTGGGCTTGATTTTACACAAACAAAGTGGTAGGGCTTATAGAACTATGGAGAAGATGTTTTACCTTCCATCTCGAAGAACATTATCAATATTGTTAAGTCGCATACCTATTACTGCTGGAATTAATGAATCTATATTTGACAATCTAAAGGCAAATGTCATGTTACTGCAACCTAGGGATCGATTATGCACATTGATGTTCGATGAGATGGCATTAGAGCCTCACATAAATTTAAATGTACATACTTCACAGTTTGAGGGATTTGAAGACACAGGTGATGATGAGATGACAGGGAACATAGCAGATCACGTTCTTCTATTTATGTTAAAGGGCATTACAAAATCCTGGAAGCAACCAATTGTGTACACATTTTGTAAATCTTCTACTAAAACTATAGATCTAGTTCGGTTACTAAAAACAATAATCTATCAATGTCAGCAAGCCGGTCTCAAAATTCTGGCAACAGTAAGCGATCAAGGGACTACCAATTGTGCTGCTGTAAATTACCTAACGAAGTACAACTCTATAAGTGATAATTTCTCGGATGATCTAAAAATTTTCCAGGTAAATGAGCAAAGAATTATTCACATATATGATCCACCACATCTTCTAAAAGGCATTAGGAATAACGTTCTAAATAAACACTTAGTATGGAAGAAAAATGGTATTCTACATACAGCCAAGTGGGATCATATTATAAATGTTTATAAATTTGATAATGCTTCTGGGAATTTAAGATTATTACCAAGACTAACTGATAGCCATGTGATTCCCGATAAGTTAAAAAAGATGAAGGTCTCATATGCAGCCCAAGTATTTAGCTATTCTGTAGCATCTGTGATGCAGCTTTTGTCATCTGTAAAAGGTAGGTATTATTAATATTTAGTCTTGCACAATGTAGGTAATGCAATTTTTTTCAGATTCCGGTTTGGATAAGTCGGCCACTGAGACAGCAGGAATACTTGCTTTTTTTGATAAACTATTTGACAGTGTCAATGGAAATAGCTTATTATGTAATACAAAAGAACTAAAATGTGCTGTTACTGGTTCGTCTGGACATATCGAGTACTGGAAAAACACAAGAAAGGCATTAAAAAACATGTATTTTATAAAACCAGAGACAAACGAAAAAGTAATTCCGCCATCTATTAGGAATTGGATCTACACACTTGCAGGAATGGAAGAACTACAAAAAATGCTTAAAGCAAATGATGTATCTTTTTTCAAACCAAGATTTATAAATCAAGACCCTGTTGAAAATTTTTTTGGTCAACTAAGGCAACATGGTGGTCGAAATACAAATCCAACGGTTCAAAATTTTAAACAATTCTTTAAAACATTACTGTTAAATAATTTTGTTACCAGGCATTCCTTGTCTGCAAACTGTGAAATAGATCAATCTGTTAATATCATATCGTCAGTAAAGCGGTTTGTAACACAAGGGGTGCCTGAAGAAATCGAATACACATCAGAAGAGTTCGATGCTTTACTTGTGAATATATATATTTCAGAAATGCCACTCACATATGTAGACACTATGAGTGTTGGATATGTAAGCGGTTTTATATCAAAAAAAATTAAATCATTGAACAGCTGTATGATTTGTAAAAATAATGTACTTTGTAGGGACAAATTGAATCAGTGGCATGATCTTTGTGTAGCAAAGGAATTCAAGAGTAGTGTTCCAAATAAATTACGATATTGCACTCCAAATTTTGTTAGAGCAATTGCTCAAATTTATAATTTTTTCAAATTGTTAGTTTTAAAATTTTATAGAAAAAGATATTTTCTAAACATTTTAATTTATTTCTTAAAAAAAAATGTAGATTTTTCATTCCAAGAGTGTGAACATAGCGAGGACACGAAAGCGGCAATTATTAAGCATTTTGCAACTTTATGTTGCCATAATTGGGCAGAGGGCATAAACAGAATATTACGGGGAACTGACACAAGGTATAGGGGCACCGATATGGTTTATAAGGCTGCAATGGAATATTATAATAAAAGAAAAAAGAATAAAGAAAAATAAGTTATTGTCTTTATATATAGTAAATTTAATTATGGTACCTACTCCTAAAGTCAGAGTTGCAATTCATTAATTTTTTTGTATAAGTCACTAAAAATTTGGATTTGATGTGTTGTTTTATAAATTTTATGTACTTATTTAAGTTTTTAATACAAGTGAATTTTATTTTAAGGTCAGTAAATTTAACTTGAATTTTCATTATCTTGATGTGTTTTATTACTTATATACAATATTGTTTATACATTTTGTCCTAAGTGATGTAGAATTATGTAAACTTTGTAATGTAGTAAATATAAATTTATTCTTAATAACCAATTTATCTAAAAAAATTTGGTAACCTAATTAATTTTCCAATTTTATTATTGTAACCCTTTCTGACTATTTGTATATTCTAAATTAATTTATATTGTACAGGGTGGACCACATAAGATGACCCTGTACCTTATCTCAGAAACTGTTTAAGATAGAAAAAGTTTTATACAAAAGTTATATATACACGGCAATTCAAAAGTAGTGAATCATACCAAACTTATGGTTTTTTAAATGGAATGCTTTATATTGTCTTATACCATTATATGTTTCTCTTTATATGTCTTATACCACTTTATCTAATGCTTTATATGGTTTTATACCATTCTATCTTTTGTTTTTGAAAATCCGTTGTCAAGTTATTGTAATTAACCCTTTCGGGACGGTTGACGTATAAGAACGGCTTTGGTATGTATCACTACTTTTGAATCACCCTGTATATATAAAAGTATAAAAAATAAAAAATCTACTTCAATGCAAACAACTTTTGTTGCATAAAACATTTTTTTCTGTCTAACAGTTTCTGAGATAAGGTACAGGGTCATCTTATGTGGGCCACTCTGTACATATTTCTGAAAATAATCCTTTGTGCATTTTTTCAGTATCAATTAATTTAAATATATACAATTAGAAAAAGTATTAGGCCGGGTTTCATAATACAAAATAATGGATAATTAGTTAAAGTTGCTTTTAAATACCTTGGATACTATTATTGACACTATTATGTCTCAATAATAGTATCTAACGTATTTAAAAGCAACTTTAACTAAATCTCCTTTATTTTTTATTATGAAATCCGGCCTAATAATAATTGCAGTAAAATTTTAAACAATCCTGAACCCTCCGCGCAGTATAAACAGGAGCGGATTTCTCGGCAGATAGCGCTAAATGCAGTATCAAGTCATATAATGGGAGTTGCCTATCTAAACCCTCTATTATCTATGCTGTAAAATGTCAAATTTGTGCTCTCGGTGACGACACGGACGTGGGAGGGATATGCGCAATATCATACCTTCCTTTATTGTATTAATTGTATCATGCCTAAAACGGTACTCTGCAAAAACATCGACAACCGTTCGGGCACAGTCGGTGCTATACTATTCAACCATATATCAGTGACTATTCTTTCTATAGTCACTGCATATATATAATACTACATCGTGTAGTTTACGTTTTTTTAGTGTTTCCTGAACACCAGATTTAAATATGTTGTATTCCACACCTATCTTTCGTTGTGACACTTCGGGATAATATGTACTTGTTATAATACATTCACTTCACTAACCGTTTCAATTGCATTGCGGATTCTGCGAATATATATGTATTCAACATCAACGTAAATAAATAATAGCTTTAAAATAGTAATTTTGGGTTTGTAACCAAATAAAATATATTTGGTACCTACATGAAATTTTTAAAGTCAACTTTTAATTTGTTAACGTTTTGTATTTCAAAAGTAAACTATTTATTTTTTTTGCTCGTAAATTGTATAATTCGTATATAATCACGTCCTCTTTATTATAATTATCCTATATTTGTTTTAAATTTGTTTAATTTATGTTGCATATTGCTGAAGTAAAGGTAATTAAATGCTTCCAATTATATCATCGTAAAATAAGAGGGTTTATATTAGGGACTTAAAGCATGCTACAAATTTCATTCGTATCCGTATCCGTATCGAACTGCGCATGTGCAGAATCGATACGGCCGTCGAGATACGTTACGTACTTCGTATCGTTACGGCTTCTGTATCTTAACTTTATTCGTATCGTATTCAGTAAACAGATATTCTGTGAAGCAAACTGTCAACGTTTTCAGTGAACATAACTTAAGAAAGTTACGTTTAGATCGTCTAAATCGTCGTCCTCCTCGTCAATAAGAAGGGGATTATTGATAATACCATCAATTTTAGATAGGTACTTATATTTTATGATAAAATAAGCACAAACATATATTCGAAAGCAACAGCAAAACAAAATTCGAGGTTAGAAAATATGACACAACAAGATACAGATACGTAGAGAACAGCTTTAACTTATTTTTCCTCAGTAACGTAAACCGATACGATACGGATACGGATAAGGATAAGTATCAATTTTTAAGGATCTGCTTTAAGTCCCTAATAATTATTATTCTGAAATTAGATTGTTATTTTAGATGTTTCCTCTAGTTCGCAAGTTCAACATGGAAGTTCAACAGAGGTTGTCTTAAATTTTCATTTTTTACATGATCAAACACATGCATAATATGCTTTGTTATATACTTTCCATTTTACTTAAAAATAAATTAATAAAAGTTGATACATTAATGAATGATAGAATGATAACTGAAAAGCTAAATTTATGTATCTATACTTACTTATTAGTGTTTAAGTACTTATTCATACAAACCTTTTTCCATTCTTCAATAGTTTTTCTCTGAACCCAAGACTGTTTAGTCTAGTGGCAACAGACTGCCAAATAATATTTAAATTGTCTCTGCCACCTGGTCCTTTGTACCTATATTAGTAATTAAATGAGAATTTTCCTCAGCTATAGCTAAAAATAAATTCCAGTGGTCTACACTTAGACACATTTTTATAAAAACAATAATAATTACAAACAAAAAAGATGCTAGAAATTCATCTATCCACAACGAATGATATTATAATTACAAAATATCTACTAATAAATATTATAATTGTTTTGTGATAATAAAAATTATTAGGTATATTGTTTCCCACCACAGCTGTTTAAAATCATAAAATTGGGAATCACCGCCACTAAATTTTACGGTTGTAACTATCTCACTTACTCTCAAGCGCGCTTAGCGGAAGACGATATTTTCTGTTTCAATAGCTACACCTCTCGAGCCATCGCCAGAAAGCGATCGTTATTGCAGTGCGGGGTAAGGGGAAAAAGTAGATAACTAAACGCAGAGTACCAAACTGTCATGATATAATAAGTACAAGGTATGACATTCGTGAGTACGAAAATGCGTCCGCTGTGCGCATTACGTCACCGAGAGCGCAGATGATCGCTAAATACAAATGTTATATACGATTTCAATGGAAACATTATCAAAACTTTCATATAATTGGCACAAAACAGTGTCCCGAATAGGAAAATATTGGGAAATTTAACCAGTGTCCTTAAATGTGTTCTTTAATAATCATAAGCACAGATTAGATATACTCCATATGGTAGGTACCTATCATATACAAAATGCCCTGGTAATCTCTGTAGTTTAAAATTGGCTCTTTTAATTTCTTACCTACTTCAATAATAATAACTGTTATCGGTGATTATTGCAATTTTTATTATAAGTAATTAGTTATTCTGATTCGTGTGTAACATGATTAGTACTTAAATATAGGATAAACGCTTCATAAACATAGGATGTGGGCAACAAGTTAACTTTAATACATATATTTCGCCGTTCGCCTTACACCTACGACTAAAAGAGAAAAATGTATTCATTTTTTTTTTAATTATTCGAAAATTTTAAATGTTTCTCATTTTTTTTTATTCAATGACCACATTACAGAACCATATCTATTACAGGTTATATAATTTATTACAGGCTTTAAATTTATCTCATAATCAGATGAAGTGTTTGGAACATATTCTGGCAGTATGTACATTAAACTTTTCTGCTCGACAGCAAGCTACCACCCACAGTTTCTTTATTACTTCATCCCGTGGAAACGTGAAAAACCTTGTAACATAATCGATAGTGCAATGTTTACATTGTCTAAATATCATAGCAATATAATTACCTAATATTATTTAAATTATTGGGCTCTTGGTTGCGATTATCACTATTATACAAGCACACAGCACAACGCATTTTTATTGCACTTTTAGTTTAGATACGTGTTAATATAAAATTAACTTAACTATACTCACATATGTATTTGTAGGAGATGCCGAAAACAACTACTCCACGGGCAATATGCCCCGACTGGCGTTGCATTACATCAACATCTCCATCGCCACATCCTTCATCAAGACCAAATACCAGACAATGACCGGTTTCGATCTTGTTATGATCTCATCAGATTGCCATAGGTATCGGAATCGATGAATGATCTGGCGACATGATTGCCTAAGGGGCATTTGTGAATGTTTGTAGTGGCGAGATACAGTGAAATACACTGTGCCCTCTATGGGTCTTTGCTACTACCTGTCTGACAATTATTGTCTAATTGACAGACAGATAACGATCTGCTTTTATGCAGATTGGTCATTGTCTGGTATTTGGTCTTGATGAAGGATGTGGCGACACCCATGGAGATGTTGATGTAATGCAACGCCAGTCGGGGCATATTGCCCGTGGAGTAGTTGTTTTCGGCATCTCCTACAAATAATTAAGTAGGATTGTCTTCCTCAAAGACAATAGAGGTCGCTGTAATGGCATCTGCATAAAAGCAGATCGTTATCTGTCTGTCAATTAGACAATATATGTCAGACAGGTAGTAGCAAAGACCCATAGAGGGCACAGTGTATTTCACTGTATCTCGCCACTACAAATATACTCACATATGATTATAATTAGTATACACTAGAATTATACAAATACTCTGCCAAAAAAAATGAATTTAGAGGACAAAATGTAGTAAAAACCACGAAACTTTCACGCCTTTACATATGTAAACACGGTAAAATGTCAAATTTGCGCTCTCGGTGACGACACGGATGTGGGAGGGATATGCGCAATATCATACCTTCCTTTATTGTATCATGCCAAACTGTCGCTTCGAGGCGATATATAGAATTCTATCGTGACGCAGAGTACCACCGCCTGCCCTGCCCCAAGGATTTTTAAAAATCCTTGCCCAAGAACCCTCAACAAAGAAGGACTGATCAATTCATTCATAAAAATTTGAAGGTCATTTTCAACAGATTTCTCGTAACACGTCAGTGGATCCCCTATTGCCAAATTTGCCTCTAATATGCAATTTCAAAAATTTTCAGTCAAAATATCCAACCCTTCAGAGACTGTATTAATGCAATCAAATGTGAGTTTAAAGTACTTATATATGTGATTTACGATATATATCTTACGATTTGAAGTGCGATTTGCAAAAATTGTTTGTCGATTTGACAATTGTGATAACTTGTGTTTTGTTAATCAGTGCACAGATTACTATGATATGATACGGAAATACTTTGATATGATGACATGACTGATGACAGTGATGACATTCCAAAGACAACCGAGACATTGGTAGTATTTATGTTTTACATAACAATGTGACATATATAGGTTATGTTAAAAGGTTAAAGCTGTCAAATTAAAACAAAGAGGATAATTAAATTTCAATATTTTAAATCTCCCGCTAAAGGGAATCCACTGACGTCACATAAGTGATAAACAACATAAGTGATAAGTAACCATTGATCAGTAATTTTGCCTGTGTTGTGTGGGCATATATTACTTAAATTTTAATAAATTGTTTATTATTATCTTTATCTTGCACCGTTATTATAATGGTTGTCCGCTGTTGTGTACCTGGGTGTAATGTAACAGCCAAAGAACACATTAAAATGCATATTGTGCCCAAAAATTTCCAGGTAAGATTTCTTTGTTTTATAGTTTTATTGTATCTACCTACTTGGCCGTATTAATAATTAAATATTGTTTTTTATATTCATATCTATATATTGTTTAAATTTTGCAGATATTAATTTTTATACAAAATTGTTCTACATAAAAATATGAGTAGGTATTCTCACAATTTCTGTTTGTTATTGTTTTAGATGAAAAAATTATCGTGTCCTCAAGTTAATAGGCCAGATTTGATTGAAACTGAAGTACCAAGGAGACGGAATAAGGGGCCAGCTATCAATTTATAAAGATGATAATGATGAACTGAAAATATTAGCTCAAAATAGATATTATAAGGTGAAAGGAAAAAATCGAAGTGTTAAAGTATGTAAAAAAGTACCTATGTAAAAAAATTAGCGTAGTAATTCTCCAGTTTATAATTATTTAAACTTCTACAATATTTAATTAAATTTATTTCATGTACCTTCGTTTCATTTTAAACTGTTATTATTATTTAACTTAAACAATATCTTAAACTAAGAAAATGTATGAAATTATTTATTTGTGGAATTGTTTGATTACTCTTATTTATTTGGGTATTGTGCCATCCATCACTGAAAAATACAAAAAAATTTAATCAACCTCTGCGTCGACAGATCAGTCAAAGATTGGTTTTATTTTTCCTTTTTTTGAAAAATATGTTTGCCTAATTAAGAAATCTCACACTAAAAAGCAGATTAACAATTTATAACATTAAACACATCACATACGTACCGAAAACTTATCCGTTTTCGTTATCGAAATTTTAAGTTTGACATACAGAATAGTATGACAGTTTGGAATTTATTTTTTATTAAATGAAGATAAATGTGTATTCGATATTTCTATAAATTTTGATAGCTATTGGTTATCAATTCATAAAGTTAAAGACGATAAGTCAAAATAGAATGAAAATCGACAAACATCTAATATGTTCATGAAAGTAGATAAATAAAATAAATTACAAACTGTCATACTGTTCTGTATGTCAGTCAAACTTAAAGTTTTGATAACGAAAACGGATACATTTTTGAAACGAAAATGGATGTTTTCCAAACGTAAACGTTGTTAAGTGATGTGTTTAATGTTATATATTGTTAATCTACTTTTTAGTGTGAGATTTCTTGATTAGGCACACATATTTTTAAAAAAAAAATCTTTGACTAATCCGTCGACGCAGAGATTGATTATTAATTTTTTGTATTTTTCAATGGTGTCATAATACCTAATTAAATAAGAGTAATATCTTAAACTGTAATTATTTTGAAAAAGTATTGAAAAGCAGTGAATTATAAAATACATCAGTAGTGCAATTCGTTCCTTGGATTATAATAAACTTCGTCTGTGCAGTTGTTTCCCATTTAGTGAAGGAACGCGTCACGAGGGGGCGCTGTAGTGGAGTCGCCGATCTAAATCTCTTTTATAATCTGTGTTTGGTATGTAATCTATGTGTAAGGACTGTAAGTGCACGTGTATAAAGTACAAGCGGACAAAAGCGGATAATCTGTAAGAAAAGGGTGGAAATCCATAAGTAAGTTATACAAATAAGGTACGTATTAATATGGTATTAATTAAAAAATCTGTGACTGAGTGCGTAAATGTTTAATTGAGACACGATATAAATACATAGGTATAATAGATATCCTTGAATTACTTTTTTGTTGATTTAAAATGGGTGATCTAGGCAGAAATACATATCGTTGTAGCGCCCCAAACTGTAAAAGCATTTATTATACCAATATTACAGATCCATTATATAAGAATAAATCATTTTTTAGAATTCCGTCAGATGAAAGACAAATTTCGTGGGTAAATTCGATTAACAACATATGCAAGACAGATTTTATTGTAAAAAGTAATATTTTTTTTGTGAAGACCATTTTGAATTGAGGGCTTTTAAAAATAGTAGAAAGAATAGTTTGACCAAAAATGCCGTACCAACTTTGTTTATATTTGAGGGGGGAGTATTCAAATCTGCTAACGAATCTTCCGAATGTATCTCTAATGTTGAGGAAATTATTGTTGAAGTGCAAAGTAATTTTTCTACTTGTGATATAAATTACCTATGTTTTAGATAGTGTTAATAACAACAAACCAGACCTTTACGATGATTTTTCACCAGAAATTAAGAAACCAAAATACACTTATTCAAAATTCAAAAAGACAAATCTTGCCTTTGAAAATTTAGAGTTGAATAGCTCTCAAACCAAGTTAAATAATGAATCGAGTACCAGCAGTAACACAATTTCTAATAATTTTTCAGGAGAACTCAGCACTCTGGTTGACACTAAGGTACTCAACACACAGGTAGAAGATAATGTTTTATCCTCACCTTTTGTCGAAATGTAGCAAATCGAATTGAAATCCTTAGATTTGGTATTCAAAATTTAAGGATTTTGATTCAATTTCGACCAGACATTTCGACTAGGTTTATAATTCCAAAATAGGGCGTAATATCCCACATTATAAATTAACTTTGGTATTTCTAATAATTATTTTCGTATGTCCTAGGTAACCTAGTTCTATAGATTCTTTTCAATAGCATAAATAAGCCGCCAAAATAAAGGTCCTCAAAGTAGTCAGCCAATGAAACTTAGACACTATCATACTCATGTAATACAATTACATGGCCTAATATCTCTTTTAATTTATTAGTTATTAAAGTTATTATTATAATTGTCAATATTGTCATCTTCCTAATCATATTTATTTCAATTTTATAGATACTCATAAATAGGTAGTAAGTAGGTATTCTAGATACTCCCCGTTGTAATAAAATATGTTAATAAATATTTGCACAAATACTTAAACATTCAGATTATTTAATTTTTTTATTTTTAATATACTTATGAGAAGCTGCAGTTTTAGCTGCAGGCGAGAGAAAACCTTTATAAAACGTATTTTATGAAGTGGAGTTTAAAACACACAGGTTCTTATAACATTTTTTTGTCATAGGTATAAAATTTGCTGTGATTTTACGCATTGTTGCGTGTCAAATGCTATAAGAAAATAATGTGTTTCAAACTTTACGTTGTAAAATGCCTTTTATAAAAGTTCTGTGCGCCTGCCATATAATAATAATTTAAATTTGGCGCCCTAACGCCCCGACTGATTTGGACAGCGCGCCATCTTTCGTCGAATGTTCTAAACAATTATTTTAGTGGACACAATCAAGAACCCTAAACAAAGAAGGACTGATCAATCAGTAACAGCCAATCACATTTGTTTATCACTTATGTGACGTCAGTGGATTCCCTTTAGCGGGAGATTTGAAATTTAAATATCCTCTTTGTTTTAATTTGACAGCTTTAACCTTTTAACATAACCTATATACGTCACATTGTCATGTAGAATGTCTCGGTTGTCTTTGAAATGTCATCACTGTCATTAGTCATGTCATCATCATATCAAAGTATTTCTGTATCATATCATAGTAATCTGTGCACTGATTAACAAAACACAAGTTATCACAGTTGTCAAATCGACAACGATTTTTGCACAACGCACTTCAAATCGTAAGATATATATCGTAAAACACATATATAAGTACTTTAAACTCACATTTGATTGCATTAATACAGTCTCTGAAATAATATTGTGTTGGATATTTTGACTGAAAATTTTTGAAATTGCAATTAGAGGCAAATTTGGCAATAGGGGATCCACTGACGTGTTACGAGAAATTTGTTGAAAATGACCTTCAAATTTTTATGAATGAATTGATCAGTCCTTCTTTGTTTAGGGTTCTTGGGACACAATGGCATTAGTGCACTGTAAATCATTTCAGCTCAAAAATTCTAACATTCCTGACGCCCGACAGATGGCACTGCGTAGTTCCGTGACGCATACATTTTTTTACGTCATTAACCCCTCTCCTCTTGTTTCTTTATGGTACAGACTACTCAGACTACAGATATAAGATACCTATAAGGATAAGGAACAGACAAAATGAGGAACAGCTGATGCAAAATCCTTGAGCTAATACTAAGTTGCTAAAGCTAGTTCCAGACGACTACCAAGTTGTCAGTGTCCTGTATTTTATTGCAAATGGCGGAAAAATGTACCTGTAAATATATTAACATATTTTGATCAAGCTCAAGTTAATAGAGAGATTTTGAACTCCTTAAATTTTACGTTATAGTTATCGTTATACTGAGCATGCGCAGTGCCAAAAATGATACTCTTTTTAGCACTGCGCATGCTCAGAATAACGATAACGATAACAACGGGCTAAATAAGGAGTTCAAAAACCCCTTTTGTGTAGGTAAAGAAGGTAGGTAACATAGAAATACAGTGTATTTTCGTGAAAGATAGACCTGAACCTGAAGTAAACAGTAATGTGAGCGTGAACTTCACGTGATAAGCATAGGTATAGAATAACATTAAGGGTAGCAGAAAAAGCGCCATCAACGGAAAAATCCAGTGTGTAGAATTTAAGTTTTTATCACTTTGGAATTCTCAAATTTAAGCGTTACATCTTTTAACATAAACATAGGTATATGAGAGAGGGAGGTACGACTCCTCCCTTCTATTCGGCTAGGTTGGTATAGGTTGTTATGGAGTAGTGGTAGGTATTTCTACCTAGATGAATGATCTAGATTAAAATATATGATCTTCTTTTATCTTATCTTCTATCTGTATCTAGATACTATTACTAGGTTTCATTTATCTGTTATCTCATCCAGATGAAATTATTATTAGCTATCTTTGCACAACACTGCTTATATTAACCTCTCCATTAAAGAGATTATTAAATACCCAAATGATATTGTGAGATATTCACCCACAAATTGCGAGGTTCCGAAAATAAATATTCACAGGTTAGGGTAACGGATTTCTGAAAGGCTCGTCTGAGTCGTCTGGAACTATCTTAATCAACGGTCAAACGTCAAAATTGTCTAATGTACAAACCGTACAAACCACATACATAGATAATTTTTACGTATGTGGTACAAAGTAAAAGCAGTCCAATCTAAGTATAAAGTCCAAGTCCATGTCAAGTCTCAAGTCCAGTCAAGGTAATTCAAACAACTTATCGTCAATATCGTCAACGTCTCAATTTACGTGTTGAGTAAATTAAAAGTTAGGTACCTTTGAATTACATATTACCTTTTTTTAGGTAAGTAGATTCCAAATTCATTTTAATTATACCTACTTATAATAATTATTAAGCAGTACTTATCCCTCTGGGATATAGTAAAATTGATAAATACTTTAAGTAGATTAGGCACCTACCTACGAAAGTGTTTAAATTTGAAAAGAAAAGAAAACAGGGAGCCGATTCATGAATATAAGGACGCTTGCAGTTTGCGGTATCGTTAAAATTTCTTTGGCACGTGCATGTGCAAGTTGCGTGCTGAATAATTTTCTAGATTAGTTTGATGTGAATATTATTAGATTTTCATTGGGTAATGAAATACTAGGTATAGATATATTTGAACCCAACTATCCACTGATAACTTTATCATGTCTTATATGTGTGTATTTGGGAAAATAAGAATGTACCTAAGTAGGTACCTACATATTAGCATACAAGTGACCATTACGAGGCTATGTAGGTAGGTACCTACCAGTACCTACTATGTAGTGTGATCCTCTGGTGGCGTGGCTATATTTTAGATCTGTTCTGTGTATGGTCTGTGGCACTAGAAAACTATAGGGTTACCAACCATCCTCCATTTCGAAGGATTTTCAGCATTTGAGGTCCTTTGCCCTGCGTGGTTTAGGGATATATCTTAAAGTACTGGTATCTTTTGTATATATGTGTATATGGAAAATTCTAACTTATTTTCACTATTTCTAATTATTAATACATCTAAGAATATAAGAAAATAAGTCTGAAAATATCTGAAAACATCTAAAAGTTAAAATTTTACATACAGAAAATATATCGGTAGGTACTTTAAGATATATCCCTAAGGACTCTCACCATTGTGCTCAACACAAAATGGCGAGTTTCAATTTTTTAATACATCGCCTATTAAGCTTCCCTCTAAATAAGGAGAGGTTTGAAAAAGAAAAGGCATTGATTATGGATATACCTAGCTGCGAGTAATGGATATTCTGTATCCAACTTTACTTAATTGATAAAATAATTAGGAAACGTAAATTTAAAGAGACACTTCGAAATTCCTTGACTTTTCAAAATGAAAGAGAAAATCCAAAATAGGTATAAGGATATAGGTATGTCAGTGGTTTATTCATCGGGAAATAAACACTTTTAGGCAATCTAAAAGACAAAATAACTAAGAAAAAGCCAAGGATTTACGAAATTAGCTGTAAAGACTGCAATCAAAAGTATGTTGGACAAACTAAAAAGTCAAATCAAACTAGATTCAAGCAACATATGGCTCATCTCAAATATGGTAGAACAGATAAGTCTAGTGGCGCCCAACATGTGTTTGAGAACGACCATAAAATAGATAGCAATTTAAGACTAAATAGGAATGTAACAAATTCCAGACAACTAAATGCTTTTGAGAGTTTGGAAATTGCTAAATGTAAAAATAGTTTGAATGGTGACAGAGGGTCAGTCTCATAGAGTCCTCTTTATTGGTTAGTAAATCTCGGTTCACTTATTGGTCGCAGCGGTTCACTGATCAGTAGCGCTGGTTCACTCAACAGTCGCGACGGTTCACTGAACCGTAAAAGGAATGTTAGCATAGGTTTAGTTTTAATCATCTCCAGATTATGTCAACTTGGTTGGCAAAACTCCCGTCGAGTGCAGTAAGTATAGTGTTTTTTGGTGTTATGTGGAAAACTACATCAGTGTTAATTCTTTCTTAAAATATTATATTATATCATCTTTTAAAGCTGAAAACAAACTAACAGATAACAATTGTAATTATTATTTATGACTACCTACCTACTTAACTGGTCTACTGTAAAAACTCATTTTTCGTTTCCGTTTCTGTCTTATTATCTTCTTATTATCTTCTGCCACATTATATTGTGGGGTATAGGTTACGTAGTGAATAACGAGCCCACGGTTTGCAAACGTATCAGTTTTATTAACACACTCACATACAAATACTGGCAGGGTTGCGTGGAGTACCGATCCTGTTCTGTTCACGATATACACATCGAGATTCTGTTCCCCGACCGAGTGGTGAAATGCTCTTATATACGTTCAGCCCCGTTTACCTGTTCGTACCCTAGTAATTATTTGGATATCTGGGAGAAACCTTAATTAAGTTGTTTATGGTGGATATCTGAGAAACCCTTTATAGGCTGCTTAGGTACAATAGGTGCAATAACAAATTTAAGGAAGGTTGGGCTGTTCGGTCGGGTAGTACCTTCCAAGAAGGTAGCAAATCCGTAGACGGATTTACATTTACATAAATACTGAAATGTGTCGGTGACGCCACATCACCCCCCTACCAGATTTTTACTTTCGTGTAAAAAATGAAAAAAACTTATGGTAAATAATAATGACATGAAAATTCTTTAAAAAAATAATTGTTTTTATAAAAGTGTCATGCTTTTGTCCTGTTTTGCACAATGATGCACAATCGTCCCGTTCACTTTTCATGTTCACTTTTTAACAACCAGCTTGGTATCTGTCGGTGAAACGCACTCTTCGCACTGGACGCGTTCCACGGCTTTGTAGATTACTGTCAGATGAACGTGATGTATTCTCTGGTGCTGGCGGTGAGACATCCTTCTCAACGTTACTTGTTGTCTCCGTCCCTAAACTGTCTTCGTCCGCGTGTACATACGCGGGTTTGAGTCTGTCTATTGACACGGTTACTTGGCGTCCGTGGATAGAGACGGTGTAGAATTTTTCGTGTCGAGCGATGACGGGGTAGGGACCTTCATAAGGTTGTTGGAGAGGTCGTTTTGGACCGTCGGCTCGCACGAATACATTGGGACAAGAAGTGAGGCTTTTGAAAACGAACGTTTTTCGCGTTCCGTGTCTTGTAGCTTCTTCTGGTTTGATTGCAGCCATATGTCGTCTCAGACGAGAAATGAATGTTGAGGGGTCGTCGGTTTCAGGCGTCGGAGTCAAGAACTCTCCTGGGAGACGTATGGGTTCCCCGAACACTAGTTCGGCTACTGTTGCGTTGATGTCCTCTTTCCAGGCGCCGCGGATACCAATAAGAATAGTGGATAGAATTTCCGTCCATTCAGCCGATTCGTGACACTTTATAGCTGCTTTTAACTGCCTGTGTAATCTCTCTACCATGCCGTTAGCAGCTGGATGATAGGCGGTTGTGCGCCAATGCGTCATTCCGGTGATTTTTGTTAATTCCCGGAACAAATTGGATTCCATCTGACGGCCCTGGTCCGTAGTGATGCGGAGAGGTACGCCATACCGCGAGATCCATCCGTCGTACAGTGTTTGCGCCACGGTTTCCGCGGTAATATCTGGAATCGGGAATACTTCCGGCCAGCGTGTGGCGCGATCAATACAGGTTAGACAGTATCGGAAACCATTTGAGTATGGTAACGGTCCCACTAGGTCTAGATGTATATGCTCGAAACGCGCACTTTTAATTGGAAAATTTCCGATGGGGCTTGACACGTGTCTACTTACTTTGCTACGTTGACACTGCAAGCATTCGCGTGTCCACTGTCTGCAATCACGCTGCACATGTGGCCATACGTATCGCTGTGCGACAAGGCGTGCACTTGCTCGGGCCCCGGGGTGTGATAGGCTATGTAGTGAATGGAACACGCGTTTTCGAAATTCTTGGGTTACGAAGGGACGCGCGGTGTTCGTTGAAAAATCGCAAACGAGCGGAACTCGTGTACCAGGAATTGTCACCTCTCGTAACTGTAAAGACGTATCGGACTGTTTAAATTCGCGAAGCTCGTTGTCATTTTCCTGTGATCGCGCCAAATCCTCGAAGTTTATACTTTCACTCACAGATTCGATGCGCGATAGAGCGTCAGCCACTACATTGTCCTTTCCGGGAATGTGCCTAATGTCGGTGGTGAACTGTCCTAGGAAATCGAGATACCTGAACTGACGCGGAGAACATTTGTCCAACTTTTGCTTGAACGCGAAAGTAAGGGGTTTATGGTCAGTCCAGATGCTGAAATCACGGCCATCGACCATGTGTTTGAAGTGTTTTACTGCTTTGTAAATTGCCCACAGTTCACGGTCGAACGCACTAAATTTTCTTTGCGCCGCACTCATGTTTTTGGAGAAAAACGCTAAAGGTTCCCATCCACTCGGAGATAATTGTTGCAATGATGCTCCGGCGGCCCAGTCTGAAGCGTCGGTGAAAATTGCGAGCGGTAATGCAGGGTCTGGATGAGCTAACACGGCGGCCTCCGCTAATGCTTCTTTGCAGCTATTGAATGCGCGTTCTCGTTCCTCCGTCCATGGTACTGGGGCCTTCTTTGGCTTCTTTGGTCCACCCAGGCAAGAGTTTAGTGAGCTTTGTAACTTGGATGCCGCTGGTATGAATCTGCGGTAAAAGTTCATCATACCTAGAAAACGTCGAAGCTGCGTTAATGTCTGGGGTTTTGGAAACTCGCGAATTGCGCGAACTCTCTCGGGTAGCGGTCTTACACCTTCTGCAGTCACTGTAAAACCGAGGAATTGTACCTCGTGTTTTCCAAAAACGCACTTTGCAGGATTCACTACGACACCAAATTCAGTTAATCGCGCGAAAAGTTTCTTCAAGTGTTTTTCGTGCTCGTCCTCTGATGACGACGCGACGAGGATATCGTCTATGTAGACGTATGCGAAGTCTAATCCGCGGAGAACCTCGTCCATGAAACGTTGAAAGGTTTGCGCGGCGTTGCGAAGTCCAAATGTCATTACAGGAAACTCAAAAAGACCGAACGGAGTGATAATTGCCGTTTTCGCGACGTCATCGGGGTGTACCGGGATTTGGTGGTATGCTCGCACCAAATCTATCGTGGAAAAGATAGTTTTCCCGGCAAGGCTTTGTGCAAAGTCTTCTATGTGTGGGACTGGGTACATATCCGGGATCGTCTTCTCGTTTAAAGCCCTGTAGTCGCCACAAGGTCGCCATTCGCCTGACTTCTTCTGGGTAAGGTGTAACGGAGCGGCCCAACAACTGTCCGACGGGCGCGTGATTCCAAGTTTTACCATCGCTTCGAATTCATTCTTGGCGGCTTTTAACTTGTCTGGCGCTAAACGGCGCGCTTTGGATGAAGCGGGTGGCCCAGGTGTCGTCTTGATGTGGTGGACGGTAGAATGCTTGATCTGTTTCGGCAGGCCACTGGGTCTCGTCAAATCCGGGAAAGTTTCCAGGATGTTGTGGTATTTTAATGTACCGTGCACTGTTTTTACACAAGGTACGTTTTCATGCGTCCCTAGCTGTCCTTGCGTGCAGATGTTCGTAAGTCCATCGACTAACCTGCGGTTCTTGAGATCGACCAACACTCCATAATGCGCGAGAAAATCGGCACCGATTATAGGTCGCGTGACGTCGGCTACCACGAAACGCCAGGTAAACTCGCGACGTAATCCGAAATCGAGTGTCATTGTGACGTCGCCGTAGGTCGCTATCACTGAACCGTTCGCGGCAAACAATTTATAGTCTCCTGGAACGCACCTTCCTCGTATTCGGTTGTGAGGGAATACGCATAAGTCCGCACCAGTGTCTACCAAAAATTGAACTTTTGACTCGCGGTCCGTCACGTATAGGCGACGCGATTTTGCTTCCGCGCCGGCAGTCGCGTCTACTGTCGAGCGTTTTCGTTTCCCGGAGTGAAATTACACGGCGAAATACACTTTTTCGCTTTTGCGGCGAATTTGTTGTGATACCAACACATACCGGGGTTACGTGGACGTGATCGCGAACGTGGGCGTGGCCGCTGTCGTTCGCGGTTATCCTGCGTACTGACCAGTTTCGCTATCTTTTTTTCCAACGCGTCTATTGCTTGGTACAGGTGCTCGTTGCCTTGGGTTGATGTCTCCGCTACCTGTGGATGGCGTTGCCTTATGGTTTCCACAATTTTGTCGGCTTTTTGTGCCACTCTATCTAGAGGGATGTCGTCATCCATTGCTAAAATGGCCTGTGCATGATTGGGAAGCCGGCTCATCCACAGGGACCGGAGGATTGTATCATTCACAGCTGTTCCTGCTAGCCCTCGAAGATGGCGAAGGAACTGTGACGGGCGTCGGTCTCCTATTTCTTCACCCTCCAATAGACGGCGAATTTGCTGTTCAGCGGACGCTGACAATCGAGCTATTAGTTCTTTCTTAATTAAGTCGTACTTGCCTTGAGGTGGTGGCGAATCGATTATGTCGCCAACCTCCTCTGCGATATGAGGGTCCAAGTTTGCGACGATGTGGTGGAACTTCGTCTCGTCCTGCGTAATTTTGCCAAGCGCGAATTGTGCCTCTATTTGAGAGAACCACCGTGAAGGATTCTTCTGCCAGAAAGGCGGGACTTTGATTGACACTCGGCTAACTTCCGTCGTAGTTTCTCTTGGTTGCGTGTTGTCCGGCATCTTCTGTGTTGAACCGCTTCTTGTTTTAAAACTGACACGTTTATTTAAACATCACGTCGGGGTCACCAATTTGTGGGGTATAGGTTACGTAGTGAATAACGAGCCCACGGTTTGCAAACGTATCAGTTTTATTAACACACTCACATACAAATACTGGCAGGGTTGCGTGGAGTACCGATCCTGTTCTGTTCACGATATACACATCGAGATTCTGTTCCCCGACCGAGTGGTGAAATGCTCTTATATACGTTCAGCCCCGTTTACCTGTTCGTACCCTAGTAATTATTTGGATATCTGGGAGAAACCTTAATTAAGTTGTTTATGGTGGATATCTGAGAAACCCTTTATAGGCTGCTTAGGTACAATAGGTGCAATAACAAATTTAAGGAAGGTTGGGCTGTTCGGTCGGGTAGTACCTTCCAAGAAGGTAGCAAATCCGTAGACGGATTTACATTTACATAAATACTGAAATGTGTCGGTGACGCCACAATATATAAATTAATTAGGTGGAATCGGCAACAACGGAAATTCTAATTTAGTATTTTTTTTATAGGTGAAATACTAAGAAAAATAACCAACTGGAATTTTAGAAGAAATGAATAAGCAGTCACCTGTGGATATGTTTCATTCTCAGGAAAATGACGTCAAACAGCATGAAAACCAAGAATTTGAGGACAGTGACATCATACCTGGAACCCCTATTCACAAGGCTAAGAAGAAAAAATGTCGCAGAAAGAAAATAAATTGGAAAGATAAAATTATAGCGAACCAAGAAAATAGTTTTAGATATAAAATAGATTATACAAAAACGGGTAGATTTGATTTCAATAAACCTTTCGTTTATCACGACTTAGAAGAGGTTTTGAAATATAACCGAGATTGTTTCCCCAAAAATAATAACATCCAACTCATAGGCGTGCACAGATTCACCAATCACAGGGGCCATTACTTAGAAAAGTGTTCAGATGATGAAGTTTGGCTTCATTTGGATTTCACTGTAGCTGCAGGCATTCCAAACAGAAACGTGTTGATTTCAGTTTTTGGCTCAGTAGAGTTTAAGAACTCCACCCCAGTGTTCGTCGTTAAATTTTCTAGAAAGGAAGTGGAAATTGTTGTTAATAAATACATAGAAAATTTACATGAGTTACGAAAGTATGTGCCAATTGATTACATTTCGACAATCTCTAATAGTATAATTCACGGGGGATGAAAATATCTTTTCGTCGAGGGAATTAAAAGACATGCAATAAATGAATGCATGAATTCCCAGTAAGTGAATTCATTTGTGTTGAAATTGAAATAGGTAATTGTCAATCATATTAAAAATAAAATTTCATATAAAACACCTTTTCTTTAATGCATTTAATCCATTTAATGCAAAGTGCTCTTACGACAGCTCTACAACAGCTCGCGGCGATTAAAATCAGCTGTAGGGACAAGCACAAGCGACTCTCGACCAAGAAGTCGTTCGCGTTCGCATTCCCGATCGAGAGGGAATAAAGCTTAGTTCGGAAAGTGTTGGTACCATTATAAGTTCGCTGCTCAGGACGAGAAGTGTCAGAAACCATGCGACTTTAACACAAGCCGCGGAAAACGAGATGGGCGGTCGTTGATGGCGACGGACAACGTTAGCCCGGTAGAGTCACTTTGCTTGTTTGTTAGTGACAAAATGTCCAAGGTGCAGTTTCTCGTGGATACAGGTGAGGATTTATGCGTAGGTATATCCAAGGTCTCAATTGTCAAAACCGCAAGATAAGACATCGTACCAACTTTCTGCAGCAAATGGAACAGTTATTTCCACATATGGCACCATTAACCTACTGCTAGATCTTGGATTGCGATGACAATTTAGTTGGACCCACATTACGGGTTGCTGGTCGACATCCAAAATCATAGGGCATTAGATCAAGTGATTCATCTTACTTCGTTCGGTAAAGTAATTGCGTGTGAAGTTCCGTGCATGAAAACAATCCCGGGTTCGTTTGCGTTTCACGAACTTCTTCAAGAGTTTCCGAAAATAACGCGGTGGAAACCATAAAGTGATTAATCACGGTACCCGACATCATATACTTACATCACCTAGACCACCAGTAACGTAAAGGCCACACCGACTTGCGCCCGACAAGCTCAAGATTGCGAGGAAAGAATTTGTAACTGCTTCAACTGGGTATCGCACGCCCTTCCAAGAGTGCGTGGGAGTCGGCGTCACCATTGCATCTTGTGCGAAAAAATGACAGTCAGTGGAGACCTTGTGGCGACTAGTGACCCAGTGCGACAAATTCAAGACTTTTCGCGGTCATTGCGAGGTAAAACGATATTTTCCACCATAGACTTAGTGCGGGCGTTTAATCAAAATCCTGTGGCAGAAGAGGACGTCCAAAAATCCGCAATAACCATTTGGTTTATTTGAATTTACGTTTATGACCTCTTGACTACGCAACGCTGCGGAGACCCTTCAACGCTTTATCGACGAGGTTCGTCAAGGTCTGTATTTTTGCTTTACCTATATCGACGATATATTGGTATCGTCGTCGTCGCCTAGTAAATCTCTACGGCATCTAGAAATAGTGTTCAAACGATTTAGAGAGCTTATTGTAGTTATCAACCCAGCAAAATGAGTTTTTGGCAAAGCAGAAGTTAAGTTTCTCGGTTACCTGGTTTCTAATACTAGTTGGTACTAGTCACATACCTAAAAATAAAGGTATGTGGAATTAGTCTATTACCGGAAAAAGTCGACGCAATTCGTTCGTTTCCCCGTTAAGAAGGTTAACGGTTAAGAATCATCGCCAGTTCTTGGGTATGGTTAACTTTTATAGAAGATTTTTGGCCCAAAGCCGCTTAAGTTCAAGCACCTCTGAACGATCTTCTTCGAGGTAACGTCAAAGGAAGAACACCAGTCAACTGGACACCAGAAGCTAACAGTGTTTTTGAGGAAAGGGGATAGCTTATTGCAAGCAACCTTATTGTCTCATCTGGAACCCAATGCACAGCTAGCAATTTTCAGTGACGCATCAGATTTTGCAGTAGGAGCTGCACTCCAACAATCTATCGATGGAGCGTGCATGGCAACCACTAGATTTTTTTCTCTAAAAAACTTAGCACTGCAGAACGGAAATACGCAGCTTATGATAGAGAGCTTTCGGCTATATATCTAGCTATATAGACTTCAGGCATATGGTTGAAGCAAAGTCATTTATCATCTGCACTGACCACAAACTTATCACGTTCCCCTTCTAGAAGAAGAATCACCAGTGTTCTCCTCGTCAATTCCACCACTTAAACTTTATAAGCTTATTTACCACAGATATACAGAATATATCTCGTGAAGAGAACGTGGTTGCCGATGCTTTGTCACGTATCGAGCAGCTTGAATCATCAACCATGGATTATAAGGCACTAACAGCATCACAGCAACATGAGGAAGAAATTCGGAATATCGTAAATGGAAATTCCGCACTACAGCTGAAGTTAGTGAGAATTCTTGAAACTAACGTATCAGTATATTGTGACGTCACTACCCGTACAGCTCGACCTTTTATCACCAAACCATTTAGCAAGGCTGCATTTAATTCCGTGCACCGGATTTCACACTCTGGAGATCGAGTGTCGAGTGACGATCAAGCTTATGACATAGCGATACGTGTGGCCGACAATAAAGGCAAACTGCAGATAATGAGATCAAAAATCGAAGATAACCCGGCACGTCTCTGCACTCATTGGTTCCTTCGCATCACCATCGTCAAGATTTGAAAACATCAATATTGTAATTATGCCACCATCTAAGGGATTTCGGTACTGCCTCACTATGATTAACTGCTTTACTCGATGGCTAGAAGCTATACCCATGTGTGACCAGGCAACAACAGTAGCTTATGCCCTCTATGATCAGTGGATTGTGAGATTCGGAACCCCGTTACGCATAACAACTGATCAAGGCAGACAATTCCAATCACACATTTTCAAGAATCTTAATCACTTGTTAGGTGCCACTCAATTGAGGACAATAGCTTAGCACCCGGCAGCTAATGGTATGGTGGAGCGCCTGCATCGTCAACTAAAAGCGGCAATTATGTGACACCAGGACAGTCGCTGGCCTGAAGTCTTATCCACAGTGTTACTAGGTATTCGTTCCGCTTGAAAAGAGGCAACAGCAGAAGAAATGGTGTATGGTCAATCCTTACGTCTCCCTGGCTTGTTTCTAGAACCTCAGCGTTCCTCTGAGCGAGGGTTCTACGTACAAGGTTCTACGTCGAACGAGCGAACCTTTGTTGTCCGGATCAATGGTCGTGACGTAACGGTCTCCATAGACACTAAAACCAGCCTACACCTTAGCTGAGGAGCCAGCCAGCAGTTGTTTAACCCAACATGACAATATGACTGCAAAGTGTATTCAGTTAAAATTATTTTTTTTTCAGTACTCAAAATTTTGTTCGCAATAACGTTATTCACTAGCAGGGGGGTAATGTGGGGATAAATGTTTTCCACTACGCCTCTGGTTAGATTTAAATATTTTAATATAGTATTGTATATACAGTGTGGGTAAGTTTGCATTACACACTCAGTAACTTCATGAATGTCAAGATATGAACTCTTTTCAACTCTCTGAATAAAAGCGCTCTCATTAAAAAACAAAAGAACAGCGACATGTACAGTGTTTTAATTGGAACACCCTGTGTTTTATTTCATAATTTGAAATCCTATCAAATTCTGAATATGACATCGTTTTTATTTTTTCTAAAAAGTGATAAATATGAAAGTTAGGAACAATATAAGAAATTATCGGTACTAGGCCATGGATTGTACAATTATTGAAAACAAAGCATGCTTGTGAAGACAAATACCTAACTCAAATGTCAGTTGGTTGTCAAGATTTAGTTATTTAGTTTTTTATTTATTTATTTAGTTTAGTTGTAGCGTTGTAGTATGTTTTTGTGAGTGGTGTAATAAAAAATGGCATTTACAAATGTAGAAAAAGGATAGGTGTAGTTGGTGATAATTTATTAGGACCATATTTTTATAGTGAAACACTGAATCAACATCACAACTTAAACTTCCTTCAAAATAAACTTCAGGATTATTTAGACACTCTCCCTTTACTTCTTCTGAATCAAATTTCGATTTCTTTGTTTGGGGATTCTTAAAATATGAAGTTTATAGTAGTAATTCTCAAAATTTGGAAGAGCTGAAAAACAGAATCAGAATGGCAGCCCAGCAAATAGCACCCGAGATGTTACGCAAATGTCGGCACAATTTATTAAGAAGAGCACAGCTATGCCTATAACAATGGTGGACATTTTGAACAATTAATGCGTGAATAATTTTCATTATTTGTTAATGATATTATTTATTTTTGTTACTTGTTCTCATTTATTTCAATAAATATTTTGTTTCAATTGTGCAATCCATGGCCTAGTACCGATAATTTCTTGTATTGTTCCTAACTTACATTTTATCACTTTTAAGAAAAAAATAAAAACTGTGTTACATTCAGAATTTGATAGGATAGGAAATTATGAAATACGCACAGGGTGTTCCATTTAAATAATCACTGTACTGCTGTGCTGCTCTTTTGTTTTTTTAATGAGAGTGTTTCTATCAGAGGGTTGCAAAGAGCACAAAAAATCACTTAGAAGTCCTTTTTGAAAAATTTTAATATCTTGACATTTACAAAGTTACTGAGTGTGTAATGCAAACTCACCCACACTGTATAGGTTAGTCTGTAAACATGTACTTAATTATCTCAATTCGCATAGGTACCTAATAACAATCTGGTTTATTCTATTTCGTAAGTACGGGCAGTACTTCAGTACTAGGAAGTAGCCAGTAATTAACTTCATTTGGTTAGATCCACTAGGTACGTATTATGGTTATTGTTATATTTACACCCTTCCGGCAAAGTGACCTGCAATAAGGTTATTATTCACCAAAGACAGAGATTCTGCCAAATTTAACTTAATGACTCAGGTAAAGAAAGGATCAAAACCCCTTATCTATAAAAAGCATGACAACATCCTTCGATAGTCAGTAATTCACTTCATTTGGTTAGATCCACTGGGTACGTAAATCTCACCGAATATATATCAACTCTCCGTTCATTTAGTAATAAAGTATTTTTTGTACATACACCAGACATTATTTACACCACCACGACCCAAAATGTTATTTACAAAGAGGGTACCTCGGAGTGTACCTAATTGAATTGTGTGCAGAATATGTGTGTTTGCAGAGAGATATCCCAGACATAGACGAACTCTCGACTTGGTCAGAAGGGTATTAAATAATTACACCGAAAATTTCACACCGCCATATTTTAACCAATCGAAGGCTTGTTTTTTGTTCAGTTACCATGCCAACCCAAAAAATTTCCGGAAATTTTTAACGTTGTGTCAAATTAATAAGTGGAAATTTTTCTGTCATTTAAAATGTCAAAATAAAGGCGCGGGAGTTGAATCAATACATTTCCTATGCTCGAATTTAAGTAATATTTTCAAAATTAAATTATGTTCCAGCAATATTAGTAGATCAAAGAAAAATATAATAAGTTTTTAAGTTAAGTATTTATAAAAAGTTCATGTAACTAAATCGTTTGTTAAATCGTCGTAAATTATTTGGAAAATGGTATGTTATTTCACTAAGAGATTTCGCATTTTATTAAACATATAAATTTTGAAGTAGATACTTCAGAATAATTATCAAAAGTAAATGATGTTCTACCAATATTAGTAGATCAAAGTTAATAAGAAACAAAAATATATTATGTTTTTAAGTTATTTGTAAAATATGTATGTAACTAATGTTAGAAAATGACATTTTATTTCACTACGAAAACTCACATTTTATTAAGCATAATATTTGCAATGCTCGAAGTACTTCAGAATAATTATCAAAAATAAATGTACCCTTTCCAAAGCGGAACATTTTCAAAAATACAATCTAAATCAGCAAATTGCACAAACACAATGACACGATGACAACTGGTGGAACTTGACCATACTTGACAGTCGTAAAAAATGTTTGTTATTGCTCATGGCTCACTATGAGGAATTAATGTTGGTCATTCGCAATTAAAATGTTCAATTTAGGCATAATATATTATAAAGTAATGGTGTGAAATTTTCTTACCGAATATCCCACGTACTTAAATTAAAAACCGGAAATTTTTCCTCGTTCATGAATATTTTCAAAATATTCATGCCCTCGACAAAATTTCCGGAAATAATTTAAGCACTAGGGATATTATAAGTGAGAATGGAATGTTTCACCCGAAAATTGATAAAAGTAAGCCATTATTAGACTACGAAGAACAATTCGATTCGATACAAATAACAATTCGATTACACTCCCCGCAAATGGTCGGTGGAATTTAGGTATAGGGAATGTTAATACCAATCGAAAAAGAATTAAAAAGTACATAGGTTAGCATTATAAAACACATGATGTTCCATTTACAATAAGTGAGTTATTGGGTTTTGAATTTGTCACAATTGGTCGGCACTTTTTAGACACCCTGTATAATCTGCAATAGCTTTCGTATTTCCTACATATTTCGCTACATTTCAGTACTCCGTTAAAATTTTAAGTGTAGGTTACAAACTGAAAGAGATAGATCAGGTTAAATGCAACTATGTTTTTGAGAATTTTTGAATAAATCAAAATATCTCGAAAACGAATAAGAATAAATTAGTAAGTCTAAAACTTACCTTAGAATTTAACGTGGAATCCAAAAAGAGAATAAAAAATAGCATATTCCATTTGAAATAAGCGAGTTGACATCTTGCAACTTCCGGTGGAACCGGAATTCGCACCTCAACGCCAATATTTTTAATGGATAGAAAATAGCGAAGAACCTCCGTATAAAAATTTTCAGAATTCCAGTACGCGTAGTATTCTAGAAACAGCTAATTGAAGTTCTACGTGGTACACCCTGTATATAATAAATGCTAATAATATAGAGAGTGACTCATTGGCAGCATAATTTGAATCCGTTCGATGGGTTAATGCATGGATTACAATTTCATAGGTGCATCTAGTAAGGAAAGTCCGAATTTAAAAAAATATAAAAATAATTGAAATCCAGTTAAATTGGGTCTTTTATGAATACCAGCAAATCCAGTAGCTTCCACAGTCACAAAAATAAACGTAAAAATGTAATAACTGATCTCGCAATTAATTGCATAGAAGAAAGTAGCCTAATTTCGGACAGATTCCCATTTTCGGATACCCATAATTCATAATTCGCTATGTTAAAGGCAATTTCATTACTGTTGTGCCTATTTGGTTGCATAGTAATAATATGATATGATAAATAATTATGTTTACGCCCGATAGGTGAACTGTCAAATTCTTTTGCACAGCCGAGTATCAGAGATTTTTTTGTGTGATATTTTGAGAGTGATGTTTTTGATTTATTCTCATTTTAAAACATTGGATAGATTGCTCGGTAAGCATAGGATCTAATAGTTGTATGTTTATAAAGAAAAGTTATTTTCACCCATAGTTTTGACAAAAAAAGTAATTTAAGTTAAAACTAGATTTGCTCCTAATTTCGAATACTAAAATGCACAGAATTTCAGTATCCGAAATTAGGAAATCTAAAACTTTTTTCATTATAAAATGTTATTACATACAGAAAGATGCTCAAAGTGTGTGGCAAAAGCAAACAGTGGAATCTCGTTAACATGAAACGGGCAATAGATGCTGTTAGAAAAAAAGAAATAATTAGAATACCATTTTTTTAACTGGCGAATCCGCCATTTGTTAGAGTATATTTTTATTTTCCATATCTACTTAAATTTTCTTACTCAATGTAAAAATTACGTGAAGATAAATTACAATAAATGAGGTCATACCAAAATTTTGTTAAATTATGTTTAATTACGTATTATATGGCTGATTTAGAAAACTTATCCGAAATTACACAGTAAAAAATTGAGTGTAAAGTTTTACACTCAAATTACACTCAGAGTGGTGCATATAGGACCTGCACTTTGAGTGTAAATCTCATAAATAGGAGTGAGAGTAAATTTCGCCCAGTTCTAATATGCATTAGAGGGTAAATGTAACTGAATAGAGTGCAAAAGCAATTTGATGGCGTGTAAAACTAACACACTTGGAATACACTAAAGAGTGTAAAAGTAATATGATTACGTGCAAAACGAATACACTACAGAGTGTAAAAGTAATTTGATTGGATGTAAAATTCATTCATGACCGTGTATATATCCAATACACTCATGAGTGTAAAATTAATTTAATAGGGTGTAAAATTAAACTAATTGGGTGTAAAGAAATAATTCAAATTATTTTTTAAAATGTTTATTAAAAAAAGAAAAACAATATTCCTATTCCAGAAACAAACTATTTCGGCCTATAGGAATAACAACTAACAAAAACAAGATTAACACGATATACACATGTGTGTATATCGTGGCAAACTGTGGCAAAGTAACGAAAAATAAAAACAACCACTTAACTTTACATGTACCTAGGTATTTGGTAACCCTGGTCTAATTTTTAATATTTACATTTAAAAAATACGACAAGTTACTGATTTAGGAACTAGAAAAAAACGGGTACGAAATGCAAACTTAAACTGTAACAAATCACATTAAACAAAATAACTAATCATTAACTACACAAAAATATGTTTAGGTACTATATAACATTCAGTATAGAGCCCTGAGTCAATTTAATTTCTTAAGGTTCTTTATAATATTAACTTAACGTTTACATTTAGGTATATCAGTTGAAGGTTGAACCAAATATAAATTTAAATTTTCACAAAACAGAACAGTTTTCCATAATTTGACAAAAAGAAAGGAACATCGTCAAAAACAAATCTTTGAAAAATTTCTTGAAAATTAGGTTTGTTTTGTTTGAGGTTTTGTTCCACAGACGTATAAATAAAAAATGAAGGTTTATACCTACTACCTACGTATAGCCAAATTTAATAAATTTTGTTTCATTAATATAAAACGCGTCAGTAATGTCTAATTGTTCTGTGATATAGTCCTTAAACTTACTATCTTTTAATGCAACAACTTTTGATGGTCCTTTTCATTCCAGGAGTGGTGCATGAACATTTGGTGTCGTTCAGGCAAAGTTTTAGGCACATTTTTGAAATTGTTTAGAGTGTTCACAAGATCTTCTTCTATCTTGTAATATTTGCATTTATTTTTCAATTTTACTTTAAAAACATGCATCACAAAAGAACACAATACACATTACACTATATACGAAACAGTGCGGGAAGCATCTAAATAATGAATGCAATAGCAGTAGCGGTTCTAACATGTCCGTATCGAGAAGACGGATGACACTTCACACTAGAGATGTATAGTTTACCAGATCGAGTATAAATCTACACATGAAAATACATTTTACACTCAAAAAATGGTTTTTAATGGTTAAGACATTTGTTTTACACACAAATAGAGTTAATTTAATCTCATAAATAATGTCTACACTCAGATGGTTTCTTTTAATAGTGATAGAAATATGTTTTACGCCGATGGAACTACTTTTGCACCCAAAAAATGAAAAATACTAATTTAAAATTAACCCGCACTTACAGTACGTTTGGGTGTTAAAAAACGTTAAATAATATATCCAGGGTGTAAGAATATACACCCACAATTTTACCTCTAGGAAATGTAGGCTACTTTCCTCTACAAAAAACACGTGTTCTACACCATTTGTACGAAAATTTGCATGCTGTCGACGTGTAAGTGCGAGTGCTCCAATCACGTTGCTTATTTTTTTTAAATACACCAATCATATTGCACCTCGTATAGAGTCTAGTCTAGATCACTATGCGTAGTCTAATAGCATAGGTACAGTAAGATTGTATACGGTGAGTAAAAGCGCCCTAATAGTAACTCTATAATTTTGGCCAAAAGATATAGAATGAGTTATGGGTTCAGTATGCCTTTACATGAAACTAAAATAATTAGAAAACGTTAATATGATACGCACATTTGACTATCTTTGATTTCTTAAATGTCACAACTCCAACTTTATATAGTAAGATTCGTTTTCAGTCCGAGACTGTTATCATTTAATAATTTATTTTTCTAACAAATATAAAACCTACCCTAGGAGTATAGATGGGTATCTTGAAATAGGCCTTTATTATTTGTGGTGGTTCGGGTTTCGAATTCAGAATGAGGTGTGATTAATTCAAGTTCTTATAACCTTGCCTATTATTTAAATAAATTAGATATTTATAAACAAAAATCAATAGACAAATATTGCGGAATACGGTAAATTGAATATATTTTTTAGAACTGCTGCCAATAACATAATAAGTTGTATTTTACATTTTATTTATGACAATAATATACAATATTAAAGGAAAATTTTTATATTTTTACAGAATTAATAGTAAAATAAATTAAAACCAAATACACTGTATTTCAGTTTGTTGTTGTCGGCAGTGCCCAAACATAAATTAAGGTCTTCGGTTTTGACTTCTGGTGTTCGAATGTTGTTGTTGGAAAAGCCATTATCAGTAACAGCACATGTTCAGGTAACTGCAAAACAAAAAGGTATGTTACCGTTTCCTTCAAATAAAATGCAGGAACATAGAAAGCGAGAAATAGTTTAGCCAAGGGCCTTGGCGCTTCGTGGGATTCATCGCAAAAGGAAACCACTACACTCTTAAAAAATTATATGGAATTAGTAATACCGAAAAATGCGTATTCAAGTTTTTAATAGAAGTAATTAGTAACAATGAAAAACAGTTGCAGCAGGTCTTGTGTCTCTTTCTATTATTTGTATTCGATATATTGTATAATTAAACAATAATGGGTGGTATGAATAAAAACGAAGTACCTGCTACTACTACAAGTATTAGTATATTCTACGTAGTAGGTATTTACTTCAAATCGAAGTAGATACTACATTTAGAAGTACTTCCTTCTATTTTTCGGAAAATGTTAAAAATAAATAGCATTCTCTTAAACATTATAGTAGCACTACGACTTAAAGTATCTACTTTTTACTGGTAGATACTTCGATTTTAACAACAACTGAAGTATTTGCTCCGTCATGAGCGAAGTTGACATCTTAGCAGCTTCACCGTGCGTGCTACAAAGTGATTATTTTAAAAATGGCTCAAATACGTAGAAATAAAATGTTTACTGCAAGAAGACACTACGACGATGATACCCTATACCGTCAAATATTTAGGTAAACAATTAAATACCATCAATTTAGAATGTTTTATGTTTACATTTTATATTTTTCATCTACGTTTAGTAGGGAAAACGTTACTTTCTTGTTACTCGTTACTCTTCTATTAAACTTCCTTCATCCGAAGACATCTTAAAGGAGTGTTGATGTTATAAGTACATACAAAACTGAAACCGTTTCCCAAAAACTTTTAAACATGGAAGTAACTACTACATATTTCAAAGAATGTACTATACTTGTTAAGTAGATACTTCATAATATGAAGTAGGTATATACTTTTTGGTGAAGCATGTTCTATGTCAAGTAAAGTAGATACTACCGAAAATTATCAAAACCTTCGTTTTGAAGTAAATACTACGTAGAATATACTAATACTTGTAGAAATAGCAGGTACTTCGTTTTTATTCATACCACTCAATATATCGATTACAACAAGTTGTTGGATGAAAATTGGGATTACATAGTCTCTCACTTTTACACTTTTGTATTTTATAATTTAAAGCAAATGGGTACAAATCGATTGAGGATATTAAAATCTACATGTCACTAGAACTAATCATTTATGCAAAACCGACCACAATGCACGATTGGAAGAAAATATGAAAGATCATACACTTGCATTAAATACATTAGGTAATAAATTAAATTCAATATAAGGTTGTTTAAAAACATTTTAACTTTTGAGTATCAAAGTTATAAACATCCTTGTGACTTCGCTTTCTTTGGGGCATTACTATATAATATTTTAACCAAAAAATATGCATAAAATAAGATTTTGGAATTCGAGCTTTTTACGTGGAATAGTTAAGTATTGATATACTTTTTTCTAAAATATTGTTTTGTGGCCATTAGTAAATCTAATTTCTGACTACAAACTTAAGCCGTAGAGTGTAATAGCAAAGTCTACATATATTCTAATATGTTTAAACTTTGGTAATAGTCTTAAATGAGACATAATGTATTGAATAAAAGACATCCATTTAATTGTCAGCAATCGGGCAGCCATGGTTTGTTCTAGATTTTATTTTATCGAGTCGATAGTTCTGGGTCTAGAGTGTTATTAAATCCAGAGGTAATGGATTAAGTTTCACGTAGACACGATAATTTTTCATTAAATAGTTGACTGGTATAAAGGTTTGCTTAGGGAGTTGAGGTAGCAACCCACTTTGTGAACAAGCTAGGATGGGAAAATAACTACCAGGTGTTAATGTGAAAGTCTGCTCTATAACTAATTATCTGTCCCTGTACCTAGTGAAAATTTCCAGGTTTCACTAAATAGTGGTTAGGGTTTCCCAACTTAAGTCGTTTTACACTTTCAGGCTAATCCTTTTATTAGAAAGAGGACTATTATCAACAACCGCAGTAACCCTAATTTGGACTCTTATGAATCACTTAAAATTCGTGTAAAAACATTCTTGTAGAAGCTAATATGTCCATCTCATATTAACGAAGGTAAAGTATGTTCATATATATAAAGGATTGATCTTGAAGGGGGTTGGAATCTTTGGTGTGAAGATATCACTGACGCAGATGATTAAAACTGAGTGTAATCACCTCCAGATGATGCCAACTTGGTTGGCGAAGCGCACGTCGAGTCCAGTATAGTGTTATGTGGAAAACTATGTCAGTAATATAGACATAGATATAGATATATCAGGGATTGATTTAAAGAGTTGAAGAGAATTGTACCTGCCTCGAATTGCTACCAAGTCATAAAACAAATAGGGAATCAAGACAGATCCGCACTGAAATGTGTTTGAAGAATTTATTTATATTTAGCTAACTACCGAGAGGTTGTGACAGGTTATTACAGGACATTATACTAAAAGAAATTATATCTACCTACTTTTATGTTTTAATATTTAATATTTTAATAATCTGGCACGTATTCGTGCACACAGAAATTAAATTACTTTTTTGCAAGAACCTCATCTATTTACTGGAACCTAGGCCTAGTATGGTCCCTACTTGGGCAATGAATTCATTATGAATTTTATAATACGCGGCAACTTGAAGGAAGTAAAATTTTTAGTAAGCAGGTAAAACTAAAAGTTTTGAAAATTTCTTTTTGTAAAATTTCTGGCTTGTTTGAAGAACTACAAATAAAAAGGACATTTTCTGATAGCAACTTTTTTACGCTCTATCGAATGGCGTAAACAGTTTCTTTAAATAACGTTTCGTCTTTTGAGAACCATCTTCAACTTCATTTTTTCTAATACGGCCCCATTAATAGTTTTACGGCACTCGACAGGATTTTTCCTTGCGAGTTCAAGGTTCATTCAATGATCCATCATTGAATTATTAATAATTATTATAATAACCACATTACCTACTAGAGTTTTGTTAATTTCATATTTTTGTTTTTGTTTTGCTTCATGGATAACTTGATATCAACAATAAATTAATGAAAAGAAGTAAAGACTTGTGAATTGTTGATTTGGCTACAAAATCGTTATTATTTAATTTTTTTTTATAAAATTTGGTATTGGCCCGTTTTGGGGGTCCTGAATCAAGTGGCGTAAATAGATTTTTTCCTCAAAAAAATCCGTAATACGAAATAATAAAATTTTACTCCTAAAAACGGACATAGTAGGCCTTAGGTTTTGTGGGACCACGCTAATTTTCTTTCACAAAGCCCACTTCATCAAGCTCTACATCTTAAAAGAAATCCGGTTAAAATCGCACAATAAATAAATATTTATAGGGCGGCTTACAAACAAATGTGTAACACTGTTAGAAAGCCAAGTTATAATTAGTTTTTGTATACATGTTCCTGCATAGTTCGAAAAATGAATTGAAATATATCTATAATACAGGACAATAATAGTAATAGAAATAATAGAAATTTTCGAAATAATTTCTATAGGTGTATTGTAGGGTATATAAAATACTGGAACATTTACTCAATTTAAGCAACTCTGTAACTTTCATTGTTTCTCAAATGTGTCGAATTTGAATCACCCTGTTAAAAACATTGACAGTCCAGCGTGCAGGGCCGCGCCAAGGGTAGCTGCCGCCGGGGTGCGGAACTTTTGCCGCCGCCCTAGCAGGATTCGAGGTTAATCACCAAATAATGGAGCGATAATTCGATAAAATAAATATGGAAATATAAATAAACATTAAAAATAATAAAAATAAATGTATTTTTCTTCAACAATTAATTAACAAAAAACAAACAATATTAAAAACAACAACAATTAACAAAAAACCAACAATATTAAAAAAACAAAAAAGAGCGAAGAACAGGAATTTAAATAGTTTTTTTATTTAAATACTTCGTTTCTTAAGTCATTATTCAAAAAATAATTTTTCGGGCCGTCTTGCAAATTCCTCAACCAAATCAGACATATCTAGGTTTTTTGAAATTTTTTGACTCAGCCTAGTCAGCTGAGTGACTCCCCGCCCCGGTCAGTCGCGCGCGGGCCTCCCTCTTTAATCGAGTAGAAAAAACGGCTTCATTGCTACTCGCGACAAATGTGATGACTGGCGACCAATAGACCGTGAAGAAAACCTTTTAACTTGGCTAAAACTGTAAATTATAAGTCAACTGAGATCTTAGAAAGTACTTATTTACTAATAAGGGGATATGATCTAACTAACGGACAAAAATAAAATGTAAAAAAAGTGGACGAGATATATCTTGACTGATGTCTGTTACTAGGTGTCTTTTGCCGCCCCCTGGAACGTGGCGCCCGGGTGCCACGCACCCCTTGCACCCCCGGGTTGGCTCGGCCCTGCCAGCTTGGTTAAAAATAAAATATCAATTACCCAGTCAGATCCTACCCATCTGTAGTCAGATTTTTGAGGGGGGGTCCAAGCTACTTCATATTTATTTGTGTAATGTTGACAAAAATGCTGCGGAAGTTAAGCATTACAAAGCGTAAATATAGGTGTACTAAAAAGCCTCAAATTAACACAATTATTCACAAAAGCTGCAGAAGCTAAATAATGAATTAGGCGTGTTGCTGCGTAAATGGCGAGCTGTCCAAAAATAACTACTTACTTAAAAATAAAAAACTAAATATAGCTTCTTACGCCATCAACTTTTTGAGGAATGCTGTAAATTGCCAAGAAAACGTCATTTTAGATAGTGCATACATATATACAGTGGCCTCAAAAATTGAGAGGATCCAGGAACTTTTCTTTTTTTGTACAAAAAAGTTGCAGTCTTACGGTAATTAATAAGACATGAGTTTTACCGTTGAAAATATTTAGCCAGAAAAAAAATAATTCTACAATTTAAAGACTAATCATTCTATAATCTAGTAATTTTGTCAGATGATTAATATTTTTCATTTACAATTTATTTTGGGTGACTTTTATTTATGACGGTGACTGAATATCGTACTAAAAGATCTTTAATCATTAACCAATTATAATTGGAATAAGGTTTGTTAATATAATCAATCAAATTAGAGATTCTATGAACATACCGGGTGTCCCACAGTGACGGTCCATTAGAAGTATCTGGAGAACCAATTAAGCTATTAATTTGAAATTTGAGGTGAAGTCAAAATGGGCCATGATCTACTTCATGAAATTATTTTGCAGTTTCTACTACTTCCGGTTATACCGGAAGTCGTCATTAACTTCGTTATTTTAAATGGGACACTCATATATTATTCTCTTTTTGGATTCTACGTGAAATTCTAAACACATTTCATGTAGGTCCTATACCTATCTTCAACTGTTTTTGAAATATTGACAGGTGAATATTGACATTGTGCAACTTTGACACCCTATAAAATCTAAATGGTTTTCACATTCCTATCTTAACTTTGATAAACTATCGTTTGATTCTAATTTTAGGTTCAACCAAGAGATTAAATTTAATCGAAAATTTTTAATTTCTAGAAAAGGTTCTCCAGATACTTCTAATGGACCGTCACCGTGGAACACCCTGTATATTGGTATGAAAAAATATAAATAAGATATACATTTCTATTCAAAATTCAATACAATTGGTTTTCAAAATAACAGCGAGAATTTGTTTTATGGTGAAAGAGGATTCATTTTTGTATAGATATTAATTTTAAAAATTTCGATTCCGAATAATTGTAAATATATTTATTTTAAATATTATTTTTTGATCCTACATGTACAGAGCAGTCCATTTTTGATGGGAATCCAGGGTATCTTGGAAACTACAAGATGCATAACAAAACCGCTTGCACATCCTCGAGCTACTTTTTCCAGTTTGACTTAATGGTGAAATCAGATCGGGTCTACTTTGTTTAGGTTTTGAGATACAGGACATTTCTGAAATTTTGCCTTTTTCGTCAGGGCCCTGTAACTTTTTTATTTTCAGACCTACAAAAAAAGTTTAAAGAGAAAAGTTTTAGATATTTTTAAGTGGAATCCATTGGCGTAGCAAATTTTTTTTTATTGCGTCCCGTTTTTTAGATACAGACCAAACTTGTGTTTTTTTAAATGCAACACCCTGTATATTTCTAGTTAATTCGAAAGAACTTTCAATTCTGGTTACAGTAATATATAATAAATAGGGGTTTATTTGAATTTAAGTACCTTTATTAAACATTTTTATGGTTAAATGGGGGGGGGGGAAACGCGTATTTCCATTGATTTATTTCCTTATAAACTACATTGAACTCCTGTTTAATGTTATACTTAATATCTTAATAGTAATATAACCAAATACGGTTATATATAATTTATATTTGTAAAAATATTCGACATTTTTATGTTTCCATAATTAATTATTATCTAGTATTCGGAAATATTTAAATCTTTATATAAAATAGTGTGTTTAATTAAATCAAGAGTTTAATATAGTTTATAAGGAAATAAATCAATGGAAATACGCGTTTCCCTCCATTTAACCATAAAAATGTTTAATAAAGGGACTTAAATTCAAATAAACCCCTATATAATATATAATACTGTAACCAGAATTGAAAGTTCTTTCAAATTAACCAGAAATATACAGGGTGTTGCATTTAAAAAAACACAAGTTTGGTCTGTATCTAAAAAACGGGACGCAATAAAAAATAATTTGCTACGCCAATGGATTCCACTTAAAAATATCTAAAACTTTCCTCTTTAAACTTTTTTGGTAGGTCTGAAAATAAAAAAGTTACAGGGCACTGACGAAAATGGCAAAATTTGAGAAATGCCCTGTATCTCAAAACCTAAACAAAGTAGACCCGATCTGATTTCACCATTAAGTCAAACTAAAAAAAGTAGCTCGAGGATGTGCAAGCGGTTTTGTTGCGCATCTTGTAGTTTTCGAGATACCCTGGATTCCCATCAAAAATGGACTGCTCTGTACATTTCAAAATATAATGCTCACAAAGTACATGAGTTAATATATAGGTATAATTAATATTTTCATATTCAAAATTATTATAAGATCAAATTATATACAAAAAGTGACTTACGTTCGTACGGGATGAAACCATCATCATCCTCTTTGTCCATGCAGTCAGCGAGTACTTCTTCAGTTTCGGGATCTGATAACCTTTCACCTAAAGAAAGAAGTGTGTGGGCAAGCTCAGCAGCCATCATTTTACCGTTCTCTTCTTTGTCGTACAATTTTAAACATTCCAAGAAGTCATCAAAGTTACCCTGTTCTTTGTCTTTTTTCACTTGGCTGAAGATGGGAAGGAATTCGTCTAATTTAAGTTTCTTTTCATCTGTAACAAGAACAAAAGATTTTCATGCCGTCAATAGGTAGGTATTTAATAATTTATTTTTACCCATATATACATAACTTCAAAACGAATTAAAACTTACTCTTCTTTTTGGTTCCACCTAATTTTTCAATTGAGGCCAAGGTGGGGTTAAGGTTGAGGGCGCGGATCATGTCTCCAAGGTTAACAGCATCGACTGTGCCATTTCCTTCAAAGTCATAGATGGAAAAGACGAAGTTGGCCCCTGGAAAATAATAAATAACATGAAAATTAAAATTAAAATAAAGGATATCTGAGACGTTTGTTGTGATTACGTCTGCCCTGCATTCAAGTTCTTCATTAAAACAGCGTCTTAGAGGTATTTTAATGTGAAAATTTCACACCGCCATATTTTAACCTATCAGAGGCTTGTTTTTTGTTCAGTTACCATGCCAACCTAAAATATTTCCGGAAATTTTTAACGTGTGAAATTAATAAGTGGAAATTTTTCTGCCATTTAAAATGTCAAAATAAAGACGCGGGAGTTGAATGAATCAATACATTTCCTATGCTCGAATTTAAGTAATATTCTCAAAATTAAATTATGTTCCACCAATATTAGTAGATCAAAGAAAAATATAATATGTTTTTAAGTTATTTATAAAAAGTTCACGTAACTAAACTTGGAAAATGGTATGTTATTTCACAAAGAGATTTCGGATTTTATTAAACATATAAATTTTGAAGAAGATCCTTCAGAATAATTATCAAAAATAAATGATGTTCCACCAAATTTGTAGATCAAAGTTAATAAGAAACAAAAATATAATATGTTTTTAAGTTATTTGTAAAATAAGTATGTAACTAATGTTAGAAAATGACATTTTATTTCAATAAGAAAACTCACATTTTATTAAACATAATATTTGCAATGCTCGAAGTACTTCAGAATAATTATCAGAGATAAATGATGTTTCCTTTCCAAAGCGGAACATTTTCAAAAACACAATCTAATAAATCAGCAAATTGCACAAACACAATGACACGATGACAAGTGGTGGAACTTGACCATAGATTAACTTGACGAAGGTACCGTACTTGACAGTCGTAAAAAATGTTTGTTATTGCTCATGGCTCACTATGAGGAATAAATGTTTGTCATTCGTAATTAAAATGTTCAATTTTGGCATAATATTTATAAAGTAATGGTGTGAAATTTTCTTACCGAATATCCCACGAGCTTAAATTAAAAACCGGAAATTTTTCCTCGTTCATGAATATTTTAAGAAAATTATCGGCTCGGGATAATTTTCAAAATATTCATGACCTCGAAAAAATTTCCGGAAATAATTTAAGCACTTGGGATATTATAAGTGAAAATTGGTTTGCGTATTCTGCTATACTTATAAACATAAAAAAAATAAATACATAAACCCAAAACCAAAGCAACCAGACAAGAACTGGTTTATAAAGTGTATTCATTTCATTATTTAGTTCGTATCGAACTTCCAACAGTATATGCAATATACTAATTACATGATTGGGAGACATAACGAAAATCAATAAATACAGCAGATATAATATTAATAATACTCAGAAAGTAGTAATAAGCTCAGAAAGTACGCTACTAGAGGGCCTCTGGATATCCCTATCGGTTCGCTATTCTTCTATCTAAGGTTTCAATAATTGTCAGTGTTTCAGTCCTGTGAGAGAGAGGGTCTTCCCTCTTTGTAACTCCCTGGTACCAAAGAGATCGTGCCTTGGACTTTTTAGGATCACACAGCCTCAGAAAGTGAAAGGACGTTTTTTCGTCCTCCCCAAATTCCAGACTAATAGGATCTTCCTATGTTCTTATCAAAGACAAGTGTCTTTTAAGTCTGTAATACTTAGTTTGGATTTTGTCTGTTGATTTGGAATCCCTCAACTGTGGTTCAACATTCAGGTTTCCTTAGCCTGTCAAGCCCCTGTATAAGCCCATTTGTTGAGAACCTCATTGACATACTCTTGTCAAGATCCCTAACATGGCAGATATAAATCATACAAGAAACTAAATTGACGATGAAAGGATACTGGAATAACCAATTACATTATTTTGCACACTTTAAACAAAAATATCACAGAATGCAGTTTCTATGTACCGGGTTTTCCAACGAAATGACTCACCCCCTATATCTTTTTTATTTGTGGTGCTAATAAAAAAAGTGTTATACAAAAGTTTTATCATTTTTTACGAGCTTTCCAGATATATAGTTGAACAGCCCAAATAAGTGCAGCTTAAAGAAATATGAGCCTAGGTTCAATTTTTTTAAATGGAATACCCTGTATATCTTTTGATTACTGCATTCTACGGGTTTTTCTGATTTCAAAAATATATATATGTGCTATAATCGACGCAACAGTTGTCATTTTATGGAGCTTTTTTTATAACATAGAAGCTGCAGCTGCAGCTGCAGCTGCCTTAGACATTGTTCATTTATCAAATTCGCCTTGGATAGAAACAAGGCCTCAAATAGGAGTAATTGCTTCCAAAACGTGTTATAAAAAAGCTCCATAAAATGACAACCGTTGCAGCGATTATAACATATATATATATATTTTTCAAATCAGAAAAATCCGTAGAATGCAGTAATCAAAAAATGTACAGGGTATTCCATTTAAAAAAATTGGACCTAGGTTCATATTTCTTTAAGCTGCACTCATTTTGGCTATTCAACTACATATCTGGAAATCTCGCAAAAAATGATGAAACTTTTGTATAAAACTTGTTTTATTAGCACCACAAATAAAAAAGATATAGGGGTGATTCATTTCGTTGGAAAACCCTGTACATGTAATTGGAAGTTGTGAAAATAAATTGTTGTTTTTTTCATCGACTTCACAATAAATACCATCTATTTAAAAGATAGTAATTTAAGCAAGCGTTAATGAACGGATTTTAAGTTATCATTGGGTGTTTCAAACTGCAGAGGCATCTTTTAGATTTACCTAATCTATAAAAGTTCACATGTAACCAGAAAATAATAATGTTTTTCAAGAGTGCACAAGAAAAAGTATACTTTGACATTGCCATAAATAAACAGCTTCTGGTAATATCAGCCAGTTTAGTTGAATTCGAGGTTGAATTGTAAATTCTAATACATCCCCTAGTTTTTTTGAACAGTCGATAGATAGAATTGTTTCAAATTTCAGCTATAACTTTCTTAAAAAAATTTAAGATAAAAACTATTATTAATTTGTTGTGCTTCCACATTAGTTTAATAAATTATTTTTGTGGAATTGGCCAACTGCAATTATGTAAAACTGTCTCAAAAAGTTTTGGGTATATTAGAAAGATATTTTATAATACTTGCACAATGCTTTTTAGCTTTACTTTCACAATATACAAGGTGTCCACCTAGTGCGAGTAAGTCCAATATCTGGGTTAATAAAAGAGATAACTTAATTTTTTTTTCTACAGGGTTGTCTAATATCCCGAGCTGCACAAAATGAAAATATATTTACATATTCAGGGTGTTCAGTTTTTCCTGGACAGGTACCAACTTCGTTTTTCTAAATGGAAATATATATTTTTTATTGCTTTTTCGAACTAAACCCTTGATTTTAGTAGGACTTTCATCAGCCTTCCATATACCTAACTTAAACTGTTTTTGAAATATTGACTGGTGAATATTGACATTTTTGCAACTTTGACACCCTATAAAATCTAAACGGTTTGAGATCAAGCAAAACGGTTTGCACATTCCTATCTTAACTTTTTATAAGCTATCGTTTGATACTAATTTCAAATGTATCCAGGAATTAAAAATTTTCCGAAAATTTTGAAAATTTTTAATTCTTGGATAAATTTGAAATTAGTATCAAACGATAGCTTATAAAAAGTTAAGATAGGAATGTGCAAACCGTTTTGCTTGATCTCAAACCGTTTAGATTTTACAGGGTGTCAAAGTTGCAAAAATGTCAATATTCACCAGTCAATATTTCAAAAACAGTTTAAGTTAGGTATAGGGAAGGCTGATGAAAGTCCTACTAAAATCAAGGGTTTAGTTCGAAAAAGCAATAAAAAATATATATTTCCATTTAGAAAAACGAAGTTGGTACCTGTCCAGGAAAAACTGAACACCCTGAATATGTAAATATATTTTCATTTTGTGCAGCTCGGGATATTAGACAACCCTGTAGAAAAAAAAATTAAGTTATCTCTTTTATTAACCCAGATATTGGACTTACGCGCACTAGGTGGACACCCTGTATGTGGAAAATTTCTTAGTGCATTGGTAAGACACTCAAAACTAGAAACTGTTTTTTAAAAATTGGTTTGTGTTTATGCTAAGTTCTCTTGACAGAAGCTGTGAGTTAAGGGGAACCTGGCTAAAAGAATGGGAGCTCAAAATGAGCAAAAATTGCATCAAGAAAGGTAGTCGAAAGTACAAATCACTAAATATAATAATTTATAAACGCAGAAGTGTCAAGATCTATACGATCATTTGCTGTCTCCAGAAAATGAGCTTCAATAAAATAAAAAGCCATCGCGAAGTTTAAAAATACATTGGAAATTGGTCAAAAAAATTGCAAAACATACAAAAAGTTTTTAATGGCGATCTTAGTATCAGTAGTAAGAATTTTCCCATTATAGAAAGGGATAGTATTATTTCCAGTATAGGTAACCGGAAGTAGCAAATAAATGCTCATATTTAAAACTTCTTGCTTGGATGGATTGCAAAAACATACTTTTAATCATTCCATATACAATTTGATCAATATGCCTAGGACATGGGCGCATCGACAGGTATGGGCAATCGACTTCAGCCCCCTAAGACTTTGAATTTTAGAAAAACTAAAGAAAACTTATATTTATATGATTTAAAATGTTCGGACATTCTCATATATATCACTAACCATTTGTTGGTGGGATGGTTTTGGTTATTTTAAAGTTATGTATACGATAGATGGTAACTAGTACCTTCTGCGATTAAAATTTATATTTATTTGTCACTAGAAACATAAATTTTTTTTTAATGACATTTATGTTATGTTAAGATAAGATTTTTGTTAAAAAATCGTCGTACTTTTATCTGCCTTTTTGATTTATTGCAATAAAAACTGTTACCTATTATATTGCTAATTAGATATAAAAAATGTCTATCCAAAGTTGTTAGCACTCTAGAGATATATCTCTAGAGTGCTAACAACTTTGAAAGTGAATTTGAACTCAAATATATCATGATTATTTAGGAAATGTTCTGCCATGTACCTACAAGCGTATTCGCGGCCCACGAAATAATAATATGCCGCTCCTTCTCCCACACAAGTCTATGACTTTCGGGTTTATCAATGCGATGAAAATAAGAGATAAAGAGAGAAAGAGATATTATATCATTTAAGAATATATCGGATTAGTTATACCTACTTTAAGAATAACCAAGAGTTTGACCAAGAATAACTAGTTTTTTCAATATTTGCTCCCATTCTTAGTTTTCTTTTTAATCTCCAACTTTTCCAATAGTTGTAACAACCCCAGTCCAAAATTTTGGGTGCGCGTACGGTATAGGGTGAGTCTTTGTAGTTATAATATAATTTTAGTAACGTATAATTAAATACAAAAATGGTATTAGAAGAAAGGAGACGACAGTAGAAAAACATGAGATTTCAGTATATCAATACACTGGTGGGAGGATGTTCAATGCAAATCTGTAGAAATATATAGGACGTTCTATTTGAAGACATTTATTTGATATTATATCCTTCAAATAATATCTTTAAAATCATATATTTATCTTGTTAAATAGTATAACAAACTATTTGAAAGTATCGTGATGAACTGTGTGCCCCATTCTTGAAACAAATATTGTCTAGGTGTCTATTCCCTTAACGAAAGTTTGAGTTAAACCGGTGCTAAGCAGACAATTACTTAGTGGAGACGAGAAAATAAAAAATTGTTAATATTCCTCTACTGGGTCAGTATTACAAGATTACCCAGAACCCGCGGCAGAAACACCGTCGATTCTATTTCTGTAATTTCAATCTGATTTAATTTTAGCTCGTTTTAAACTCGAATTGTGGGACTCCCGGTCCCATCCCATATATGATGCCGCTTAATTTTAGAGTATAGTATTGCACATCTCTGAGCCATTCTCTCTACAAAAGCTAATAAAGCGAAAATAGATTTTTACTTACTTTCAATGTCCCTAGCACTCAGATCGGCCTGAAACACGTCAAACCGAATTAGAATTTGCAAATTCATATATTTGAACATTGAGAGGAAAACTGGGCTGTCCCTTTCCTGCGTTGTTCTCTCATATGTATGGATGATAACAAAAAAACAGTCAATTATATTTGAAAAAACACAAATGCGTTTTCCAAAATAGATAAAATTTGACAATTTTACATAGAAGAATAAAAACAGTTTAATACAAAATTTAAATAATTTTTGTTATAATTACGTACCTATATAGGTACTCTATGACAAAGGATATCGACAATAAGTAAAAAAACAAAAATTATAGTTTTAATAATATTTTAAACTTTGAAAACAGTCAGAAAATATTTTTTAAGGGACAGAATAACAGCATTATAGGTAATATTTTTGTTATCATTCTTTCCTTACATTCTAACACATCACATACCACATATATTGTATTAGATGTATTAAATACAAATAATCTACTTGTACTTAAAACACCAATATCTATTACACATACAGTATTATTTACAACTACAAATAGACGACACATGATTAGGACATAGAACATAAGTGTAGGTAATTTCGAATTAATTTAGTTAGGGTCACATTACAGTGCAGGGCAAGTTAAATGAATATCACTGTTAATAAACTAAAAATTGAGATTACTTAGAGTATTTTTTTTTTTCATTTAAGTACCTATGTTTATCAATACTATTTCAGTTTAGTTTTTGAAAGTAAGTAGTTGCATAATATGTCGTAGGAAGTATTTTTTAACAAGAAGAGGGAAAAGTTGTGAGCTTAACGTGTTTGCAAATGAAGAAAATAAAGCTTGGTTTAGAAGATTCCAATATTGAATTTGTTGAAAAATATGTAATAATTTCACGAGTCATGGGGGTTTTCAGGCTAATAGTAACGAGAGGCATCGCGATTATTTTTAAAGCACTGATGAAGTTTTAATTTGATTTTAATTATTTTAATGTAATACATTTTTTAGTTCAAAATTTGTTGCACATTTTCATGGATTTATTTTTTTCTAAAATTTCAACACCCCTTTGTACAGGGTATTCGCGTATATTTTGACCCCTACCTACAGGGGTTATTAAGAAAGTTAGAAAAAAAAATTAAATACAAAAGTTGTTTGGTTTTTCATGTATTATTTTTTAGCTAGGTCGAAAAAAAATTGTATGTAGCAACTTAGGAAAACCAATTGAACATAATATTTTTAAATGGGATACCCTGTGTAATTTTACACGCTTGGGTAAACATTCTTTTCCTGATTTCAAAAATATATATTTTGTTGACATTTGCACTGACAGTTTTCGAAATATTCGACAGCGAGTACCATAAAAAAATACAAAAAATACAAAGAACAAAAAATATTTAACAGTAGAAACCAACAGTAATAAAAAATATTTAACGATTTTTGATATAACCTCCTTAGTTATTTAAACATTTACCAATATTTTTTGAGATCAGAGAAAAATTGTTTTCCCAAGCGTCCAAAATTATTCAGGGTGTCCCATTTAAAAATATTATGTTCAATTGGTTTCCTCAAATTTACGACATGCAATTTTTTTTTCGACCTAGCCAAAAGATAATACGTGAAAAACCAAACAACTTTTGTATTTAAACTTTTTTCCTATCTTTCTTAATAACCCCTGTAGGTAGGGGTCCAAATATACGCGTATACCCTGTACATATCTGATAAAACAGTTTATTCATAAATTTGAAAAAAAAAAACGGAGTTACATTAATTTATTTAACATTTTTGCGATAAAGATTGATCAATGAAAAATGTTGCTGATTAAAAAATACTTCTTTCGTTATAAATTTTTGACACATCTATTTCGATATTTACTGAATTTTTAGAGAACTTTTGCTTAGTAAATTCTACTTTTACTATTAAAACATGGATGATTTTATAACAGATGTTTTACTTGATAAAAATATGTTAGTTTAATTCAGACTATACATTTTTGGATATCGAAGAATAGAAAATTTCAATAAATTGCACTGGCGTTAACACTCAACACTTCTAACGATTTGCGGCAAAAAACGTTCATTTTACTTGTCCATCACTGCACATTTCTACAAAGCACATATAGAAAAAATCACATGGACACTTCACAAAATAATCCTATAAATGCAAATACCTATATCGAAAACTTTCGGAAAAACCCTGAAAGAGAATCATTTTATGTTTATATAAAATTTGTTAGAAGAAAAAAAGATCAATACTATTTTAGCTTTGTAAATCTTCTGCCTCCAGTATCTGAAAGCCCTAGCATAGGCCGGTTCGCGGACTTTGAGCTTCGGCGTCGTGTCCATTTTCCAAAAGGCAAAGCACTTGCAAAATGGCGTGCGCTTAACTTTAGCCTACTTACCATTGTGTATGTCAGTACTGCTAACTTGCCTTCTAGTAAGATTTGACCAGAAGTGGAGCAAAGAGAAAGACGGGTCCGAAGTTTTATATGTGTAGATGGCGCTGGGGTTGCCTGCCGCCTGAAACTGAAACCTCCTGGGCTAAAGCACTAATTGTGGCAACGCCGCCTTCAGCTGAATTTGTCTTTTATGCAAGCAGTTAAGGCGGTGCTGGCTTGCCGTTTTCAACTGTTTTCCTCCGTTTCTATAATTATGTTGAATGCGTGGTGGGGGCGGCGGTGGAATAATGAATTTAGAACACTGCTGAGTTCCGTTTCAGGAGCTTTTTTGGTAATAATATTACGTACGCTGAGTGTGACTAATGTTATTCTACCTTGTAACAGAATGGAATTCAATGTAGTGTGAGCCAAGTCAACAAACCGGTGATTTGAATGGGAATAAAGCACTGCGAGAAACAGGAATTCTGAGGAGTTCTCTTGAATATGTGCCCAATTTCGTAGGATATAATTTTAACACTAATTTTCAGACACATGTGTAATTCTAACTATTCAGGGTGCCCCGCCGGGGACTCCATCGGTCGATCATGGAAAACTATAATTAGAAAAAATCTGAAAATTTTAACATATTATTTAAAAATAATGTTAACTTTTTAAAGTTAAGAAATATTTACAATTTAATTTGGCAATAATTCCCGGCATGATTGTTGATAATTTTTACCAAGTATGTGACAGTAACAAGTATTTTTTCAGAACTTTCTAACGACATCATGGCCAACTAAGAGTAACTGAACTTAAAAGCCGTAGCACCTTTGAACGGGGAAATGTTTAATTGACAAAATACCTATTATTTTGAAAACTACAAATTTTCGGAATAGATAACCTTATACAAAGTTAGCCGTATTTTTAATGCCGAATAAGATAAAATTATAAAAACAGGGAGTTTCTATATGAAACAATTGACTTTTGATAGTTTTTAATTTCATTTTTATTTATTTATTTTTGAGCATGCTATGTTAATAATTATCAAAATATTATACGAAGTCTGTCAAAGTAAGTTCCTTTCTACATAGATACTTACCCAAATAAAATAATAAAGGCTCCCGTATAGTCAAAATTGGTAATAATTTTTCGGTCTGCAAACGTCATTTTTTTACATAAAACTTTAAATATTATGTTAAACGGTTAGAGCTAGGTATAGGACATTATACATGAAATATGTTTAGAATTTCGCGTAGAATCTAAAAATGAGATAATATATAGCGTGTCCTACTTAAAATAAGCAAGATAAGATTTTTTACTTTCGGTAAGGTCCACTATCTTGAAAACATTTTAGCCAAATGTTTTCTAGCTCCATATCGACATTGGTATGTTATGGAATTTTCAGATTTCTCTTAATTAGTTTTCCCATAATCGATCGATGGAGTTTCCGGTGGGACACCCCGTATAGGTGAGCCGATCTCAAGGTGTTAATTATTAGAGTTTCTCCGTTATTACTGGATTTACAAAGTCGGTCAATTGGTGGTGCCTATTTTCTAATTGAAATGGTGAAAATAGAAATACAGGGTGACAATCGGGAACCGGACAATTTGGAAATAAGTGTTACACAAACAATTTGCAAGGTAATAACGTTTTGTTAACACCAGAATGAAGCTTACACAATGCCATTTACGATGTGTATCAAGTATGGAAGATAATGTCATGTGAAGCGAGATGGTGTCCGTTGCCTTGGATGCAGTTTCCGACCCTCTTCATGAAATCGCCCATAACACGCTCAACATAGCTCGATCAATAATCTTGATTTCCCGACGAATGGCATTCTTCAAGTCATCCAAATTACGTGTGAGCATATACACGACTCTTCAAATACCTCCACCGAAAAAAATCACAAATAGAGAGGTCTGGAGACTTTGGGGGCCACGGGCCATCTCCAAAACTTGAAATAAGTTTTCCTGAGAACATGTTGGGGACAACATTCATTGATGCATTGGCAGTATGTGTCCTGGCACCCTCTTGCTGAAACCACACACTCCTTGGACTTTTCCGTCTGGTATAGTATGGTATATAGGCGTAGTTCTGGTATAAAAAAAATTGGACAATCTGAAATAAGCGGTTAGAATTAACGGTGATGGTACGCCCCTCCCCTTCAAAAAATAGGGGCAAATAATGCAAGTAGGGCCAATGGCACACCATACTGTGACTTTTTCAGAATGAAGAGCTAGGGAAGAGGTCCTTTATGGATATTTCGTTGATTTTCGGTAGCCCAGTACCTGAAGTTATGTTTATTAACTGCTCCATCTAAATGAAAATGAGCTTCGACGCTCATTAGAAGCTGCAGACCTAAATTATCTTCCAAAATCACTTTTGCATTCTGTAGCGAAATCCTAATGAGTTGCAAAATCTTTTTCCCTTAATTGCTGAACAATCTGTAGTTTGTAGACGTGGAATTTTAAATCCATATGCAAGATTTTCCTAACCGATTTCCAATTCATGTTCAACTCAATTGCGTGTTTTCGGGCGGACCGTGAACTTCTGCTGAGCGCCTCTCTCACTCGCTCTATATTTCCAGGGGTTTTTACAGTACGTTGTGGACCTTGTGACTGTCATGCAATTTTGTCATAATAACGTAAAATCAAAAGAAAAATCTTCTGATTCAGATGTTAGAAACTTTTTTAACGTTTTTTCCGGGAGGTGGATAGCTTAAAGGAGCCATATCAAATCGACGGTCCGATTACCAGACCTGACGCCACTTGATTCTCACGTCATTTTTCCCCCTTTTTTTAAATTTTATTTCAATTTTAATTTGAAAATAAAATACTAAAGTAGATACATTAGATCATGATACAACTACACAGATATGCCAATCCGCATAGTGACGTCAGTTACGAGGAAAAAACAATTGATAAACACGAAAATAATTATATCACTGCCCATAAGAATTTTCGCATCGCATTACCTTTTTCCCTCACGAATGACGTCATGCGCAAACAAACGAAAGTTATGAGCATATCTGTGTAGTTGTATCATGCATTAGATGAAAATTCGATTTTTATTTTGATTTTACATTAGGTATGACAAAATTACATGACAGAATCCATATAAACCTTATATCTTTAAACTCCGAACTGCTTAAAGTATCAAAATATAAAAAAATATATAGGGTTATTTATTTATTTGAAGATGCCGAAAACATCTACTCCACGGCTAATATGCCCCGACTGGCGTTGGACTACATCAGCATCTCCATGGATGTCGCCACATCCTTCATCAAACCAAATACCAGACAATTACCGGTTTCGATCTTGTTATGATCTCATCAGATTGCCATCGCCAGGTATCGGAATCGATGAATGATCTGGCGAAGTGATTGCCTAAGGGGCATAGTGAATGTTTGTAGTGGCGGGATACAGTGAAATACACCATAGTGCCCTCTTTCGGTCTTTGCTACTACCTGTATTGTCAGACAGGTAGTAGCAAAGACCGAAAGAGGGCACTACGGTGTATTTCACTGTATCTCGTCACTACAAAAATATATAGGGTGTTTCATTAAAAAAATCTGAGGATTACGTCACACCTCCGTGCATGATGACGGACCTAAAATGTACGTCATAAAATTCTAAAAATGTTGTTGATTACAGTGCTGAAAACCCGAATTTGATACGACTTTCCGTTCGGCTGTAATCGAAAAGTTCCGGGACTTTTGCCGAACCCATGTAGGAATGGATAACATGTTCAATAAATGCTGGAATGGTTGGAGACTCTTTCCTGAATTTTGGAATAAATTTTCCGATACAAGAAACGTAACTTCCGCAGAAGCTATTATTATTTCGAATAGACTCAACACATTGTATATTAGAAGGTGGCAGCAACCACCAGAACTAAAATATGACCAGTAGGCCTTAACCATTTCTAACGTAACTACTTACTATTGAAATTTTATTTTATACATAATGGATTATTACTAGTGTGTTGTTTTTTTGACTTTTTTGATAACTAATAGCTCGTTTTCAACATAATTATGGACACAAACATTTCTGTAAACAGGGTGTTGCATAAAAATTTACTGGAACTACGCTCTATATGTGTGTGTGTAGATCTAGATAAATCATTATTCTATTACAAATATATTTATCTTGGGTTTCAAGATGGCTTCTTATTAGTTACAGTGTTCATTTGTATGCTCAAAAAAGTAAGCTATATACATAACCTCTATGAAAAGTTTATGGTGGCCTATATACACCACAAGTAATTTGTCCAATACACGCTGTTGATTATACATTTCAGGGTATATCTTCATATATGATACTTAGTACACCCTTATCTTACACCCTTAGTACATCTTTATTTTTTTAAAAAATAAATTTTTGATTGATGTTTTATATTTATTCTAATAAATATTTAAAACGCTAGTGGGGCGAGAACCTACAACACCACAAAAATTTATATTAATAAAAGCAAATACAAAAATTTACAATGCGTAAACAAGAAACATATGTTTTAGTCACTGTCGGTCTTTGGCTGTATCTCAACACCGTCTCTTACGTCTTCCTTTTTACCATGCTTCCGAATGTAATTCACGATCTTCGATCCGATGTTCCATTTCTTCTTCTTCAGTTCCACCGGGAATTTCAGAGTACGACAACGCGCTGCTAGGCTTAAGCTTTTCCCTGATCCTGCTGCCAAAGGGAACGTCATATTCTTCTGATAAACATCCCCGTTGCCTTCAAATTTCTCTTCTGGGGATCCGTAGAGCTGGATTTCGTCCATAGTTTCTTCTGAAATGGGATTTTGCAAGATTTCACGTGAGTCACTCCGTGGTAAGGGTATGCTTTCTGGAACAAGTTTCTTTCTAGCTTTAAATGAAGGGTCACCTACGTCAAGATCCATTACTCGTAGTACTTTTTCATTTCTCGCTTCAACAGATTCTCTGTGTTCGTTTAAAATTAGTCTTGCTAAGACGTGTTTTGAATTTTTTACTAGATCAGTCAAACGGTTCTTTTTCTCCACTGGTGGATGCTTGTAAGTGTCTTCTTCTATTATTTCTTCCTCCCCTTTCAACTGGTCACCAACTCCTTTCAAACAACCTTCATCCTTCTCATAGGTTAATTTTGCTGCGCGTTTGTTGTCCTCTGAAATATTCATTTCCTGGAATTTGCTTGCTAAATTTTCTAATATGTCTCCAACTACCCTGGTAGACTTTTCCTGTTCACACTCCTCGACAATATCAAGTGCGTTTTCTAGAATTTCAGATACTAGTTCAGAAGCTACGATTTGGGCTAGGTCTGTTTCACTTTTGCAGAGTATCTTGTTTTCACAATCACCGGTACCTAACAAATAAATATTTTAATTTTGGATTCATTTTGCGCTAGTATGCCTTACCTATTTTCTCCAGGACCTCACAGGACATTCTTATCTGGTATTATTTTTAGAAGTGACAGTAAAAATAAATGTCATAATGTTGTTGAAAATTCAAAGGCTCAGTTGTTTTTTAAAATGTCACGGGCAAAATTTTAATTAACTATTGACAATTTGAATTTCAAAATATCTACTAAATTATGAACGTTTTCTAAAAAATAATGAAACCACGATGAATGCGCATATAGGTCTCAAACATGTCCCAAAATAAACACAAAGGAAGAGATGCAAGAAAGAATGAACCACAACGTGAGAAAATATCTAAGAATGACGTGGAACTTTGCCTTGAAGTGGAAATGGACGATGAGGTAAGGGACATTATAACCTCCCCCGAAAAATGCACGTCGACCTTATTAGATGTCACCGTCATCAAACCAAAAGATTTAGATCACTTGTACTGTTCCCAAAAAGCAACCTTAAGCGGAGATGAGGTAAAAAGACTTATTACTTCCATGGAATTAGAGAAGAAGGACAAGCAAAAACTCATAGATAAAATCCTATCGACAAATGATGCTCACTTCTCTGTATATAGGCAAAACATAGATCCCAAATCTGCAGGAGATTACGTTAAGAAAAAGTTTGCCAAAAAAGCTGCAGGCTCATACAAGGTGAAACAGGGTCATTATAAGAAAGACCATGATCCAGTTGTGTTCCTTGAACAAATACAGAAGGTTAGTACCTCAGATGACACGAACTCCGAGCTCGTGTACAATAATTACACACAAAAATCCAGCAAAAAGTGCGATGAACAGCAGATTTATACTACACAAAAAGGCTATAGCGATATTAAGTCTATCTTTACTTGTAAGAACAAGAGTAATTATGATCAAAATGATAAATCGGATAAGCCTTGTTTGTGCCGGAACTGCGCCATTATTGGTGTACTGACCGATTCACAGAAAAAGCCTTTTATCACAGAACAATTATACGATCCTAGGGAACTTCTTTCCAAGAGGAAGGAACCCAAAGATTACAAGGATTTTAAAAGAAAAAAGTACGTAAATTTTAAGGAAGACAATCACGTCGAGTGTGAGATTTACTTCAGACACTTATCTGCGAAAATAAGACAGTTAGAGGAACGTTTGTCAACGCAAGAAGAGAAATCCGTTCCAAGAGATTACTTCAAGAGAATTATTACAAAATTGGTGACACATCTGGGCAAAATTACTAGTTACGCAGGTTACGATAGTCTTAATAATACTCGTCCTAAGAGTAGAGACAGGGAAGGCAAGGAATCGTGTAAGATGAAAGAAAAATACTACGTTCATCCACTGTTGATCGATCCAAAATTGAACAAAAGCGACAAAGGTCTGGGGGATTTCGAAAGGTTTATACCAAGCACTAGCTATTTGAATTCTAGTGGCAAGTATCAACAACCCTCGGAAGGCCTTTGGAAGTGGGGGGAGGAGATCTTGAAGCCTGGAATAGACCTAAAGAATAAGATCGTTATGTTGTTGGAAGATACTTTACACAACTGGAAGAAACCCAAAACTGTCCCTTCCAAAATGGAAGGATATGATAAAGTTTTCTGTGGCGACTTTGAGTTGCCCCAAAAAATTGGAAATGATGTGCCTGAGCGAGATGTACCTAATAAAAAACACAGTTCTTGTAAGTGTGGCCCCAATGCGAATAATAGCAATTCTGCATCTACATCAGTAAAAGCGAAGCATTATAAAAGTTATGAGACCCGGGGTAAACGATTAATGCATGGTAAAACGGAATTCTTTCCAGAGGAGTCACTGAATGTGTCTTACATGAATCCACAGATGTCGAAGTGGCAGGAAGAATCACAGATTTCGTTCAAGTTGGAGTCGTCTGACATCGACTCCTTAAAATATGCTGAGGAAAGGCGGCTGAACCATACCTGTAAGTAATACATAACCTTTCATGGACGGTGTCATTTCTGGACTGTTCTGCCGTGATCGATGCTTAATCGCAGACGTTTCGCCATTAACAGGTGGTCTCTTCTCTCTCATAACGGTGGTAATTCTCTATCACGTGACTGCATTTATTACTCGTAAACATATTACCTTTCACCAACCACATGCTAATTGCAATGTTTCATTTATGTCTCCTGTGTTATTTAACATGCTGCATAACTTTAACACTATCGCTAACACACGTGATATTAATTTTGATAGATTAAGGGCCGGTCTTTCCATCTCTTTATAAAGTTACTTTTAACTAAAAGAAACTTACAGTTAACAAGTGAATTTATCTGGCAGTTAAAAAATTGCGTCTTTCCAACACAATTTAACTGCTCTTTTGTAAAAAGACTGTTTAAGGATATTGGCAATACTGATTAAATAAGAAACTCTATATAATAAAGTGAGACAGATGAAATGCGTCAACCATAATCAACAAAATATGTCAATTATCACAACATTACCTAGCTATAACCATATATATAATACTACTATATCGCGTGTTTCCTATGTTAGCCCATAAGCGGTTTCTCCGAAAACATTAAAGGACAAAAGATATAGTGCTATACTGTTCCAGAGACCCTTTGTTCGATTTGCGCATGCGCAATCTCCATGGTTACGGAAGCTGACACACTGTTTATAGGCTGACAGACTTCCCAACTTTCAACTTTTTTTAAAAGAAGTCGGTAGACAGAGATGCAGTATTTATGCTGCATGCTTATTGGATGTCGCGAAATTCGTGCGCATGCGCATATTTGACTAAGGTACTCTCGATAAGGATAGAGATTGTATGTCGGCGCCGTGTTGTTTTCGGAATTTTTGGGCCTCTACCCGCGATATAGTAGTATTATATATATGGCTATAACATACTGTGGCTACAACCAACTATAACTATTTTTAAGTTCTAGTCGTTTCTGGGATCTCTAGTTTAAATTTAATATTCAGAAGTGTAAAAATGTCTTTCCAAGATGATACATTAAAAAACTTGGAACCAAATTGCCCAAGAATTTGAGACCCTTAGGGCCGGTTCTACAATCCCGGTATAAAGTGGGAATAGTAATTCTCGGTATATCTTATCCCTCGAATTATTTGGAGTATAAAAATGCGGGCGTATCCCTATACGGCGATTGTAGAACGCTCCTTTCAACGATATTCTAAGTATAACTTTATTCGTGGGATATACCTGCTTTGTAGAACCGGCCCTTACTAGTACAAATCGTAGCAGTTCAGTCCTCCGTTCAAAATATGATTCAATAAATCATTCTGCCGTGATGTTCGATTTTTTCTAGAACATTTAACACCGTTATTTTTGATACACGAAATCTTCTCATAAATTCTTCATCATCCCAGATGTTTAAATTGTCTATATGAAGCCTTACAGTTTATATTTTTCGTTCGCGATTTGCAATATTTACCATGTTTATAATTGCATGATCTAATAATATTTCTTCTTCAAAATCATTAATGTTTTCCATTATAAAACATATTTTTTTGACGTTTTATTAATCAAATTGTTTACTAACATTCAAATTGTAAAATTTCTGAGGTTACAAATCTCTTTGTAACAACTTATAGGCAAGAAAAAGTGACCGATAAGTTAAAGAGCAGATAGAGAACTTTAAAGACAGGATTTAATTTAAAACACAGTGAAAAGACTTTGTAGTTACAAGGAAGATAAATTTAAAAAGATGTTTATAAGGAGATGGAAAGACCGGCTCTCAGTGTAATTTTAATTACTGCAAATTAATTGCAAATCTTAGATTTTAGAATTTAGAATTGTCTACTTAGTCTCATAGACTTATAATACTTTATGCCACATGTCACTTGACTCTCGATTGTCGGTATCTTTCTGTGTTGTACAAAATGTATTGTTCTTAGTTTGTACTATACAATTATATTGAATTATTATATATTCTACTAGTAAGCAAGTAACAATTAAGACAGACTGCTAGTGTAATTATATTGTCCTGTCATTGGATAATCTGTCAATCTGTTGGGCAATAAATGTATTATTTACTATTGCTATGTGCTATTTACAATGGCAGAACATTCTATAAGTTCTTTATCAGATATTTGTATTTATTAGATATAGATATACACATACACATATGCAGGGTGTCTGCTTTTAAGTGTATGCAAATCGATAAAAAGTTTATTTTGTGAGATATTTTCAAAAACCTTTATTTGTTTGAAATGTTTTCAAAAAACGCTCGTTTTGACGTTATTACTTTTTTCAAAATACAAATCCAAAATGCAAAATAATTTTATTTTAGGTTTAGTAACATTGTATCAATAAACCAAGTTAAACTTGACCATAATAAAAATCGAAAAAGTTAAAAATTTCAGACGCTGTAGAGAAAAACATCTTGTATATTTCTTCTTGCAATTTCGTCCATCAACACTTTGGGTGGACCTGTTAATTCCTCAACTGTTTTAAAATAATTCCACGGCACGCTTTACTCGCCAGGTGTCTTTGAAGTCCTTATTTTGCTCAATTTTAACACGGTGTAGAACCGAACCGGTTGTTAATAGTATCAAAGCCAAAAATATCTCAAAAATAATAGGATTCAGTTAATTATATCAAGCTATGCCGTTGAAATTCAATAGTCGGGAGGCGGCATATAGCACTCACCTCGGCACGCACAGTATAGTTGTTTTTTTTATTAATTAAATCTCTACATAAATTAGACGACCTTTTACAACATATTCCGTCAAATAATGAAGATATTCCTTTGATATACCTAAATTATCGATAAAAAGTTAAATAAATCTCCATTAAATGATAATATCTTGATAGTTCCATTAATATATCCTACAGTTTATGTTTTTTGGCTTAATGAATATTTAAACACATTTTTATTATGTTCTATAGATAAAGCAGAATTCCGAGATACCCTATCCAACACCAAGGATGCTGACAAAGTGAAGCTGTGGCACAGTATCTGGACCCAAGCTAAAATCAATGGACAGACTAGGGACGACAAAGTCACCATTCAGATTCCTGAAAGGAAGAATATGAAGGGTAACAGGACTATCGAAATCGAGTACACTATTGCCGAACTGGAGGAACTCCTAATAGGCGTCCATCACAGCAGCCACAAGCATAATTATAAAAAAAGAAATAGCAAATAAAAGTATGTATTTGTGAGCGTAAATTGTTTAAAAAATGTAATATAGTTTAATCAAACAAAACAGTTTTTTTAATATTGTTTCAAGAAAAATTCTCTTTAGAAAACAATTTGTCAGTGGCATCATGATCATGGTAAATGGTGTCATGAACAAGTCGTCGAATGTGGTTTGAAAATTATCGCAAAAATTCAAATAAATAAGAAAATAAAAATAAACAGTGTAAAATTCTGAGTCAGACGATAAATCCATGACAAACTTAAACACAGCCGTTTCAGAGATAAAATAAAAATATACATTTCATACAAATTTTGACAGATGCAAGGGCCTGTGTTTGCCCCTTTATATCTTTTTATCCCATAAAATATGGTAACTCGGTATTTTGCGCTAAAAAAGGACATAAGTTGTGATTCATTTCAGATTTATAGGAAATTTGAAAATAGTATACACACAAGTGTCCTATTTTCCATATTACATGTTAGGAGTTGCAAACAACGAAAACATTTTAATTTAAAATAAGTTACCTTGTATTTTTATAGAGATTTATACAAAATTAAGTTATTTTTATGATATTATTAAGTTAAGTTTATGATATTATTATATATTGTAGGGGTTGAGGTTACAATTTTTTGAGATATTTGATATTTCAAAGTTCCAAACAAATTTCTAAAGCAACTTCGGGTGAAGTGAACTTTTATTTCATGACTGTATTTATTATTGTTGTGGGTCCTGTATGTTTTTTGTATTGATGTTTTGTAACATGTATATTTTATTTGATATTTTATATCCTGTAGAAGGCTTACATAAATGGAATATTAATAAATACTAATACTAATACTAATACACTAAGGAATTATTAATATTATATTATTATTATTATTATTGTGTTCTGCGCATCATGCACTTTTCAGTTTATCACTGGTTTATTCTTTTTGAAGACGGGTTAATACCAAGTCTAACAAGAAATTATCTTTGATTTAGAAACGATCTTACAACATTGTAGGTATGAAGTATGGCTGCTTTTCATGACTGAGTATATTTATTTATTTATTTATTTATTTATTTATTTATTTAGCGTACACCACCCGACAGCAATGCCAATTAATGGGTGGGAGTAGTGTAAAAATTACAAAAAGATATAATAATATTAAAAAAAGAACAATAAGATGAAGGAATAAAAACATACAATACTAATAAAAAAGAATATTACGCATATTCTCTTCACATTCAACAAAGTTAGTTGTTACACTAGATAAGTAACATAGATAACAAATTAAATTAACATAGATAGTGAATAAAGTGTAGAAACAGGACACAAAATATAATAATAAGATTCTAAGGTTATAAAATTGTATGTCGGATATTAAGTAGCAGAAATTTTCTTTTTAATAGATGGTATAGTATCATGAAAGATGTCAACGAAATCCTGCACCTTGCAATGATAATAGTCCATTCTGTACAGCGGAGAGAATTTTAATAGGTTGGTCTTGGGTGTCGGAAGGTAAAACAATGATGAAAACCGAGTGGTAAGGTGGGGAACACGAAGACATAGAGAGTATAACAAATCCGGACAGTCAATTCTGTTGTTTACAATTTTGTGAAGAGTCACCAACGAATTACACATACGACGAGTGGCCAAATCATTAAGTTGAAATCGTTGGAGTAAATTTTCTTGAGGAATTCCACGGGGTGGATAAATATCATCAGATTTGAACCATAAGTATTTAACATATTTCCTGTGTATATGTTCCAATTTTCTGATGTGAATTTGATAACCTGGGTCCCACACAAGAGAGGCATATTCTAATTTTGGGAGTACCAATGCATTAAAAAGTAAGGACACCGTTTTAATTTCTCTAAATTGTCTTGAGTTCCTCAGAACAAAACCAAGATTTCTAGAAGCTTCCCGTAGGATGTTATTAATGTGCTCCACAAAACTTAATTTACTATCAAGTGTTACTCCAAGATCTTTAATGGTCGTGCATTTCTTAATCATGTTAACGTCAATACTATAGTTAAAATCGATGGGGTTATTGCTTCTAGTAAATGTCATTGTGTTACATTTCGAAAAGTTAAGGGGAAGGGAATTTATTGTACACCAGTTGTGAATATTGTCTATGTCATCTTGAAGCATAAGGCAGTCACCAATGTCGGACACAGAGAGGTATAGCTTAAGGTCATCAGCGTAGAGTAGAGATCTGCAATTCAGGGACAGGATGATGTCATTTATGAAAATTAAAAATAATAATGGTCCAAGGACTGAGCCTTGGGGGACTCCAGAGGTCGCCTTAATATCAATCGACTGGACACCACGATATCCCACGGTAAGTCTTCTTTGAGATAGATAAGAAGTGAAAAAGTGAACAAATGAAGTGGTCAAACCTATTTTATATAGTTTTAATAGTAGGATACCATGGTCCAGTCGATCGAAAGCTTTAGAAAAATCTGTAAAAACAACATCAACCTGCCCACCATTGTCCAAATTTGTTGCAACATATTGCGTTAAACATATCAGATTAGTGACTGTTGATCTACCTGGATAAAAACCATGTTGTTCAGAACATATGGAAGGTTTCACATGATAGAAAAGAATCTCATACAAAAGAATTTCGAACACTTTGGAAGGGTTGCAGATAATTGTAATGGGACGATAGTTTTCGATTTCACTCTTATTACCCTTTTTAAATATCGGAGTGATTCTACCTAACTTCCAAATATCTGGAAATTTGCCTAGCTTAAATGAGAGATTATACAGGAAGCATAATGGTTTAGCAAGTATTGTTGCACAGTCCTTAAGAAGAAAGGCAGGCAAGCCATCAGGACCAGCTGTGAGTTTAGGCTTCAGTGACTTCAAGGCTTTTACAACTTGAGATTCAGACAAAGTGGGAATGCTACAGCAGGAGGAACTTATGTCCGGTTGAATAATGCTGAAATTAGGAACAGACGAACTAATATAGCCAGATTGAAAATAATTGGCAAATGCTAGTGAATGCATTTGCCATATCTTCAGGTTCATTTAAAGATAGATTTTCACGAGTCATGCTGTTAGGAATACTACTTGTTTTTTTTTTAGAATTTAAATATGACCAGAATTTATTGGGATTAGCTGCTATCTGTTGTTCAATGCTTACAATATAATTGTGGTAACACTGATTTACATCCCTTTTTATTGCAGCCCTCAAAGCACTGAACTCAATGTAAACAAGATTGTCATTCGTCCTTTTAAACTGTATCCACAAACGGTATTTCTTCTTTAAGTTACGGATTATATCGAGTGTATACCAAGGAGGATAACGCGTGTTTTTTCTAGAAATAGTTTTAGGGACATTAGAAAGTACGGATGCATCAACTTTGGAATAGAAGAGTTCACACGCCTTATCGATATCCTTTTCTAACAAAAGATCGTCCCAGCAAACCTGAAGTAGATCATTGTACAGTTGAGGTAAGTTGGCCTTACGGAAGTTGTACCTGGGCTTTGATGATGCTTCGAAAATTCTTTTTTTTGCCTCTAACCCGAGGTTAATTTCTAAAGCAGGATGAAACACATCCACATTGATTAGGGGATCTATGCATTTATTCACAGTTAGCTCAGTGCGATTGAAGACTAAATCCAGGGTCCGGTTATAAGAGTTCGTTATTTGATTATATTGCTTTATATTAAGGAATTCAGAAAAGTTATGCAATGACACCATAAATCTATCATTTCCAGCAAACTTTCTTTGTAGATTGTAGTACTGAGGGATGTTAAAATCCCCAGAGAGTATATATGCTCTCTTCTACGCTAAGTTGAATTAGGTGATTTATGAATGAATGTGGAGTGACACCCGTCACCGATATAATGATATGATCTTCTACAACTTATTGTTGATATATTTTTTCTTTTCTGTATATTCTTTGCTATATGTTTTGATCAGATGGTATTGCCATATTGATAAGGTAGGTGACCGTTTTTATTTTATCTTGAAGGGTTATATCTGGTCTATACGCGATTCTTGCTAAGGAATACGCTACCTACTGGCGGCATGCACAACTAACGCATGGTCATTTGGTTCAGTTTTGCGTATGTATTTCTATTGTGAATTTTTGAAATATCCGTTGTTATATTAGTTAATTGCTTTGATTAGATATGAATCATTATTGTTGTGAGCGTTATTGTTCCTCTTGGACAAAGAAAAACCCCGAGATCAGTTTCATACTTTTCAAAAGCGGGAAAATCTGGAGCTATCGCGGAAACTATAAGTTGGGTATTACAGAGTTACAGGAGACAAGTATAGATAAAGAAGCTAAAGAACAAAGAGTAGAGAGTGTGCTCTTCACCTTTCTCTAAGGATGACTCTATTTCCATAAAGGTATTATACCGTATGCCCAATAAAGAATTTGACATATTTTGAGGTTAAGTTTCATTTGCAGATTGAACGCTCGAAAAATATTGAAATCTATTTTAATTTTATATCACTACTTACCCCTTTCAAAATAGTTTTACAAGATTTTTACCTGGTTTAAAGTTCTCGACAACAAATCTTTGATGAATACAATTTCAAACGTCAGTGTCAGTGACCGTAGGTTAGTATAGGTTACTGCCATTTTGGCGCTACGATCTTAAAATGAATCGCGTATTATGGGTTACAGTTTTATGAGCTTAATCTGCCTGAGCGTGGGAAATCAGTAGTTCCAATAAATTCGGCACTTCTCATTCCCCACAATGGACTCAATATCCCCCGGAGCGTATGACAGCACTTGTGTTTTGTCTGTCCCGTACGAGTGCCGTAGAAAGTATAATGCAATCGTAAGTCGCATTATGTCTATGGATATAGGCCGAGACTACATATGCCGGACAAGCGGAGAGCAGATGCATAATTGTCTCTGGTGTCCTATGGCAGGCCCTGCAGTTGGCATCAGGGACCTCCATATCCATGACACGGCTTCGATAGACAAGGGTGCTAAATACACCATACACCATCCTGGCAAGCCATTATGAATTCGTCAGTCTCCGACTTAAGCCGCGCTGACCTTAAAAAAACCAAGGTCAGCCTTTCGGATAAGCCATGGTCTTCAAGGTTCTTATAGAAGACACTGGGCAATGGCTTATCTTTATGCAGCTGCAGAGAGCCTTCTGCAGCTTTAACTTGGGCTTTTAACTGAATGAGTCCCAACTCGGTGACAGAGTCTCGGTTTCTCCATTCAGCGTCGAAGATCACGCCGAGTTCGTCAGCTGCTCTTTGTCAATTTTGTTGACAAAATTTCTCAATCTAGTTTGGTTGCTGCATATATTAGCCCCATCTACTCTGTTATATCGAATTATATTCTAATTTAGGCTCACGCAAACTCTTGCAGTATTTGCCGCTTAAAGAACTTTACCCGTAATCTTGAAACTAAACTATAGAGATGACTGCAAAGAACAGTTCATAAAACTGAAAATAATGACTGTACCGTCTGCTTATATGTTTCAGTGTCTATCATATGTAAAACACAATCGAGAATCATTTACTACCAGAAGTCAAATACTTTCATATAACACCAGAAACAAACACGAGTTGAACAACAGTTTTTATAGGTCAAATAAAACGAGAATGCGTACCGGGTACTTTGGGATACAATTCTATAATGCTCTGCCTCCAGAAATAAGGTGGCAATTTTACTTGATTGTTCCGTCCCAATTGGGCCAGACTATTAATACACTCTAGGACCGCCCTGGAGGTGATCCTGTGGATCAAGGCCGCGATTCTGTAATGACGATACGACAGTGATACGATATCGAATCGTACAAATAGCGATTCTCTTTGGAAATCGACTCCTCGACTATCGAGTAATCTAACCTAAAAATGGTCGATAGCTTTGGAGGTGTCGTCCAGCGTAAACGATAGCATCTTTGTCTAATACGGTGGTGATTTTATACAAATAAATATAAGTTGTGATAGGTAAATTTATATGTACATTGATATAAAAGAGCATAAAATTCTTTTTGTTTTGTGGTGTGGAGCATAATCATTTAGCAAAGACAACACCTTTAGTTACAATGTCCTTTAAAATGCAGGATATACATTGGGAAATTTTTATTAATTTCGTAGAAGAGTATAAAAGTTTAGCAGCAGGAAAATTTGTAAACTCTTCTGCTAACTCTTCAACTGTTTATTTAAACGAAACAATTCGATAAACCTTCGTTCAGGCAAATCAAATGGGTTGTTAGTTGTCAATTAGTCTCCTATTTTGCCATCGTCTTTCATTGTGATCGACGTGCCATCGAGCTCGTTCATTAAATATAGATAACATGATAACAAGATTAATAAGTTCTATAATTAAAGACGAATTAATGAGCACTTACACTTTTCATAAATAAAATATATTATCATGAACCAGTTTAGAGTTACCACGATTCACGGTTGTCGTTTTGTATCTCTGATCAAATATGTATTTGGTCGGATTTTTATTGGGATTTTTATATAATTATAAACTTTTAAATGAACAAAACAAAACAAAGTAAGGTTAATACATGTCAAAAATCAATCCTTTCGTATATATAATCTATGATCAATCCTAAACCGCAGTGTTGCCAACAGAATCTCTATTTTTTCGCGTTTAAATTGGGTATCGAAACGATAGTGAACCGGAATCATTTTAAACACAATCGTACTGACGATATCGAAAACTGGGGTCGTATCGTTATTGAAATCGTATCGTAGAATCAGAATCCGGGCCCAAGGCATGTAAAGCCGCCTGATGGTGCATGTCTGGATATGCTAATTAAAATATCTCCTTTTGAGATTTTCCTGAACACATGCAGAGACAGCAAACACTTCCGCCCGAAAGACCGTGGCAGACTTTTCCAAGGAGAAGGATAGTTTCGTCCTTGGCCGCACGCCTCGGACTCCCGCCCCTGAGCCCTAGTCTTTCTTGGACCCATCCGTAAACCAGACGAGCCCATTCGAGACCTGTGCATCAGGATTTTCGAGCCAAGCGTCCCTGTCCGGCATCTCTACTGTGAAAGATTTATGAAACACATAAGTGCTTAAAGAAGCTAGTTTTAGGTGAATCCCATTTTTTAAGTAAATAACATTTTTAAACTGGAATTAAATTATTTTAAAACAGGTTTTTGCAACAAAAAATACGTCGAGATTTAAGACAATAAGGCTATTATCCTATTGTCTTATGCGCTAATTTTACGTGGACCACACTGTATAGTTCAACGCTTTTAAACTAAGATGTTTAAATGCGTCGTATAGGTAGGTATGATCTCTATTTAAAAATAGATTTAACGTCACTTCCGTTCCACCGGAACTGGTATTTGGCACAGGCAGTGCCAAATCTGGATTTTTACATACTGATTAACATTCTAAAATTATGGAGTCTACAGTCTACCTTACCTTTGAGTGACCAAGGTCACTCAACGGTCCTACCACGGAGATTAAAATGAATGGTCCCTATTATTAACAATGAAGCAAATTATTTGGGGTGTGACGAATTTCGTTGTTACCCAGAAATTCAATACATAACAAATACTTTAATTTTTATCAATAGTATATTTATAACATTAGGTATACAAAATTGTATTTATCACAATGGAGTGTGACGGATTTCTGTTGAAGTAACTAATATAATACATTTTTTATAAACTATCTCTAAAAATTTGAGTAGAGAAAATCTTCAGTAATAACTACATAATAAATAATTTATAAAAAGTGGATAACAATAATTTAAAGCTCCATGTAAAGTATCCTAGTTAGTGCCGAAGGAAAATAAGCTGAAAGGCAATATGCACCATGCAAATGATTTAGGTGTGAGTTAATAATTTCTTAAGAGTTTTTCTGCACTTTTTTAATCGAAGCACTTGTATCACTTGGATTGAGCTTATACATAAAAACTGAATTAACAACATTTGTCCATATTTTTTTTATAAAATACAATTCCCTATTTTAGGCCGGAAAATTCATCTTGCTTCCTCTTCTTCTACTTAGCTGCTTCCAAAATCTCCTATCCAGTTGCTTGTCCTGAAACATATATTGCAAATTAGTATCATATTGGTATTGGTATCGGAAACAAAATGATTAGATTGTAAATAAACTTTATATATCTACTTTTATATATGTTATATACTTTTTAGCTGAAAATGAATGAGGAGTTTGTTTCTCATACTAGGGCCAAAGTTCTATCTTAAACACTTCTATTGGCACATTTTCTGGAATGACACCCATAAACACAGCAGTTAAAGATGTAAAAATACTAGCCAATAGCGTAACTCTAAAACTGTAGCTTTAACAGTATGACGTCACATGGAATTGATTAGATTTAAAATAATGGTCATATTTTTTCGAAAAAAGGGTTCTTCTATTATAGAGAAGAACCCTTATATTAAAGAGGATCTACTCTACTTAAAGAGGATAACCAAAAGGATCTACTATAGAAGTAACGTTTGTTTTGGAAAACTCTTTTGGATACCTCTTACTCTAAGATATGTAATAACAATATAACAAAATAATAATATGTAAAAATAATAACAATAATAATAATAATAATAATAATATAACTGCTTTCGGAAATAAAGATCATACCGGCTTGCCGAAATTCGGCAGATCTTCTAGCCGGAAGAATTCAGAAGGCGGTCATTCTGGATTCATTACATCTACTCAGGGCACACGATTCCGGACTCAGTACCTAGTTATTCACGCCACGGACGTGGGGAATAGCTACTAGTAACCACCAGCGCCCGATCCTGAGAATCGGAGGCTGGGAATCAACCGACTGGATTTTAACAAAAAAAAAATAATAATATATAATAATAATAAATAGTAATATAATAATAATGAAATGTCATACAATCTTAAACATAATACAACAACGTATATAAAAAAACGTTACTTAAATAAAATTTCAAGTCCATCTAAAGATTTATCTGAAAGATAATTAACTGTTTAGTTGCTTTTTAAGAGTGACTAAATTCATGGACTGTTTAATACGTGGACATTGGCAACTTATTAAAATATGTCCAATTTCTAAGAAACTGGGAGAATTAAAAGTGACATGATACCTATTAGGTAGAATATAATACTGTTTTTTTGCCTTGTATTTATCTCACATGCTTGACTACTAATACAAAATTACTCTTATTTTTAAAAGAACATATTTCAAAAATTATTACACCTGTTAATATTAAAATCTTTTCCTATTTTAAAAATTCATGGAAACGTTCCTAATAAAAAAGATTAATTAACAAGATAGTTAATTGGCTCGATGGTAATATCAATTTCTTTTTCAACAGGAACATTGGAAGTTCGTGCGGTCCAGAGATACATTTATTACATACAGATATAAACCTATTAAACACTATTATATTGTTCAAGTATTATCAAATGTTCCAAGTATTATCAAAATTTCCTTTTTAATATCCGGATTGGGACAGTGGGGAAAGAACTAAAACTACTAGCTAAAGAACTGTCTAAAAGAATCTTTAGAATGAATAGATTATTAAAGAAGAAATCTTTAAAATAAGAAAACTCATTGCTACTTTCGATAGGGTCGGAATTGGCCATTATTTTCAATTGACAGCACGTGCCTTGATAGTAGAATTGCGAGTAAAGAGAATCTTAAGTGATGATTTAAATACAAGCAGAGATTTTTTGCTTTTTTGACCCATAGGGTTGTCTTTTTTAAAATTCCTGAAACTTGGTACTTAGCCATGAGCCATATACTGCTAAATATAATTATTTGAGTCTTATTATTATCGTCAAGTACAAATCATACCCAAAGCTTATTGATTAAATGTTTTAGCAAAATATTATAGCTAGGGCATTTGGAAATATCATCCCCTATAGAAGTAGCAAATACATTACCTTTAATCTTCGTGGAGACAGGGGCTTCTGTGAATTCGAGGAGGAGATGCTGCCTGTTTCGAGACCTTCGGGACTAAATACCATTAAATGCCTGCCTTCAGGAAACGTCTCGTATATTCTCCTTTCCGGTTTGCGAACGTTGAAAAATTCGAATCTGAAAGACAGATAACAAAAATAATTTATGTATATCCATACATAAAGCACCCCATACATCTGCAAACAAAATGTGCAAACTAACGTGGCACAACAAGGTCACCCATACACTATACGCAATTTTATGTAAACTCCAGTTGTCTTTGTCGTGTACCTACGGAAATATGCCATTTGATGACGCAGACTGTTTAGCTATAATAATTGCAGTTGTGTCGGATGTTGCTGTTAAAAGAAAGAGAAAAAAAGCAGACATTCTGGAGGAAAGAGTTGATAAAGAAAAGATCACTTTTTAGCCACACAAATTTCCTCAAAGATCTTCAATTGAGTTCACCACTAGCCTATAAAAATTATTTACAATACGTTCTACTCTATTATAATTACAAGCGTAGGTATATTTAAAAATAAACTGTAGTTATTGCACAATTTCTCGAACACGATGCCCATGAATGATGCAATAGTAGCGCAACGCAACTTGTTGTACAGTTAATTGCAAACATTTTCGAATTTAGGCAACTAGTTGTGCAGCACGTCAAACAACACCATAACTATGCAATTGTTTGCACAACAGCCTCTGTTGCACCATTTGTTCGCAGGTGTATGGGACCTTTAAAAGGTGGAGTAGTTGCGCAAATTTATTCGTTCTTGTGTTTTCCTGAAAGTATGTTTCCGTATGTTTATAAAGAGTCCTGAAGTATTGGAGTCATTCTTTATAAGTTGTGCGAACTTCTTGAAATAATTTTAATATATAAAATTGATCAAGAGTAAAACTACATTATATTTTTAATTTTGTTTTAGCGAAAAGTTGATGAGAAGCAAAGGAATACTGAATGATCGCAGAAATCGCGCAAATTAAGTAATTGTTTTTGCAACACATTGGTACAAATTAAATTTTGTACTACTTTACTTGATGTTAATAAACTATAACGTTGTCTTAATCCTATATCAGATCTATATAATCTTGTAGTCTTTATAATTTGATTTGAGACAGCATAAAAAATTTCGATAAATGAGACATACATGCGTAAATAAAGAGGCCGCCGTCGAAGTGCAGGTGTTTCTCTTGTCGGATTTTTTTTACAGCTTCAATTTACATTATATAGGCTAAATATTATATATTATAATATATACTCGTATTATCAGTGACTATAGTCTTTCTATAGTCACTGATATTATAAACCTCAAAGTGCACAAACCTCTAAAGAGGATACATAATACTCATACTCACTTTCCCTCGTATTTTATAGGTACCTAGGTACATTTTGTTCATAGCAATTTTCAAAACAAAAATGCTACTTTATTGCAAGCAAATCCAGAAGAGAGAACGAGTTTAATGAAATATTAATGAAAGGCATACTAAAAATGAATATACTATTAACACAGCATAAAAAGATGAACATATCTGTATGATCTGCTATAATGGTGAATAAACTTGTGCCTATCTACCTACTAAATGAACTGACGGTAAGTATTGGCGATTCAAATTACCGATTTTGGGCTAAAATAAGTGTGGTGCTTTAATTTTCTGCCATACCTTGAATATTCGGTACTTACATTTTAACGCTTTTGGACCTCGGCACCCTCTCAATATTTACAAACTTGGCTGTCGGCTTGAACCGATTGAAGAAGAATGTGTTTTCCTCCGAGGCTTCTTCGTCTTCTGCGTTTTCTGCAGCCTCGATAATACGGCGATAGCTTTCCGACCGGTGGATCTTCGTCGCCACTGCTGGCTGTGTCGAAGTAGTACCTGCTGGCGGAGGAGACGGCATCCATCGAACGCCTTCCTCGTCGGTAGGACTTCCCGGTAGAGGGGGAGCGGTCTTCGCCTCCGCGGGGCTTGCCGCAGCACCCGAACATGTGTCAGCAGCACCGCCAGTTCCGTTGCCCTGCCCGCAATGCAAGACAGAGATTTATTTTTTAGAAATTTTTTAGGGCCTTTTCCACACCTTTTTTTATTTGCTTGTTATAAAATATATACTTAGCACTATACTAGCACTATACTAAAAAGTATTTTTTTAAATTTTTTTCTTCGCCAGATATATTTTGAAAAAATTGTTAAAATTACCATATATTTCAAATAACGCACCATGACGTTATACTCCACTTCGTTGTTGTCTGTTGGCTGCCCTGCATTTTGTGTTCTGTCAAGTGAAGTGTGCTTACCCTAACTTTCGTTTTGTGTTTTGATTAATTTGATTTAAAATGAATAAAATTGAAGAGGGATATCTTAAGGCTGATTCAGACAACCTTCCAAGAGTTGACAGTGAAATGGTTAACGATTTCTACGTCACAAATATGAACTTTCTAAGTGCTGAAGTGTGCAATGTTAAGACAATGAGGTTAGCTTTTATAACCTAAATTATCAAACATCATTTAGTTGATTCTAGCATAAATTGTGCAGTGTTGTCACCTATAGCGAAAAATACATAAAAATTATTTTTCTCAAGTGATAAATTGTAAAATAATCGTGTTGGTTTGCTTTAGTAATAATTTATGAGAATATTTCACCTAAAAATACATATTTTCATTTCAAAATTACCATTTCACCTAAAAATACATAATATTTTCATTTCAAAATTATCAGAATGTAAATTTAATCGTTGTCAAGAAAAAAGTAAAATAGTATGTGGCAACGGGGAGCCGTTCTTTAACTTGTATACATTTTATTGGCTACTGGAGTGTGATGTCAGCGAACAGCGCAGTTTGAAATCATTCTTGAAGACCGATACTTTGTACTTTTATAACTTCGCTTAATTACAATTCTTTAATAAATTGGGTTGATTCTACCTTTACTTATGTACCAGTATAAAGTTTGATATTAATAAAATAGTAAAATTCAATTTAGCGGAAACGGCCAAAGCATGAGTTGTAGCATCTTACAAGCTACCGTACTGCGGAGGGATTAACATAGAGGCAATAACTTGCATTAGATTTACACATAGTTTAAGGAATATCAAAAATAAGTAGCGTTGGGATTAAAGTTCAAATTCTGGTTAGTGTAGGAGATGCAGCACAGTATAATCTTTGCCAACATCAATGCCAATAGGTGTTATTAATTGCATTCTAGATCGACGACTGTTACCTTCGAATGTTACGTCAGCCCTGATCTTTAATGTTCTACATAGTTACATTACGATAGAATATAACGGTAAAAAAATTCTTTATTTGGAAGTCGATTTGGTGAGCTGGAATTCCAGAATTGTAAAAAGCATTTTGAAAGGTAACGTTATACCTTTATTTTAACACTTGATGGTGAGCCGATTTTCCCAGCAGATAAGGCAAACAATTTGGGACTTTATTTTGATTCTAGTTTGAGATTTAAGCCGCATATTAATAATTGTGTTCGCATGGCATATTGCAATCTAAAAATGATATATAATAGCAGACACTTTTTGTCAAAAAAAGTTAAAACTGTATTGTGTGAATCTTTAGTTCTCTCTAGATTTAATTTTGGTAACTCGATATTTGGTCCTTGCATTGATGCTGTTGACACTAAAAGAATTCAAGTAGTACAAAATTCTTGTTTGAGATTAATTTTTGGAATTCGGAAAGGTCAACACATCTCTCATAAATTATCTGAAATTGGCTGGTTGAATATGTTTAATAGACGCTTGTTGCATAGTGCTTGTGTATATCATATAAAATTATTTTATATAAGGTTCCTTCTTATCTTCATATTCAAATTTCTTTTAGAACTGATGTGCATAATATTAATATCAGATATAAAGGTGCATTGACACCTCCCCAACACCATACTGAATTCTTCAAACGCTCATACTCGTATCAGATAACTAAAGTTTATAACTCAGTTCCATTGAATTTTAGAACTATGAGCCTTAGTCAATTTAAACATGCTGAAATCTAAGCTTTTTATGAGTCAAACTGTGGTATAACTGATTTAATTTCTTAATATATCCTGTTCTTTATACTA